>OY284495.1:17123251-18323251 GCA_958336395.1 Ctenicera cuprea | reverse complement strand
CCGGGAACTACAGGAAGAAACTGATAAAAGTCATTCAGTGACATCTTAAAGGTTTTGTTTTTGTGCTTTTAATGAAAAAAAAAATATAAAAGCAGAAACAGGGTGTTGTAGAGATTCCTAAAGTTTAATTAAACAGTCGAAATGGCAAATCTTTCTGTAATCTTCAATGTTATTCACTTGGTTTTTATTAAAAATTCGAACTTTCCGTAGTAACACAAGAAACGCTGTCAGTTTTGCTTAAAGTGTCTGTTTTATGTTTAATTTTAACAGCAGCTTTTCGTCGTATTTAGTAATATATAAAAAACGTACAGTATTTTCTTCCAAATGGTGTCGGGCAAAATTACAGTTAAGATAAACTAGCAACCCGTGGCTTCGGTCACTTAATTGCATATAATTTTAATATTTGTTTATAGATATTTCCCCATTTAAACTATTCCATAAAATTATCGATTGTCTTACGTTATCTGACAAAAGATGCTTATTTTTGAGGTTTCTCACGTTCGCCTATCTAACTATGCTGAATACAATCGGTATTATCGAAGCCCAAGAAGAAGGCTACTTTGCTATGTATTTACTATCACATACTGCGCAAAGTATTTTGATTTAAGTTTCAAAGTGTAAAGAATTGTTTAACGGGACATTACTGGTAAATACAGGGCGAGTTGTTTAAGTGACATCTCGCTATTATTTTTTAAACTATTGGGAATACTAAACTTTTCCCTTAATAAGAAGAGCTGTTGGTAATTAAGTGTTGCATAACATAACATTATTACCAATTATTCTGACTGCTAAGTTGTGTCTGTATAGCAAAAACTTTGTCATTTCAAATGGAATATACCCTGTACCTTATTGCATTTTTAGATTTTACATTTAATTGTAGATATAAAAGTATTACAGCACCGTGATCTTAAAATGAACGGTGTTCGAGTTATTTGGCATTTTACAAAAATTGTGACGTTTGTGGAATTATATTACAAAATTAATATTTTAGACACCAAAAACGTCTAGCCATCGCTATTTAGCACAGATTATTAACACATTACAAAGTATTCAGTGGTTTAATGACTTCACATTGTCACTTTCATATTTAGAATGAAATGTAGAATCTAAAAGTGCAATAATACACAGGGCGTTCCATTTAAAATAAAACAAGTAATGCACTGTACAGGCACAACTAAACGCCCAGTATAACTGGTAATAATTTTAGGTTATGCGGCAGTCAATGATCGACAACTTTTATGAAGAATAAATTTTGATATTCTCAATAGTTTAGGAAATGACATCCTATAATTATAAAAAACTGTTTTTAGTAATGAAAAAGGTGAGAGAAATCCAAGAGTAGGAGGGGAGAATGGAATTAGTACAGCGTGTTAAAAAGGGAGAAGTGGAACTAAGGGGAAGAAAGAGATGACAGAATATGAGAAAAAAGAAGAAAGGAAAAGAAAAGGTGGGAGGCGAAGAAAGAGGGGAATGTGAAGGGTATGAAAGAGAAAGATGGGATATAGCAAAAAGGGCAGAATAGAGAGCTTCACACAGACTATTAACACATTACACAATATTTAGTGGTAGGTTAAAACAGCAGAATATTACATAGGGTGTTAGTAATTTGATGTTTTCACATCGTCACTTTTATATCTAGAATTAAATAAGGAATCTAAAAACGCAATAATATACAGGATGTTTCATTTAAAACAACAAAGGAATGTGCTGTAAGGGTGTAACTAAACGTCAGCACGTAATAATCAAAAACATTCATAAAAAAATATTTTTGATATTCCCAATAGCTTAGGAAATAAATAGTGGAGTGACACTAAAATGTCTATTCCTATTAAAAATTTGTTTTTGATAGTAATGAAAATGAGAGGAAAAAAATGTTTTTGGTAATGAAATATATAAGAAAAATGCAAGAGTAAGAGGAGAGAATGGGAGGTGAAAGAAGGCAAACTGGGGGAAAAGGGGTTGAGGGGGTAAGGGGGTGAAAAGTAGAAGAGAGTGAAATCAAAGGAAAGAGGGGGAGAATGTGGGCGGGAGAAAGTTTGAGGATGAGAGGGGAACTGGGGGAGGGTGAAGGACATGAAAGAGAAAAGCGGGGTATAGGAAGAAAAGCAAAATAGAGATCTACTGACGGAAAGATGAAGCAGAAATACAGAGGGAAAATAAAGAACGATTTGGAAAGTTTTCTGCTTTCCAGGAACTCAAACTATTGACCAATACAATTTTTTTTTATTTTATTTGTTCTATTTTTTTAAACAATACAATTGTATTCTTCTATGCTTTCTTTGACCCTGCTCTATAGGAACTTTTACTAGTTCTATTTTTAAACCTTTCAGGCTTTTAAACATATATTTTTATTAGTTCATTTAAACAAGACTAAGCCGTAATTTTGTAATTATCCTACCTCTATAGAAATTTGTTTTGCTTTTTTAAAACTTTTTAAGCTTCTACCTTATTTCATACACTTTATAACTTTACGACTTTTTACAACTTTGGTTTTTAACTTTTCCATATATTTAGACACCTCTGACCTTCTCAAAGTTCTGTTACATTTACCTTCTTCTTTTACTTTATGACGTTATACATTTTTTTAAACTACTCCACTTTACTCCGGCTTTCCCAACACTTTAACTTTGTTTTCGATTTATTTTACTGTTTTAAAACTTTAACTTTTGATACTTTAAAAAACAATTACTCATATTGTATACAAACAATAAAAGCAAAAATTTTTGTAACACATTTCCCCAGGCGATTCGGCCCTTCTAGTAAATCCTTCAGCTTCGTTGTGGATACGGACCACAACGTGAAAGCCTAACGGTCCATTGGGAAATTTCCCCACATCCCTGTAGGACAATTTAACCCCAGCCGATTAATTACAAATGTGTTAGGACAACACGTGGAGTTAATATAATTTTTCTTATATCAATGTTTTAAGTCCTTATTTACGAAATAAATTTTATAAATAAATCTTTGAAGATGTATCATCAAATCAACGAGGTCCGGTCAGAGAACTTCAACTTAGGTATGGTTTACGAGTTCAAGCCTTATCACATTTTACTAAACATAAGTTGATGTTTGCTCAGCCCTCTTTTATTTTCTGAGCAATCGAGTAAAAAACATTACAATAAGTGAAGTTGATGACTTAAAAATAAATATTAAGTAATGCAACTAGGACTTACCTGTAAAAATATGAGCAGCCTCTTACTGAGTTATGTGAGAAATGTTCTGCATTATTTTCATTACCAAAGTCTTCTAAAGGGTCCGACCAAAGTAAGTCGCACATTGGCCCAAAGGCCGGAGGTTCCTTAAATCTGTCTAACTGTAACAAAAAGATTAATGTAAGTCTATGGGACTATACACTAAATTGTGGTTAAAATTAATACAGATGCTACGAGAGTGTTTACCCAAACGGAACTTACAAGGATTATAATCGATTCCTCGCAAGCTGTTGCCCTTAGAGATAAATGAATGTGTAAGCTGACCAAAATACAGTGTTGTTGGAATAATCTTGTTTTCCAGTTAATATGTACATAATTTACACTTCAGTTTAACAAGCCGCTTTTCTACAGAGAATTCTGAGTAATGGGCGTTTGCAGTCAAAAGGATAAACGCTTGCTCCATTATCCATAAGAGCACTGCAACGCTTTCGCAAGAGTTTACTCAGCTATAATCCTGCAGTGGAATAGGTCAAGCTGTGATTAAAATTTCCACGTTACCGTTTTCTGAAATGTCGCTTTTCCAAACTTACGTTGAATTTCAACAGAAGCGCGCTTGATGATTAAAGGATTTACGTATGCATTTCTAAGCTCGCTTCCTTTTTAGCACTTCAGTGTTTTTTAAATAGAAATAGATATCTCAGACGCCCAATAGCATGCAACTGTGATATTTAACACACAAGCCGACAAAGAAAAATCTACCTGTTGTCAAGATAAGCTTGTTATATCGCCATAGAAAGTTTCAGAAATAAAAAATAATTCCTACAAAGATGGAGCACTATAATAAAAGATAATATTCCTTCTACGAGGTCTTATTCTGGGCTAACTGGGATATTCTTGTCTCATGGCAATGATAAAGTAGACATTATTTTAATTATCTTGAATTCTATGACAAGGTGCTTCTTCAAGCGGTTAATGCATTTCTAGTCAAGTTATTTTACGCTTAACGCCTCAGTAAAGTAGTAGAAAATGAACAAAACTTTCAAGCTTCTTTTAATATACAAACACGAAATTAAAAAAATTATTCTTTTGGCAGATTTCTGTTTTTCCTTACAATATAAATAATTTCAGAGCGATTTCTAGTTATAAAATGGTTTTGAAGAAGCAAAGCACCACTATTGGTCTCAGTATATGAAGAAAAGTGAAAGAAAAACATTGACCTTAATGGAAATCGATTATATTTGTTTGGTGACTACAACACGATGATACAATTATTTTTAGAAAAGTTTCATCCATCAGAAATATCAAATTACAATTTGAAATTCCCCAGCCAAGAGATAACTGACAATACGTCAATGCTTGCTTCAGCTGCTCTGTAACAAAAACCTTGATTAACTAAAGGCCAACATTTACTTCTTAATGTTACTTTTACAATTAGTGGCTCTTCCGTTTGAGAATCGAGAGAGAAAAATAGAACGACAAGAAATACATTTTTGGTTGTGCCTTGTGCTGGTAACTGGCCAAGAACCTCACTGCCACCAAGAACCGACTTTGGTGAGAATCGAGCAGAACGACCTTGCGACCGCGTTAAAACCGCCACTTCGTTGATTACACCTTGGCACGTCCATTTCTCCTCGAAGGGGTTTAAGGTTCTTAATTGGAATAACAGAGGACTGGGCGAGTGATTTCACAAGGTGGAACGGTCACTTGCTGTCAGTATGGGTGCCAAACAACCGAGCACTAGCGAACCTCTAAAGTGGCAACCCCGTTCGCTATCTAGGGCTTGAAATATGCCTACGTCCCGTCAACAACGCATGTCATAATGTCTACGCGATATACTGGGTAGTTGAAGGCTATCGATAGGCAAGTGAAGGTAAGATCCCGGAAAAAGCAGCGGGCTTGTTGGCATTAGCGATCTGGACCTTAGGAATGAGGTTTTGCTTTGCCTCTTATCAAGGTGTCGATCCAGGATGCTCACATTCCCAAAGTCGTCAACGTAGCGGTCATTTTGATCAGACTGACTACTTACCCATCTTTGCGGTTCGTTGTTGATCAGTTCCGCGGCTGCGTGTAGCCTATACTAAGAGAGCAGCTTCAGCTGTTTCAAAAAGTCCAACCAGCGATACTCTTGTTTGGTGCCGTAACAATCAAGTCCAAGCCCATGGAGAAATTTCAGCCTTCGCTTTCTTGATTAAGGTGCAGGACCTGTGCAGATAAAGGTCGACTTGGTGCAGCCTAACGGGTGAGCTGCGTTTTAGCTCGGGCATAATCTGCAGAATCAGTAGAGATTTACGTAGTTCATCCACATCAGTAAGGTGTACAGCTCGCATTCTAATGTCATACTGGTAGCTTGTTTTTGTTTGACCCTGAACAAGCGCGCTCATTGAGTGTAACTCAATTCTGGTAAGAAGACGGCCGTGGAGGAACGCTAGGTGCCACCACGTTCTACAGTACAGGTGGGTGTAACGGCCTCCTCATTTTCATGTTGGTAACTGGCGAAGAGGCCAATGGCCCTCACCTCGATGAGAAACGTGACCAATGGCACACATCCATTTTTCCTCAGGTTTTTTCTCCCTTTGAAAAAGTCACCGCCTGCTGCAAGTGCCCACTACTTCCAATTGTTGCATTCACTTAAACTAGTCGCTGGAATTTTTAATATTCACCAGCATTTGCATTCACTTGCAGTTGCATTTTTACCCTTCACATTTGCATTGATAACGAAACCGTTCACTTTCTTTCACTACGCAATACCTTTTACCTCGTACTGTTGCACTACTCATCAAAAGTTTCCATGTTAGATTACATACGTAATTTGCGCACAAGTTTCTTATCTAACCTAACACAAGTGAATGGCAAAAGTGAAAGGATAACCTACTCTCACCTTCAACAGCCAGAAGGGCAGTAGGCGGCGACTTTCCCAACGGGAGAAGTGGATAAGCAATCGGTATGGATTATTCTCGCGTGCGTGGTCGCCCTTTTAGAAGGGAATTCTCCGAATTGGAAAAAATACGGCGGTAACGCTGCTAGAATTCAGTTCGTTATGCAGACCGGTGTCAACAGGATCTCATACAAAAGTGGCTTAAGTGTTGAAGTTAAGCGAATCAAGTGTCAAGAAAGATTCAACTCCCCACCAAGAAACGGCGGAGACTCCGCCACTTGTGACGAAGAAACCACGGAAATCGCAAGGGAACAAATTCATTACTCGACTTCATTTGCTACGAGGTATCATTAACAAGGAAGCACAAACACCTGGATTTTCTATGAACTTCGACGACATCATCGACACTGTGACATCGAAGCAGTTTAAAATGGACGTGAAAGTTCTATCCGTTAGCAAAAATTGACGGACTAGTACAATACCTCGAAGAAAGATGCACGTACATCCACCAAGTCATTCAATTTAACCATTCTACAGAATGTCATGCAATTCAACTAAAATGCAATTTAAAAAACTGATCTTGGTCTTGAGACCATGGAGGACGGAGCGAATGATTTTACGACGTGCATCATTAGTTCCTAAGAAGGGTTTCAAGATATTATGTCGAAGAGACCCAACGGGTCAATACACTGGGTGGTTGGAGGCCATTAATTGGCAGGTGAAACTGATATACGGAAATTAGTGGCGTACTACGAGTAGCCTAAACTGGCAGAAGCAAGTTTTGCTGCTAAGAATAACCGCCCTAGTAGGAGGGAGCAAACGTTTCAGAGCAAACACTAATCTGCGTAATCAACATAGATTTAAGTAACTATGTTCCAACCAGCGGGGACTAGGGCTCGCAGACTAATGTCTACTGGTAACTTGTTGATTCGACTTGAATAAACACGCTAATTGAGCGCTCTTGCAAATGGTGATCATGGCGGGTTACACCAATAGGCAGGGCAGGTCCCCTCCACGTTAACATAAAACCAAAGCTTTCGATTCACGCGTCTGTGATGGTGGTAAGTGACATATCCAAAGTTTTCACTCAATTAACTAATCTTGTAGTAAATAGCTATCAGTATTGCTAGATCAGTGAAATAAGTAAATGTTTTCATCAAAATTGTACATAGAAAACCTTAAAATAAACTATAAATTTTATAGTTTAAAGTTACCATAATATAAAACGTAAAACAGAATAACACTGCAAACGATAAGACCTTCATATTTTGTTACCACAGAGTGCATCATAAAACTGAATAACGAAACACAGTAGTTACACAACTTTATCGTCACCATTTGTATGGAAGCATTTTAAATATTTCGCATCACATAAGTGCCCATAAAATCCCGAGAATCTTTTACAACATACTCTTGTAACAATCATTTCCTGATTTTATACCTACAGAACAATACCACTTATTCCATTTATTTGAAAACTTCTTAGAAACGCTGTTTATTGGTTGAAAGCCTTGTTCGAATTCAAGTTTAAAAACATGTCTTACAAGATGAAGCTCCATTAAATATATAAATTGGAAATTATCTAAAGTATTTGTTAAATTTCTTGGCACTAATTAATTACTATGGAATTGCTTCATTTATTATTATGTAATTGCTGGGCTTTTGGGTTTTTCAAAATACTGTCCTCATGAAATTGCGGAAATACAAAATTATACAATAACTATGCTTGTTTTATTAGGTTACTACAAATTTACAATATATTTTGAGATAACAGTTTACTTTTAAGATTTATTCCGATAATATATAAATAGCTGAACTATATCAAACCTAAAATTTCAAAACTCGTTTATATTTCATCAAATTTATAAAACAGCTATCACGTGCTAGTCACATATGTGCCTGAAACTGAAAAACCTCTTGCATGCGTGCACGTCTGCATTAGAAACATATACAAGGAAAAATAAAAAACCAAACTGAGAAAGATTTGTTTCCTCTTTAATAATAGCAGCGCTATAGGAACACATGCTACCCAATTTGTAATAAGTACTAAGCAGCTGTATAAATGCAGCGAGGGTAACTTCATCCAAACTTCATGAATTTTCAGGCTTCAACGGAATGAATGTCATCAGAGAGTCAACCGGATTAAATGTGAGTCGGTTGAGGTATATTTTCGACCATTAACCTAGTCTGTTAACATAATTGGATCTGTATGAATTTTGGGAAGAAACGTGAATGAACATTTAATGGAAAAAGTGTCAAAAGTGTGAAAAAAGATAAATAATAAAGTAATGGCTTTCACTATGGAATAGCTTTGAGCATTATGGAGATAAAATTAACAAGAATCGACAGGTAGGTCGATGCCAAGAAAGCGACAAACGAACAGTTCGTCTGTACACAATTCAAGAATTGCACCAATAGTTTCGACATTCCACGACAAAAATCGACGCCTTAGTAGATGTCACACAAACGCTGTAACGTTTTACCCACTTTCGTATAAGTACCCGAAATGTTTAATAATGTGTTAAACTTTGTTTACTTTGTGAATTGTAAAGATGAGGAAACATTTTCGGAAGCTCTGGAGTTGGTGTTGGTGAAGAAGGCATGCTTTCAGATTTTGAATTTTTGGAACATAGTACTTTCTCATCAAAAATCATTTATTTAACGTCATATGTTATAGAATTACGTGAATCTATGTTATTGCATACAACAAGCTTATTTAGATTTTGCTGACAGTCAATTTTCAAATTTCAAAAATTCGTAGAAGACATTACATGGCAAATAGCATCAGAGTCAGTATACGTGGACAGAGCACCACATTCCTTTGCCGCGCAGAAACCGATGCACCCGCCATGTCTAGTCAATACATCAGTTATTGAACATTTAGACGTGTAATTGATGAAAACACTTTAAATTTCAAGCGCTTTCTGTTTTGAAATTTATATAATATTAATTTTTTTGCTATAAAAGCCAATACAGGGTTCCCACTAACTATCAAGAATTAGAATCCATGACTTCTCCAGGATATCCATGACCAAAAATCATACTTACCCATGACTCTCTACGAAAAACAACAATAAAATTAGAGACGCAAACATAGTCACGTTTATGCATTTTTTATCAATTCACAGGACAGTATATGGCGGTCTCACTTGCACCTAATCATAAGCCATATTACCTTCCTTGGATATTAACAAGGATAAGAAAAGTACCTCAATGATATTTTAAAAACCTTTAGCAGCAAAAGCTTTATAAGCGGCAGTTTTAAAAATTCAATCGGAAAATTGTTAATTGTTTTAAATTATGTTAACACTACTGCAAGAAAATCAGGTTTTTTACTGTAAATCAAGAGAAAAATCAAGACTTTTGCCAAATTTTGCATAAAATCCATGACTTCCAGGTTAAAATTTTAATTCCCTGACTTTTCCATGACTTCCAGGTTATCCAGGGTCGGTGGGAACCCTGCAATATGTACAACCTATTTTAATGAGTAAAAACGGCCGCCGACCTTCCCATGGCTGTGACAGACAGGACCGAGTGCTTTAAATAAGTGAGACGGACACAGGGTGTTTTCTTTACTTTAGTAGTATGTAGTTTCCTGTGGGAAAACGTACAGGCTAACCCACGATCCTACGAGACAACTAAGCAGCACTTCAGAATGAGCTGTTCCGGCTCTGTCCACATATATTGACTCTAAATAGCAGTAGAAAAACAACCAGATACAAACTCATCTCTTGCCCAATTACCCAACGATGAGTTAAGAAAAATATTATTTTTAAATATCTTTAAAGTTTTCCAAGATTAATTTTGACAGTTTATGAGCTTTAGGCAAAAATAAAGTTACAAAATTTCAATATCCTAAGGCTATTGCATACCAATTATCGTTTCGATGTGCCGCTTCATTTTCAAAAAACAGCCATTAAACTAAAAATCTGCAATCAATCATAGCTGCCGCTTTTTTAGGCTAACGTAAGATGAATAACGTCTCTTTAACATTTTTTCTAAACTTTAAAATAATAAAGTTGTACATAAAATACCTTCCAGTGAGTGAATCACAAAATTATTATAGGTAAAACGTGGCTCCAAAGTAAAATAATTCTTCTCCATTTATTTGTTGTATTTTTAATATTGAATCGTGTAATGTTTTTTGCATTTAAAAGAGAAACCATCGTATAATGAAAAAGTGAAAAAACCGTAAAATAGTGCCGAATAACGATCAATGTCAAAAAAAGTGCAAAACGTGACAAGGTTAACAGTGAACAGGGAGGTTTCCTAGGTACCTTGAAATTCGCCCTAAAAATTGTTTTCAACTAACGGTGATTTTCTCCAACGCATGATTTAAAGACAACCTTACTTAATTGATTTCTAAAAACTAATACAAACGAACATTTGATTGCTCGAGGTTTCGAGTTTGTAAATGTAATACGGATGCTCGATGACCTTTAAATTTCGGTTTAAATAAAATTCATAATTTTGACGGATTCTTTAAAATTATTGCGAACTTTGATTACTCCAATATTCAAGTTTAGAATAAGACTAGATCAAGAGAATTAGTTAAGTCTTAGAAGTTTAAATGAGAATTAGTCCCTTTCTTAATGCGTTTTAAATGAAAAATGATTTAGAAAGAAAACTACTTCCACTTTCCGAACGGGTAGACTTACATTGATTTGGTGGGCGAGAAGTTAACGCCTAACGAAGCTATTTTGAGTTAAATTGTACAGGTTACTGAACACTGTTCAGCAACCTGTTAGTAAGTTAGGGTGTTCACTGCACATCCGATCCCATAAAATTATTCTAGAGTAAAGAAATGGGGACCTCAACACAACGGCCATTAGACACAACGGCCACCTGGACACAACGGCCATCTGGACAGAATGGCCACTTCGTCTAGTGGATACAACGGCCACCTATACACAATGCTCACTTGGTACATCGTGTGCTCATATCGGCCTCATTGGTCTATTGGACACAACGGCCACTTTGGACGCAACAGCCACACCTTCAAGTGAACACAACGGTCACCTGACACAAAACAACCACATTGATCTAGTGGACATTGTGTCTACTAGACCAATGTAGCCGTTGTGTCCAGCTAAAGGTGTGGGAGTTGGGGTTATGGTTGCCGTTAGGTCTAAGGTTGCTGTTGTGTCCACTAGACTAATAAGGCCGTTGTGACCAAGGTAACAGTGTGCATCTAAAGGTGTGGCCGCAGTGCCCAAGGTGACCGTATGTATCTGAAGGTGTGGCGGCAGGTGGCCAATATGAACACGCAAAATATCATATGGTCGTTGTGTCCTATACCCATAGCACTAAAAACAAATGGTAAACTCACTTGTTGTGGGTATTTTTTCCAAAACCTTATCATAGCGTACTTCACATAGTGAAAATTTGGAAAAATAAAATTCATGAACTGGTACAATTTGTTAAAACAACGCGAATTATTAATAAGCTGCACTTTCGTAATTTATTTTAATTTATCATTCAAACTACAAGTCCCGCCATTATAACTTATTTAATATATTCTTAATAAACTCGAATTTATAAAACAATAGTACATTACTTCGTGGCTGTCTCATCAATTTATTTTCTCATTTATTATCAAAACGGTAATGAAGTTTAGAACTGACATCGGTCATATTAATTTTAGCCGTTAAAATATAAATTAATTGTTAACTTCAATTCATTCTTATTTGTGAAAAGCAGCCGAGGTTGTGTCGATTCTTTACGTTTTATTGACCAAATAAAAATTAAACTACCCCTGGGAATAGGATCATGTTCTTTTGTTCTTTCCCCAGGGTTACATCATATGTGTTTTATAAACTACCTTATATATTTATTTTTATCTGGCCATAAAAACCTTCGCTCCCTACAACATAAAATAAATACCAGTTTGGAAGAATTCACATGAACAACCAAAGACTTAAGAAAATCTTTTTGGATTTTACTTTATTTCTTTTAGCGGAATTGAGTTTATGTAACATAAATTAAACAAATAAGTTTAGCAAAAATTTCGTAATAATAAATGCAGACAAATAAATTAAGCTAGAATTGGACAATTTTGGTAGAGATTATCACAACTTGGTTTCTTTTCCAAATCTGTTTCAAAAAAAACCTAAAACTGGTATCGCTGCGAGATTAAGGAAACATCTTTGAACAAGCGATAATTCTTAGAAACAATAAAAAAAAGATGAAAACGTCCATCAAACAGGTCATCGGCGATGTAACGAAAGGAGGAAAACAAAGTGACTTGTTACTTCACAATTAACTTCTAAAGCAAACTGTTTGCAATGACAACAGTTTGGCGGACGGGGCTTGTGTTTCGAGGCAGGAAATATTGATCCTAAGCGGTCGCTTAGCGGATGAGAAATTCTTTATCCTCCTAGCTTCTTGCCGCTTTGCTCTGTGTTGATGTCTTACAAGTGCCCGGAGATGTTTTTGCCACAGTTTTCGAACTGGTTTATGTGGTAATCTGATGTTCTAACACATTTAATGAACGTAAAGCTCCTCTTGTGTTAGCGATTTCCAGATAAGTGGAGTTTTTCACACTTTCCATTATGGTTCGGATTTTATTTTATGTAAAACTTACTCTTTTACATTTTTCATTGCCTTAAAGCTAATATCTGAAATGTATAAATTAAAGCGTGCGTAGGAAGCTATTAGCGGGCTGGTAAATTATTTACGCCCATCAAAGGAATGTCTATTAAATAATAGAAAACAGTACGTCATGGGAAACATAACCCTTTGCTCAATTTACCAAAAGATAATTAGTACACAATCTCAATTATAATTCTGCTGATAACTTCTAATTTGTCATCCCCCCTTCATTTCAACCTTCCACATTGTGTGGTTAGTTGTCTAAAATTAACTACCAACCAACAACAACTATTTCCTGCTTATATTCTATATTCCCTTTTTTACTAACCACACTTTTCGCTCCTACGTTATTTTGGGTTTATTTCTATCGTGCTGTCCTATGACATTTTCTAAATCACGCCAAACCTACTTACACACACTATCACTTTCCTCTTCCTTACTTTGTGGGTATGACCTGCGTCAACTAAGTACTTTCCCAATCATTGTATTCCTCATTGCCAATCGCACCATTCTATGCCCTCTGCTCCATTTTATCAAGTAGTAATTTCATTCTATTTAAGATATCTCGATCCGAGCTTAGTTTTGACGTTAGTTCTAGAGTACCGAACTCGAGAGACCTTGATTCCATCTCTCCCACAGCTATGAATCGTGTTCTGGTTTCATGAACGTATGTATGGCAGCTGGGGGTTTTGATCTTTAATATCAATTATACTTCTATCCAGAGGTGAACTGGTGAGAGGGACGTTAACCAACATTTATCCACGTCAAGGGCACTTCATAAATAAATAAATTGCAAGGGTTGATACAAAACAACTACGGTAAAATCGCGTCTGTTCAACAATTCAAATTTATTTCCAGGTGCCACAACTTCCAAACTAGCAATTTTAGAAAAGTGTCTTGCAATTGCCAGTATTACACCGAGGGCTTAAGACAATTACTGCGGTTACGAAAAAAAAATGATTAAAACCATTCTAAACTTGTCGAGAAATATTAAAAATTTGTTTTGGTGAAGGGAGAAAGAAAAGGAGACAGGAAGGGTGGAGGGGGAAGGGAGAGAAAGAGAAGGAACGGAGATGAGAGGGAGGGAAGGGAAAGAGGGAGGGAGAGGAAGAATGGAAGGGAGAGGGAGAAAGAATGGAGGGAGGAAAGATGTAGCTAAAGGAAAGAGAGAAGGAAGGCAGAGGGGCGAGAGAGATAGTAAGAGAGAATTGATATCTTCAAACAGAAGATGCCAAATCTGTTTTGTAGTTTAGGAGGTAGAAGGCAACATAGCAAGGTTTGATTTGTGATAAGCAGCATCATTACCATTGTCTGTGTATTTATATTAGTCTTATATTTTGCTTTAGCGATCGATATAACATTTTATTCTCTTCACATCGTGTGCCCATTACATCAAGGTTCCTTCATTAAATTACCTTTTTCGTGTATAATTTAAACTACTAATGCGTAAAAAAAAAGTCGATATTTAAAAATATACACAAAGTGTATTGAAACTACTGTGTCGATTCAACCAGTTCAAAACAAAGCAGTGTTTATTCATCCAATTTGGTTTTACTGATGTAATAACGCTTATTAATGATTAATGATGTTTATTAGTCGTTCCCTTTGACTACAATGTCAACAATTGGAAACGTTCCAGTGTAGAAAAGATTCTCTGCGTAGAAAGTTTTTTCGTGTAGCTACATTGTTTCGGAATTCGACGAGCTTGAAGAACTTAGACTTTATTGCAAGAAGGTGCTAAACTGTAATGTTCCAACTAAATTGGAATTCGCTGTATACGTCATATCGCGTTGAAAATTTTCAAATTGTAGTAATTTTTAAAATGTTTGTGTTCCAAATTATTTGTATAGTTTGAAATTTTTAATAGTTATCAATTACCAGAATGAACTTTTTAAAATTTGATAATTATCAAAATTTTAAAATTTTTAAGATTTTCAAACTTTAGAAGTTTTGAAAATGTTGAAACTTTCAATAAAGAAATTTTAAAAATCTGAAAGTATTAGAAATACTGAAAAATTATAATTTCGAAACATTCAAAAAAGGGAACTTTGGAACGTTAATAATTTTTAAAATGTTTAAAGTTTTAAAAATGTCCAAAATCCTAAACGGTATAATTTTTAAAAATTTATACACAGGTTTTAACTTCGTTAAAATTTTTGAAATTTGCAAAAAAATGTAAATTTTCCAATTTTTGGGTAAAATTGTTTCAGAATTTTTAACTTTTTTTCCTGAATTTCCAGGTTTCAACATATTCTAGATTTTCAAATAATTTGATAATTTTTAAACTTAGGAGTTACAAAATTTTAAAATTTTCAAAACTATCTTAAACTTCCAAGACTAGAAATTTTTTAAAGTTATGTAAAAAGTCAGAACTGGTATTCGATTAAACAGTTTTGTTTTGCACTTTTGTTATATTATTTCTTCTTCTTTTTTACTCTTCAGATCCAGTAACATAGTCCTCGACTTTTTCGTTCCCATTATCTCTTATCTCTTTCTACTCTTGTTCACTGTTTACGGCTTAGGTGTGTATGTCATCCAACCTTTCTTTTGTTGGTGTTCGCCCGATACTAATGACTTCCCGTTCTAGGTCTCCTATTTGTCCATATGTCATCCGTTAGTATTGTTACCTACCCAGCTCCATTTCTGTTTAGCCACTCAATTCCCGTTTTCTCCCGCATACACTCGTTATGCTCTTCATCTCTTCCTATTCTCAACATTTCCATTGCCCCCTGTGCTGTTTTGATCTTGCGGATGTCTTTTGTTAAAGTCAATTATTTAACTGTTGAGTTGCGACATGCCGAGAGTATGTACATCAGGAAGTCAGCGCTTTCCAAACAATTTTAAGTTAATAAACGCGTAACACAGGAAAAGTGAGCAGAAACATGTATATTGTTTTATTATTTTTGGTCTCTGGCAGGCAAGAACAGACGGCTTAGCGCCCGTTTTCTTTTTAGACTACGTGGTGAACCAATAGATCAGGATTGACGGGCTTATTGTACGATATCGTAAAAGCATGTTGAAGAATTGCAGATTGTAGTATGCTAGAAGAGGATGCAGTGTATTCTAAATATCTTTACTGTTAGCATTTCCTTGTTCTACATTATTTACCTCTTCTTCATGATTGTCCCCTCTTAAGTTTATGTTTCCTCTTAAATATATGTTATTATAAACTGTTTCCATCCATGTATGTTTTCCTTCTTAATTGTACTATTTCATCATCAGTGGCGCTACAGCCCTTGGTGGGTCCTGACCTGTTCAAGTATCCTCCGCCATTGGTCTTTATTTCGAGCGATTGTCCTGCAGTTTCTTACGCCTAGGGTGTTAAGGTCTGTTTCCACTGCGTCGAGCCATCTAAGTTTGGGTCTGCCTGCAGTTCTTCCTTCTGGAGTTGTTAGTAGTAGGCGCTTTGTGGGGATTGCATCTTTTCTTATAATTGTACGTCCTGCCCATCTAAGCCGGCCTATTTTTATAGTTTCGACGATGTCTAATTCATTATACAGCTCATAAAGGTTATAGTTATATCTTCTCCTCCAGATTTGGTTTTCAATCACAGGGCCATATATGTTTTAAGTAGTATCTTTTTTTCGAATATTCTTAGGAAGGTTTCATCTGCGTTGGTTAGCGTCCATGTCTCTGATGTGTATCTCAGAACGGGCCTTATCAGAGTTTTGTATAGGATAAGTTTGGATTTGCTTGGTCCATAGAAGCATTTATTTGCTAACAGGATTTGTTTGATTTCTTCTTCGTTTTTTCTTTCAATGTTCACTTGTAATTCTAAGTATACGAAGTCCCTCGCTACTTTGATATTATGTTCTCCTATTGTGTTATTCTGTCCTTATAGGTTTCGCTAGTGTCCTGCACGTGTTATTACCATATTCTGTTTTATGTTCATTTATTTCCAATCCGATTTTGTTTACTGTTTTTTCTAGACTGACAAATGCTTCACTATTACCTTTGGTTGTTCGGCTTATTATGTCAATATCGTCGGCCTATGCTAATATTTGTATTGCGTTCTTAAATATTGTTCCCTTTGTCTCAATCCTCGAGTTTCGTACGGTTTTTCCAGGGCAATGTTGAATAGAAGAGTCTCCTTGCTCCACTCCTTTGTGTGTTTTAAACTGTTGCGATATTTCGTTCTGTATTTTGACTAAGCATCGAACTTCCTTCATGGTGAGTTTGGTTAACCGTGTCAGTTTCCCAGTTCTTCCATAGTATTGTATAGTGCTTTTATTATTATGTTGTCATATGCGGCCTTGAAATTATGAATATGTGGTATGTAATTTATATTATATTCTGATGTTTTTTCGATGATCTGTTTCCGTGCAAAGATTTGGTCATACGCTTCAGAATCCACATAGGAATTTCCCTATTATTTATTCAGAGTGGTTGAGAATTCTACTATATATGATATTGGATAGGATCTTATATACTGTATTCAGGAGCGTTGTACCCCTATGGTTTAAGCAATTGAATTTGTTTCCTTTCTTGTGTATCCAGCATAAAATTCCCGTGTTCCACTTTTCTGGCATACTTTCAGTGTTCCATTACGATCAGTTTTTGTATCTGTTTAGTCAGCTCTTTTGCTGGTATATCGTCACATCCAGGTGCTTTGTTATTGTTCAGTTTGTTGACGGCTTCTTGAACTTCTATCGGTGTTGGGCTTGCTGGTCTTCGTCCATTAATGGGGTACTCTTACCTTCCTCTGTATCTTCTTCATTTCCACCTAGATATTCGTTGAAATATTTTGCCCATCTTTCGAGAATTTTGTCTTTTCCTTTGACTATGATGCCTTCTTTAACTTTAGACATTGGTAATCTTGGTTTAAATTCTTTGGGCATCAGGTTTATCATGTTATAGAATTATTTACTTTCTTTTTGGTTTCTTCGGTTTTCCAGTTCTTCAATTTGGACGTTTGCATATTGTTTCTTTTTCATCTTATGTATCCTTTTTTCATCTCTCCTTCTGGTTTTGTAGTCTTCCACTGCTGTTCGTGTTCGGTGCCTCTGCTGCTTTTTATGCGGGCTTTATTTTTTGTGGCTGTCGCTTTTGCGCATTTTTCATCAAACCATTCATTTTTGGGCTGGTGTGATACTTTGTTGGGAGTTTCCTCCCTTGCTGAGTTTATTATCGTTTTAGGTGCGGTTGGTGGATTTTGTCGTAGTCGTCTGGTAATGTTGTTGGCGTATTTTTTGCCACCTATTCTGATTGCAGTTTGTTTGTTAATTAATATATTTAGTTTACCATAATTTTACTTTTTTATCAGACCAACTAAGGATGTATTCTTACTTTTATAAGTTTGTTCAAATCTTTTGCCAGAAACGGGTTGGTGTAGTAGAACGTGTGCAATATTCTTCGGGTAATAAAAGGTTTAAAAGAAGCTACTTGAAAATAAATACCTCTAAAAAATATAAGGGGAGAAGGATTATAGTTTTTTCAAGACTCATAAATCTTAAAAAAGACATCTCATTTGCGATCACGTAAAACAAATTGCCTACAATAAATATCTATTAAAATATACAAAAACAAACAAGTTTAAGACCGTAATATATTGTGCTTCAAAGAGCATCAAAGCAGTACCTTACGCTTCGTAAATTTCGTGAGTTAATATCCTTAAAAACAACAAAAATAAAAGTAGGCAAAACCAAAAAGCACTTTAAATTAGGATCGATATCGTATACGTGTAATAACAAAAGCGTCATAGAAGAATTAATGGCATTATAATGAGGACAACTCAAAAACAGAGTTAAATATTAATAAACACAGTACTTCAACCCTATTTTTGAGCTAATTAACAATTAAAACAATCCAGCTGTGTTAATTAACATTCATGAACACAAAACAAGTGTCTGCTTTTGACGTGCCATTAAAAAATCCACAAGTATAACAAAGTTTCAATATAAATCCAGTAAAAGCAACCTAAAAAGTACCCATTTTAAATTCACAAACTTCAAATCCACTCGCGGTTTTCAATTTGAAATTAAACGAGCAGCCTTTTTCATCGCCACGTATTTTTTGTTGAAAATTCTAATTGCATTACTAACGACATGCAAGTTGTGTTTTCAATTTAAATCGTTAATAATATCTCTTCATTAAAACGATCGAAACTGCGGCTCAATAGAGCGATTTGATATAATGCAAACTTGGTCCAAAGTTATAAACCGCTTATAAGATAAACTCCGTTGATGTTGCAATGGAATGCCAAGTCTACTGAAAAATTCATTTACCTGCAGGGAAGCACCACGGAAAATTCAATTTACTACTTTATTGGTTGAGCATACAGGGTGGTAGTTCTCTTTCTAGACAGTTCAAATATAGAGCCCGGTAGGCTATTTTATGGTTTAGGTTGAACAAGCGAACGGGTAGATTACTAAAATTCTTCTCTGCATGCTTTTAATATGGTTTACAAGAAAAATGGGTCTAGACCTAAGTGCTTTTTTATTGAAAATTGTTTTAGTAATTTATTCGCAGAGCTACTTCTTCCTTCGGAAAACCGTAACGTGGATTAGTTTTAATATAAACTTTCAACTTGGAATAACAATAAAAAACTAACTAGAACGATACAAAATATACCATATCGATTTATTAAAACTGTTGTAAGCGCACTGTAAACACCAATTTAACTTTCATCTTTTATTATTCAAACACAAACACGGGCATGGAACTCGATACAACATTTTACTGCAATGCATATTTGACTTTCAGAGCTTGTACGAAGTTAAATACCTATAAAATACAACATAATAATATTTAGAGCGACTTTTACATCAGGCGCTTTGAAAATTGAATCAAACGAGAAAAATTTAGCTATTATTAACTGAAATAAAAAAAAATCGTCGTTTTCGAAGCTGGAGTTTATTAGCTAAAATGGGAAGCTAAAAGCAAATTTAGTATAACTTGAATAAATTAAATCAAAAAGATCGATACATTCAAATCGATGCCAGGAAGACCATGTTTTACTACTGATCATAAAATATTTAATGAACTCGAACAGTTTACTGGTTATTCGTTTTATTTGCATTAAATATTCAAAACATTTACGGACTTAATGGCAAAAAACGCTGATTGTGTCAATTTAAAATGTTTATTTAATTTATTGTATTCGAGTCCCAGTCTTACAATATTTCCGAAGAATAGCAAAATGGCGGGTATAATACACATGGCCAACTGGTCACAACACCCATCATTTTGCGAGTCCAAATGTATGGGGCGCCAAGTGTACAGTGATGTATTTAGATAAATCTGCACATGTTTGTTTTAAATCTTTCAATATTTAATAAATCTTCACAGATTTAACTAAATCTTTACCGATTTAATGAAATTTTAGCTATTTAAAATAATCTTTACGGATTTAAATAAATGTTTCAACATTTAATTTTAAGCTGTCACATTTAATGTTACCCTGTCATATTTTAGTTGACCTTGGTAAGCTCAGCCGACTTAGGAGATCAAGACCCTTTACACCTAGGGCGTAGGGGGCAAGGCTGGACATGGTGGGAGTGTTTGATGCTTCAACCAAACCGACTGAAAATTACATTTCCAACGGAATTTTTAGAGAAATTCCATTATATGAATAATATATTATGCAATGTTCATGTTGTTATTTATGATATAATATTTAGTGTACCAATTTCTGAATTACGGAGACGTGTTCATCGACAAGGTTACCTGCGTAGTTCGGTTTTGTGCGTGGAAAGTTTTTCCGCGTAGCCATATTGTTAGCTTGAAAAACCCAGAATTTCTTGCAAAAACGACTGCGCATTTCAACTAGAAAAGGATTCTCACCAGTGTTGTCAGCCCTAAATGTTTGTACTAGATTTAGTACGTTTTTTCTACCTTAAAAGTAAAAAAAACTCAAAAAATTCCGCCTGCGCCGTATTGCTACAAACTATCAGAGCGATCAAATACAAATTTAGTCGCAGTAGCCTATGAAGCAAGCGCGGCATGTCGATGATTAGCTACCAAACCGTGGAGCTATTGTCATAGTTGCGTGGTTTATTATTTTACGTAAGTGCTCATATTTAACATTTTAAAATAATTAGTAAGTGAGCATTGTAAATTATTTCAATACTTCGTATTTCTCTTTTACCAACGCGGGTGTTAAATGTCAGTTGGTAACCGTGCCCCATTTAACTGACATAATGGAAATAATTTTAAACGACATTTCGGTTTAGGGGTAAAGGCGTGGGTTTGTAATCTGCCGGCCTGTTACTAAAAAACCGTGGAAAACCAGTTCGCCTTCTCTTTGCTGTAAGAAGTCAATAGTATGCGGATTCTCACGGTCAGTTAAGTGCTTGATTTGATTGTTCAATCCAATTCAAGGAGTCTTTCCCCTAACTCAGGTTTCCGAGTATTCCGAGGGTTATCTGCTGAGACAAACGTTGACACAATTTCAATCTTTTGCTACACAACTTCTTCGTTTCACATCTATCTCAGCATAACCCAACCTTACCGCATGCTCTTGGGTACTGAAGAACGTTATATTACTGTAGTGACCAGATTTCCTTAAAAAAAAACATTTAAAACTCAACCGTAATTCATGTTCTTGGGTAAGAACCTTCCATAACTGTGCAAAGCAAAGTACCTACTGAAATAACACTGACATGTTCTGTAGTATCCGCACTGTGCAACATCTATGGTACTACATATACCATCTATATGGTAAACCAGTATCCCTTCCACCTGTCTCAACTTGAGAAGCAAAGTGATCCCGAACTACGTCTGATGATGTCACTCTTGCTAGGTCGAAAGCGAGTAGGTACACCTTAACCTTCAATGATTATCTGTATATAAAATACTTAATAAGTTTAACAATATTTATTTATTTTAACCTTATACGTATTTCGGCATGTTTACATGCCATTGTCAAAGGTTATATTAGAAAGTAAACAGTTAGTGTTGTTATAGCAATAGAACTCGGTGACTTGATCTCGGTAATCGTCTGCAGATGACTTGATTTCTTATTCCAAAATGTCCAGCAGAGGAGAATTGAAGAAATCAATTTGCTCATGCATTAACGATACAGTTTTTAAATGTTTGTGAATTTCAAAAGCTTTTAGTATATCTAATTTACGTTTATTATCACAAAAATGTAAACATTTGATAGTGTTATTAGATGTCATTGAATGATTGTGCGCTAGTAAGTGTTTAGCGTAATTAGATTGATGTGGACGTTTGTATTTGTAACAAGGTACGTGTTCTTTATACCTAATATCAAAATTTCTAATTGTCTGGCCTATATAAACCGAATTACAATGCGAACAATTTAATTTGTAAATGCCTGATTTTAGCAAATCGTCTGTTTTTGATTTTGCATTAAACAAAGTGTTTAAGATATTGCTAGTTGTTTTAACAATTTACCTTATATTTAATTGTTTTGTTTAAATTTTAGCAATTTCTTCTGATTCGTCACCAAAATATGGGATTGAGGCATATTTAATTGTATCGAATGAAGTGAGGGTATTCGGATAAATTTTTTGAACAGCTAATTTATAATCTTTTTCTTTAATTAATGTATCAATAAGTTAAGTATTATAACCATTACTGTATGCAATTTGTTTAATAATTGAAATTTCTCTATTATAATTAATTGTATCTAAAGGGACCGTCAAATTATTAATTATAATAAATTTCAATTATTAAACAAATTGCATATAGTAATGGTTATAATACTAAACTTATTGATACATTAATTAAAGAAAAAGATTATAAATTAGCTATTCAAAAAATTTATCCGAATACCCTAACTTCATTCGATACAATTAAATATGCTTCGATCCCATATTTTGGTGACATATCAGAAAAAATTGCTAAAATTTAAACAAAACAAATAAATATAAAGTAAATTTTTAAAACAACTAGAAACATCTTAAACACTTTGTTTAATGGAAAATCAAAAACAAACAATTTTCTAAAATCAGGCATTTATAAATTAAATTGTACGCATTGTAGTTCGGTTTATATAGGCCAGACAATTAGACATTTTGGTATTAAGTATAAAGAACACGAACACCCACATAAATCCCATTACGCTAAACACTTACTACAACACAATCATTCAATGACATCTAATAACACTATAAAATGTTTACACTTTTGTGATGATAAACGTAATGAATAAGCAAATTGATCTATTAAATTCACTTCTAGTGGACATTTTAGAATAAGAAATCAAGTCATCTGCAGACGATTACCGAGATCAAGTCACCAAGTTCTATTGCTATAACAACACTAACTGTTTACTTTCTAATATAACCTTTGACAATGGCATGCAAACATGCCGAAATACGTATAAGGTTAAAATAAATAAATATTGTTAAAGTAATTAGGTATTTTATATACAGATAATCATTAAATATGGACTTTAACGAAGTCAAGCTAGAATTTATAAATAAACCTTAAGCTTCGTTGATATCGTCCTCAGGTCGTTTCAGATTGTTACCATTTACTTCATCATACGATGCCCTTAAGTAAACAACATATTTTACTAATTACTAATGAAGTCAAGCTACGTGACACAGGTATGAGATGAAATGTTGGAAAAGCTGTACTCTTTTCGCTTAAATTCAGTTCGACTAGTTTCTATCAAATAAATGGCACAATGATTTTTTGGTGAAACAATTATCTAAAAAAAATGGATCTAAATGTTATGTGAAGCGGATATAAACTAACAAAAGCCCCGAAAGCTAAAACTCTTAGGTCGTAGCTTTATTCGCCGTCAAAGTCAAGAATTCAGAAAAGCATCAGGGACTTCATACATTATTCGAAGCCTTTCAGCCAGACCGTAATAAAACAGGGGATCGTTACTCTTCAGTCGTAACCTCGGCACATACCTATATATCCACCACCCTGCGAGTAGCAGGAAATAACGACAGAAGAGACGCGGCGTGATTAGTGCAAAATGCTAAACGGCCTAATGCGGTACCCATGTAGAACGCGCGGATTTATCCCAGTGCTGCTCTAGCGGCAGCACTGGTTTTCCTACTTAATTAGAATTACTTCGTGCGACGACGTCATGTATACCACTAATTAAACAGTCCAGTTTTAAGGATGCGGTAAAAGACTTTTATGCTGGTATTATCGTCTGAACTTCAAATTACTCAGCTCCGGAACGGCTTTTTACGAATAAAATGAAACTTCTAACTTTAAAACTGAAATGAGATGTTTTATGACGATTGTGGATTTAAGATACGAGATGAAGATATGAGAATATCTAACAAAATTTAAAAAGTTTGCAGTAATAACAGTAATGAGAAAAAAGAGATTTAATAACGGTCAGACAGAAAATTGCCGGAGTGTAATTTCCAATTGCAATCAATCACGACGCCAGTCGATCGGTCAAATATGGATTTGATTGGTTGCGACAAGTTAAATTTGATTAAATAGGGAAAAATAAATTTTAAAATCCAGAAACGGTTCCATTATTAAGGAATTAAATTGTAACTTGTTTTATCAACAATGTATCCGGAAATTAACGTACTGAAAATGAAATGCGCAAAATTAGTTCCGGTACTGTATAATCTGCTTGCGCTAAAGCCGTATTTTAGAAATCCTTTTCATCCTCATGTTTTACACATAGAGATGAGTCTGCATGAGGGTGCGTAACCAGATTTTGAGGTTTTGAGTTAGTCCTGATACAACTTTGAATCAAAACGATACTTTGCATTGGATTAAGCGTCCGCTATATGCGAAATTCTGTTCAAAATAATTTTTAGATATAAAAATGGGCCAGCGGGTGGTCTAGTGGTTAAAGTCCCAGGCTTTAAAACTAGACTCCCAAAGGCAGTAGGTTCGAGTCCTCTGCAACAAGGTTATGAAGCGATATTGTTCGTTTCTCAAAGAATTGATAACGCGCTAATATTTTTTGAAAATTTAAAAATACGTTTCTTAAAAAGGTGATGTGGATTTCTATCCATAGAGAGTTTAAGAAAAAACAAAGCATTAAGTGTGCATTGTACAACGTATCCCATCCCATATACATTTGCTATAATAGGTGGGATCGGCAATACAGTGGCGTCCAAGGCACGCTCGACGAGCTACGTTTGAACGCGCGATCTTTATACTTAGCTTCTTCAATTTAATTGAATGTCTAAACATGTGTAAGAGGTGTAATTGGCTGACAAAACAGTTATGGGTCGTTGGTAGGGGCGTTGAAAATTAACATGGTCTATGCAGGAATAGGCAAGGAAGGCGCAGAAAAAAAGTTGGATGCGGTCACCAATTACAAAATAGCTAAAACGGCGGTCGGAATGTGTTTGTTGAGTAGGAAAGTTCGGTTTGAGGTGAAAAGTGTTGCACTGGTATGAAAGTTACATTGTTGTGGCTGCTGTAGTTAGTTATTCAAAGATCAATTGTTGGTACTTATGAAAAAGTGGTGGTAAATAAGTGTAGTAGTGGTATTGTGACCTCTGTTAATAATTTATAAATTAAGCAATTGTTGATTGTTGTTCTTGTTATGGTGGTTGTTGTTGTTGGGCCAAATAAGAGTAGGTTAAGTCTACCGAGACAACTAGATGTATGCTTAACTTACTCCATGAGTCGACAACCTGTGTCGAGCCTTGGTCTACCAGAGAGTCGCATAAATTATTTATTTTACAGGGGGCGGTGGTTAACCGCAACCCTAACCTTCCAGAAAAGTCATTCCATCCTTTTCTATTTCTTCGGCTGTCGACTTTTGTGCTACAATGAGTTCTTTTGGTTCTAGGATTCTTTCACAATCCCTACCCATCATTTCCGGTTTTTGGCTTTTCTCCTTCCAATTTCCGTTATGTTATGTTAATACTAGTGATGAAATATTTTGAGTGAAAATAGTCAAACCATCAAATATTGAAATATCTCGAAAGGTTACAGAAAATCATACAAATAATTTTAATATTTAAAATTTTCAGTTTTGTCCATTTCGGAAGCGGGCGTTGAAGCGATACCCCGTACAGTAGCCAACTGTAAATGCCCATTGCAAATACATGATACAACCAGGCGTGGTATTATGATGTGAATGGAGACAGAATTTCCGGAATGCGACTGCATAGAGTCGGTCTCCGCGGCGTGTTTTGCCGTGCAAGCTCACCGAGATAAGAATGTTTTGACTTAAACATTCTGGATATTACTGATATTAGAAATAGCAAACACTGCTGTTACTACCGCACAATTTTGTTAGTTTATTTCTTGTTTCGTGGTTATTTCAGCGCAAGGTTGTATTAGAAAATTTTAATATTGCTCTAAAAAGTATAAATAATAAAAAACATGAAAATATAAAGAAATGTATTATTACTTAGAATAATACTCTATTACTGTCAATAAAAACAAGGGGTAAAACAAGCCAAAAACTCGTTTATTTTTATAATAATTAATGATTGGATATTGCTTTTGTTCCTGGTCACATTCAAAAAGAAATTGAATTAAAACAGAAAAATGTATCCATTTTCGCTGCAATATTACTTAAAAAACAGGCAGAAATTAGCGTTAAAATGTGATGAAATTAATAAAAATACTATTCAAAGCTGAAGATTGACGCAGTTTTACGGAGCAATCCGAGGAAAGACGATGAGAACGAGAATTATTTTATAGGAGCATTCTAAAAGCTAGCGAAGAGTGTTCTTATTACTTTTTAATGCATAGTAACATCCGAATGAATCATTCGATTATTAATTCATGAACGGCAATCATTCGATAAAGAAACTCGTTCAATTATGCCCAACACTAGCTAATACTGGTGATATTCTGAATGCTGAATGTTTGATGTATCTGAGAGCAACATACCTATGACAAATCCATAACTTGAGTCGGCCTGCAGCGAGTTTTTTTTTACGAAAATGAGGCCTGGCGGCATCGGCTTAAGACGTTCGTTATGTAAATATTAAATTGTGTTAATATTATTCATTCGTTATCATTGCATTGCACTGTTAAAGTAAATCGATGTTTACCATCTTACTTTATCTTTAAATAAGTTTTACATTTTTTAACATCTTAACCGTTTAAAGTTTGTTGTTCTTGGAAAACTTGTACACTATATAATTCTATGATACGCTTACTATGTAAATATGAAAACTTTCAACTAGAATGTTTCTGTAGTCTAGAATAAATGCCGATTTTTCCTTATAGATGCAAGGCTCCACAATAAGGAAAGGGATGTCAATAAAAAGAAATGTTCTGCAATACATTAAACGTCTCGATTCGCACAAAGTGTTCTGACACCACCAAAATTGTCTACTGTTTTAAGAACACTTCATGAAAAGAAATAAAAACCTTAACATATTACATGAATGCCAGTAAGCAATCAAATTCTGTAATTTATTCAAATTTCACTTATAAAGATCTAAGCTTTAGTTATCTCTTATCTATACCCAAATAAGTTATTCAATAAACACATTAATCAGCCAAACTAGTTGTGATTACACATTATTTTCTACTGGTAAAACGCTCAATAATTACACACCGCGTCCAGGAATTAAGCAATACTAACGTCCAGTATTGATTTCACATTATTACTTTTATTGACCTTTTTCCGCCATTAAAGTGTTGGTTTTACAGCTACAATCTTAATGACAATCGTGAAATATGAAGCGGCACCCACAAACAGAATAGAAACGTGTTTGATGTTTTTCTAAGCGAACATCACACAAAATAAAAAGAATTTGACGTTTTGAAAAAGGTTTCGGAAAACCACTGAAATTTTTTAACGCATATCCTTCGCAAATTCCTGAAAACGCTGAAATATTTCTCTCTGTTAAATATTTTAACATTCGGGGTCATGTCAACGCAGCTCTGGAGTAATGGGGGGCTCAGTTGTCAGACTAAATTTTTGACGAGTGGTTTTGGTGTCAAAACTTCAGGGTTCAAGTTACAAAAGTCATAAAAACAAGGATGAAGTAACATGTATCGTATGTGTTAATTTTCAGTAACAACCGTGTAAAACAGAACACGATGGGCCGCCACATACAAAGCGTAAATTCCACTTCACAAAGGCTTACCAGAACAGCATGCAAATTATGAATGCGAATAACATAAAAAGCTCAGACGAGTAAACGTGACTGGCAAGAGTAAAATACGGTGTTTACTAGACGAACCACTGAATACGGAGAACACGGCCCCCTTCATGTATCTCATCTTAAAGAGAACTCGCTGTTGTAGAAAAACGTTGTATCAATAATAAATAAAAAAAAAACCGTACACAACAATTTGGCTCGTGGAACGACTTTCGGAAACAACCCACTCGTAAAAAATTTCACATGCTCCATAGATAGGGGGATTTTAGAGACGGGAGAGTATTTAAAAGATAAAGTTCAGCTATAAAAAGCGCTAGCAGCAAAATGATCCTCATAAATGGAACTAAAATTACATTAAAATATATATTGCGAAATATTTATTAAAAAAAATTTATGGATCAGTAAAAATTTTAACATAAAATTATGAATTGCCCCGTTTTCAAATAAAATCTGAAAGTTCGACTCGTTTGACAATATCTAAATTATAAACAGTTGCCCTATATTTTACTACATAAAAACAATAACGTATAAATATCCCAGCCGAGAAAATAAGGTTTTGCTTAAAGCTCTACACATTAAAACGAGAGAGAGCGACAATGTAAAAAATAACGAAAAAGGCAAGAAAAGGACGAGGAAGAAAAGAAAAGCACGCTAAGGGTAAGGACGCACTTAAAGGTCTACACATTAAAACAAGAGATAGTTGCAGAGCAAAGTAAAAAATATTTAAAAAAGCAGGAAGGAGGAGAAAGAAGGGGGGGAGGAGGTTGGAAGAACGAACAGAAAGGTGAAGTAGAAGGGTGAGAGGGTAGGAGAAGACACGAGAGTAATAATAAAGAAGGAAGTAAATTAATAAAGATGACTAAAAGTCCGGATTTGTATGCATTTGCAAATGTTAGAAAATTCAGCTAGCTGCTGGTTCTTGTGCTATTTCCTTTGCGGTTCACAGGATTCTGCATTAAATGATACCTTTTTTATTTTGCATATGAATACGTATTTTAACAATCAGTGCATATTTCACAATGATTGCATATTTTCAGCATATTTATTCTTTTACCTCATTGTCACTTGTTTTTTTATACAAATATTGTTACATTTCATGAGCTTTTTCGAATTTCTTCAGAATTGGCGCCCCGTGGGTTCTTAGAAAAGCTCAATGAGTGGCTTTTAAATTTTTCTAAATTTAAATGTAAGAAATCAAAGCTACCAAATTTATGCGTACATTAGCTCTACAACCCTTCGCCGCTGCCGTTTCGCCGCGATCGTTTCGCCACCGCCAATTCGTCGCAAACAATTGGCCGCCAAAAGTTAATAATTGTGATGTTAAAATCTCTAAAAACAACATCTTTTGTTGAATACTTTACCTAAAAGTTACAACAATTCTTATTCTTTTCAACTACAGAATGCCAATTGTATTACAGAGCCACATAAGATTTGTGAAAGAAAATAAAACACGATCAAGCGCACAAAATCAATTTTTCTTTTAAAATACTCGATCATTAGAAAACATTGCATAAAAATACTTAATTATGCAAAATAAAGTGTCAGTCAATCAACTTTAATTAATATAATTGAAACAGAAAATAACAAATTTTGATTACAGAATGTGTCATAAAATCACAGCTTTAGTAATAATAGTAATGAAATAAAAAAATGTTTTATATTATTTTTGTTCAATGGATTTTTTCGCGGAGTAACGGCCGCGACGAATCGTCGCATTGCCTGTAAATTTTCACATATTTGGAACTAAGTATTTGGAACGGTTGAACCGAATAAATTAAAATTAGTACGTCAATTTGAATGGATTAGTAAATAATGTTCCAAATCTTAAAAACAGGGGGAATTAAAAATTACATTTAATAATAATTTAATTAACAAAACATCATAGTGCAAACAAATGTACGAAAAATGTTCGATTACCAAAAAGGTTTTTTCCGTTAGTATTCATAAAAGTAACATCCATCCATACTGTATATAAAAGCTCAAAGGGCTTTTTTCTCCGGATCCTCCACCGGCTACCGCTTCACCAATTTGGACCATTTTTTTTTCAATGAAAGGTCAATGAAATCCTCTGATGGAACATGAAACATTTTTATATTTTTATTTTACGTCGATTTTTTAATAATAATTATTTTAATTTATAATATATATGAAAGTCTGCTAAACGCGCTTTACTTGAGGCGACATCTACACTAACGCCGCGGCTCATTATTGGAACTAATGCATCACGTGACTTAGCATTTAGCCGGTTCTGTCAGTGCAATGTGCGCTGGGGTAACACTAGTTGTAATTTACTGCTAATACACTTAGTATATAGCTCGACATGTTTTTGTAAACAACAGCTACTTTTTTAATGTTATATTTTCCAGAGGTCGATTAGCCAAAACAACTACTTTCTAACTACATAATGATTATGCAGTTAACACGAATCCACATCTAGTCAAAAATTAATTACATGTTTACGCTATTTTTTAGAATTATTCCCCCAAGTTTGTTAGCGAAAAACTTATTCAATACAAATATCCCATGGTTACCAGAAGTTATCAAATTTTTCTTAATTCCTCACAGTCTACAGCAAAAGTTATTCAGTGCAAATACATATATTCTGGAACCTAAAATACATTTTCTTATTCAATTTCACCCCAGTAAATGACAAATTTGCTACGTTTTCTAGGTAAATTGGGTTGCTAAGCACACTAACTGTTTCCGGTACATTTCATTGAGAAAGGTTTGAAACTCATACTATTTGCACAAATAATGTAGAATTACAACCTTGTGTTGTAATAAAGCACGATACCGTTACTTTTTAATCGTGAAACCTATACTATGCTATGGTATGTGGAAAGTATTTCGATCGATTCTTGCAATTATGCATACTCACACCACCACCACCTTTATTTACAAATTCGGCCAATATCATAGATTATATTTTATTAATAATTTAATATGCAAAAATCTACACAAAATCTGTACTAAAAAAAAAAACAAATTAAAATACCTTGAAGTGATTAACGAATTTTATGCCCTCGGCCGGCTACGATGCGCACTTTACGATGTATCAATTAAATAATTTAATATAATTTTATCTTTTTCGTAGACTTCACCACACCTGTTAAATAAACAATTATGCAGTTTTTTTTATTCTACGTTGGTACGCAACAGGACTACAGTTTTATTTAAAATTTTCCGCGTCTGTAAATTTTCATTCATATTGTTAAGACACGGCTGTTTTATATTAAATTTGCCCCGTGTTAATATTTTTGTTTTACTTACATTGCTACTGGACGGCATTTGAAAAAGGATGTATAGACCGCGCATTTGGACAGGAAAATCAGAAGACCCAATGAAATAACATGCGCGATTCGCCTAAGGATCAAACAGTAGCTTTTGGTCCCAGTCAAAGCAAGTATCCCTACAGATTTCACCAAGAGCCAGACTTCCGAATTGAGCGCAACTTTACAGTCTGACACTTGTCCCAGCACTGTCAGCCCCTTCAAGAGCAAAGCAGCGGCCACATCAGCTCTGGGCGAAGCCCACCAGCACCACTAGCCCCTTCAAAGGCAAAGTACGACTACACCAAATCACGACTAAGCTCCGCGCCAGCCCTCGATTTCCTTCTCAAACGAGTCTGCATAGCGCAAGGACCACCACCAGTACATGCAAGCCTCCGGTCCGGTCTCTACGCGGACCACAACGTTTGGACGGTTCAGTTTATGTTAACGTAACACTTGTTGTTCCTTTAAATTAATGAATTGTTTGTTTAGTTCTCTACTCGAAAACAATTTTCAATTAATTTGTTTGTTGAATGTTGTTCTGTTTGTTCACGTTACATGTGATAAAAATATAATTTTGTCTGCAAAACAAACTATATCAAACCCTAAAGGTGTTAGCGTTCTACGAATTCGCTAAACTACGCCATAGTAGCTTATTGTAAGACGTGAGGGTGAACGGTGCTAAAAAATTGGTAATAAGCTCCTAAAATTTAAAAACATTTATTATATTGGGCTATTGCAAGAATCTTATACATAGATTTAAATTTTTACACGATAAACAATCACCACAACGAGAAGAAAATCGTTATTTTCTGCACTTTGCTAAAATTTTTCATCTTTGCGCCGCTACTGCTCCAAAAGTATCAGCTCTACAAAAAATCGTATACTTTCTATTTTATAGGAAATTTTGTTGTTTCTAATTTTATATGGAGCTATTTTTGCAAAAACGACCACGAAAAACTGAGTTTACAAAGAAAACCTGATTGTACCTTTTCCGCATCACCAGTGTCGACCTTGGAGAAGGTGGAAAGCTTCAAATGTCTTCAATGACACTCAAATAAAGCGTTTTTAAACCACAAAATCTTCATTTCTGACGCTTAAACTTACTTGCCGCCTGGCCTTAATACCATTAAACAAAACTAATAATTTATAGTGGTAAACAAATTTTTTCAAACAATCCTACAATATTCGTCACTTCAACGTAAAATTTACGGCAAGCGATTTTATATAAATAATTGTTTAGTAAACCCTATTCTTTTGGGAACAGTAACGAAATTAACGCAATTTTAAAACCGAACTTGCTTTTTTTTTATAATACCCTATATATTTAATTTATGCTAGTAACTAAATTTTACATCCTTGACTATTCCCACAATTTTCCTAAAACAACAACCCAACATCCGCCAAACCACCAATTTAAATAAGAAGGCAAATCAATTTAAAGCTTTCGGCAAACACCTTCAGTATACTAATCTACTTAATCTGCTTCTGAATTCAATTTACTGTTTGCATCTAATCCTCAAACCAAATAGGTATGGGTCAAACGGATTCAGAAGCAGGAAAGGCGTCGAATCGACCCACAATTTCTCCAGCAAGAAACTATGGCCGACATTTCTTACCCGTTATAGCGGAACAGCCCCCGTTTTGCATATGCAAATGAATAATTAGAATTTTCATTACGGTTTTCTTAGAAACGCGGAGAATGATTTAAATTTAAAGACGGTTTCGCATTTATCTTCCATGAAAAAACTATCAGGAAATAAATGAAACCTGCCCTATATGAAAAGTTAATAAATAATAAATTTCCTGCTATTTTTTTTATTGCTTATATTTGGAGGGTTATTCGCGACTGTTTAATACCTGATATCATAAAAGTTGTATAAACACCAGTTGCTTTTTTCATCATAAAAATAATCTGGGGAAATTCTAGGTTCACGTCAGTCGATATCAGGCGAGCTTTAGCTTCACCTGAATTATAATTTTTATAAGAATGGGCACAAGCCAATAAACCCCAAAGGTGGGAAGAAGAATAACTGCAAAAGTTCAAAAACTTCCTCGGCGCTGCGTCATTTTTCCTTGTTAGTTTCATTTTATTATTAATTTTTATAAGCCTCCGAAGAGAAAAGTGGAATGAGTTATTAAAGCAACCCGGAAAGGTCGAATACAAAGTTTTTCCGGAATCTTTAAATTTTTATGCCCACCGCCTTATTTTCGAAGTTTAATAAACCTTTGCAGTGATTCTTCTTAATATAAAACCACCCACGAGATTTTTTTGTTAAATAATATATTAACCCAAAGTACAAAACGTACCAAAATATGTCTATTACCACCTTGTTTTTTCCTATAATTTGTGAAAGAACATTGTAGCAAATTTCCTATAACAATAATACGCTAAAAATTTTTGTAGGAAAAAGCTGAAATCAATTGAGTTTTTCGTAAACATCAAATTTCGAATAAGAAGAGAAACATTAAAGCTTACACGTCTGGTTGAGCTTTAGAGTTTAATCTTCTAAACGAAATAGTTCGCGATAAAAGGAGCTTTCATTTTACTCAGGCAATTTATATGCTAAACATGTCTAAACAATCAAGAGCATTCAAGAGTTTCGTTTGGCATGACTTGTACCGAGACAAGATTATACTACTATTTCCAGTATAAAAGCCAATAACGTACTAAAAATAAAACATAAAAATGATGTTATTATTAAATAAATATTGCCTTTTAATCACCATAGTATCGCAATAAGCAAAGAAAACAGAAAGATAAATTACATCTATAAAAACATAGGAGCTAATTAATACGTTCTGAACAAACAAATATAAATATCTAAATGGATATACAAAAAAAAATCCATTAATGAAATGTAGACTACAGAACTAATTTCAAAACATATGAGCGCTATAAATAGTAAATAATACTACAAAATTGAAAGCTAATTAAAGAAGAGAAGTGAACATTACAAAAACACAAATGTAAATGTTTGATTATGAAACAAACCATAAGCAGAGAGATAACAATCTAAAACTGTGTATTATATTTAGATATACAAATTTTTTACATGGTGCCCTAGGCTGAGTGTGCGCACATGGTTGCGCGCTAATAGCTCGCACCATTGTGGTCGCGGCCATTCAATTAAAAACATATTAGAGTGCAGAATCAGTACTACTCGACCATGTATACAATAAAAATAAATAATAAAGACCCATGCACACCTTTTCAATACAGCAGTGAAACAAACAAAAATTACACCCCTGTCGGAGTTTGATCCAGCGACTACCTACACCGTATACGCATATCCCAAATCAGCTATCCCACCTGCTTGCAGAAAATGCTACAAGATTTGAAGATCAGACAAACTTTAACTTTAACAAAACTTTAACAAATGTGGTTAGTAAGCCGACTGTCAGGGTAGTATCCATGTTATGGCCAATATGGAAATATGACAAAATATCACGTTTTCATGCATAACAAAGTATGAAAATTTAAATACTACACTTGAATGCTAAAGTAAAGTTAATGAATTTTATAAAACTATACAGGGGGAAAATATCCAAACCGGTGAAACCAAAAACTTACGAATAACGTATTACTTGCGACAAAACATTTCGACTCTACATGGATGCCTAAAACTGATGAAAAAATTACGTTTACAATCATTAGTGCCTTCGTTTCCAGAAATAGCAAAAACCATTGATGTACTTAAGTAAATTCGATACAAAAAATTAAAATATTTTTTAGATTGCTGGTTTATGCTTCATTAATGCTACTGCGTAGGTGTTATTACCTAGTTCATAATTACTAGCAAAACCCGTGGGCTACGCCCCACAGTTTCTTGGTAATATTTCTTTAAAAACATTAATAAATAGACTGTGTCGAGATGTTGGACATGTTCTTAATGGCTTTAGCGATAGTGTATATTCTCATATATGCAAGACTTAAAGAGATTATGAATAAAATATAGAACTTAATATACGTAACTACTAACTAATTATGTTAATGTTTATTCTTTGGGAATAAATTCGCGACTCAGCGACAGTGACATCAGACGTAATTCAGGGTCAAAAATTGGCTTTCATGCCGCGATACTATACTAACCAAGCTTGCAGGGAGGGGTGGCCGGTCTAAGCTCCCCTCCAAACTTACTTGAGTGGATACCATATTGTTTTTATTCTTAGTTGCAGTATTATACGGATAAGGACCTTTCCGTACACAACACCGTAATAAAACAATTAAGCAAATTTGATCAAAATTTTTAAACTGTACAGGAGTGGGGATATATTACTCAATTTTGATTTTCTACAAGCAGGCCTTTGGCATGCAATTGTCGGGCGTTTGGCCCGCTATTTACATATTATTTCGAAAATGAGCAGTGATCTTTTAGTGTGCAGGGGCGCACATTAGTAGAACGTGATTTGGATTATTTTTGTTATTATATGCGCTATTTTATTACGCAAAATGTGAAAAGACGACTAATGCCATGCTTTCAAGTTCAATAAAAGAATACCTTAAAATATGAAAAACCGCAACGCGTGCGATTCAAAAACACCAGCGCAAAAACCGAACAATCTTGTTTTTTTAGCATAGGGGACAGTAATGCAACAGCTTAGACCAATATTGCGTCGCTGCTTGCAAATTTTTATATATTTTAAAGTTGCAATTTTGAAAGAAATATATTTCAAAAATAGACCGTTTCAGTTTGTAGCCCTCCCCAGATACAATTTCTGGTCACACCACTGACGAACATTGTAGCTTCGCCCTCTTAACATAAATTTATACAAGTATAGCTCAGTAACAAATTAAAAGGCTCTGAAGTCATTAAATCTGATGCTATATTAATATTTCAAGTTTTTCCATTTCAAAAAGATTAAATTACTCTTAGCATTCATTTAACAAAGAAATTAATTGCAAAATACTTGTACTTTCCTGTGAGATTCTCAAGAGATTTTTTTTCTAATCCGTTTTGTATTTTTTACAAACTCATATTCAACCGGGGGGCAAAGCTTGAATATAAATAACTTAACATAATTTAGTTTGAAGATGTTTTAAACGGACGCTGCTGGAGAATCCGGACGCTATGAATAATTCAGTTTGTGCACCATCTACAAGGGTTGATTACTCCGTCTCCAGGGGCAGTATGTACTTTAGAGCGAGCGGAAATACATAATTTATTAATTTTGCAGACCAATTTACAACTCTACATCAGGTGTATGAATTTTTAGCGCTTCGGTTTCCTCATGAGACTCTCGATCCATTCAGCAGTTCAGTTTTCTTCTTTACGTTTCCTTTTGTGAAAACCGTCTTTACTGATCCCAGTCCATCTGGACCGCAATGAATCTTTATCGGGTAATTTAAGTTCAAGGCGAGTGAGATTGATCGATTGGATTCTTGGAAAGACTTTTTGTTTGGCTTTTCTACAATTCAACCTGAAGGTTAATTTGGGGTCAGTTTGATTTTCGCCCCAAGTACAAGTATTGACCTTCTTAAAAGCATCAAAAGAAAATTGCCCGAAGACTATGTTCATATTTTGTTAAAACACCGAAACACTGTTACTCATTCTGTCACGTCCCATTTCAAATACAGGCATTGTTATACGTTACATGAAAAAGCAAACAAACAAAAAACACAAAAGTACGGGAGATAACTTAATTATGATTAATTATTGTACGCTGTACCGCATCAAGCAGACGCGACTGTTGTTTCGAGTAATTAAGTATTTCAGCATCAAAATGTTGATCTCTAAGCTACTGAAACACGAAAACTTCCAAACTTTTCCCATAATAACTTTTAATAACAGTTTGAAATTGTAGTGGAGTGAGGGGGCGCGGCGTTTTAATGAAATTATTGATGAAATGATTTGTCTTTCAATCCTTTACATACCCTAGCTCGATTCAATAATTATTTGATGAAAGTTTATCTTGCTCAGCATAAAAGAGAAACGGCCTTTCAGGTTAAATAGACGAGGGATGTGTTCATGACGCTTATCGATGTAAAGCAAACCTGCACGTTTTTGGCCCAATTGACACCCCTAAAATACCAGCTGGTGTCATTTAATGATGCAGCAGTTAACACTATTGACATTTGAATGAAAATTTGCTGATGTTGATTTATAACGATGCTTTTGATAAGGCAAATTGACATTCTGTCTAACTTTGCAATTTCAGTTTGAAATTTTGCTGGAATCCATTTTTATTTAATTAAAATAGCACGGAAATGTGAAGAATGTTTATAGAAAAACATATTAGACAATGTAGAATAAACATTTACTAAACAATCAAACATTGCTCAATGCAAAATAATATAATTTCTCAAACCTCCTTTGATACTGTATTTCTGTATTTCCGTAAAAATCATAAAACCGATTTTTTTTCCCAATCGCAAAATGCGGAAAAGAAAAATAAACAAAAATCCATAAAATAAATTTAGAGTCCCATAAATATAAATAAAATTTCATTTTGATTATTCATATTTTTGACAAAATTCGAAAAATTTCTTTCATTTCAGCATCTATTGTAATAATCATCGTTATTTTCCTTTTTCGCGGTACACAACAATGACAAGCATGACTTTCCACTGTGTTAAATTCAATTTATGCATCAGTTCAAGACGATTAATTGTTGCTTCCGTTATTAAATTCTCCGAGACCTAAACGCTGAGTTGTGTAAGTTTACTATTAATATTTTAAGCACATTTAACAATAACAAAAAAACGGAAAAACGTAGACAAAAACTTCTGAATTAATGTCTATTGAAAAAATAACAAATACGCTGTGTCGAGATGTAAGACATGTGCTTAATGCGTCCAACAGTGTGGTATATAATCAAATACGCAAAAAATCAGCGATTATGAAATAAATACTGAACTTAATGTGTTACTACTTATCACCTCAAAGTTTATTCTTTTGGAGTAACATCCTGGCCCAGCGAGAAAAACGTCAAATAATCATTAAAATAAATGTACCCACTTTTCTTTTAAATTAGTCCCGTTCATTGGTGTTTCCAATTTTAATGTTTATACTTGAAATTCTTTTACCTGCAGAATATGCTACGTATAGTTTTTTCCTTGGCAAACAAATTTCTAGTTTGTTAAATTAAATGTATATCCTTGATCTCTAATAATGGCATTTTCAGAAATCTGTCCCGTTAAAATTTCAGCTGCAATGAAATTTGTAATATTATATGAGTGTAATCGCATTTCGGAGAAAGTAATGTCAGTGTTATCTGGTTTATCTGGTGGGGTTGACGTGGCACCTGCGAGAGCCCGGAAGGTTTGGCGCACAGAAGAACGCTTGACCAACAATGCCGACGGAGAGATCGCTCTTGTGTATTACGCACTATTGTGTAATACCGTAAATCTTTGATAATAAAGTTGATGTTCTGGTATATTAGTTAAATAGGATTGCTAAACACCCGCCGCAAGCGGCTTTCTATCTATAACAACAATTCTATGCAAGCTGTTTAAAGCATGCATGCTTCCTCTTCGGAGTTTGTTTTCTTATTAACAGCCACCAACAGATGTTATTCCAATAACACAAACAAAAGTTGTGAACTCAGTATATACGAATATGCGCCTTACATGATTGACTTGCAACGCTCTGGCGTCCCGTAAATGGGGCTCAGCATTGCGATAAGGTGAGACAGGTGGAAGGGATCAGGATTTATCATATAGATAATGGGATGACTTTAATTAAAGCATTAACTACACAGTGAAATAATTTAAAGATTTTCAGAATATTAAACACAGTACTTTGTTGGTATGTGGATAATATGCTATACTGGTTTGCTTTATATGAGCTTTAGAAAGTGGAGTTAGATCACAAACTTCTAACCAAATAAATTTAAAAAACGATCCGAACCGGATGTTTTCAAAAATTGATTTGGTTGGCGGTTACTACAATTATATGAAAGTTTTGACTTTAACGTCGTAATGCTCAAAAACGAGTTGGAATATTGTCAAAAACTTCAGATATTATAATAGCTCTTGGCAACACAATGCATTTAAAAAACAGATTTTTGGAAAAAATTAACAGCTGTGAAGTGAAAAATATTTTTAAAATATATTGACAATTTTCAATAAAATATTGTTCAGAAACTAGCCAAATATTTTTTTTTATTTTAAAGCTTCGAAAGGATAGGACTGAGCGACAACTTGGTTAGTGTCACAACTCGCTCCGTGGCTCTTTTTTAAAGTCGCAAGTTCATGCCGATTTTTTGAATAAACGAGGGACGGTAAAATATTTTTGTTTCATCTAATTTGTTTATGAGTGATAGTAGAATAAGGTTGGAAATTTAATTCATAGACTCAGTATTGCTTAAGGAGAGGGGAATCTTTTTCCTTTTAGCCGACGATTTTTTTCTATTTGGTTCCTAGTTTCCTCTAATTCCCAGAAATACTTTTATCACAATTAAAAATAATTGATTGCATGCGATGCAACTAGAAAACCCTCCGTTAGGGCCGCCACTAAAGATAAATCAAACTTTACTTAAAAATTTTCAAAACGAATATGTCAATGTAAGTCTGTGTAGTCTAATTCAACTATATAATCTTACATTACCTCTTGGGACCACAACGTTAGACATAAATATGAAAAAAAGTAAGAAACAATATCTAAAAAACAGGAAAAAGTTGGCAAAATACTTCGCTCATTTTTAAAATTCCTTCAACGCATGATGTAAGTAATCGGTTAAGTACATTGAAAATATATAAAACTTTACTCTTAACCATACACGGGAACCCTAAATTCGAAAATTATAATTTAAAAAAGCTATATCAAAGTAGAAATTTTTTCAGGTAATTTACAAAAAACTGCACCTTACTGTTTCGAAAGTATATTTTAATTAGTTTTTTAATTAGTTTTTTAATTATTAGAAAATATATCTGTATCAACATTGAGCGAAAGAACAGTCTTGTAAGACAACATTAATGCTGCCAGTATAGCGGCTCAGCTAGTGGTCAAACGCCAGCAACCTGCGTTAGTCTTATTGTGAAAATTTTTGGATGAAAATACTTCTTTAGAATAACGAAAACCAAAACAAAAAGAGTTACGTCAAAATTGCGGAACTAACTCCTCTGAAAATACTGCTGCACTTAAAATTTAAGTTATTAATGCTACTCTTATCAGATAATAGCAATATAGCTTAAACAGCAGTGTTTTATCAGCCCCCGTTTACTAGAAAAGAAGACATGAATCTTCAATTTTAAAAAATTCATAGGAGGCGTCACAGAGAAATTACGGGACTGGGAAACAAACCAAATCGTAAATCATCCTCAGTTGTAAAAACCTACAATGTAAAAACGTAGTGGGACCAGCTTTCGGGCAATATTATTATCAAAACGTCTTAAATTTTTGAAAATATTTTATACTTAACTGTTTTCACCTACTAAAAAATGCTCGTGCACAGTAACGTTGTATATCTAAAAAGCTATCACGAGCTGTCAAGCCGTTTTTGAGTAAGAAGAAGTTACAGTCAAAATCCGTTTCCGGATTCGGATTTTTAAAAGCTTATTAGCAATAAATTTTTGATGTATCTCCAAATTCCGAAGTTCATCAAAATCGGACCTTCATTTCTGGATATACAAGAGAACGAACGTACCCACACACCCACCCACTCGCCCACAGATAGAAGACTGACATGTTTTAAAAACCACGTTTTTGAGTTCCTAGAAGTCTAAATATGTATTTCCGTCAAAATCTCGAATATGAAGGATGGTAAATGTTGAAACATATTTCGACAAGTATTGATTTATTAAAAACGCTCAAAATGTCTTTGCAGTTTCTTTATTGAGAAGGTTGGAAAATATGAAAATGTCTAACAATACAAATTTTCTTTTGACCCATGCCCTTTCCAAAGCCCCTGGCGTAAAGTTTCAAATTTCATACATCAAAAAGGTCTTTTTTGAGTTGATAACAAAAACCGCAGCAGACTAACGTAATTTTCCATTTTAATATGTAAAAAATTTAAATCATCTCCTACTTAAATGCCCGCATGTTTTCCAACTATTAAATACATTATCATATCATACGCCCAATACCTTTAATAATTCATAGTAACCGTCATTGAAATTAATTCAATAAGAGCTAATTTAAATGCATACGCGCAGGGTCAGTTGTCTCGACCAATTCCAATTAGTTCACGAAGATATTGGTTTATGTTCTCGCAGGTAATGCATACTGAATGAATTTCGATAGTAAATATGTCCTGGAAATGGCCATAAACTCCTGACTCCGGGTCAAGCCGGCAGTTAGGAACTCGCTCTAAATTAACGACGTTCTGTAATAAACTCGTGTCTAAATCGTCACATACATGTTTACATACAGGCTCTTGCATAAAACATGAATACATTCAAAGACTGGTTTTAATAGCGTTGTGTATGTTTTTCATTGGTTTAACGGTGCCCAACAAATTTTTATGACACTGAAATTAACTGTTTTGATGGAACTTCTTGGCCAGTTAGTTCACCTGAACTAAACTACGAGAAATTTGGCATTTTACATTTTATATTGTAGAAAGATGGACGAGATTACTATCCAACATGAAACAGCCGTTTCCATTTTGTCAACGTAAAAGGGCTCGTCTACTAATTAGATTAATTAAAAGTCTGCCGATATCAAAATGGTACAGTTTTCCAATTGGGTTATGACTGGCGATTTCAATTTATAACTTGTAGTGTATATATTTTCAAGTAAATGAATGCAAAAGCTATTACGAAGCCAAGTTTTATTCATTTCCACTTGATTTGCTAATAAATTCGGGCGAATTCTCCGATTTATCAATATTTAATTTAACTCGACCCTGAGTAACGGCAGCGCGACTTTATGTAAGTAAATAAATCTTGCAATTTGTCTGGATTCCGGAATTTATTAACTCGGAGTAAATCGGATTACTTCACGCAGGTTCCCTCTTATCTCTTGAAATATTCTTACTTGACGCAATTACCTCACGGGCCATTTAATACTTTGAAATCTGCCAAGAACATTCTCACCGAACATTAATAACAGATCTCTTCACACGAACTAGCGAATGCAGCTGGAATTGGCCATGACAGATTTTCTTGACGAAAATTTCACAGAAGACAAAAAATTCAAAAGGGAAGAGTTTCCCAAAATAAAATATGGTATATTATGTAGGTATCAGTTTTAAATATTCAAAACACGTAATCGTACCGTAATTATTTTATTATCTTTGAATTAATAAATTTTACTGAAACCGACTGTAGTTATTTAAGATAATAAGTTTCCATTTCTATATAAAGCAAAATCGCAAAACAATAAATTCCTAAAAGATTGTAGATTGTTCCACTTTCTTCCTTAATGATTTCTGTTGTTCAAGGCCTCTTTTCGCGCTTATTCTAAAAGCAATTACTATGTAAAATAGAGTAACATGGAAAAATTTAACGGCCCAAGCTTCATAAAAAAAATTATTAAAGTACTAAAATTGAGAAGATGTAACTCGTAAAAATTAAACAAAAATCTGTACAGAAATACGTTCAGACATAATTTGTTTTGGTTTTATAAACGAATAAATAATTAAGGTTATATACCGTATGTTCAACAGTTCAAGTTATTATTCTGGACTTCCCAAACTCTAAGGTCACAATATTAGAAACATCTTCCACTATTGCCACTATTAAACTAAGCTTACCAACTAGATCAAGAGCTTTACCTCAGCCTATTAAGGCGCTGAACTCGTTTCAAATTTTAAATATGTATAAATACATTCCCAGTAGATAAAGTCTAAAGCTACAGAAATCCAACGCTCTAAATGTGGGTAAAAATAAGGCATCTGGGACAATCTAAACAAAAAGGGTGTTGAATTTTTAACATACCATCAGCTGTATATCTTGTTCTAGAGAAATAAAAACAATTCTGAGAAAATCAGACGAAAATAAGAACAAATCAAAAATTATGCGGAGATTTTTGATATATTTTGAGGAAAATCTAAGGAAAATATTCAGTTAAATTAACAATGAGATAAAACGCTACAACAGACATTTCTTTAAAGGCGATCCGAAACATTTAGGAGCGCATTTTTAGGGGCGAGCTTTACGGCGCTGAAATTTTAGGCGCAGACGCAGGAACGATTGGATTGGGGGCGCGGATGTTTAGGCACCAGCGCTATAGGCGCGGGTATTTTTGGGCTTAGAAATCAATTTTTATCATCTCAATACCGAAACACGTTGTCACGTAAATTTTGTATTGGTCCTTTGAAGGTAACAACAAGGGTCTCTCGTCTGCTTGAGCAAATAGAATGGATCTCGATGGTAAAATTGGACCATAAAAAGGGTTTATAATAAATTTTAAAATGGGCGCTAAGATCCTTTTGATAACCTAGTATTGACCCAATTTCTACAACTTCGCCGGATCTCTATGTTAGTAATTTCATCGGACACAGCACAAAAATAAATAACAACAATAACCAAAATCATAAAGAGATTTATTAGATAAGCCAATAAATAACCAGTATAGTAAAAACAATCCCATAAAAACCAATACCACAACATAACATTCTGTAGCTAAATAAAATAAATATAAGAAGATTATTACAGAATAAATGTAATTAAAATCAATTAAATAATTAAAGATTATATAGTTATTATAACGTAGAACTGTAAAATAATAATGTCCATAATTCAGCGTAAGAATAATAGTTACGTTAAATTGCATCATCAAATATATGCAAGCAAAATGTAATTAAAAACCAAATATACAAATGTATTTGTTTTTTCCTAAACAGAGAAATACCAGCAAAACATAAAAATGTATTTCAATACTCAATCAAACTGATTAATATCAAAATTTGTGGTTTAAATACACTAATGTCTTGTTAGAGCTCGCAGGAAATCATATAAATTGGCCAACGACTTGTATATGACTATAATAAATATCAAATCGTTTGCAAGTCTTTGAACTGCCTAAAGAAATATATTTTTCCAACATTAAAAAAATAGAAATTACCAATTAAGAGTAACTCACTGAATTGCTACGATAACAGCCTTGTATTAATGTAAGAATTAGGTAAATTGAGATTTTTTAGATATAATGCAGCAAAACAAATAAACTAACTTACTTAAATACCAAACGACATGATATTTCATAAAGAAAATCATTTTTAACTTACAAATATTTTAAAAGGGCTTGAATTTAACTAACCCAGTCTAAACCTTTTTTTTTGCATTTTATATTATAATGTTATAAATATGTCTATCGGTGATTACTAGCGCCTTAAGTATAGGTCGCCAAAAATTCGCGCGCTGAACGGTACCCGCGTCGTCGTAAAGCTGTTTTTGGAGGCATTATTTACCACAAGATGTATCCTACAAAAAGTTTTAATAAGAAGAGAATCAAAGCTTTTTAAATTATAAAGATAATCAAAGAAAATTCTAAAATGATAGGTATTTACTGCAATTTGAAATAAAACGTAAAAAATGCGCAAAGCACTTTGGCTAGACTTTTCTATACTTTGGAAATTATTATTCACCATATTTTCAAAAAGGTATACATGTACCAAAAGGTTTACGCTTCAACATTGACATCGCATCAATCTCAGCACTCAGTGGGACGAAAGGCAGACATATTGGAAATGTCATAACCGCACGTACGGTCACCTGCATACCATACCTAACAGTCTTTTTACGAGAAAAAAGTCAATTGTTAATTACCGGAAAAACAATTTTTAGGATAACGAAAACCAAACAACAATTCCTTGGCCAATTCATTGGCTTGGGTAAGAGAAAGAAATTCATTCCCCCACATAATTCCGTATCTAAAAATTAAGTTGTGAATCTTATTCTACTATCACTCATGATTAATTTTACCTGAACAAGAATGTTTTATTGTCTTCCGTTGATTAAATAAATAAGGCATAAATTTTAAATTTCCTAAAATTGATAGAAAACGTCACAGAGAAATTAACTGATTGAAGTAGCAACCAAAGTGTAGCTCATCCCTAGCTCAATACGCTTACAAAATTACAAAGAAATCACGTTTCCAGTTTTTGAGCAATAATGTTTTGATAAATTTTGTATTATGGAAATCTTTTCATATTTTATTGGTAGTAGTAACATTGTTTTTTAGGGCTAGTATGATACCAAACGCGATTCGTATTTGTCAATTCGTATTTAACTAATTATGGCCATAAAGTTAAAATTTTGAAACTTTGGGAAAAAAGCGTTGGATTTGCGTTGCCCAAAAAAAATTTCGTCATATCTACTGTGAACCCGGATTTGCTCATCTGCATTGAAAACTGTAGCGGTCTGTTGTACAAACGAATATGTGTCTTATATAATGAGCGCATAAATATCTGGGTTCTAATTTCCACATAAACATAATAATTAAAACAATCCAAGCTGCTTCGGGAGAAATGCTTTTAAGTATAACAGTTCCTGGGTACAAATTTAGATAATCACAAAAATGTCATCTTAATATCATCTTAAGAAGGAAATGTTCCGTACACTAAAACACTGCTCACCACGAAAAGAAAACCCAGCGGGTCTTTAATAATTAAACTTCTACGGGTTTTCTTATTTGCATAAGTAGTATAAAATAACAAAATTAATAATAAAGACATTAAAAGCGCTATTTCCGCCAGCTTAAGTCAGTACTCTCCCCCAGCATCAAGGGTCGGAAAATAACTTTGATGTCATTATAAGGATTCGTTAATCACAGATCCACTTTCAAAAGCTTTCCACAACTTTCTTTAAAATTTTCTCTGAAATATGTTAAATTGCGTCCATGCCGTTCTACCGGTTTAATCTTATTGGAAAACTTTTGTTATACCAATATTTATTATACAAATTTTAATGTATCTTCCAAATCGGACAAGTTTCCCTATTATAAAAAAAAATGTGAAAAAACTTCTCTAACGACACTTTATTAAAGAACCGAAGAGAAAAGAATATCCAAAAAACTTTTCACTTGAGCAGATCGAGTAATAGAAGACTGTAGGATACAAGTCCGTTCCGAATTTCAAATTTACTCATCTATCACCATCGAATAAAGCAGGCGATAAATTCATAATGAACTGTAACCATCAAAAGGACAGTGCAGTGTGGATCCCACACCTGATTGATGACCAAAATCGGGTTTACAAGACCCCCTGACATTTGCGTGCATCGTGGTCACCATTCTGAGCGGAAACAATGCCGGGAGAGCGCTGAACTAGAAATTTCATAGACAAACAGAGGTGGCAGACCGTGAAATGGAGACATGTGAATATGACAATCACTGCATACCGCATATCCCACACCCCCTATCTCATTAACGTCGAAATTAACATGGAAACATAGCTCGAGGCAACGTCCCTGTTAAACGATATTCAAAGCTCTGCACAGAACATTACACAAAATGGGTAGACCATTACTAAACAAACATAAACTTTACACAAATAAAGCATCATACGGAAGCCAACTTTTACATGAAAATTGTTGAGATAGAAGTTGATTCACGATCAAGCTGAAAGTTATATAAGAGTTGCTCCATTCATTATTAATGATAAAACCGATCAAACATTTTGTTGCCAGCAAATAGAAGGTTTTCGTTCCATCAATTTTACTTTGTATACGGCCCTGAATTAATGATTTTTCAAAAAGTTTTTATTTAAAGTTTGAACACACAGAAGTAAGCAACATAGGTTTAAGAACCGTTTTATAATAAATAGTGTGACATTCTTTAGTAGGTATCTTATGTTCTACTGCTGTTACAAAAAAATGTAAAAAAATTATTTGACTACTTATAGTGCATAATGTAAAATTATAGATTATACACTGCCAAGATGCAAAAAACGCTATTATTATAAAAGAAATCAAAAAATCGATTTCTTTGATTTAAATCAAGATTTTTTTGATTTAAATCAATTTTTCTGGTGTCTTGAAGCCTGTGTTTATTTTTATAAAACAGTACATGTTTTTAAGTTTTCCGTCCACATCTGTGCATTTGTAATACGTGTAAGACTAATATGTTTAAATATACCTTAAATCAAGAAACAGTGAAACACAAACGAGAATTTAATTTGCACATCTGTACCTTACAGAAATTAGATTTGGACTGAAGACTTCTACCTTTTAAGAAACTACTCACGTAAAAATGTTCTTAGTTCTATTTTTCTCTTTTAACAATAAGTGTAATGTTGTATTTGACAACTAATTTTATGCTATGAGCATGAGCCATGTAATCCTCAGAATTGACTATTTATTTTATGTTTTTTTTTGTTTTGTTTTTAATAAAAAAATATACATTTGCGTTCGATACTAAACTTTTAATTGCTTTTCCACATTTTTTGTTTTTCTACAATAAACATTCGAAAAATTAAAGTTTTTGATTTAAATCATTGATTAAAATAAAAAAATCGCAACGATTCAAATCGCGATTTAAATCAAGTTCATTTAAATCTTCGCACCCTGTACACTGCTGCATATTGACGTGGCAAGATTCAATTATATTATTTTAAATAAAACATCCTATGCATTATTCAATTTCGGTATTCCCTATTTTAATACCTTTCTGAAAATTTGCGATTTGCTGCTCCCAGAGGTAGGCATTTTGAAAATATTTGTAATTGTTCGTCCATTATTATGTAGCAGCGCGATATCGCACCTAAGCTAATTTAAACGGTTGTTAACACAGTCAATTATGATGTTATTAATTACTAATTTACTACAATATCATGCTTGTCTGATGTATTGCTTTTCCTGCAGTATATCCGTTTCACTAGTATTTATTTTAGAGTCGTAATCTAAGCTAATATCGAATTTAACTTTCTTACAATTAAAGGCTATAGATTTTAACGCACTAACAGTGTTGCCAGATAAATTATTCCTAGTGTATCGGGAAAAATTAATTTTGCAGCACTGTTAGTCAAGGCTGGATTGATCGCCACTAACAGTGTTGCCAGATATGTTTTCTCTTCTACAACAGGTAAAACAAATCTGGCAAAATTGTTGATGCAGGCTGGATTTATAGGCACTAACACTGTTTCCACACAGAGTTTATCTTTTGTAGCAGAAAATACAAGTCTGGCAACACTGTTAGTGCAGGCTGCATTTATAGATTGTATTGATTGAAGCTTAGGATTTTTCGTATTTTTTGTTGGGAATTAAAGAGGTAATATAAGACGTAAAATTCAGCATTAAAAAATTTGCAGCGCCAAATAACTTCTATGATGTTTGTTCTTAAGAAACTAATTATACAGTGCGTTTTTTTCAAGACTGGCCATAGGATTTTACATGCTAATATTTCAACCCCCTGTTAACTTTCGTTCTCATGAAAATATCCAAGTTATTTTTGCACTACAGGTTGTAGAATTTTTTACTTTATTAAAATTATTTCAATTTAACATTAGAAGCAACGAAGAAGCTACCAAAAACATTTTTTTTAATTTTATTTTATACGACTTTTTAATTTCTAGTAGCCTGGATTTTTCGCTGACATTTGTAATTTTTGGTTGACAGGAATAAAAATTCAACACAATTTTATAAGAAAGGTGCGTTTTCTTATAACAAATGTCGTCGAAGAACCTGTTCAAATATTACGGCATACATAAGAGGCGCTTCTAGTTGTGAAATTTCAATGTCGACAAAAAATTCAGCCTACTAACAATTAGAGCCGTTTCACACGAGCCACTTTTCGTGGCGCTACTGTAGCGCTACTGTGGCGTTTGCGCGTGTGAACGATTTTGAATTTAGTAGCCGTGAGCGCGCCACAGAAGGAAGATGTCTAGAGTGGCGGAAGAAGTGCTTTTAGCACTTTTATTATTACGCCGTAGAAAGAAACATCGGAAAAAAGAAAGTACTGGGTGCATCCATATGTAGGTGATAGATTATTGAAAGGACAATTTTATATATCCTTTCGATATTTAAAACAAAACGAAATCAAGTTTTTTGACGTTCTGTATCAAACTCCTCCATACTTAGTACATTCTATAAAAATGCGAAATATTTTCAAAGTTTTCAACGTCGTTGCAGCGAAACCTCTGTTAACTTTGATAACTCAAGCGCGACTGAAGCCCATGTGTGAAGCTCGTGTGAAGCTGTTAATATGATTACGGGTACTGCCGATTGTGGCGACGCAATTTGTGGCGCGATTTTAAGGGAGACCAGCTACTCAATTGCCACAAACGCGCTGCATATTGGTGGCGCGTCTATAGTGTGGAAACTATCATTTAAATGCATTACTCTCCAAAAGTAGCGCCACAGTAGCGCTACAGTAGCGCCACGAAAAGTGGCTCGTGTGAAACGGCTCTTAAAGTAGCATAAAATAAAATTAGATGGAATCTAAAAAATGTTTTTGGTAGCTTCTTCGTTGCTTTTAGACATTAAATTTAAATCGTTTCAATACTGTATTAAATTCTACAACTTTTAGTGCAAAACTGAGTTGAATATTTTCATCAAAATGAAAGTTAACAGGGGGTTGAAATATTAGCATGTAAAATCCTATGGCCAGTCTTGAAAAAAACGCACTGTATAAAAAACAGTCTTATCTATTAGGTTTTCGATTCAAACTTACGATATTTTTTGATCTCTCTTGTAATGAAGAAAAAGTATTTAAAAAAGCGTTTGGTGACTCCTAGTGTGAAATGTAAAACTAATAACGTAAACTTCAAAAATTATTTAATTTCTAAAATTTTCACAATTTTCAAAAATTTCCCAAATTTTAAAAATAATTTTCAATTTTTACGATTTTTCGACATTTACAAACAATTTTAATTGGGATAACATGTCTGGCAACATTGTTAGTGCATATGAAGAAATAAGGGAAAACATATCTGGCAATACTGTCAGTGCATACAAGTCCGGCCTTTAGTTATAATAGTGCAATTAAATATTTAATGAAAGCTTACAAAAAAGCTGTCTGTCGGTCAACCTTTCTCGCATTTATCGAGGGTGCGTTCGTTTCCCTACATCTCCGGAACCCCTTGGCCGATTTGTATAAGATTTAGTGGATGGAGGTTTTTTAGTTGCAGGTAGTTCTTTGTAAGGTTGTTAACCGGATCCGGAAACAGAAACTGGACCTATTTTTTTGTATAGTTTTTTAACACTTTTTTAAAATTTTGAATACATAGCGAGGTAGTGCATCGAAAGACAAATCAAACCCTTTGTTTTTCAAATGTTGTATCTTTGAAATGAAAGCCGCTACGAATTTTTTAAAATTAACTTTAGTGCCAATTAATACAAATTGTTATATTATTTGATAGCTCTTAATAAGTACAATCAAGTGATTTAAAAATATTTTTGGAAATATGAAAATTTTAAATATAATAGCGGCTCAAAATTTTGAACATTTTCAAAAAATTATTCCTCAAAAGCTGTCCACGCCATTTTTTTAACTTTCTGAGCCGATAGAGCTTGTAATGAACCACGAATTTGTTTTTTCGCTATTCTGCAAAATTTTACTCTGACGCCCTCCAAGAATTTTTAAAAATTTTGAAATTGACGCGTTTTGTGGAAGTTACGATTTTAACTACGCCTATCAGTTAGCTCTAATAAAAAAATATTTTTCATTGTTTGCATATTTTTGATAACTTTATAAATAAAGTTGTTATAACCATTTTCGTGAACGCATTAACAATAGCGTCTAGTCTCTTCGCCAACAATCTATCCCAACATAGCCAGACTTTTTATTTGTGCATTTGTATTGCGCACGCATTCAATAGGCACTTATTTAACGATAACCGGCAGGTTCGTAGTAGCACAGATAGATATGCGGGTGTGTTCGGGTGTACTGCCGGTTTACTGCATAAGTAGTTGTGGGGTCGAGTCTCGGTTGGGGTTAAAATTTTCTTTTTATTTTATAGTTTTTTTTAAAACACTGTTGTTGCGTTTTGCTGTTTACGCGAGGTTATTTGTTAATAGCAGTTATATTTTTAAAGAAAAAATACGAAGACAAATTTGCATTCACTCACTGATTGACGGCATACTAACACGCAGGATAGATTTACGCCAAGGGGCTAGACGCTAGTCGCATTAACTACCTTAGCGCCTTTTATGTAGCCAGGTGCGAGCGCCACCCGTACGCATGCAACGCCTTGAGTGTGGGCGGGCGGCTAGTACCGGCTGGAGAGATGTAAATTTTAATCTAATCTTGACGCGATAATATTTAAAACGTAAAAAGTATGGGAAAGTACCAGCGATCTGCTTCGCCCATTTTTATTAGTTGTTTTACATGTTACACTACGATTCATCAAACAGTTTTAAATAATTTTCTCTATTACAAGAAATATCAAAAATATCGTACGTTTGGCTCGAAAAACTAATACAAAAGACTATAATTCATTTCTTAAGGGTAAACATCTTAGAAGTTTGGCCGCTGCAACTTTTTTAAAGTTGAATCTACCGTCCTATAACCTCTTTAATACCTAACAAAAAAGCGAAAAATCTGACGATTCAGTCAATACAGTCGGATTTAAAACTTTGATGAAATATGCAAATTTTAAAATTGCCAATTTATTTCGCTCTGATAATTCACCAAAACAAGCATTTAAATTCAGTCTCTTAATTAAAAGGAAAACTGCACTAAATCTTCTGTTGCCCCAATAGTCGAAATAAAAAACGTTGTAGAATGGTTACGATCAGCTTCGAAACTTCAACACGAAAAAAAGTATGAATGTACAAAGCTTTCCATAGAAAAATTTCATAAACGCCAAATTTCAGTGAAAAGGTTATAATACATAGCCATACATCCCTTCAAATGGTAGGCCCACGTTTAAATATTGTATCAGCTAATGGCAAAACGAGGCTTTAATACAGATTAATGTTTTAAGCTTACGGAAGAGACAAACTTACATTATTATGGCTGTTACCCTAGCAGATTAATTAACTTCTGCATTTATGCTTATCACGCCTTATCAAACCAAACAGATTATAACCGAGCTGGAGACTATAATAACTAAAACCAAATTGTCCTTCTCTGTAAACTCTTACTCCGTGTGTACCGAACACTGCTTTAATGCAACATGTTTTTGTATTCGACAGAGTTACGTTGAAGAAAATAAAAAGTCGTATACTCGCACCACATAAACTGACATAATGTAAATGTTGCAACTGGTTCGACGAACTGTGATTGTTTAATCTACAAGATCAATTAACAAGGTACAGTTCCTCTGCTAGAGCACACATCCTTTAAGTAATTGTCTATTTTATTATTTAGAAGCACTAAAGTTCTCCAATAAATCAGTTTCAAGACGCCAAGGCCTAAGCGATGCGGGCTGATACTAATCAGGCGATAACAAACAGCCTACGAAATATACACACACAACATTGCACTATTTGGAATAGTAAATTACCCATCTTGCTTACATAAGATTTTATGTACCTTTGCTAATTAGTTTTCTGTGCGAAAACAGTGCGAACGCAATTTTGTTAAAGATACACCTGTAATAAATCTGAACTTTCACTTCTGCCTTATTCAATATTTACTGAAATTAATTTTCAAAATCAATCAGCTTCCAAAAGAACTTTGAAGGAGAAAAAATATCAAACTTTGCTTCATCGAACCGGATTTTAAAACTGGTGGATTAAATTATAATACATACAAGGTGTTAATGAATTGTATGGACAAACTTCTAGGGCTTGCAAAACACAACAAAGCAAACAACTTTTGTTAATAAATGTGTGGTCAAAAGTTTTTCTTTAGAAAATAGAGCTTCTTAAAGATTCTTTAAGAAATACCTGAAAATAGGCAACCCAAATTGCATTTCAATTATTTTGCACAGGTCGCACAGAATTTTGAAAAAAAAACGATCTAGACATACATGCACTCAAATAACGTCATTTTGAACATTTACTATAATTTTGTTAATTTTTGAATTAGTTATTGTAAATTTTTCAAATAGTTGATTTTTGCTTCGTAATTTTGGTTTTTTCTATTGCTTAGTTTTGAAACATTTTGTTAATTAATTTATTTTAAATTTAATTTGAATTTGAAAAGTGGGAAAGAAGGCTTTATTTATCCTGTATTAATTTCCGTCGTTATGGAAACAAATAGTAGGTAGTAAATTGAGTTGCCTACATTTAGGCGCTTCTTAAAGAAATCTTTGAGAAGCTCTATCCTGAAAGGAAACACTTTTGACCACACATTTATTAACAAAGGTTGTTTGCTTTGTTGTGTTTTGCAAGCCCTAGAAGTTTGTCCATACAATTCATTAACACTCTGTATAACTATGTAGTTCAATTTCAATTTTGCAATATTTGTAATTTTTAGTTTCACATAATTCTAGTATGGTGATGGTGAAAACCCGATTTTGAAATCAAATACAAAACATTGGCTTTTATAAAACATTGTCTATGTAAACGCGGATTCTGATAAGACAAATCCAATTTTTTTCCAAACTTTATAATTAGATAATAAATAAAAACGCTCCAATTATTCGAAAATTTTTCTATTAACGCCTGTTATTGTTGTTTGGGATTGTTAAACGGCAGGGGGCGGGGCATAAAATCATTATATGAAACATGATATATTGGAATCTATAGAAAGCGTAAAAATTTATAATTTTGGAAACTTCCGACATACAAAAAAACGTTTTCACAAAGACCAGTAACAAGGTTCATTTTAAACTCGTGAACTATTGGACAACGGCAGTAGCTATCATTTGGTTTTTCCTAATTTCTCCGTGATGTCCTCAGCGCCTACAAGGCAAACATGACACGTGTCCAGGGCGCGTATTTTTTAAGGGCCTGCGATAAAAGTAACATACAAATAAATAAAATAATCATAGTAACTTAACCACTTTCTAAAAAAAATTATTTAAGTTTAAAATTACGCACCGAAAAATTATACCTGCATGTTACAAACTTGATTTCCGGAAAAAAGAGCCTGGAAAAAAGTGCCCATGGAAAAAAGTGCTGTTGAAAAAGTACCGCCGGAAAAAAGTGCCGCGGAAAAAAGTGCCGAGTAGGTGCCTAACCTAACCTAACTTCATTATCTGTTATTTCAGCCTTCCGTCTGGTTATTCGTGCGATCTTCCTTATTTATTGTTGCTTTTTGCACGTCCCACGGTAGTGGAAACACAGGAGGGATATTACGTAACCTGAAAACACCATTTCCGCCATTTGCTCTAATCCTCCTGTACGTCCTACTTACGTATGTAGTGTCAAAATACTGGATCAAATCATGTAGTGATGATTCTTTTGTTAGTATTTAATATTCATTTTTTTCTAGCTGTTTTCTTCTTTTCAAGGTGTCATACCTTTTTATGACTACATTTTAATTTTGCTTAGATACAGATTAATATTATATTTATAATAGTATTCTACTACAATTAGTATGCAGTGTTGCTGGTAGATGGCGCTGGAGTAGATTTTGTAGTAATGTTACATGGCGTTGACGATTTTCATCTAATTTATTAAGTATAACGGTCTCTATATTTTTTATACTGTTTTATTTTGCAAGTGCAAATGTCAAATTTGCACCTACACGGCACTTTCTTCCGCGGCACTTTCTTCCGGCGACACTTTTATTCTATTTCTTTTCCGCGGTACTATTTTCCGTCGGCACTTTTTTCCGCAGCATTTTTTTCCGCGGCACTTTTAACGCGGTACTTTTTTCCGCTACCCTACAAACCTATTGTATTTCAGGGTCAAAAATCGAGATTTAAAAAAAAGTTGATTTTTTTTTAATTTAAAAAAATTCGATAGGTACTTTTGTTTACTTGCACAAACTAGTAACGTAGTATCTGCAGTGTTTTTGTTTAAATACTTTAATAACAAGTGTAACGTAATATTTGTCATACACATGTTATATGTACCTTATTTTTTATTTGAATTTAAAAAAAGTAGAGTTGCAACCAAGCAATTCTCTGATCTTTTCCCACCACACTAACCCTAAATCAATACATAACAGCTATAAAAACCGCTTATCCCAACCGCGTTTTAACTTTACTGCGCCTGCGCAACTGCCACTATCACTAAAACGTCCTAGGAAGCAAAAATAGGTTCTACCATGTACACAATAAAAAATATAAATATTTAACAGTCATAAAAAGCTTTATCGTTAATTGTTATATTGCGTACGGGGTGGAAACTACAGTTTCTGCACTCTAGAATATTTTTATCGATAATAAAGCGCCGTAGGCGCAGAAAAGTTAGCAGGCTACCTGGGTGTGAACTAACAACAGACCTGTATTAGTTATGATTGCCCTAGGTGTGTAAGGAGTGGTAATATCGTCGTATGTGTACTTAATAAGATATTCAATTATTTATTTATATACAATGTTTATGTGATTGTGGTTTATTTCTTGCAACTAGTTTTAATATAATTTTTACATATCTATTGTTCACCAAAAACAATAAAAATTATATAAAAGTATGTATAAGAATATTCTGTTAATTTATGTACTGTTTTTCTTTTCATTTTTTACACTGATCAGAATTTCGATGTAGGAGTCTATATTAATTTATTGTAAATAATACAATTCTTAACTTCAACAGGATTTTTATTATAGCCTTACAGGTATTTTCACATGTTGACATGTCATTATTAATAAAGGGGTCTGTCTAATTGCTTATTTTTCATGTACTACTGGCCAAACTCAGTAAAAATATTTAATAAAATAAATTCGCCCTGTGGTTTTATATATTCGATGTTATATATTTATAAAATAGGTCTTAAAATATTATCTATTTTTCAAAGAGGCGGAGGGTGGATCACCACCATGTGTATTTCACGTATATTAGGGAGCCAAAAAACAATTTTTGTCAAAGGCCATAGTATCCTCCTAATACGCACTGGACGCCCTCCATAAATTTGCAAAATTTGGAAATGAATTACTTTATATTCTGTGATAGGGAATTAGAAAAAAAATCCATGTTTAGGCTAGATTGCTCATCCCCGAAAGTAACGTAAATAATACTGTATAAAACCTTCCACTTATTTGTGGCCTCTGCCAATTTTTAACAGCAAACAACCTTTAACAAAAATAAAAAAATCCGTTTATCGCCTTTATTACCGTGTAAAATTTTGGTTTAACTACACTTGTATTCCTACAGTCCTTCAGAGTTTAGACAATTGGTGCAAAAAATCAGGAGTATTCTGATTTCATCTAGTTATTGTAAGGCCTAGACCGGAATAAGATAAAACATTTTTAAAAATGTGGAAAGTAGATATTTTTAAAGACTAAAAAAGACCAGGCGAAGTGTCTCGCCGTCGCTCACTTTCGTTACTGATGATTTCAAATTTTATTATTCATAAAATTACTCGTAACAGGAAATTCGTAATAACTACAAAAACTATATACACTGTGTCCATAAAGTAACCCCCCCCCCCTATCTAACTTTTGAACGACTTAATATTTTACTACAAAATTTGGTGTGCTTTAATGGGAAATTAAATACTATCTTTTAGCTCATAATTAAATTATGTATCATTCAAAATGGCGGCTGGGCGTCATTTTGAAATTTTTTTTAAATAGAAAGGGGGGTCGAGTGACACCTCATTTGAAAGGTCTTTTAGTTCTGAGTCTGATCCTAGAGTTTCACAGAAACATATTTAGCCATAACAAAATGACAAACGTTTGAAGTAAAGAAGTGTATTAAAAAAAACTAAGAATTAAAGCAAAAACAAATGAAATTAAGTGTTCGAAATGTTCACCATTCACTTCTTGGCACATAAAAAGTCGGTTATGACATTCCTGCCTTACATTTTCATAAGTTTCAGGAGTGACATTTCTGTAAAAAACGCATTACAGAAGTTTGCAGAAATATCACTCCAGAATCCTATGAAAATGTGAGGCAGGAATGTCATAACCGACTTTTTATGTGCCAAGAAGTGAATGGTGAACATTTCGAACACTTAATTTCATTTGTTTTTGCTTTAATTCTTAGTTTTTTTTAATACACTTCTTTACTTCAAACGTTTGTCATTTTGTTATGGCTAAATATTTTTCTTTGAAACTCTAGGATCAGACTCAGAACTAAAAGACCTTTCAAATGAGGTGTCACTCGACCCCCCTTTCTATTTAAAAAAAAATTTCAAAATGGCGCCCAGCCGCCATTTTAAATGATACATAATTTAATTATGAGCTAAAAAATTGCATTTAATTTCCCATTAAAGCACACCAAATTTTGTAGTAAAATATTAAGTCGTTCAAAAGTTAGATAGAGGGGGGGTTACTTTATGGACACAGTGTATACCAAACAATATTTTTGATCTTTACAACCACAACTACACTTGATATCTCCATTTTTAGCTTCATTATTGATAGAGGCTGTCTCAAAGTTGTATTTAGAATAGTCATAAAATGTTACAAAATTAATAATTTTTCAATTTTTAATAGTTATGTACTATCGAGAGCAATTTAAAGTTTAGCTAACCCTTAAATTGTGTCTTTGTGGACAGGATTTAAAAAATGTTTGTTTCATGGTATTTACTTCGATTTTGACATACATCTTTGCAATCTTTGCTAAAAACTCGTTCCACAACGTTAAAATACAGCCAAAACCTGTCATAAAAATCACGAACTTCCACTTGCTGCCTATAATCAGCAATAAGCGAATAACGGGTGGTTTGTTTTAAAACACTATCTACTAGAGGGCAGCAGGATCGAACACGGTAACGTCAAAATTTAATCTACGTGATTGGCTGACAATAGCGTTCAAAACTTACGACATTTAGCAAATATTAGGGTGTATTCTGTGAACCTCTTAATTGTTAACAGCGACTTTAGTATTAACTGAAAATTGCTGTTGTTATGGTAATTTAAATTGACATCTTGTCAAAATTTAGCCGATGACTATCTTTCACAGCAAAGTTGATTTCTACGGACCTTAATCTGATGTCATTTAATAAACAAAATCGTATTTAGCCCTGCTGACTTCTACAGTTTTGGAAAGTGTCGTTAAACTTGAGAACTTCAGCCTTTAGTATATACATCTCATTTCTAAAGTGACCTTCACAATTGCAGAATATTTTACAACTACATTAACCTTCACACTTCACAGTTGACAACTTTAACGCATTATGTATACAACGGACTTCACAGCTTTATCATGCTGTTTACACGCGTTTTTCTTAAAGCAATGACTTTCAAAATGTTACCGTTTTTAAATTGTCGGCATCTATTTGAATACTTTTATGTCTTTGTTTTGATGTTTCGCAATAATAACTTTCACAACCTGGCAATTTCCCGACGACTTCAATCTGTAACGCACAACGCACACAAGCAAAAAATTTTTTTTAAAATTCAGTAAGTAAACAAAAACCATGGGCGTACTCAAATCCATTAAGTTATACGTAAAATATATAGGACATGAGAAGTAATTTTTCGGCTGAGAATTTAGAAAAAGTTGTTATGTACTGCAATACTTATTTTTTTTATTCAACGGTGGTTTTCCGTCCTTTATGAATGTTGATGGTCTAAACTTTTATTTCGTAGAACTTTCTCGTTGTATTAATGAATTTACACGTTCTATTTTCATCAACTCGTGGTTCCAATTTGACATTTAAATTAAAAAAAAATGTTTTTGTAGTTTCATAAAATTGTTTCGTGAAGTACTTTTAAAACTCATGATCATTCATATTCTACGCTTATGAACCCTCTTTTATTTTATTTTACTATTACACAAGAATCCATTCCAGCTGACCAAATAAATAGTAACTATCTACACAAGCTAGCAAGGTCAAACATATGGACGTGTTACCATTCTAAGCTCGTAGATAATTCGTTTACAATCCGAACTACACAGCCACAACAATCACATTTTCAAGATTTATGAAGAAACCAATCAACGTCGTAACCTCACAGTGTACTGGGTTAAAAATTTCCTTAACCGCCTTTACAACTTCATCGTGTTCCAACTTTTTAAGTTTGTTTTCTAACAGTAATTTAAAAAAATATCACATATTTTTCAGTCTTCATAATTTTCTAGTATCGCACGTCTCAATCAGTGTCCTTGTTTATTAATAACAAATTTTTTAAAGATACAGCTTAAGAAACTCTGTAGCTTCTCAGGTTTTTCAAATAATGACCTTCGCATATTTACAATTCGCAGAATATTACCCTGAAATGACTTCAACATCACAACTTCATCACTTTCTATACTTCATCATTTTTTAACAAAATGTTGGGTAAAAACCTGTTTTTAAAAGTTTTTCTGGGCCAGCGGGTGGTCTAGTGGTTAAAGTCCCAGGCTTTGAAACTAGACTTCCAACGGCATGCAGTTCTTTGCCCGTCGGAAATTTTTCTGAATAAGTTAAATTCGGCGTGTCCATGGATGGTGTGTATGTTGGGTTGCATGTCTTTCAGGGGTGGGCCATGTTAGATCGGTGTATAGCACTTAGTGTGCTGAGCCCGGGCAAGGGGGTGAGATGGGAATCATGAAGTCGTGCTCACGCACGGCCTCATAATTCTTTTTTTTTAAGTTTTTCTCATTTTACCTCTTAAAAAACTTAGCCATCATTGACCGTCCGTGACAACTGTTACATTTTTTTAACAATTCTAAATTACTTTTAAAACACCTTACAATTATGCGAATGACAATAAACTTCACAAGTTTGCAATTTATAGAATTTCCTTCATAAGCCGTAGTCTAATAATCCAATAAATATGTTTGCAACTTCACAGTTTACAGAATATTACCCAAAAACAATCTTTAAAAGAACCACAACTCCTGGAAATCTTCTTCCTAATTTCCAAAAATTACTTTCCTAATTTTCCAGCTACTGCAGATTTTCCAACAGCTTCACAAATTCCAGCATTTGCAGTAAAAATTTGAATAATATTCTCCAACAGCAACCTTTGCAGTTTCACATTTTACAAAACATTTCCAATAATGATTTTCACACCTTCATAATTTACAGAATCATTTACCAAAAGCGAACTACACAGCTTATAAATATTGCAAAAGTACGTCATAAATCAAAAACCATTCAACCCTATCTCTTATACATTTAAGAAAAGCGCGGAATTCTTATAAATTTATGTCTTACCTTTCGAATGTCGTCTAAATTGTGTATCTCAGGCGATAAACCCCCGTGTACGCAAAGGAACTGTTGGTTCATAAGCGCCGCAAGGGGTAGGCAGTCAAAAGCATCCATGCAGGCATCGTACACTCGCTCTGAATACTTAATTTTACCTGAAAAGAAGAAACAGCCTGTTAGAAAATTAAATAAAGGAATTATGAATATGAATATTTTTTGCAAAATTAGAAAAGAAAAATAGCTACAGCATAAGAACATCTCAAAATCAAAATGAAACAGTAAAGTAATTTTAAATAATCTACGTAAAATAGTTATATTGTTGCAAAAGAATTTATTTCTCATTTGAATTTAATCAGTATAAGAAGTGAATTATAGGAATCAAACTCCGGATGCTAGAGCAATACAGATTTGTTTGTGCTAATTACTTAGATTTCTTAATACAACTGCAATTGATCTACAACTTTTTCCTTAAAAATGTTATTTTTCTTGTTAGGTTTCTTGCTCGTATGCAGTAAGCTATGGGTATTTTCAAAACACAAGATACCAATACAGTGTTTTTCTAATTAGGCAACTTTTATTTGTTTAACCGACTTTGTATCTCTTATGGTTTCCGAGATCCCGAGAGTGACCCCTTAAAGTAAACGACCTGTATAAATTAAAGATGCCGAGACCTTCGGCTGTCTCAGCTTTCGGATGCCTGTGTGCTCGGCCAATCTTTGCTTAATTGTTTTCCTCTTCCGCCTACGCTCACACTTACGTCACTTCACCACTGTCGTGGGGAGATGCGCAGAAGTAGCGGCAGTATAAGTTCCTTGCTATATTCGGTTTCATTTATTATAATCTGATTTAAAAACTCTGTTTAAAGTTTCAATCGGATTGAAATAAATAACATTTAAGTAAAGATTTAAATATCTAAATTAATGCAACATTCTTTGTATTGTATAAATTGTGTGAAAATCTAAACCGATTAAGGCTTGCCATCGTAAATTTATTGACTTCAAATTTAACTACTACTTTTAAATCAGACTAAAATTAATTATATTTGGATTAGGGTTTGAGACAACTAAATCAATGTAAGAAAAACATTATTTTCTCATGTTGGAATTTATTGACTTGAAATTTAATTTAAACCTCACACTGTTTTGTTTCAAATCGAACTGAAATTAATAACATTTGGATTAGAGCTTGAAAAAACTAAATTGATGTAGCATAAAAAAATCTTGTCTCGATCTGAAATTAATAACATTTGGATTAGAGCTTAAAAAAACTAAATCTTGTCTCATATTGGGATTTATTGACTCGAAATTGCAATCAAAGGTCAAACTTTAAGTTGTAAATCGGACCGGCAATAATTACTTTTGGATACGGGTTTGAATATCTAAATCCATGCAGCAGAAAATACATTCTCTATGTTTAGATTGATTGACTTGAAATATTCTTTTAGGCTCAAACTGTCAATTTTAAACCGGACTAAAATTAATTACAATTGGATTAAAGATTGAAAAAACTAAATCCATGCAGCAGAAAAAATCTTTTCTCATGTTGGGATTTATTGACTTGAAATTTAATTAAAAACTCAAACTTTAAATTTTAAATCGGACTGAAATTAATAGTTTTACATATGGGTACAAAAATCTAAACCGATTGAAGCAGAAACAAACCTTCATCATGTTAGGATTTATTGACTTAAAATTTAATTTTAAGGCTCCAACTTGAGGTTTAAAATCAGACTGAAATTAAATTACATAAAATTGAGATTTGAAAGTATAAGTAAATGCAAAAAAAACACTTTTGCCATGTTTGGATTTATTGACTTGCAATCTATCTATATACTAAACCCGGATCCCTTTCACCTGTCTCAACTCTAAGTGGCGAGGGGCACATGCTACGAGAACCCATATATTTACGCATCCATTATACAGCCCGAGTCAAAAGATACGCGCAGATAAGGGAATCGCGGTGTGCAATCGAAAACAAATGAAGTTGACAGGTGTGTTATTCAGTTGTATTACATAATTAAATGTCACATTTACTATTTTAATTAAATAACTACCACTAATAATATTTTACAAAACACACACCCAATGTCCGAAAGAATAAAGTACAAATATGACATTTATGTAACAAAACTAAATAACACATCTGTCAACTTCATTTGTTATCGCGCGCCAGGATTCCCTCATTTATGCATGGACATGAAAGCACGAGTTTTATGACAAAATCTAAATAATTATTTTTTCTGTCCAAAACTATGACATATGCAAATAAAGTAAGATTTTTTAGGGAACTAAATGTGCTTACCAAAGACAAAAAAATATGGGGGATTCTATTTAAACTAATATAAAAAAAATATTATTTTATGAAGAATTTTTTATGAAACACCCTGTATAACATTTTGATATGCCGGTTTATAATACTTTTTTACCTATCTTCTCAAATAGCATAAATATTTTAAAACCCGTTTCTTTTGACTCAGCCTGTATAAGGGGTATTCCTTTGTACAGCAGACCGCTACAGTTTTCGCTACCAATAAGCAAATTTAGGATTATACTATTTGTTTGTGTTGTTGTTACATAATCGGCAGATGTCGATCGTGAACATTACATCGGGGCCGTTAACGGCGGGAACTCAAGCTCCTTAATCTCGGGCCACAATGCAGCTACATTACAAATTTACGTTGCATTTTATCAAGTTGTGCTGGGAAAGACGCTAAGCTATATAATAATATGGAAATATGTACAAGCAAAATCAGTAATTGAACAAACAGATATTGAACAATTACATTAAAAGCGATCTGTGCTCTACATTTATAAAATAAATACGTACACTTCAGGATTAGCTATAAGATAGAGTGAACCAATTTGATTTTGTTTATTGTGTGCGGACATGGTTACGCTTATTGATAAAAATACATAGGCTATGAATTAAGCTATAGCAACTAAAATCGGCTCAATAATTGAGAGCTCGAGTTACAGTAACAAACGCGCTAGAAACAAACTGCTGCTGTTACACTACCAGCTCGTATTTAAGAAAATTTAATTGTACCCGTGGGTTACGCCCTATGTTTTTTTTGGGTAAGTTTGGAAAAAAATAGAACGGTTGCGCGTTGATCGAGTTGTATATTCTCAGCTGCAGCCGCATTCCTCTCGAGTCGAGACAGATCGAAGAGATGCGGATTTAATATATATAGAATTACAGCAACCCCTATAGAATTCATAAAACACTAGAACATCGATACGCGGTCTGCGACATTAACTAGTTAAGTAGCTTATTTATTCATCAGAAAAACATATTTAAAAAACTTGAGGCGTAGTCCACGGGTTCCGCTAGTATTAATTATTATTAGTCTTTAAAAATTTAGTTTAATACAAGCTTATCCAATGTTGTAATTTGGCGTTCATATGTGTTAAGTAGTAGTCAACTGACTCTTAAGAGAATCGAACCAAGGATCAACTAATGGTATAGCCTTAGATTATGCTAATTATTGATCTTTCAACCTTTTTATTAAATCAGTCGTTTTAAGCTTTAGTTACTGTTTGTTTGATTAGGGAAGACTGTTACAAACGTACAAATTCCTTAACTTTCAGTATTTGTGTAAGTTTAACAAAACAAAGACCTTTAACAAACACTGGGCATTGTTTGAACGCCAACAGAGCGCGACAATAAAGTTTAATCTTAAGCCAATTTTTTCGCTATTTTTATTAAAAATGCGCATTTTTGTATGTACAAACAAAGTTTTCAAGTATGAGGGTTAGTTTTTAGTAGGTAAAGTTTTTCTTCGTAATTGTAATCAAAGTGTATTCAAAACAGTTTCTTTTATTTAATTAATAATCAAAATTTAAATAGAAAAGAAAGGCAAAAGCTAAAAGTTATTTTATTTTCACGAAGTTCCAGATTTAACAAGCTAAGATTAGCTAAAAGTTTGGAGTTGAGAAGCAAATTTTACAAAGGTAGTTAATACACAAAGAAAACCAATGGTTCGAAAGAATTTGTCCAACGGGCAAAGCTCCCATTTCTGTCCTGATCTTCCCCAGAGAAAATCAAAGCAGCTTACGTGGACTATAAACTAGGCGGCTCGACTAACTTGTCAGTAATCTATGCTTGCGGAAACGGAAGGAAGGAAGGTTAAGGAAACCCAACACCGCAAAGGCGGATGGGCGCGCCTGCTGCATGAGCTTCTACTAATTATAAATGCTCAATTTTGAATATTCAAATCTGGAGAACCAAAATTCATATTTTTGTGAAAATCCAATAAGTGAAAGTAAACAATTCATATTTATACGGCTAATTCCTGTATCGAGCACGTAAATATAATTACAAGCTTGATACAGAAAAAGTTAAAATCCGTTTTTTGTTTGCACTAAAGAAGTAAAATTTGGTCCTTCGAGCCGACTGATTCCGTATAGGAAATATCTCCGAAAATTACACTCCCCTACAAAAATTATTTTAGCCAGTCGCTAAAGTGACAAAAATTTCATTACACATAAATGGGAGTTATTTTTTACGGAAAAACACAACTCGTTATACCTATCTGTTATTTGTTATCAGAGAGGCTTTCAACAGCGTGACACATTGTATTTGGTATTACGAATATACCTAACCCAATTTGTAGGACCGTATACGTATTGCACGAAAGCAGAATTGATGGCAGTGAATGGAACGGATCTGAAATGCGATCCAATATAGTGAAACCGGATTCGAAAGCACGAAAGCTTCGTAAAGTAGGTGCTCTATTGGATTACACGTATGACGCGCCCTTTATTCAATGTGGGAAACGGAATTGCAACCTGAACTGAGGTTAAGTAGAGGAAATGAAATTTCTGGCCAATAATTTATTTCTAAACAAATATTACATACATGAAATAATACATTTCGAAAACATATCTCACAAGAATGTTGAACAAATGAAAAATCATTCGTTTTTTAACAAATTATTTTTAGAAAAAGTTTAAAAAAAAAGAAAAGACGTTCTAAGAGGTAAAATTGACAAAAAATAATAAAACGCTGAGAAAATAGCCTAGAAACGGTTTAACAATCCCTATTTGCATACTACTAGTGACAAGAAGGCCGCGGTGGCTAACTGGGTGAGTATCTCTAAATTTGTTTACGGCCCTTCAACAATACTCCCACACGCTTGGCCTTTTTTCTTTTAAATACTTCGCTTTTGCTGGTTTTTACCTTCCTCGCTATACAAAGTATAACTGTAGAGGAAGGTATTGTGATCGTCAGGTTGGATTTGAAGCAAATGCGTTCATTCGGCGAAGTTTTTTTCGCTTTGAGGTTACTGGCCGATATGCGAGTTATGCTCAATAGAATTTCCTTGCGAGACCGATAAAGCGGACGCTGCAGAGGTGTCTGTGTGTGTGTGTGTGTGTGTGTGTGTGTGTGTCTGTCCGACCGTGTGTTTGTATATACTACATAGTCGCGGAAAATTCGAATTTGACTTAAAGATCGCTAATTACAATAGAATGACAACGCAAGAAAATGAGGCTGGTCCCCGCAAAAACATTGACAAAAAAAATAGAAACAAATTTCCAGAAAACTAATCTCCGGAAGAAAAATCTTCTGAAAAAAAAACATTCTCGGGTAAAAACAGCCTCCTCAGTTTTCATTTGTAGCAAAATTCTCTTAGATAGTAACATTGTGGTCCTCTAGAGCTATATTAATACCTAGCTTTATTCCGATCTGTAAACTCGTTTTCGAATAATAATGCGTTAAGGTGAAAATGTTCAAAAAATCGCATCCGCCGCCATTTTCAAGCTACAAAGTTCTAAAAAAAGAGTGTTGGGTGTGCCCTAAAGTCTTCTATCAATTCCGTTTCCAGTTTCAAAAAATTTGGTTTCCGGTATTAATGCTACCAAAAAAACGCGTCTAAATTCCGCTTCCGATTTCGGACTTTTTTAAAAGCTTATTTTGACGGTGAATTTTCTGATTACTAATATTTTGACATTCAGAAGCACATCAAAATGGAACCATCCGTTCGGGAGTTCTAACGCGTAACCCATACTCACGCATACAAACACACACATACACCAGACAGAAATTTTTTAAACACCACTTCTTTGAGTTCCTGGAAGCGCAGGGATTGTTTTCAGGCTTTTTTTCCGATGCTTTTTTAACTGGGTCTATTTTTTCGGGTCTTTTTTCCTGTTTTTTATTTCGGGAATATTTTTCCGGGGCCGTTTTTTCCAGGGATATTAGGGCGCTACAAATTCTTAGCCCAGGGGCTCCAAATTTCTTATAACGGTCCTAGTTGCAATTAGAAAACTTAAGTATCATAAAAGCGGGCGACTGCACTAAGAAATGGGAGTGGGAGTGAGAGGTGCTCTACTTCAATATAGACGCGCTTGGAAAAGAAGTTTAGATTAATATTTTACACATGTCAAATGGCCGATGTGCGCAAACGCGAGGTTTCTATAACCCCATACTGCTCCAACCATCGATGTTTGCTTAATCAATAATTTACGAATTTTTAATTGTTTATGATTTTTAAAAATTTTAATTAATTCCGAATTTCCAAAAATTTTAAATACTTCCAATTTTTTTAAAATTACTAAACAAAAAAAATTTTCAACTCAAAATTATAAAATTTTTCAAAACTTGTCAAAATTATCCAAAACTTTTTTATTTCAAAACTTACAAAATTTTACAATTTATGTTCTTAAAATTTTCCGCAATTTTTGCAAATTCAAATTTTTCAAATTTCAAAATTTCTCAACATTTTCAAAAATTGTCACAAATGTTCAAAACACTAAATATTTTACATTTGAAAATTTTCACAATTTCCGCTAAATCTGCGATATTTCAAAATTTTTGAGATTTTTAAATATATTCAATTTTATAATTAAAAAAAACTTTCAATATAGTCAAAATTTTCTAAAAATTTAAAAAAAAGTTAAATGAGAGAGAGTTAGCATTTTTTGTTGTTTATGTTGCTATGTGAATTCGAATTTTTTTTTTCGCGTGTTTGTAATTTGTTGCTTCAAAATTGATGACGTCATTGTTGCTTAGCAACTTTAAAACATCGGGGTGTTTTAATGTTGGGTTTACGCACGTTTTTTGGTTTGTTTTACAAGGATTATGATGCAGGTATAATAAAAAAATAAATACACTGTGTCCATAAAGTAACCCCCCCCCCCCAACTAACTTTTGAACGACTTGATATTTTTCTACAAAATTTGGTGTGCTGTAATGGGAAATTATATACTTTTTTTCACACCATATTAAAATTTTGTATCATCCAAAATGGCGACTAGGCGCCATTTTGAATTTTTTTTTAAATAGAAAGGGGGTCGAGTGACACCTCATTGGAAAGGTCTTTTAATTCTGCGTCTGATCCTAAAGTTTCAAAGAAAAATATTGAGCCATAACAAAATGAAAATGTTTGAAGATAAAGAAGTCTATTTATAAAAAACTAAGAATTAAAGCTTAAATTAATTAAATAAAGTGTTCTAAATGTTTACTATTCACTTCTTGGCACATAAAATGTCGGTTAGGAAATTCCTGCCTTACATTTTCATATGTTTCTGGAGTGATATTTCTGCAAACTTCTGTAATGCGTTGCTCCAGTTCTTCAATTGTTTGTGGACGGGTTCTGTACACTTTCGATTTCAGATATTCCCATACAAAAAATCTAAGAAAGTTAAATCTGGGGAGTGAGCCGGCTATTCTACAGGCCCCCGCCTAACAGTCGATCTGCCAAAAAAATGTCCGTTGAGAAAGTCAGAAACAGGCCTATAATAATGACGCGGCGCACCGTCTTGTTGGAACATAACGTTTTCAATATTATTTCAAGCCACCTGAGTTATTTCTGGGAAAATTTAGTCCTGCAAATGAAAAAGTGGACTACTGGATAAGAAAATCAAAACAATTTTGAACGGAGTGAGTCCATTGGTTTACAATCCGCCATTTTGTTATGGTTCAATATTTTTCTTTGAAATTCTAGGATCAAACGCAGAACTAAAAGACCTTTCAAATGCGGTGTCACTCGACCCTGGATAAAAAAATCAAAACAATTTTGAATTGAGTGAGTCCATTTGTTTAAAATCCGCCATTTTGTTACGGCTAAATATTTTTCTTTGAAACTCTATGATCAGACGCAGAATTAAAATACCTTTCAAATAAGGTGTCACTCGACCCCCCTTTCTATTTAAAAAAAAAATTTCAAAATGGCGCCCAGTCGCCAACTTTATAATTTTGCAAGTTTTACTTAACTGTGAAAAACTATGCTTATACTTACTTATTTACCAAGAATTTTACCTGGGTTTTTCAAATTTAGTGAGTAATGACCAAACAAAACCATTAGCGTCAGAAAAATGATAAAAAAATTGGTTTAATTTATTTCATGCCTTTCCCTCTAAATTTCCCTTCAATAACAGATACTGATGCGATCTCATATATTTTCCATTATCGTTTTCAGATCATTTTGATAATTATCAATTCCCATAATCACCATTATTCTAGATCGCCACAATTCTCTACAAGTATCTGAAACACGCTAACATTCTATAGATAACAATAAATCAACCAACCACAATTTTCTTTCTGGTAACTTGTTTTTAATGCTAGTTATTGTTACTGAGATCCAGATATTTATTGGCACAATATAAGAAGGTGCAGAAATAGTTAAGACTGGCAATTTGTTCTTCGGAAGTTGGCAATAAATATCAATTCTGAAAGTTGTTATCTACTTGCACGAACCCTTGAGAAATTCCTGTTTAATAGCGCTTATTTACACGAGAGCTGGCTGCTACAGGACAAACTTATTAAAGCGTTTGCTTAATTGTGATTAATTGTTTATCAAAATTAACATCACAGATATACAAAATTTTAGACTATATATTGTAATTTATGGAATGCAAACTCAGCGCTAAAATTATCAACCCAATTTATGTTTTAAAACAACTAAATTGCTGAAACAAACAAAAGCTTTTAAAATCATTTTTGATCGATAGGGTCTAAATTTAATCTACGGCTCTATTTCAGTACTTCCTCCGTTGCGAGGATAAATTTATTTTGACACTTCTTCGCCAATACTTCGATAATTATAGCTTCCGAAAAGTTCTAGTAGACAGAAATTGATCTAGAAGTCACGTAGCGGGCAGAGTGCCCATCGAACATCGAAAGACTGAAAGAACCCTGAAAACTCCTGAACTGTGTACGCTTCGGTACGAGTTCTGAAACTCTCGGGAGTATATCATGCCTTAACAAGTGGGAAAAGTAGTGTCGAAGTGGCTGTGAACGTAAAAATATAAAAAAAAATAATGAGATTTATTAGGGAGGTCCTAGGTTAGCTTCAAAAATTTAATTTACTGGATGACGTCGCAGGATTTTATCCTAGACACGGTTAATGTAGTAAATTGCTTATAACTTGTTTATTTTTAAATTTAGGCTGACGGTGAATCTGAACTTTTTTATACAAAATTTAATCCTCTTTCGAAATGTGCAAAAATATACAAGGTGCTCCATTTAAAAATGTTATTTTTATGAATAACTCGTAAACTCGATGTTAAATTGTTTTTCTGGGCCAGCGGGTGGTCTAGTGGTTAAAGTCCCAGGCTTTGAAACTAGACTCCCAACGGCAGTAGGTTCGAGTCTTCTTCCCGCCGGAAATTTTTCTGAATAAGTTGAATCCGGCGTGTCCATGGACGGTGTGTGTGGTGTGTATGTTGGGTTGCATGTCTTTCAGGAGTGAGGCATGTTGTATAGCACTTAGTGTGCTGCGTCCGGGTAAGGAGGTAGGATGGGAATCATGGAGACGTGCTCAGCTCACGCACGTCCTCATGATTCTTATAAAAAAAATCTTTTTCTGATTAGAGCATCATAATCAACGCAAAAAATTGTAATACTTTGCTAATTGAACCGATTTCGTAGCTCCAATAATAAAGAAGTTGGCAATGGTGCCCCGATTATCTCGAAAAGCTGGTTTATGCATGTCTAAGCGACAGCATTCTATGTTCACTGTAACTGCTATCAAAACTAAAAAAAACCTACAATACTGCCATAAAGTTTGGTATTTTTTTAGCAATATGTAGGTGAAGAAATATTAGGTATGTTTTTTTTATTTCCCGATAGGAAAACAATATATACAGGGTATCCGCACGAAAAGTTTGAGTGCGATTATCTTTGATGTCTTTCAAGATAGAAATTTCAAATTTTAAGGTGTTAGTCAGTGCTTAGGGGGACGTAAGTCTCTATAGTTATCATGCCAGTACTCTGCTCCAGCCGCATTCTTCTTCTTCCTCTTGTTATAGGCCAATGGCCTGTTTAATACCCGCAACTAGTGCGGATTCTGTAAGCCACCTTTGCACGTATGCCGGGCAGGAGGCTGGCCTTACCCGTCGAAAAGGGAAGAAGTTCCACTAAATGGTTTACGATTGCCAAAGATGTTAGTATGACAACCGGGACCGACGGCTTAACGTGCCCTCCGAAGCACGGATTTATAATATTGATAATATTTTTTCAAATTTTAAAGTAAAATATCTCAAAACCTTTTTGTTCTAACCTAGCACTTTACTTTTTACAAGTAGAAATAATAAAAAAAAATGTCCTCTTTCATAATTCGTCATAAAAAATATAGTGTCCAATTTGAAATTTTGAAGTGGTGTGAATGGGGGTGGCTGGAGGCGGCGTACCGACATGATAACTAGAGCAACTTACGTCCCCCTATGCACCGGCTAACACCCTAAAATTTCAAATCTGCAACTTAAAAGACACCAAAGATAACCGCTCCCGAATTTTTCACGCGGACACCTTGTATATATGTAGTTCCTACAAAATTAAAAAAAAAACACAATTGTTATTATTTCATATTCGGTAAACATTCAATGCAAAATCATAACCCACATAACACCCATAGACTCTACCTATCGACTAAAAAAAATCACCGAAAAGGTAAACCGTAAAAGGCCTAATGCGGAACTTATACAAACGTAAGTTCCGCATTACGTAGGTAATTTTAACGAACGTAGATTCTAGGATCAAGGTGGCACTATGCATAAAGCGCATTGGATTACTTTCTGAACAAATTTAAGTAGCACATTCCTAAGCTCATTTTAAGTAGAAAATGTACGGAAACGCTTTCTTACGGAATTACAGCCCGTTGAAAACCAAATAATCTAATCACGCTTTATTTCATTTCTCCGCCATAAATTGGGGTATTTTATTATACAATATACATTACTGTTATAATTTGTAGCTATACTTTACTAATAATTTTTTACATTTTTGTTCAAATCCATTACCCAGGGACGAAGATATGGGAAAGTACACATTTTGAGCAATGCCTACTCCTACGCCCCTGGATCATGTATAAAATAAAGGGACAATCTAAACCATCAATAGAGAAATATTCAAACGAAATTTAAACCAAATATCTCAGTTTATGGCAGAGATATTAAGTAAATCGTGATCAGATTGTTCTATCTTAGAGAGGGTGTAGCTCCGTAAAAAGCGTTTCCAGACGCAGCAGGTTTATAGGCCATTTTCTAAATAAATACTATCAGGACTCTTACAATTTGTACAGAGAGTCATGCATCACCCTGTAACATTTGTTACGTAAATTTTAATAATAAGGGTCGTTCGGTCATTCTTGCATAGGGGGTAGGTTTCGGTGATATAATTGGACCGTACAATAAAACGGTTATAATTAATGAAATGAGCGCCCAGATCTTGAAAATAAATTTGCAATTAGACTATTCCTACACCTTCACCGGATCTAAATGAAGGAATATTCATACGACACTAAAATTAACATTTGCCATTAAATAAAAGAGTCAAATAATCACTTGTAATATCATAAGTAGTCAAACTTATGTCGATTATTTTTTAAGGTGGTATCACTCATGTCATTGGTCAACTCAACTTTGAATGGTATTCGAGGGGCTACTCGGTAAAACAAATTCATTTTTCAAATAAAAATAGCTCAAAATTGAGTTAACACAATCGCCTTTAATGGAAAAATAACATTTTTTAACATCACCTGATGACAATTTATTTTAAAATTTGGTAACTCTAACCGTTAAGAACTACAACTAAAACACCGTGTATACAACATAACTGTTAGTGCGATCTACATTAATTATTACATATTTCGACAATAACGTTAAAAAAATAGACATTTTGTTAAATATTATCTGCTGTCACATAACAAGAAAAAACGCAATTGGCCCTGCTGACACCAAGCAAATAATTAAAGAAATAGCCTGAAACCCTCCCATTACAAAGGCAAACACACACTCTCAACAAAAAACCAATTTCTCATTTCAAGTTGATTTAAAGAATTTTCTTTTTTTGCAGCTCCAACTTCAGTGTGACTTTTAAATATCCGGCCAGGTCCAATTAATCGTGAAGTTCACAACTTCTTTTATATACGACAAAAAGAAACAAGTACTTAGGCTTTCGGACGAAAATTGCCAGACGCGGAAAAACTAAAATAAAAGGGACGCTAGAAGAGGAAACTATACATAGATGTAGCTGCTTCGTTGTGAGAAAAAGTGGAAAAACCCATAATAAGGGTGCAAGCTAGCGTTATCAAAGTAGACATACAAGACAGCCAACAAGGGACGCATTCGAGAACCGAAAAGCAAGAAAAATCCAATTCTTTGCGTTTCGAATTTAGCAGACTGGCGGATTTAGTTCGATACGTATTTAGTCATATACCCCATGAATCTTCTAACTCAGCGATTTTGTTTTCATTTTATGTACCTTTGAATGGAGCATTTAATATTGACGAAATTTTTGCCCTATTTTATGTTAGAGGTGGTGTCAAAAAACATAAAATTTAAAAATAACCATTATTGGTTTGCACGTTGAAAATTAAAATTACATCAATATAATTAAGCCAATATTTTAATAACAAGAAATATGTTAGAAAGGGTGTTTACCAAATATGGGTTTTTCGGTAATAAACAATCATACGGTTCAATTTTTCATTAAATGCCAAATAAAATAAAAAACAAGTAACGTTAAAACACGATATTGAAAATGAATTATTCTTTTAATTGTTTCACTTCTTCTTTCATATCTCCGTTACCAGCTAGAAACAAATCAAATTATAGCCAAAGGAATTCCAACAAAATAAAATCAAATATAATTTTGATAAACAAGTAAATCAAGAATATTTATTCTTGAAATTAAAACCAAAAAAGACAACAAAATTAAGGATAAACTTACTTCATAAGAAATAGTTTGATAAGGTTTCGACAAACTTTTATATATTTTTTTAGTATTTAAACTAGGCCATCTTCATCTACAGTTTTTTCTTCTGTCGCTATCTATGTCGCTCTTTTTCATCTTTCTTTTGTGTCTCTATTAATTCCTTGTTTTATTCCTTGTATCTGTCTGCGTTTCATATTTATCTCACTGGCTCGCTGTTTTTATCACGACCTTCCTTTTTCGCTTTTCATAAACCTTACGTTGGGGTGGAACGAAAATGAAGATGTTCGAATTTGGTTTTAAAATTTTGGGGAAAGTTGTTGTGCGACTGCCATATGCTGGCAGTGGAATCTAAATGATGCAGTAAAATTGCCGCGCCACTTATATATGCCGTCTTGAATATCTGAAGAGAATCGGACAACTCCTTCTTTCGCCCCAACCACATTATTTACTACAGTGGAATGTGGTTTTTGCCAACAAAGTATCAATGAGAGACCATTACTCTTGTTAATTACAGAGTGTATATATTAGCAATTTAGTGTTAAACTATTTGATCTGGAGTTAGTGTTGTTCAAAACTGGTTTGCGTTAAATATGACGACAAGGACTAAGTAAACCCGTTTTATATTTGGAGGACCAACGGAGTTTCAAGAGCATGTTCTACCAAACATACGTAGATGTTGTAAGGCAATACAATTTAATTCGACATACAAAGTCCGAGGAGAGAAATACCCGCAAGCCGCAGTGGGAGAAATTGCTAAAAGACAGCAGTCGACACAATAGTTTGGCTTCGAGAAAAAGCTTCATTGTCAACAGTATCATAAGACGTAGTACTAAAAATGATTGTTACGTACCACTATAGGTATAATAGTATATTATATACCAAGGCACTTTGGTCCCGTGGTATATACACTATTTTTTGCACACCGAATAATTTGAAATCAAAAGTCGAGAAGAAATAAAATCTTGTGATTTTGACAGTGTAACACAAGCTTCATGAAAAACGCTGTGTAACCATAGTAACGCTGTCAACAAGATCCATTGAACGGTTCGCCATTTTTTAATTTATTTAATGTGATTTTGAATGTAAGAGATGATGCGTGAATTTTATGTAGATAAGGCCGCTGAAGAGGTCACGGAAAAGTTATTACCCACAAAATCGCGAAAAATATATGGGCAGCAATATGAAGCATTTGTTAAGTGGTGCAGTGAGAAAAAACTGGAAAACTATACCGAAAATGTTTTGTTGGTATACTTTCACAAGAAATCTAAATTAGTTTGTGTGTCTACTCTTTGGGCACATTATTCAATGCTGACAAGAATGCTTAACATCAAAAATAATATCGATATTAGCAAATTTCCTAAACTAATATCCTTTCTGAAAAGAAGAAATGATGGCTATAAACCTGAAAAGTCGAAAGTTCTGACCGGGGAGCAGGTTGATCAGCTCCTAATAGAAGCTTCGGATGATGAATATTTGATGAAGCAAGTGAGAAATCGTAGTAAACATTTTATATGAACATTTTTTAACAGGCCATTTTGTAGATTGCACTTATCTTAGGTGTAGCGGGAGCTTGCAGAGGAAATGAGTTACTTCAATTGTCTATCAACGATGTAACCGATTTGGGTCGATCAATCCTATTTAATATAACAAATACCAAAAATAAAATTGAGAGAAATTTCATTGTCAAGAATTCAGAAAAAAATTCTATCAATTTTGTTGAATTGTGTAGAAAGTATATGGCCTTACGAAAGGTTGAGACACCCCATTCGCGATTTTTTGTCTGTTTCAAAGACAAGAAATGTACTACTCAGCCAGTCGGAAAAAATACGTTTGGAAAACTACCCCAAAAAATAGCAGCTTTCCTAAACCTACCAGATGCATCTTCATATACGGGACATTGTTTTAGACGCACATCTACGTCTTTGTTGGCGGCCATGGAGGGTGGAAATCCTCAACAGTTGCGGAGAGGTATGTTGAGAACTCCATTAACAACAAAGAAACTATAGCAGATAAAATTTTTGGACATGAAGATGACCCATTAACCACTTCTGCATTTTCATCTTCGTCACGTACACTTGTTCATCATATATCCGACAAAAATAATAATAATAATAATAATAATAATGTTTATTCAAAACATTTCATTGAATTACAGTTTGTAGGTAACATGTATGCTTGTTTAGTCTATATCTAAAAATTGTTTATGTAACTTAATGTTTTAATTAAACGGAAGTGATCCTCACTGAAGCATAGCTTGTGCGTGAGGTTTGTGAAAAAATCTAGAGCTAAAATTTATTATTTATCTTATTCCTAGATCCCTCATTACCTAGGATTGGTAACTAATTTAGTTTAGTAAAAAGAAAAAAAAATTGCACTTAATTATGTTAGGTGTTAAAGTAGAAGAAGACAATTACTCTATAAAATAATAAAAACTAACAGAATCTTATTTCTAGGTCCTATGTTACTTAAAAATAGTAAATACTATAAAGATTTTCTAAAGTTGGGACAACCTTTTTCTTCTTAAAGATATTTTTCGATGTCTGCTAAAATTTTGTGTCGATCTTGTGCTTGTATCCAAATTAGGATTTTCTTTTTAAAGTGGGCAGGTAGCTTTATGCTCCTGATTTCTTTGGGAATTAAATTAAATAACCTTGGCCCGACAAATTTGACAGATTTCTGGCCGACTTTCTTCTCAGTTCTGGGTAACTTGCTGTGGTTTTTGCTTTTTGCTCTGGTATTGTGCTGATGATCGATATCTTCTAATTTATATTTGTTTTTGTATTGGTAGTTTACTATGCTTTTGAAATATAGTAATCTTATGTTGAGGATTTTTGTGTCTAGGTAAAGTTGATTTGTTGGGTACATAAATGGTTTGTTAAATATGGTTTTTAGAAATCTCTTTTGTAGGGTTTCGATGAGTTTTAAGCAGTTTTTAGATGCTGTACCCCACGCTGCTATACCATACTGTAGCAAGGAATCTACAAGTGCGAAGTAAACTGTTTTTAGGTTTTTCAAATCTAGAACTTGTTTTAGTATTTTGAATTTGAATAGTAGACATCGAAGTTTTTTAGCCAGGTTCAGTATGTGGGTTTCCCATCTCAAGTGCTGATCGATGTAAACTCCTAGATACTTTATATCAGGCATGGGCAAGCTACGGCCCGCGGGCCGTATGCGGCCCGCGTACAACTTTTTTCCGGCCCGCCGGACATATTTCATTTAACCACCAATCCAGCCCGCGGGACTCATTATTATTTTAAACCGATAAAAATAAACGAGAGTTACAAATTATTTTTTTGTTTGAGAGAAAAATGCGGACTACGTCGGCTTTATGCGAATGTGGAATATTCTGTATACTTTTTTGAATTTTCACATTTGTAAATATTTCTGTTTTTATTGAATATGTTTCTGCATACTTTTTGAATTTTTATATTTTAAAAAATGTATTGATTTTGTCGAATTTGTTTTTGTTGATTACGTTTATTAAAAATATTTTTCCGAAAGAGTAAAGTTTTTACTTTCCTATACTTTCAGTATAGGGAAGTATTGATATCATGCAAATTTTCAAAATCGAGATTTTGACGGAAATACATGTTTTGGCCTTCCAGGATCCTAAAAAAGTGGTTTTTAAAAAATGTCTGTCTGTGGGTGTGTGTGTGGGTGGGTGTGTGGGTAACGCTCATATCTCCGGAACGGCTGGACCGATTTCGATGTGCTTTGGAATGAGGAGGTATATCAAAAATTCATCGACAAAATAAGCTTTTAAAAAGAATCCGAAACCGGAAGCGGAAGTTAGACATGTTTTTTTGGTAGCATTTTTTTCAGAAACGGAATTTTGGAAATTGGAATAGTGAAAATTATAGAAGGCCTTAGAACAAATCAAACGTTTTTTTACCGAACTCTCTATCTTCAACATGACGGCCGCTACGAATTTTTGAAAATTTCGACTTTAACGCCCATTTACTCAAAAACCAGTTATCTGATTGGAATCAACTACATCTTATTTGGTAGCCCTTTAAGGGTACTATACCATGAAATATCATTAATTTTGAAAATCGAAAAACGATCTCAATGGCACCACTCCAAAATTTTTGAAATTTTCAAAAAAAAAAAGATCTCAAAAACTGCCCACACGTTTTTGTTTAAACTTTTTAAGCTGATAAAGATAGGCATTTGCTACAATTTTGTTTTTTGCTCATTGCTATAATTTCACTGTGACGCCCTCTGTGAATTTTTGAAAATTGAAAATTGGTACCCTTTTATTTATTTAACGGGGGGTAATAAAATATTTCTGTTATAGCAATATAGCTCATCATTGATAGCAAAATGCGAATATCATAATATTTTTTCGATAATTTCATATTTAGGGGAGCTACTGTTCCCCTCCCCCCAAATTTTATCGATAAAAAATTAAAAATTTGGTTTTTTGTTTTGTTTGCTCTAGGAGAATCTTTTTACAGAAAATCATTTTGCCCCTTAATAATCTTTTTGTCCTTAGAAGAATTTCACATAGTTTCTACAGCAGTTGTATTCTTGTACTAGTCGTTTAATGTTCAGTGTAGGCTAACTTTTTTATTTTAATAGATAGACTCGCAAACTCAAGAGCAAAGTTGTAGGACAAATTCTTCTCGATTGTATTTAAGAAAAAAACTTGAGTTTCCAATTTTAATATGGCGGCCACGGTAACAAATAACTTTTTTTTAATGGAAACGTGGCATTTTGGCTTTAAAATCAGAAAGGTTTTGAAATTCTAAATACAAATTAATAAGAGTATTTTCTTGCTAAAAATAATACTTCTCGAGTTATTAATACATCTTCAAACATCAACACGCTTCCTTACTCGTGCCGCCGGTTCATTTCAGTTCGGTTGTTTTACATGTACTCACACGGAAAAAAATCATTTAAAAAAATTTACTACAACGTTGTTGTAAAATTATCTTAGGAAATTTTAATACAACTATCGTTATAGAAGCAACATTTTTGCTAATTATTAAAACTTGTTTTAGTACGGCTTGCTTTAAAATTGTGGTTAGCTTCTTGTTGTAATGTTGTACATTAGTGTGTAATTTGTTCACACAATGTTTGTATGAGTTCGCGGAATATAGCATTGTGGCAAATTTTCGCACAAGAGTTACATTTGTTTCAAGAATTTTGTTGTTAAAAAAAATGGCGTGTTCAAATTAAACATAGAATTGGGGCGTTTTATTATGATAACATGCGCTTGTTGTGCAGATTATGCAAAATAAAAGCTAAAAATATAAAGGTTTGACGACGCAGACGGATAATTGCATATTCTTTAACTTATATTGCTGGCGTCGGTCGTGTGCGTTGCGTTATTAGTATTTTGTGTGGTTTTTGAAACCGCCAGTTACTTATTGTTAGTGAGTTAGTGTATCCATTATTACCTGCAATTCCTATATTATAAAAGTTGATCATGGACGGTTTTGTAAAGAACAAACTGGAGGAATGGGAACTAGACGAGAAGCTGCAGGGTATCTTTGAAGGTAGGTAGGAATTATTACTGTTTTGTAACTTTATATTATTTAGTATTACAATGGTATTACTTTGCTATCTATGCAAAAATTGCAATATTATTATTATTATTACCTTATGAACTTTATGAATCGATTTGGTGTAATAATATGTTTCATGTCATGTGCATGTGTGACTCGTTTCATCGGCCATCAGTTTTGGCGCGCATTATGTTAGCGTCCTTATTAAACTTTTGACTTTTGAAATTTGCATCCTTTTTTTAAATAGGTAAGTCGTATAGTTTATTCCAATAAAAGTAGAGCCTTCGCAAGTGCAAGTATAGGGTAATGGATTAAATGAGGCGCTAAATTCCGGCTCACTTAATTATGTTGCTATTTTTGCGAGATTTATTATATTTTGCGTTAGGAAATTATAATAATAAATATAGCCTCCATAAGTAAACTTTGAAATATTAAAATTATATAAAGAAAATTTTGTTTTTGATCTTAAACTTTCTGAAAATGTTAATACTTGTGAATGATTTTTTATTTATTTTAAGAAAACGAAATACATGAGGACTCGTTCAATAATCTAACAGAAGCTGACATTAAAAAACTTATTCCTGTACTAGGTGTCAGAAAAAAATTTCAGAGAAAATTCAGAGTACCTAGTCATTCGGGTAAAATTTACTTAAAATAATAAAAATAGTAGTAAAGTAGAGGAAACTAGTTTTCTTTTAAATCTTTATAGATTTTTAGAACTTTTGTTGATAGATCTATTCTCAAATTCCTTGTACTTTGTAATGGACTAACTACAATTGTGTTGGAAAGTACTACAATTGTGTTAAAAAGTACTGCATTGCAGTACTTTTTTTCACAAGTGTAGTATTTTTTAACACAATTGTAGTTAGTCCGGCTACTTATTTGTTTTCTATACGTATAAGTATAACGTAGGTGTACAATATTTTTTATATTTTTTCTGCATAGGCCACTAACAACGAGCCTATTATTCTACAAGCCGTATCTGATACATCTGGATTATTATTATCAGCAACTGATGAAACAGACACAGTTTCAAATATCTCCACATCCTCACAATCTCTGGAAACGGATGCTGAAGAAGTCAACGAAGATGTTGAATTAGGGATGATGGTTAATTACCGTGTCTTCCAATCATTACTAAACTCATTTTGTATGTATGTTATGTTCTTTGTTTATTTAAGCAATTATGCAACAAAAATCTTGTCACAAAATATTGCTGTTAACTTTCTTGTTCTTGTATTGTTTCTAGGACTGTTGAAGTTTCTTATTTTTTGTGAAATAATATAATATACGATTAATACTTATAGAATGTATTAATAAAATATTCTATCTCGGCATTCATATTTAATTTTAACATAATATACAATCCCATATAATTCTTCGTGTCATAAAAGACATAACAAATTCTAAAACAATAATGTTGAAGCCTCTCCTACAAAAGCGTAATAATTAGTAGCACAATTTTTAGTAAAAACTACTAGGGGGAAAAACGAAATTTTAAAACAATATTGTTTAAACCTCTCGTACAAAAGTGTAATAATTAGTTGCACAATTTTTAGTACAACCTACTTCGGGAAAAGCGAAATTTTAAAACAATATTGTTGAAACCTCTCGTACAAAAGTGTAATAAATAATAACACAATAGTTGCTGAAAGTACTCATGAAAAGGCGTTTTTTTAAACAATGTATGTTACTACAATTTATACATTATTGTGATAAATTTTACAATATGTATCATTCAATTTTTCACCATCATACTGTCTTTAAGGAATGTACAATATTTTAACAACAATTAAGTAGTAACGAAGCACGCACATTGTGCCTAGTCGTATATGTACTACAAATTGTAGTAAAAATAATAACATTTGTGTTGTTGTTCACAACATTTTTTTTTCCGTGCAGTTGCGGAGCCAGCGTGGTAATGGTACGTTTAAGTTACGCTCTTCAGGCTTGAAGTTTTTATAAACGCTGTTTACTTTTACTAGCCGGGTCTAGACAGGTGTACATTAAAAGTGTTGGAAAATATAAAACAATGTTATTTTATAAGTATAGGAAAGTCCAGGCGAAGTGTTTCGCTCATTTTTGTATTTTATTTACGGCCTGCGATACATAAATGGATTTTGAGTTGGCCCCAGCTACTCAAAAGGTTGCCCATGCCTGCTTTATATGGTTGACAAGTTCAATGTTTATATGGTGCCCATGAACATCGGCGATGGTTAGGGCGTTGAAAGGAGGGCGATTGTAATTGTGACATGTGAAGGAGATAAATTTTGTTTTTTTATAGTTAACTGTTAGTAATTTTAAATCAAACCATTCTTTTATTAGCGACATGTCCGTTTCAGCCTTATGTTTTAGGTCGTTCCAAGTACTTCCTTTATAAAAAATCGCAGTATCATCAGCAAAGGCGAGAATTTTTCCTTTCGAGGGCATATATAATAATTCGTTTACGTATATTGTAAATAATATGGGACCCAGGACGGTTCCTTGGGGTACTCCACATTCTACTATTGCTTTATCACTAGTTACATTGTCAATCTTTACGTACTGTTCTCGGTTTTGTAGGTAAGATTGGAAAAGTTTGTTAGCAGTCCCTCGAATTCCTATGTTGCTTAGGGTTGACAGTAGTTGCTTGTGGTTCACAGTATCAAACGCCTTGGCTAGGTCTATGAAGATACACAGGCAAGGGCTACCTTCATCGAGGCCTTCTTGTATCTGGTTTACTAAGGTGATTATTGCATCTTGTGTGGAGAGTCCATCTTGGAATGCAAATTGGTTCCCCGATGTTAGTTGGTATTTTGTCAGGAATGATTTAAGTCTTGATACTAACACCTTTTCGAATATTTTTGCAACGTTAGACACCAGTGAGATAGGCCTATAATTTTCAGGAACTTCTTTGTCTCCATTTTTAAATAGAGGTTTTACAACTGCCGTTTTGAATACTTTTGGGCAGCCTCCCGTCTGAAATATTTTATTAATTATTATAGCTAAGGGCTGAGCGATGATTTCAGATACGTTTTTCAGTGTTTCTGCTGTTAGACTGTCCAAACCTGGAGCTTTATTATTTTTTAATTCTTTCATAACTTTACTAACTTCCCCACTGTCTGTTGGTATTAAAAATATCGAGTTTACATTAAATTTCGGAGTTTGTTTGCGGATTGGATTGGGAGGACTAGCTATTTTACTAGCTAGCAGTTTTCCTACGTTGATGTATTGGTTATTGAAGATATTAGCAATTTCCATAGGGTTATTTGTTAGTGTACCTTCGGAATTTTTTATTTGTTTTATTTCTTTTTTGCTTTTCGATGGGGATAACAAGGAGTTTATTGTGTTCCATATTTGTTTGCTCTTTTCGCTATTTTGTATTTTCTCTTTAAAGTAGTTGTTTTTCACTTCTCTTATTAATGTGTGTAATTTATTCCTATAGGTTATATACTTGTTTTTTGCTTCGTTGCTATTTTTATTGTACTTGCAATATAGAAAAAGTCTTTGTTTTTCATTAATTGATCGTAGTAGACCTTCTGTCACCCATTCATTTCTTTTTACTTATAATAATCGTTTATTTAATCTAGTTAATTGTACTAATGTGAATATTAATGTAAACATAAATCAGAAATAGGTTAGGTTACCAATAAAAAAAAATTTCATTCAGTTTGACATTTACTTTAGTCCCTTGGGAGTTTCAATCATTTTTAATCCCTTGGGAGTAAAAGTGACACTTTAGTCTTCGAAACAAGTGACTGAAGTAGCACTTTTACTCCCGCGAGTGCAAAAAAAATACATAAAAACCGTATAAGAACAGAACAGAACAGAACAGAACAGAACAATGCAAATTGTACATCAAATCTTGCAATCAGACGCTCAAAAATTGTTTGATATACGTTCTTAAAAATGTGACTTTTATAACCTGCAGCTGGAATTGCTTGGTTTGTTTTTTGAAGAAATGGGTTTAATTCAGAAAGGAATCACTTCGCAAGTAATAAACAGATTGAAATTGAGAAAAGCAAGACAAAAAGTAAGGAAGGATATCAACAACGTGTTTTATAAAGAAAACTTACAAGAACAACAATAAAAAACATAATACATCGTTACAAGAAAAATTAGGAAATACATATTACAAAAGAAGTGTTAGAAAACAGCGCGTATCAATAGTACAAAAACCTGAATCAGTCAATCGACATAGGTCATGTTTCTCCATGTTCCGGATCTGCATCTGATATATCAATTGCCATACTCATGTTTTTAACAGATAAAGAAGTTAATCAAGACAAAATAGTAGCGATCGGATGTGAAAGAGCTGTTGTAGATACAGGACAAAAAGACCTCTACAATAGCTTGTATGCCAAAAATACAACAGTAAGTTATCTCTTAGTCACTTACTACAGCATTTAAAGGGTGCAACAAAAGGGCCATCTACTTACGGAGGTAAAAGCACTTATCAGAAGTACTTGCTACATATATTTAATGCCGTAAAGTCTGGTAGCTGTTCTCCTGATTTAGCTAACTGAATATTGCGCTTGTACATACAAATAGAGAACCTTACATAAAACATGGAAATTCTAGCATAATTTGTCATAAAAGTTTATACCCATATAGTTTACAAAAAAAACTGCATCTTGCTGTACAAATGGAGCCAAGCATGTATGGAAAATAACTTACTCGATTGATACCCTCCGGAAAAGTTAAGAAACCGCATAGAAAATATTTTGTCGTTTTATGATTTCGGATGAAAGCGAACACATTGAATAAAAGCCCAAAAGAGTTTAGTCCACGGAGTTTCAGATTTATCATTTAAAATTTGAAGCCTTGGACTACTTCGAACTTGTAGATTGGGTAAGTGCAATGTAACTGCACGAGCCGCAACGAAACATATGTATAAGTGATGAGAATTGTCTAAGATTTTAAAACGGAATGAGTCAATTTTAATACCAGAGTTTCCATGTCATACGCAAAGCGAAGAACGATGCGTTAAGATGGTGACAGAAGTTGCTTCGTGCACGGTTGGAGAGAGATCCATATATGAATTCATTAAAGCAAAAGTTAAATCTCGTAATGTAATGCCAAAGTACGAGACAAAAGGTGACTATAAGTCTGAGTCACTTAAGTAATAACATATAACAATAATTATTTGAATCGTACTAGGTACTGTTTTTTCCCATTTTTTTTATTCTATGTACATTATTTTCTTTTTGTTTTGGGCCAATGGAAGTTATTCAAGGTTTTTTTTTGTTTTTAAGACGGCAAATACTTGACGCGGGAGAACATTTCAGTTCAACCTAAGGCAAAGTGCGTTCGAACCATTAGACAAGATGTTTAGCTATATGTACAGTGACAGCTCATGTTTCCTTATTATTATTATTTACTACATTGTTCTCAGCCTTTTGCTGTATTTAAAACTCTCAATGGAAGAATAATTCAATTTAATCCAATGACAGTAATTTGCGAACCATATGATATGTTTGCAAAACTGTTTCCCTTTGTATAGCGATCAATAAGCCCTTTGAAAAGTCAACTTTCTGCAGGTATGTCAAAAAGTGTTTGGTTCTATGACAGCCACTCAAATAATTATTGGAACGATCTTGATTTGATCCTGTTTAATTTCAATTGCCGAGTTGGAATATTTATTGGCAAGATTTTATGTTAATGAACAGTTTGATCGGTTATAATCGTTCTATCCCAGTACAGAACAGCATCCTCCGACTCTAGCACTGCGCTAGGCGAGTAGTTATAGTGGGGCTATAAATTTGATAATAATACGCCTATGTTTTAGGGCTAGCGATTTTAGGAATCTGGTTATGCCGCCCAAGATAAGCATTATCCGTTAGCGTTAAACAGCCAACCGTAATATATTCCACAGTTTCCCCAAGTCGTTGACATTTTATGCATATACCTGTGTTGTTCATTTTCAAAATGTTTCTTGTAATTCCTAGAGCATATCACTGGATCTTGTATAGAGATGATAAACCTCTCAGTTTCAGAATGTAGGGTTGCCTTCTTCAACCATCTCAATGAACTTTCCTTATCAATATTTGCGTTTCCCAATGTTGTTGAAAACTTACCATGAAGAACCTATTGTATTAGGAATGTGCCGGGTGCTGCAGAGTAAAACACACACCATCTCGTCTAAGTTTTGAAGAAGTTGATAACCAGCAAGTACTTTTGTATGTCAGTGTAGGTGTTTAATGGACATCCAGTTTGGTAAGGTCTTCCTGCATCGTTCGTATTAAACCTGTGGATGATATTATGATATCGTTTCTACCTTCTCCATATGCCAAATTTGCTGCATTTCTATAGCCAGCTCTGCATACTTCGGCATCTTTTCGTAAAGTTTTCCCTGCAAGTTAATGCTGTTGGGTACAGCCGTACGATATCCACCAGAAACACAAGGTTGGTTTTTCTATCCAATAGGACAATGTCGATGTTATTCTTCACCTACCTGTTGGTGATAATAGCCCTGGGGTTTGTATTTCTAGTACGTGTAGTTGTTAAGTAGTCCGTATTTGTTGACCAACGTTTGCTGAATAATGTTGCATATATGGTTGTGTTTCTGCAGGTAATCTGTATTAGCCGAGTATGAGCACGCTGATGTTATGTGCTGTATGGTTGCTGATTTCTGTTGCCATTTTCTGCATTTGTCGGATTGCGTATTAGGATCGTTATTGATAAACTTTCTGTAGTTGTTTGTATTTATTACTTGATATTGCATAGCAACTATAAAACCTTCAGTTTCGGGGGAAATTTCCATCGCTTAGCCATCAGTTTGATGTTTCCTTGTCTGTATGCGCCTGGTTCAGATCATTGAAATGTCGACCATGTAGTTCTTTTTGCAATTGTTGCTTCTGTTGTGCATTATTGTTATTACTATTATGTGCTTCTCCTCGTGGCTCCGGATTTCATTCCTCACGGATCTAATCAGGCTAAGCTAAAGGTACGCGTTCTATTGATTTGTATATTACTATTCCTTTAATTTTCGCATTTTTGAGTTTGCACAACTACCCTACGTGTCAACGGCCAAGGTAAAGGTAAGTAAACTGTTGCGGTGTGTAGCTATTTTAAAATTTCCTTACGGTGCGGTGTTGCAATAAGGATTACGGACTTCTGCATTGGACCATATATTGCACTATCAATTCCCATCTCATTAAGAAGTTCTTTTAGGGTTTGAGAAATAACTCCTATTGCTGATATTATTATAGGCAAAACACTTACTGGTTTTATCTGTGGTAATTGTTGCAGCTTATTGGCCAATTTGTCTCTTTTTACAGTTAGCATGTTACCAGTGTTAGGTATAGATATGTGAATAAGCTAAACGCATTTACTAATTTTACTAATTAGTGTTACATTTGAATTGTTGTGTGGGATCGTCTTATCCGTAACTGAAATTCCCCTGTACCTGCATAGTCATGCCACCTCATTTCCACGAAACTTTTCTGCGATGTAACTGTAATACGCTTCCTTAATTAGCGAATATTTTACTGCCATTTTTGCATGCATTATTTTTAGTTTCATATTATTACTACTATTGTTATTATTCTCTATTTTGTGGTAAATCCTGGGTATTTTAGTAAAATATATTAAAATAAGAGAAGAGCTGCATATTGCACCGATTTTAATGTTTAGTAAAAGTATTTAAATGGCTAAGGGTGCAACAAGAAATTTTACAACATTTTCAGATTTTCATATGGGAGTAGCCCAACAACTGTTTTCAGTGTTGAAACCAAATTAAAATTTAATTTTTTGTTCCCACCCTACCTTACATGTATCTTTCATCCCCCATATAAATCCCATACTTTCTCATTGTCTTCTACTCCGTTAACCATTCCCGTTCTCTAAATTCTTTTATCTTTCAGAATTAATTCCTAACAATAAATTAACTGTACGAAATATACCCATTACACGAAAATCTATATATGTATAAGAAATGCGAGTAAATGAATAAAAGTACATAGTTCGCTCGGATCAATCAATAACAATAAATATGGGAGAAGGCCTTAGAATTCGATGTCTATTGAGTGGTCCCCGTTATCAGAAAGGAAACGCTTCTGTATCCCACATCCGCAAGTGTCTAGGAAATTTCACGTTTTCTGTCCTATCACGTAGTTTTCGACACGGGTTTTGCATTTTGATGTATTGACATGACTGACAGATAGAATTTGCTTCTCCGTATAGTATACGACTTTTTCTACAAATGCGTATAAAAATAATTGCTTTGAAATAAAGCACTTTTCAGGGAAAGCGAAAGGGCAGACGCCCACTTACTACCCACCGTCTATCACAGATCGAGGCTTGAACGTGTACTTCAATCAAAAAGGAGGAAACTGGTCAAGAAGTGAAGTTTCTTCGGACTTTAGTAAGCGAATCTGACACAACTTTCGGAGAAATTGGCAGTTCGGCGCCTCGAAGCCTTGAAGCGATGTCAAACTTCTCGTTTGCCTTTAGCGATAGACGCTTAAAGTGATTATCGTTAACTCGCTAAAGCATGCCAGAGTTTAATGTTACTGATACCAAATTACCATCTGTTTTCCCTAAGGGAATACAATTTGATTAGCAAACAATGCGGAATTTACATGAGTTACGTGGATGTAAATGTTCAGTACGTCATTTATATTTCGTGCATCAATTTATTTCAATCATAACAATTCAAAAACAAACAATATAGAATATGAGAACAATACCCAAGCTCATAAAACCTAATTGCTTTAAAAATGTAAACTAATTTTTTTCATTGTTATGACAACTCTTTTAATCAAAAACTGGTCTATTGACCAATTCAACAACAAAATCAATTTGTAGCACATCTCAGCCAACACCAGAGGCAAGAACAATATTTGTTTGCAATCTATACATTATCAACGGAGTTCGAACTGATTACTTTTTAAACTACAATGCTATAAATAGCTCTTGATAGTAATAATATTAGAAGAATACTTACATTCTTGTTTGAAAGTGAAGTACTCTGTGAGATGGCGGCACTCGTGATTTCCGCGTAGAAGGAACAGCGTTGTAGGGAAACAAAGCTTGAGAGCCCACAGGTACAGCACGCACTGCCAACAGAAACACACCAAATTGTAAATAATACATACACTCCTAGTTTTTTCCAATTTTTTGAATCAACTCTGTTTACAGGTTCGAGTTGATTTCACAACGGACATGAAATTAGGATCAACATCAACCACAGACTAACAGATAAGGTGAATAGTCTTCTAAAAGTTGCAATGCATGTTGTTGCAAAAACTGCTCTTACTCGTGAATGTTCATCAAACTGCCTTACGCCTTTGGTGTGACAATTTATGTTTCAGAAAGTTAAAAAAGCTGCAATGTCAATTTTAACATATAATTGTCAATAAATAAAAAATAAGCAAAGTACTTCGCTAAACTTGATTACACTTTAAAAATTGTTAGTCATTCTACTTTAAAAACTACTATTGCATCAACCAAGAGTTACCAAGATCAGATTGTTAAATTAGATCGACTTACATGCAGTATTCTTCGAATATACTAAAACAAAAATCGGCTTTGTATCTTCTAGGATACAGGTACTTAGTAAGGACATTGCAGGCAGCTGTTTAGTTACCTACTATCGCGGTTGCTCGCTCCGCTACTTTACTTGTGCTGGTTTAAGCTAACCACCTGACTACACCGTACAAATAATTTTTTAAATTTTTTATTGAGAAAATATCGATTTTTTTTCGAAATAGATGGTTAGAGATTGAATAACACCGGAGATCAAAGACTAAATTCAACAAAAATATCGGGGGGTACAGCAGGGCTGGCTTGCTTAAATTATAAATTATCTCAAAAATTAGAATGTTGTTTTATTATCACTCATAAGTAACTTTAGTAAAGCGGATACATAGCGAATATTATACGAAAGCTGCCCTTTGGAAAGCAATTTTCAATTTTAGTACACTTATATGGGACATCCTGGGCATTTCAAAATGGCGGGTTGTTTGTAAAAACCATATTTTATTAAATTCCAAAAACAATTGAATATTTGCTTATATTCACGTATAAAGTTTAAATTTTTCAAAATTAGTTAAAATTTGCCAACTTTATTCTACTATCACAGAAACCTCAGCAGGTTCTGTTATATTTTTTTAGGATTTTAAAACAAAGTTTTACTTGATTTTACGACGTTTTTTTATACCGGGTGTAAAAGAAACAAAACACCTTTTTTTTTCTTTCTTTATTAATTTAAACAAATCAAATTGGCAAAATTTAGCAATTTGTCGAATTGGTAAAAGCATAATTCATCAAAGAGTAAATAAATTCGTCAATAGTTGTACAAAAATTCCAAATAAAAACAGTTTTTCATTTTTCGTTTAGTTTTAAAATTGTGTGAAAGATTAGTTCATTTAGTAGGATAAAAAGGTGCAAAAATTTAAAGTTTAGCTATTACGTCCAGTAGTCATTTGACGAATTGGCGACGAGTTGAATTCGCCAAATGACAAAATTCTCGGATTGACGAGCTTAAACCTTTATTATTTATTAATCCAGAAAAACTAATTTTGTAATCTAAAAAAACTATTCTTGTAAACATCAAGTTTCTACTCGTCCCACACGAGGTGGCGCGCATAAACCTGCAAAACACTTATACGGCGCCACCTCGTGTGAACGAGCAGAAGCTTTATGTTCACAAAAATAATTTTTTAGTCGAGTCATTACGCCCCAAAAATAGCGGGTGTAGACAAATAACTCTGGAATGAAATTTTTTGCTTAAACCAATTATTTAGGCGTACAAATAGAGACACTGGTTGGAAAACAAAATATTTTTTTGAAAAAAGTGCAAAAACAAAATCGTGGATTGTTCATTTGCCTTGCATCCTACGTTAAAGGTAGTCCTAAGAATAAAAAAAGCTCACACAATTCTGCGTAAAACTAAAAAAAGAGAATAATAGTTTTCAAAATACGCCCTTTCAAACAACCCTACTTTTTAGCCCAAAATAATGTTTTCAGATTTAACACATTTAAATCAATCTTTAGTGTGAGAAAAAAATATTATTAAACCTTTTCTTTTAAATAATAAAATAAGTTTCAATTCCTCAACTGGCCCAAACACTGCTTCATGTTCATAGTAAATTACCTAAACAGATTTCTTTTGAATTTTTTTATTGTAGATACAGATAGTTTTAGCAAAAATAGCATGCACCTAAAGCACTTTTTTTACAGTTTACTAAATTTCAATTATGAAAACGGTAGATAAATTTTAGACAAAATTTTAAATAACATTGTTAAAAACTACGAAACGCCTTCAATCAAAAAACAACCACATTCAACAGTAGTAGACATAAATTTAGGATTTTAAAGACATGAACATAAATTTAAGGCCAATTCTGGGACAATTGGCATTATTCCACAAATTTTAAGAGATTTTTAAAGTATTTAGGACAACTGGGATCCCTTCTATCACTCATAAGTAATGTGTCTTAAATAAAACATTTTTATACTGTGCCCAGTTAACTAAATAAAGGGGCTTAAATTTTCGATTTTCACCGCGAAATTGGCAGACTGGAACACGACCCAAATTAAAGCTCATCTTTAGCCTAATCAGCCTATGAAACTTACCAAAAAACCCGTGGCCAGTTTTTGAGTAATACATTTATTTTTCCAAAAATTTTAAAACAATTTTCAATGGTACGTAAATTCTATTGAATAGTAACATTGCGTCATACTAGAGCTACTACATTACGAAATTGGATCCCGATCTGTCAACTAGCTTTTGAGTAATAAAGCACATAAGTCAAAATTTTCAAAAAATCACAGCACCCGCCATTCTGCAACTAGAGTTCGAAAAAAACGTGTTGGATTTGTCCTAAGGTTTTCTATCAGATTCCGTTATAATACTGGAAAAAAAACTGTTTTCCGGCATTAAATTATACCCAAAAAACATATGTCTAACGTCCCTTGTGCGTTCGGTTTCTTTGATTTGATTGTTGGGACACCCACCATTTTGTAACGTATCTCTAATAACACGAGGTTGGTTTTGGAGCAATATGTTTCTTGATTTCCAAAACTTTATTATTTTAGTTTTCATGCTTTCAAAAGTTCTGTTAGGTACCTGCTAACATTGTGCTCTTAGAGCTATTAAAATACCAACTTTCAACCCGATTTTTAAACTAGTTTTTAGGTAATCAAAAATTAAATTAAAAAGTAATTACACACTCACGAACAGACATTTAAAAATACCCTTTTGGGTTCTGGCGGTTCACCAGATGTATTTCTGTCGCAATCTCGAGTTTTAATTTTTTTTTCACGATGTCATACTAAGTACAGGACCGTGTAAAACCCGTAATCATTTTAAACTCAGAGTTGCATAAATTTTGTATTTTATTTTCCGTGACTTTTATTTGTATCTACAGAAAGTTGAATAAAAAGAAATATTTAAAAAAAAAACAAAAAAAAAACATTTTAGTCGGCTAGCAAGATTTATACCTCAGTCTTATACCAAACACACGTAATGAATGAATTCGATTACAAAGAATTACTTAGAATAAATTATATAGTGCTTCCACGAATTATTAAGAATTACAGAAAACAAACCTGCCCGTACCTAATTTTGTTGACACTGCAACGAATTGTCAATTATTGCTATTATAGAAAATAAATAATGTAAACGATGCTCAAAATTTTCATAAATGGATATTTTCCAGACTGTGTATTATTACTATAACCGACTCAATTAGAGATTTTATCTTACATTAGCAGAACCCGTGAGCTACGACCTCCTGTTGTTTTTTTTTTGGTAACACCAAATGATTCCTCCGCTGAGTCGGTCTCGGGATTGACAGCTAATCGCGGAAAGAGAATATTGTGGAGAAAACCGAACAAACTGGGAAAGAAGCCCAGAAAAAACAGCTCCGTACGAAAGAAAGCCCACGTAAAATCACAAACGTGCAACAAAAAAAAGTACTTTTGTAGCACCAGAATTTTTTTTAAACAGGATAAAATTTGTTAGTTAAACTTATAACTTTCCCTTATTTCCAGGGTAGTGTTTTAATTTAAAAAATAAAATTGTCCTTATTCTTATAAATTGATCATCAAGAAAAAACACGTATCTATTTCAGGGAAAGCTCTTTCTTTACTATACAGTGATTCACCAGCAAGAAAATACACGTGTTTTTGTTTAATGGTTGTTTTCTCCAAGAACTGATTTTACCGGGGCTGTTTTTTTCCAGGCAAGTATGTAATGGAAGTTTTTTTTACCACAGCCTTTTTTCAGACGCCGCTTTCTCCATGAATTGTTTTCCCAGCGTTTTTGTTGTGGGCCCCTTCTCAGGCACGTTTTTACCGTGAACCGAAAATAACCTCCAAAAGCAGAACCAATTTTTTAGCATGTTATTAGTGTAATGTTGGGCTATTTCGTGCCGCTGCCGCGGTGAGACTGGTATCTCGACAGACAGTGCAGACGTATAGAGCATTTATAGCGTTCTTCTGTATTACGCAATATTGTGTAATAATGTAAATCTTTGCTAATAAATTAAGGTTGATGTTTTTGTATAACGTCTTTTATGAGTAAAATATGACGCGCCCACGTGTCTTACGTGAATCCGTCAATATAGACAGTAAACATCAACCGTGAAATGTGTTTACTTTAAACTCGCCTAGAACGGCCGCTTATCTCTAGCAACAACATATGTGTTACTAAAACATTGCCGATCAATTAGACACACAAAGCGTTGCTCAAAAAGGGACATCTGCTTCTTATTTGCATGTAAAAATGAACAGGCATGTATTATAAGACTGTAGCGCTTACATACAGGTTTCAAACATCCATCTTTATGGTCCAAAGTTGAGACACTATTCGCGTTTATACAGGGCGTTTGTAAACCTACCTGGAGGTGGAGAGCAAAATATGCAATTACAATGTATGATTTTTTTTCATCCGATTCCACATAATTAAACCGGATATTAAGGCAAACTACAACACTGCCTAATCTGATTTTTCTAATTTAACACATTTTCCACAAAAAAATTTACTTAAATTTTTTACCATAACCAACAACTTTTAAAACCATTTGTTAGTCTATCATCGATGCTCCTTTATGAAGTTGACAATTTATTCAACATCTTAAATACAATTTTTAATCAACTATTTTATCCATTAGAAGTAAATCTAAAAAATAACTGTAGTGGCGTAACCGAACTGGAAAAAAGCGTGAATCCAAATTAAGAGTTCGTTTTTAATTGTTAAGAAATTTCTTTGTTTCGGCCAAAATTAATTATCGGTTACGTCACGAAATAATATAAAAAAAAGATATTTCTACTTGCCTCTATACTAAAATATCCTCTATCGACATAATCACCCAGAAAAAGGTACTTTGTGCTAGCGGGTGGTCCCCCTACTTCGAAAAGTTTCATAAGATCGTAAAACTGGCCGTGTATATCGCCACATACTGAAACAAAAAAGTCACACATTAGTTTAGTTTAAACTTAACAAAGACAACAATTAGATAAATTTGATCTTAATTAAAATTCAAATTTCCAGCAGTTTGTATGTTGACATTCTATCAGCTTCTCATATCAGTGTTTACACACACAAAACTCGCTCTTAATGCTGTGAGTTTCTAGCCCTTCTACTTTAAGAGCAGGAATTGCCGCAATAATTACTAACAAAAATAAACGCTGAAGTCGCTGCTTACATAACTATTCATCACTACCAACCCTTCAATCGGGTTAATTGGAGGGCCAATAAATTTTGCTCTTCTTTTAAAACAAACCTAGGTTAAAAGAAAATGCGGCTTTAATTTGCAAATTGCGTTTGAAAGAAAATTGCCGTTAAATTAAACTTCAAGACTTGATGCTTTCCGGCTTTTTACTTCGCGAAACGAAGCCACACCATAAAAATATCTACTTAATGTAAAAGCTTTTAATAAAAAGTAATAATCGAGAGACAATGCGCAATCGCGAACTTGAATAATGCGGTAAATATCGCCCAAAGTGGGCGTTTAATGCGATTCATATTCATTCGCTTGTGTTCGGTGCTGAAACATAATTGGGATTATAACATCCGTTTAATTTAATTAGCCCATTTAGTTTACGATGGTCGTAATACTAACGTTCAAATCAAAAACTTTAAACGCAGGGTTTAATTTCCATAAAAATACAATTTATTAGGTCATTGATAATTTCGTAATCATTTTAATTCTACAAGTCCTTTACGCAAAAAGAAAATAATTTTATCATTAGAAATTAAGCAAAAATCTACATCCTCATAAATTCAGGAAGTCTTTTTAAAAAGTAACTAACAACATTTTTTAATGAATCTGTGTGAAGTGGGTGGGGCTACTGTCTTGTAAGCAGAAGTTCACGGTACCGATCCTGGGTAGTACCAATATTTTTTAAGAACACGATTTGCACAATAAATTGAAATGAAATAATTAAATTGATACGTATTTCATTATATTGACATAATTAAACAATAAGACTTCAGTTATGAGAAGATAAAAACAGTTCACAAAGACTAATTATTATTAATTATAGCCCACTCAACGTAACGGTATTAATGATAATAATAATAAAGAATAAATAAACAAAATATTAGGCAACTTATGGTCATATAATTCCCCGTTCTATATTAAGCAGTATCCCAACCGATCGTAAAATTCTCTCCGAACGTTAGTAGATAATTTATTTTGTAACTCTGTCTTAGTGAATTTTCCAGGATGCAAAAAAAATCGAGAATTTTATTTAAAAAATCAACAAAAACCAATTTATTTGATTTAAATCAGATTTTTTTATTAAAATCGATGTTTTTGATTAAAGTGCATTTTGTAATTAAAAAATACCGCTGTTACGTTGCACAAACTAATAAATAATAATGTATTGTCTGCAGTGTTTTTGTTTAAATTTTTTAATAACAAGGATAACGTAATGTTTGACGCACACGTGTTGTATATCTTATTTTTTAATTTTAAATATTGTTTTTAAGGAAGATCAAGTCGCATCCAACCAATTCTATAATCTTGCCCCAGCGCACTTACCTTAAGTCAATGCATAACAGCTATACAACAGGTCTACCCCCTTATCCTGGCCCTTGTGCACTTTGCTGCGCCTGCACCATGCCAGTAAAACAAAAACGTAGCAAGGAGCAAAAATAATAGTGTTCCACCATGTACGCAATGAAAGGGCGTAAATATTCAACAGTCTTTAAAAGCTTATCGGGCCAGCGGGTGGTCGAGTGGTTAAAGTCCCAGGCTTTGAAAATAGACTCCCAACGGCAGTAGGTTCGAGTCCTCTGCCCGTCGGAAATTTTTCTGAATAACTTAAATCCGGCGTGTCCATGGATGGTGTGTGTGGTGTGTATGTTGGATTGCATATCTTTCAGGGGTGGGGCATGTTAGACCGGTGAATAGCGCTGAAGTTCGCTGAGCCCAGGTAAGGGGGTGGAATGGGAATCATGAAGTCGTGCTCACGCACGGCCTCATAATTCTTTAACAAAAAAAAGCTTATCGTGAATGTTTTATATTATGTACATGGTGGAACACTACTATTTATTATACCTTGGAATGTTCTTGGCGATAATGGAAGCAGGAAAGTGCACAGGATGCCTAGGTGTGAACCAATAACAAAGCTGTATCAGTTACGATCTTTATTTTATGTATGGATTTGTGTAGAAGAAAAAATACTTTATAATGCAGTTCAAATAAACCATAATAATTGTTTACATTTTTATGTAATTTTATTCTAATCTAAGCTCACTAACAAATTATGAGCATTATTGTATTAATTGGATAATTTCACACGGAAACGACAACCTACTCAATAACCGATTGATTTAAGCCACGATTTAAATCAACCTGATTTATATATTCGTACCCTGAATTTTTCTAATCTTCTTTGATTTGCAGTAAATTTTTCTAGATCTTATCCTTGATATAACCCCATAAAAAAATTTTATTATGCCAAATTAAGCGATCAAGTGATCGCATCTTCGCGTCCAATCCATTGACCAAATTTCTTGGGCAGATAGTTCTAAACAAGTGCCGAACTATGAGCACGACAACCATCATGTTGAAACCATATCTGTCTTAAATCCTCTTTGGCTACCCTCAACTGTGGAATCATTCCGTACTGCAGTAAATTTAGATAGGATTGACTAGTGAATTTTCTCTCAATAAATACTCGACCTGTCTTTTTATGACTCTCTAACTGACACACTCTCTATCTCCCCCTGACTCTCGGTCTCTCTGTTTCCCTCCCCGACTCTATGTCATTATGTTACTCCCCCTGAAACGCTCTCTCAATGTCTGTCTCACTAATTCTCACTATGTTTCACTTAATGACTCTCTATTCTTACTCTACAGGACGAGTAAAAATTAACGCATCATATCTACCATTATAGATATTCATTCTACGAAAAACCCCTTAATAAACAATACTTGTCGAATTCAAAAATGTGAAAAAAATTTTGTTGGGTGCCATTTAAAAAAAAACAAAGTTCAACCAGATAATAGAATTTTGACAGTGTGCGCTGCCGTTTAACAAACAACTTCTCTTATTTTATTAAATCAATCAAGTTATGGACATCATGCGTTACGTTTATTTACTATTGTTTATTTTTCTCGATGACTTTCTCACTATGTCTCTTCGCAACTTTCACTATCTTTATTATATTTCTCACCCTTTTACCTCCCCCTCTTTCTGTGTTCCCACTCTGTCTCACTCACTGCCACTCCACCAATGTACCCTAAAAAGTATCGTTTAAATGGTTTAATAAACGTAGTTTAAAATTTCTTTTCTTTGTAAAAAAAAGTTGAATAACTTGGCAACGTTGCGACAAAGTTTGAAAAACAAAACATATTCAGAAAGAAAATGAAAAAGCGAATAAGAATATTATGCATCTCTCCTACTCCTTCCACCCCTTTCTTCTTCTTGTTCTTCTTCTTTTTCACATTAAGATACTAATATTATACGACTTGCGTCTCGAAATATGTTCAACAAACAGGTAACACTTGCCCATTCGTAAGACAGGAAGCATCGGTAGAAAACAGGGTAGCGGCCGACCACCTAAGCCATCGATTTTACAACAGGAAAGTTTACAATTATTTTTGGCTGTACTGTACGATGATGAACTACAGCAGGGTTCATTTAAGCAAAACGGAGCAACACCTCACTGAAGAGAGAAATCATTGGCCATAATTCCTGCATTCTTTGATGATCGAATAATTAGTTGAAATGCTGCGATCAGGTAGACTTGGTGACTCCATGCAACTTCATTTTATGGGCTTACCTTAAAAAACTCAATATTTATTTTGCCAATTAATAAATTACGTGAACTTAACACATAACACAAAAGTGTAAAGAAATAAACAACGCTTCACATATTCTAGAAAATGTTGGAAATTGTCTTAAACGCAGAATTTTAAGTTGTTTCCAAGAAGGCGACAGGCATCCCAGCATCTCGTGTAATGAAATAAATTCTGTTATGTTATAGCGCTTTATTATTCAGTATTTAATAAGAAAATAAGAAAGAGTGCATTTAGGCAAAGGACGATTTATAGTTAGGTTATATAACATAAAAAAAGTAAAGTCGGTGGCACTACACTCCAATGAGGAGTTTGGCCTGTAATGCGGTAGGTCAGGGCCACCGGACCATCGCTTCCGATACCCAGCCGTCTCGCACTCTTATATGGAGTACGGGGTGGTGTGGTAAGCACCACGCCTTAGACTGCTGCCTTATTTCCCTCACCCCTCGAGGAGTTGTTTGGTTCCCAATTTTTAAAAAGCGACTGGGTAGGCCGCCCGCCAGGCATCCAGTCTCGGATTCGAACCCAAGACCTTCCGCGTAGCAGCCACTCTGGCGCCTTATATAACATAAAGTGATTGGAAAAAGGTTCAGACACGCCTTTACGTAAACAAAATTTACCGCCAGCCAACTTGACCCCATTTTTTTTATTTCTTATTTTTTATTTAAATATCGCTCACGTGACTAACAAAATTTACAAACCAGGTGATATTAAAAAAAACTCCCAACAACAAAATTGCTTATTATTAATAAAAACTATTACGCCAGAAGCATCCATAGGATAAGTTATAATTTGTTTTTATAATTCCAAATAACAGAAGAAAACAAACTCATCAAAATAATTAACGGAAACAACTCGTGAAACAAAAACAGTTTCAAAAACAAATTATAATCACATAATAATCGAAAATAAAAGACAATTTTCGACTAAAATAACATTTCCATTAAATCTGTAAAAACCTTCATTACAATACTGAATCCCGCTGTCCACAAATACAGTATGTAAATTATACGCAATTTAGTGCTAAACCCAGAAAACACCAGATTGTTTTTAGGCCGGTTAATCAAGCCTTAGGAGACAAAATTAGAGAGAAGCCATAATTTTCCATAACGAAGCATCATAAGTTTTAATTCAACCAAGTGGATGACATTTACAAGAGAAAAAAAACAACTTTTCAGGCTACTAGATTGGCAGCAAGGGGTCTTCATCAAAGGCTTGTTATCGACACCAATTAATTAGATAGATATTATGTTAAAAGAACGCTAGACAGCGACTAATTACGTTATGGCTCCATATACAAGAATTAGGTTGAACGTAAAAGGTTAACTGCCGTTTTAAAATCCTCTTGGATATCCATTTTTTACGTAAAACTAAGAACCCAGGTTTATGAATATTAAAACGAGAGTTAACACGCAAGTTTTATTTGAATTATCTGTAAGTATTTTTACATACATCACATTAGGTACTTGTATTTTTACTTCAGAGAAATAATTACTTGACGTGAAAAAAACAGCTAAATCTTTTATTTTTCTTTTAAGGTGGTAGCTACGGCAATCTTGACTTAGTAACAACACCAATTCGCTACGATAAATATACAAAAACAGTAACAAACATTAAATGCGACAGTACATAGCGATCAAATAAAAACCCAATCGCAGTCGCCTATGAAACAAACGCGGCATGTTGATGGTTAGTTCGCAAACCGCGGTTGATTATTTTATCGTAATTGCTGATATTTAACAGTACAGCATAGTTGGTAACCGTGGCCCATTTAACTCAAATAATAAAAAAAATTTCAAATTAATGCTGGTTTAACGGCAAACGCGTGGGCTTGTAATCTGGCGGCCTCAGTTCAAATCCCGTTGCATCTTGCCCTATTTTATCTATGTTTTAATTCTAAAGACAGTTTTAATACGTTTTTATTTAATTTAAATTTAAAACACTAAACAATCAAACGACATAAGGACAGAAGCTGTTAAAAGTCACAGTAAATGTCCAAAATTTTGTCCTATCGTTTCTAGGCATGAACAAACTTTAAGACCCCTCAATAACAAAAAAAAATGAAAATAACAAGTCTGCCACGGGATTTGAACTGGGGTCGCCAAATTACAACTTCACGCCTTTACCGCAAAAGTTTTCGTTTTCATAATGTTAGTTAATTGTATCAAGTTTACCAACTGGCATTTTGTCATGTACGTCTATAAAATAAAAATAATAAATAATAAAAATATTCTACAATGCCCACTTATTAATTGCATAACAATGTTAAATATGAGCAATTACGGTAAAATAATAAGAAGTGAAACTATTACAATAGCTCCACGATTTGTAAACTAATCATCGACATGCCGCGCTTGTTTCATAGGCGACTGCTATTGATTAATTTGATTGCTTTAATAACAGAAAGAACATTTGTTTGTACTGCAGAATAATAAAGAAACTTTGCGTTAAAAACATATTACCGGTGGGAAAACCGTTTTGTACTACCTGCACGGTGCGTTTTTACGCTTTTGCCACATTGGATTCAGATTACAATAAATGTAGTAACTTTCTTGAGCAGAAATGCATTTTCTATTAATCTCGACAGTCCCCACTTAAGATTGTATTTTATTTTTTAATTTAATAGAAAACTCCAATAATTTTTGACAAACGAACGGATAGATTTTCGCATCTCAATGTTGTTCCAATTATCTTTTAATTTTATGTCATCGTAATTATATCGTTTCAGTTAACATTATTTCACCATTCTTACAATTTATTTCTTAATTTCTGAATATCTATTTTCAGAATATGTAATTTCAGAATTAAAAATATGTATAAATAAAATACGCCAGAAAATAATGAGCGAATGTCACGGAACCATTTTTGTTTGACTAATTAACTTGTATTAATTAAACCCCGGGGTATACTCGAGTTCATTTTTCGTCGTCGTTACTTTGATCCTGAAATTATATAAAAAATCCTGGATTACGTAATTTTATTTTTCAACCAGAATATTTAAATTTGAAGATAAAATCGTTGCATGGCGAGGGTTTGAAAATTATTCATAGTTGTATCTCTATTTATAAAAAAAGTACTGTTTACCTTTAGAAAAAAAATTTTTTTTTCCTAATTAAGCGAAGTTTTGTAATGTTATGAAATAAACGTTGCATATTTTTAAGAATGTGTTCAATGGTTAATACGACCATTACAACATTATTATGGTTTTTTAGCGAAAGTGTTGAAATAAACCTGATTTATGCAGACAAGGGAGTTCAGATGAAGAGAGGGAAAGATTTAGATCAGTAATTAAAAAACAAAGAGACGGCAATTGGAATAAAATAAAAAGAAAGCAAGTTTTGAATTGAAAGGTAGTGACAATATTGTGTTTGGTGTATTCAATTGTTTACTGATAAGACTGTTGATACCGGTACAGGCGTTGGTTTATCATAGATATAAGCTGTTGATGATTTATTATTTATGCAATTATTATTGATGGTGTGTTGATATTGTTGTCGTTATTTGTTTGGAACCAAACAAAAGGTGATAAAGCCCGTCGATATAGCAAGGTATATACTTGGTTCTAAAATAGTTCGGTGCTACCACTGAAGATTTCTTGACCTGGTTTATTAAAAGAGTGAACCCCAAAACCAAATTTTGCGGCGGCACAGAATGCGGATTTCCCACAAATGGCGGCTCATGTTTGGGGAGGAGCGAATTCCGAATGGTGAGCACATCGACATGGATGCGACTTTCATTGATCGGGTGATAAGCGTTCTATTCTCCTCTGGCAGGTTTTTAGGTACGTGAAGTTAGTGCCTTAAAGATAATATTGTAACACACTAAAAGGGTTAGCTACTAGAGACAACATGGGATTTCCACGACAAGAAAGCAAAATATATATTTGCTAATGTAGTAATGCATATCCGTTTGTTTTTCCCGAATACTACTTGGCTGCATCAGTCGACACCTATGTTTAAAACCTTCGTTAAATGAATATAGATTTATATGTCAGTTGTATTTTAAAAGTGCATAGGCTTACCGAAGTAAATCGGTTTTTCGCCATCTTACACTTTTAATATATGACGTGATATCGCTCTTTGTCTTTCTACGAAGGCGACTAAAATGTTCTCGTAGTCACATACAGAAAGCAGGCTATAATCATGGGTTAGAAGTTATAATTTAACGTAGCCACCTCGACGATGCACGCACGTCTTATTCAGCAATGAGCGATACCACTTTCAAAGAAAAATTCTTCAGGGTCTCCAAAAACAGCTCCGTTGGTTCTCCGTCAAATGAACACGTTTGCTATGTTTGGATTATTGTTTTGTGTTACGCTGGTAGTAAGAATCCCACACTGTCTCATTTAAAGTGACAAATTGGTCTTGAAATTTATAATGTCAAGATTTTGTGTAATTTCTTTAATAAACAACCTTTTTTACTATTATTATAATAAGTGAGCGGCACAAATGCCGGCACCCAAGTGCGAGCTGGAAGTTTTACAACTCAACATCGCACTAAACCTTTATTATACTTGGTAGAAAAGATAAACGTGTGTTTGTGTTTTTGGCGAATAGAATGTCCACCGTATCGCGATTGTTTGAAACGTAAGAGGAGAGAAGATTGTTAATGTCTAAACTTTTTTGTCGGAAGGGGAAAAATAGGAGTGCGTGGCCAAGGCAAGAACGTACAGGTTGCACGCGGCTCGAGCACTAGCGCGACTTCGTGAACCACGCTGACCGCGCGAGCTGGCATACACCAATATCTGACACTCTAAAATCTGTGCAAACGCAAAACGACACCGTTTCTATAGGGCGGAAAGGTACAATTTGTAAGTCCGATCCTGCAAGAACTCGGTTTCTTGTTTAAATACACCACAAAATCCCTAGTTGAGATATCAAATTGGGGTTTCTTTGGGCTTTCTATACAAAAGCATAAAAGCAGTTTTTATTTCTTGAATAAATGATTTTAAATCTTTTGTGGCGCCACCTAGAACTTAATGCAAAGTTTACCCACGTTTTGCACTTTCACTAGCGGTGTTCGTACCCGGGCACCCAATTTGTTGTACTACGAGGTGACGTTGACTAATCCCTTGCAGGGTTGTTAATCAGTCTGCGCAAACCTTGTTTCGGAGCGTGTCAAAGAAAAAAGTTTGGCTCCTCCAGGCGGAGAAATTCGAAATGTTTTGGAATCGGTTTGCTACTAGATTTCAACAAACACATTAGATTGGTGAAATCCGCATTCCGCTAGTGTGTCTCCTTCCCCAAACATCAGACTTCAAAAATTAGAAATTTTCCAACAGCTGGCCAAAAATTCGGGTGCACTCTCAACTTTGGCCGTTGATAGCTTACATATTTAGATACGGTCTCTGCAGGTCAACTTGTAATGTGGTCAAGAATCGTTCTCTACGGTCGTTTTGCCGATATCAATTATTAGCGCTGCGTTCTATAGACCTACACGTTTGGACGTTTTAAACACTGAAGATGGCTTTTGTCACATTAGGGTTTAAGTACCAATAGTGTTATACAGCAAAACTTATATCGGATGCTAGCCGCTAGCGTCTTTGAGGCAGTCGGTAAAAGCAATGTCCGTAATTGTGCACTAAACATGGCGAGTCTTTGGAGGCGTTCTTCGTCAATAAAACAGTTGCAGACTAATTTAAACCATGACAGGTTGTTAGATGAACTGATTTTTATTTGAAAAAAAGTTGACTTGAATAGCTCAATTTAAAGCCGAGATATATCTACATTTCGCCTACTTAATTCAAAACAGTGCCGTTCGTGAATGGGACGACCGATTAGTCTCCGCTTTCGATATGTTATGGTCTCCTGACCATACCATATCGAAGGCGGAGACTCACTCCTGTGAGGGTTTAATCCTCCCCAAGTAAACGAACGAAGCGAAACCTTACAGGCGCATTTTGTCAATTAAAGGTTGTTTCTATTGTCATTTAACATATTCATACCAATTTTTTAAGTCAAAATTTAAGATCATAGAAAATGTTAGGGGTGACCAGTGGGTGGTATGAAGGTCGCTCTTGTGCAGATCGCCTATGTTATATGCGTAGAATCCGAATCCGAGCGGCCGTAGCTCAGTGGTAAAAGCGCGGGCTACCAATTCAGCGGATCCGGGTTCTATCTCCGGCCCGGTCGTTCTCTCTCGTAAGGCAACGGGAAACCAGCGAGATGGATTTTTCCCCTGGAAAACCTCTCTGGAGAAAAAGTGCATGCACTTCCCCTATGTCTGTCTATGCAAATTATCTACCGCCGCGCACCAAACACAGACATAGGAGAGAAGTAGCCAACGCCCTGAATAGGGTATTTCCCAAACGTCTATATTGAAGTAAAGCACCACCCAACGCAGCTTAACTTTTAAAGTAGTTATCTGGTTAAGGTAAAAAGTGTACCTAAAAAGCAGCCATCTTACGAGTCGCAGCGAGTCTCGTTTAGTATTTTGTTTAGTGCAATAAGGTTCAAAAGATTGCCTACTTGAGCAGGTTGGTAACAAAAATTAGCAAAGACACAAACCAGAGTTGATACATCAAATTGTCAAACATGCTTCATGTAATCGGCATCAGTGCCCATTTTGCGGATACATATTGCCCAGTTAAGCATTATTATTGCAGTGTTTTCCTTACACTTTTTATATGTGCGTGGAAAAGGTTAGATTAAGGAATTTGGATTTGACATGCAGTAGAGGTACAATTCGTTTTGTAAGTTTTCAGGGTAAACAATGTGCTGGGAGGGGGGAGTATGACCCACGGAAAATGGCCGACTAAGGTACACATATTTAAGCAAGCATGCTTAGTTTATTGTTTTCAAGGTTCGGTCTGCCCCCTCTATGTAGCCCTTCCTTGTTATAGATAAAAAACAATGAATTCCGTTTTCAAATTCTACAGCGTTAAATAGTGAGAAGGTTAAAAGGGAGGGGGGAGTTTTTACTACTCTTCATTTTCAGCTATTACTTGCTGTCACCAACGAGTAAAATGACACTTTTACCCCAGGAGGGGAATGGGGATGGCAGTTCTTTGATCCCCCTCCACTCTTTATCTCTAACCCTTTATAAAAAAGGTAGCCATATAATTGTATTTTCAAATTCTATGACGTTCAAGAGATTTCATTAAAGAGTGGATACTCCATTATAGAGTTTTTGTCTTTTTTCTCTACCAATTATTTCTAGTAGTTAGAGACAATCCTCGCCAAAGAAAAGTAAAATAGAAAAATCCCCTTATTTTTTTTCGTGTCTAGTTATATAGTAGGCAATAGCGTCACTTTCAAGTTGGGGGAGATAAGGTTCTAATCAACCTTTTTTTGCTCCCACCATTTTTCTTTGTTGCTAAGTATACGAAAGTCTATACCTGGGAAGGGGGGTGCAAATGACATATACTTTCTCTATCTCTCCAGTTATATAAGTCTACATGCCCCTACGACGATAAAGGGCGAAAATTCCATTAAGAGAAGTTATTTTTGGCTATTTTCTTTTCCTTTCAATATGTTCTTCTTTGGTAAGTAAGAAAGACGTCTCCTCAGAGAAATGGGAATGTGGAAGGTTGTTGTTTACTCTGCCCTTCCCCTTGTAGTTCAACTTCTAAATCTAATAATCTTACAGCGTTAAGTAGTTGGGAGTTGAAAGGGAAGGTTCCTACCACTCCAATTTCTTCACCCACCACTTCTGTTTACAAATTAAATCTCTTCCTGAGAAAGGGGATGTAAAGGGATCGCTACAGTTTTTAACTTTCAACAGTTGTTCTCCGCTTTCGATATGTTATGGTCTCCTGACCATACCATATCGAAGGCGGAGACTCACTCCTGTGAGGGTTTAATCCTCCCCAAGTTTTGAAATCCCTCCGTTCATAACCGTTCTCCTATCCCAAGTTAAGACCGAGAAATCGGGAAAAGAAAAAAAGGTCGAGAGAAAACTAACGTTCTTCCACTCAGATTTTCGATATCGAATAAAAAATCATTGTAACCCCACTCCCGCCTTACTGTGCACCAATTCGCCTTTGTTCCCGTACGGTGCAAACAAAGATTCGAATTTTTTACGATTTTATAGCCCTACTCCGACCCTCTAGCCGGGATGGAAGTACCCGAATATAAAGATCGAGTCCGAAACGAGGGCTCCCTGGATTAACAAAACATTTCCTTCTTTCAATTCCTTCAAATTTCAAGAAATTGTTATGACCTTCTTTCCAATAATTTAAAAGTTTACTTGAAAACTTCCATTGTTTCAGCTTGACGATATCCTTGAAGGTTGTAGCAGTGGTCGGTCTAATTTAATTTACCAAGTTCTTGTTTAAACTTGCTCGCTCTTCAATTTCTCTAAAAAGTTTCCACCTTTCTCAATATTATTTCGACATCCTGAATTTTCCTATTTATTTCAAACGTCTAAATATCTTTTACATAAATTCTAGTTATTGTTCTAGAAATTTATCGACTCGACCAGTTCCTTAATATTTCTGCGTTGTTTATTTTTTCAGAACTGTCTAGCTTCGTCATATTACTTTCCTATCCCCATTTTTGTCCTTTTCAGCGTTTTTTCAATGCTTTTGGCGGATCATTTAAATTCTTTGAACGAATTCTTTATAGAGTTCTGCTTCTTACAGAATTTCGTTTCATCAAAGTCCTTCAGTTCCTCCTCCGCCCGTTTTTCAATTTGTCATGCAAACCTATATCCTAAAAAGAGTATTAATGGATGTTATTCTTATTCTTATTAACATAAAATATAAGCAGTAAAAAAAGTCGACGAGTGAAAAATAGCTCTATCTGCAAAGTTTAAAAAACCCAACTGGATTAATGAATTATCCAGGATCAAGTCGGAAAACGTCAGGAAAGAAGAGCATTACACGGGACATTTCACTCAAATAAACTATAAATAATGAAGTCAGAAATCGTTACGGGCAACTGAACAAAAATCAATAAATCATTTACAATTTTCAAAATAGAAAACGTCACGTTGGGGTTAGAAGCTTCTGCACGAACCCTTTTCCAGTTTTAATTGTTTCAACCACCTCATGCAAAGCAAAAGCAACAATCAAATATGCGAAGATCAGCTTATACAAAAATCATATAAATGAAAACTTTAAAAGGCAACTTTATATTGCAAACTTGATAATAAACGCTTTTACTTGAAGAGTAAAACGAAAATGTGTAGCATTTTGGCGTGTATAATCGAACCAAACCATCTAAACTCCCAACTGCTTATAACTTTCTCGTAAATTTTACAGCACCACAAGCTCAATGTTTAACTGCTATTACTGAAAGTTAAATTTTGTTTTCTGACGCTAGCTCTTGAAAATACATATCTGATAGAAACAGCAAAATTACTGCAAATTGTACTAGAGCTACATGGGTGTGTTATCAAAGCTAACAAGTTCGCTGTAACTAACGATTAAGCTTTCTCGAGTTTGCTTTTAGAATACCAGAAAACCACAAGGGAAAACCGGCATTAAAAGGAATCGGAGGCGGCGAGTTATGATTTTTATGAGCTTACGTATTTTTCTTTTTTGAAATAATAGGTAGCAAAGAGTATATATTATAAATTTAAAACCCTTTTAGATTTTTCAGCGCGACTAACTTTCCCCCATTTTTGTGGGGTTTCCGCTACTATGACCCCAATATGAAATGTTGTATAATTTTGTCCAATTTATTTTTGCTGACCCTGCCAACAACGTTTACAAAAAAAATTATGTTTCTCTAGACAAATAAATATCTATTTCACTGAAAAAAGAGAGTTGTTTTGCAGATGTTCAACACATGACAGCAGATTAAAAATACAAATGAAATGTATGTTAAAAAAGCTGACAGGTTTTGTCAGGTAGGTGTTGGTGATCAAGACAAGTTCTCTTAATGAGCAATAGGAGGTCCCCAGCAGTTTTTAAAACATATATTTCATGTCACGTAAGTTGATAAGATTGATGCAAATAATTCGCGGTCATTAAAGCATAATAATTCTTTTTAATTGGCTTTTGTCATTGCTAAATATGGTCAATCAATCTGTACTAGTTGGGCAGCTGTAAAAAGTTCAAACGCGTTTGTTTGCTATCTCCCCTATCCCTATCTACTACCTTGGTGCGTTGATTGATTGTTTAGAAAAATTGAAAAAAAAACAGCAGAAAAATTCAGACAAACATAAACTCTAAAATAAATAAATATTGTTAAAGGAATTGATATTTTATATACAGATAATCATTACATATGGACTTTAACAAAGTAAAGCTGGAATTTATAAATGAACTTTATATTTAAAATACTTAATTATCAAATATTTACTAGATTCTTTAGAAACAAAACTCCTACAATAGAAAATGCGAGTCGTTGGTTTCATTACATAAGTGTATCAAAAATAAATTTTTCATTTAGAAGTCTTTGAATTATGCTAATCCCATTGTAACAAATGATTAACAAGTTCTGTTAACTTTCTAACAATTTTTTATCCGTATTCATCAGTATAGATGACAGGATTCAGCAATTGTATGCCCTCGACCAGCTTTCATTCGAATTGTACGACCGACGTAAAAATTAAATTATCCGATGTAATTTTTTCTACTTCGTCCCATCTGTTAAATAAACATCTAGGCATGTTGATTTGCACTGCACGTTGCTATGCAATAACAACTTTTGGTTTATATTAATTTCGCTAGCCTGTAAATGTTTGTATATGTTGCTAAGCAACGGCTACAGCTATTTTACATTACGTCGTACATTCACCTTTTGGTTAATTTTAAATTCTAATTTAGATATGAAAAAGAATATATAAACAGCGCATTTTGACAGACAACTCAGCTTAGTCTTCAAGATCAATCACAAAGGTATAAAAAACTACGCTTGAAAATTCCGTTTCAAGATCCAACAGAACGGTCAAACGCAAAAAACAGGCTCCCGGTCCGAAACAAACCAACTCAGTAAGCTCCTTCTAGAGTACTGCTGCACCCAGCTTCTCCTAGAGCTTCCGGTCCGTATCAAACCAATCCTGCGCAACGAATTCCGCAAATTAATTTTCTGGATTGACCAACTGGTTCCGGTTCCGACCCAATGCCTAAAAATCTGAATTTGCAAAACCAGCCTCGCAACGGCGCAGGCGACTCCTGTTTTACATCGACTTTACCCTTTTGTTAGTAAGCAAAAGTGAGAATTTTTTTAAAAATTTTTGGTTCCTTTTTAAGGGCCTATAAACCGCGAATTTGGAGTAAGAAACAAGTGCTTGAAAATTTTGCTTCGAGGTACATCACAGCGGTCTAAAAGTAAACAAAACTTATCAGGCTCCTCCTAAAGCCCTGCTTCCAGATCGAGTACAAGCTTCTACTCCGAAGCAAACCAACCGTGCGCAACTAGTTCCTTCTAGAACTCAAAAGTTCCGGGCAATTTTCAGGATCGAACTAAAGATTTATGAAGTCAACACAAACCCTAGGTCAGGCCAAGTTATTAATATATCATCCGCGCTGAGATTTTATTAAAATAATTGGCAGGGCAGGATCAAGTCAAACCGGATAGGGCTGGGCCGAGTGGGTTAGTCTAGTCGCGCAAGTACGAACTTGGTCGCGCTTTATTTTCTCTATTTATTTACATAATAAAATAAATGTTGGGAATTTATTATGCATACCATAAAATCACACGATTGTTCAATTGATTTGCACTTCCGGTTTCGCCGGAAGAGACCCCAACTTCCTTATTTCAAATGGAACACCCAATACATTTTTACATTTGTCAGGATCAACTTCCGAGTACGGTGGTATACTTTAATTGTTTTTCTGACAGAAAATTTTTAATTGCAATTTTCTGTCTCGCATTTGCAAAAAGATAAAGAAACCGCGCGTTTAGACAGAAAATTCAGTTTGATTTTCAAGATCGTTCAGAACGTTTTAAAAATTAAACGCTAGAAAATTCTGCTTTAAGATCGATCAGAATGGTTTGACAGAAAACAACCTATCAAGCTCCTCCTAGAGCCCTGCGTCCGAATCGAGCAGTGTAAGCTTCCCGTCTGAATCAAACACACCCAGCAAGCTCTCCTAGAGATCTACTACAACCAGCTACTCCCAGAGTCCTCGTTTCCTGATAGAGCGCAAGATTCCAAGGCACAACCAACTGTGCACCGCGAGTTCGATCTAGAGGTCAAAAAACCATTGCTTTAGAGTCTGCCCAAAATCGAGCTTTTGCTTCCGATCCAAAACAAGCCAACCCTCAAGAGCCCACGTTCCGGGTAGCAGTTAGAAGCAAACCAGCCCTACGCAACGAATTTTTTCCTGAAAGTTGATTTTCAGAATCGAGCAAACGCTTCCCGTCCAAAATTCAACGCATGAAAATCTGACTCAGTATCGAGCACTAATTTCCGGTCCAAGGACAACCATCCTTGTAGGTTCTTTTAAGAGCCCGGATGCCGGATCAAGCGAAAGATTTTGATCCGAAAAGTCAGGTCTTTCAAAACCGAATCAGCACTCAAACCAAATTATAACAAATTACAAAACACGGCAGATCTCTTTAAAAGCTACAACAGCCAAAGATCCCCAGCACCGTGAGCTCCTTCTGAAACAAAACCGCGCCTCGCAAGGACACCACTGGGACAACCACGCGCCCAGCCTGGTCTCTACACGAACCACAAGCTTCTGAAATTCCAACGCTAGCCCTTGTTTGTTCTTTAAAATATTTTTCTGCGTAAAACTTATTGTTAGTTCAAACAAACAATTTAATTCTTATATTCTTTGAGGCTTTCGCGGTTTCTCGAACTGTCAATATTACAATTTACTTTCGGCTTAGACCGCGTCGTCATTTGGGAATTGCACCCAGCATAGTCCGAAAAGGACCGACCTGTAGCTTGTCTGCCTTTACAAGCATTTGCTCTAGAAGTCTGAGCAATATTTGTTCGTAGGCCCTACCTGCCTAAACAAGGCCGTGTGCTTAGTTTATTTAAACCTTGGGGCGGACAAGGATTTGATCTTAATGTATTTTGTTTGCCAGAGCAAGAATACTTTATCGGCTTATGCCTGTTAGCTGTTTGTGAACCTATACAAACTAACGTTTCGCAAGACATTGCAGCTTGTATCTCCAGAGTGAATACACCACTGAATTCAAATCCAGGAAGCGGAGGTACTTAAAGCTCTTTGAGCCAGTCGGGCAGAACGGCGTTGTTCTGGTTGGCTGTCACCGTTGGGCAAAGACGGATCCGGTGGAGCGTGATCGATGATGCTTAGGAGTCCTCAGAGGATAAACTACGGGAGTCCAAGCTTTACTGAGTCTAAAACCATCCTCCCTGTTTAGGTTGTTTCTCAATTTCAATTGCTTCACGTATGATACGAGGGAAGTAATGAGGTACTCTGGAGCGTACCCGAGCATTGTCAAAGTTGTCAAACTACATCGGACAAACTGGTCGTTCCATTGAGTTAAGATTGCGAGAGCACAAAGGTGATTGCAAACACAAACGCATCACAAAATCTGCGGTGGCTGAACATACTGGTTTAACTGGGCATAAGATGAACTTTGACAATGCTCGGGTACTCGCCAGAGTACCTCATTACTTCCCTCGTATCATACGTGAAGCAATTGAAATTGAGAAACAACCTCACAAGATAAACAGTGAAGCTTGGACTCCGGTAGTTTATCCTCTGAGGACTCCTAAGCATCATCGATCTCACGATCACGCTCCACCGGATCCATCTTTGCCAAACGGTGACAGCCAACCAGAACTCTGCCGTTCTGCCCGACTGGCTCAAAGAGGTTTAAATACCCCCGCTTCCCGGATTTGAATTCAGTGTTCTATTCACTCTGAAGATGCAAGCTGCAATGTCTTGCGAAACGTTAGTTTGTATGGGTTCACAAACAGCTAACAGGCATAAGCCGATCAAGTATTATTGTCCTGGCAAACAAAATACATTAAGATCAAATCCTTGTCCGCCCCAATGTTTAAATAAACTAAGCACACGGCCCTGTTTAGGCAGGCAGGTCCTACGAACAAATATTGCTCAGACTTCTAGAGCAAATGCTTGTAAAGGCAGACAAGTTACAGGTCGGTCCTTACCTGATTATGCTGGGTGTAATTCCCAGCGGTCAAAGCCGAAAGTAAATTGTAATATTGACAATTTAATTCTTTATTTAATTCTCTATTATTTGTAAATATTCTACTAATCTGTTTGTTTGAAGTTATTCTGTTTATTCATTTTAAATGTTATTAAAATATAGTCAAATCAAAACAGAAAAATATAGCGGCGGACTGTTGTTAGTGAACATGCCACCTACCAATTCTTAAAAAATTGTATTAAAAAACGAAGTAAACCCTAACTCATGTAGATTTAATGGTGCTACATACTCCTGGAGTGACCAGGCAGAAAAATAACCACCCACAACGAATACAATAGCGTAAGTGAAAGCACTACAACTTATTTTAATGGAGCATGGTCGTTGAACAAGAAAAATCAATCACCTGTACGCTAATGCAGAACTTTCAACTTTCCCGAAAACACGAGTAATGTAGACGGAATAAAATAAAGCATTAAGATGAAAAAGTTTCACTTTGTCCCATTTAATTCCGCTCGGGTAGAGCCAAAGGAAGAAAATAAAAAGCGGCTTGTACAAATTCACACTATTTCCTACTTCCGATGTTACTACACAATCACAAGTCCATCAATCGTGCTTCGATTACTTCCGTTCTGAATTTACTTACGGCAGTTGTGTTGGTCTTACAAACAAAAACAAAACACATTTTCTTGTGTTCAAGCTTTGATCACAGAGAAGCGCAAAAAACATTTGCTAAGGTTGGAACAACCCTTATTATTAAAAATATTTAAAAAATTGTAACTTTTGTCACTTTTGACTATCAAAAATTGCACCCACAGAACATTGCTTGAACCTCAGAGATATTTTATGTTCCGAATAAAACCCAATAATAAAATTGTGTTTCTACGAATGCTCGGCAGCTGTCGAAAGGCCACTTTTCATCAACAAGAGCAACTAGAAAGAATGAGACTCCCCCCATCAATATTGACATCTGTTCTCAACGGTACAGCGACCGGAAGTTGAAGGAGAGGCACAAAGGCTGCTTTATAGATCTATCTGGTATGAAGAACCACCCACTTGACAGCGTCCACTTTGAGCAATAAGGAAGCGCCGCTGAAGTGGCCGGAACGAATAACACATCAAGAAGTAACCGAGTTTCTTGGGTTTCCCTCTTGAGAAAGTCAGGGTGTGTTGAGTGAAATTGAAATTTAAACTAATAGACAATTCCGTCTTGAACAATTTAATAATATGCAAAACCAACATGAATAGATCATGGTTTAATGGAAACAAAATAAAATAAAACTTATCTGATTAATAAACAAACTACAGTAGTATTCAAATTTTAGACATTAAATTTTAAAGCATAACATCATAATAAAAGAGGTTAGACTGAAGGAAATTGGAAAACATGCGAACTTGCAATTCCATCCAAATACACAAGTACGCACTGAATGTTGTTGACAGATATACAAAAAATTTACAAAAAAGGTTAAACTTTCTTGCTGAAAAGAAAATTTTGATTTATTTCCTTTTTCATCATTTTGGAGACGTTTTTATACCGTTAAGACTACGCGATGTTGAATTCATTTCTTTTAATACTTTTGCCAGCAGAAATAACTAAGGCACCTATTTGATATCCAACATATCAATAACAAGCCAAAATTAAACACCTTCGAATATGAGAGGAGTTTTCAAAGCGACTACGTTAACAATAAGGCATGGGGTGTAGAATTTTGCCATCTCATCCTAAGCTTATCTTAAATTCAATCTGTTCGACCAATTTGTCATGGAAAATTTAATTTTCCAACGATTTTTCAGCGGCAGGTGTATCTTAACGTACATAACGCTATTTTACAGCTCAATCTGTTTAAAAACGCTATTTTATAGCTCAATCTGTTTAAACATCTTTCATAACGATGCTTTTTAACATATTTTAAGAAACGTTGTTTTTTTTAATTTTGCTGCTAAGACTAACCACCAATGCTAGAGAGTAGAGAACTACATTTGAAAATCTGTTATCTCGAGTAGGGATTTTTCCGTGCAAGCATTTATTACACTGCACCTACAGTTTTACATATATTCCTGAAAATGGCACATTGACAACTGCATATCTACCGAAAGCACTTCATCAGCCTCGGGGATCGAACCCGATCAATTTGGCGAAAAGACTAATACTAACCCAATTCAATACTTGCACCTATTTTAACTTTCTTTATCACAAAATGCTCCCTTTTCACGTTTTGCATCTTGAGCTTGACCAACTCAGACGTAAATTCAATAGTCTAATTCATTCATCGAAACTGATTTAAATGTGCCTTCTTCCTTACAACCCCGCAACCTAGTTTCCAGGATTATGTATAGATATGTATAGAATAAAGAGAAATCCGAGTTCCCAAGATTTCAGTGATTATGCAGGATGAAAGAAACCGAAAGCTCGCTGACCGCGTTCAAAAAAGCAATTTGAATTTGCTTCTTTAAAATTTCTAATATGGAGGTTAAATTTTCTTGCTTTGTTAATTTGAGATTTGCCTTATCTTGAAACCCTGTTTTTACAAAAAAGTTTTCCTGAAAGAGCTTGAAAATATTGTTTTCTTACAAAAATTAAAAATGAGCACGTCTGGGCCTTCCTATATTTTTAAAATCATTTCTGTATTAATGTTTTTCACGCGCACAGTGACGAAGATAATATGCTTCTCGCCCGCATAGGAGATCGCACCGAGAACCTGCAGCGGAAGTGCACCTGCAGATCGTACGGTATTTAGAAACTGAAACCAATCCTACCTCCAAGTAGCGGCTAGCTGAGGCGTACAGCAATAACCTCTGCACGAAAGTTATCATAGTAAAAAAAATTAATTCTTTGGTTTTTTTTACAGAAATATTTCTTGAGAATTATGAGAACCAGGTACGATACAGCAGATTTATCAGCCAAAAATTGAGCGAGAGGGGGAAACTGACTCCGCTTCTACGTATTGCTGCACTTTAATTGTAAATCTTATTGTACTATCACTCCATAAATTTAGATTAAACTAAATTGTAATGTTTTCATGGCTGAAACTCTAGGATCAGACGCAGAACTAAAAGACCTTTCAAATGAGGTGTCACTCGACCCCTTTTCTTAAAAAAAATTAAAAATGGCGCCCAGCCGCCATTTTCAATGATAGAAAAATTAATTATTAGCTAAAAAATAGTATTTAATTTCCTATTAAAGCACACTAAATGTTCTAGAAAAATATCCAGTCGTTCAAAAGTTAGTTGGGGGGGGGGGGGGAGTTACTTTATAACGGGTGTCCAGAAAGTCTTTCAGTCCTGGGCGGCTATGGATTGTATAACGTATGTCTTTGGATGTCTTTGTCGAAATTCTTGTTTACACGCATTGATGGAATAATTCCAATTTCCGTTTTTCTAATTGTTGAGCATTGCGAAAATAAGATTTCACAAAAATGGTTTTTTTGTTCTTGCGTAAACATTTTATAACAAGAAATATGCAGAAAGTAAATAGTTCAAAATAAAAACCTTTTAATTTAAATTGACTTTGACTTCTGTCAAATAAATTACTTGGATATGACTAAATAAAAGACATGCGTTATACAATCCATAGCCGCCTGAACTGAAAGACTTTCTGGACACCCGTTAGATAGACGGTGTATTAAAAGTTTTTAAAGAATTTGCTAGTTTTGAACTTTTTAATAATAAAATCAATTTTATTAAGAATCTAAAAACAAAACCAAATTGAAAATTAATTGGGAAAATACTTTTAAAATATAAAATTTCGAGAATTTTGATAAAATTCATATTTAATCTTGAAAATATAGAAAATTGTTGACAATTCTGAATATTTTCTGTAGTCTTTAAAAATGGATAAAATCTTTTTCAAAACAAATTTTAAATCTTTTGTTTTCTTTTGAAATTTTAAAAACGGAAATTGTTGAAGTTAAAAAAATATTGAAACATTTTGAAAGTATTGCAATTTCTTAAAAATTACTAAATTATTTAAAATAAAAATCAATGGGGGGTGACTGGGGGTTAGTGGTAAGAAGATCAGGCTTCTACACGCCCATCGACATGGGTAAAATACAAATATAAGATTTGTTTTTGTTACGGTTTCATTCCGGTGTGATTACCAATCTTTTAAAACTTAAATTGTATTTTATGTGGTAAGTCTGTAAAGTGGCAAAACCCGGTGTTCGGTGTACTCGGGCCCTAATACATGCATTTCCATCCAAACCTCGACTTATTTAGTTTGGAGCGAGTGGCTACGACCCTTCAAAGGCAGTGTTGTAACAACGGGCTGGTGGTACAACTGCGCACAACAACGAACAATTTGTACCAACTTTCATTTACATAGCAACATTGAGTTCTCCTAGCGCTACGGCTATTAAAGTACTAAATTGCGTCCCTACCCGTCACCTCATTTTTGAGTATAAAACGTCTTATAAGTCAAAATTTTCACATAATTGTAGCAACGGCAATTTTGAAATTAGAAAGTTCGGGGAAAACGTTGGATCTTCCCTAATGTCGTCTATCCATCCGATGCTGTTTTTAGATTTCAAAAATCCAATTTTAGAACACATCTTATTTTATATGAATTTTAGATATATTCCTGCATTCCAAAGCACAGTGAAATCAGACCATCCATCCGGGAGTCGCGAGGCGTCCCCTGCACTCATACCCACCCACGTACAGACAAACATTGTTTAAAAACCAGGTCGTTGAGTTCCTGGGGGTGCAAAACATGTCCTTTCGCAAAAAACTGAAATCGAACATTTCAGTGAAATCAATACTCCCCTGAAAGTACAGGAAAGTACAAAGTTACAATTTTTTTCGCCAGTTACGAATATTTCTGCAATTTTGCAGTTTACTGCTGTATTTGCATATTTTTTTATACAGTTAATTAGACGATATTACGTTGCCGAGAAATACTACCATCCTGTATTTGGATGCATGTAATTTGGATGGCTTCCAAGAAAACTGAAACTAATGTCATATTAGGTCTGTTTAGCCGTCCAACGGCCACATATCACACTTTATATAGTTCCAGTTAAGCAGATGCAAAATTGTTTTCGTATTTTTCTTTAAAAAAAATCTGTTTGCAAAAACAACCTCGCGTAAACCGCATAGACCGACAACAATGTTTTAACAAAAATTAATGAAAGAGAAAATAATAAAGAATTTACAATGCTTTATAATATAGTATATTACGCAACGAATCTATAATGATAACTATTAATACACGAGTGAGATTACGACACGAGCAGTGCATTAATAGCTATTATATAAGAGTTGCATACACTATTTTTTCTACGACTAGTTAATTTAAAAAAATGTTCATTAAAATGTATTTGAACATTATACTTTAAAAAGCACGAACTGTATTGCGATGTTAACTGAGGAATGTCAACAACTCTTGTAACCATGGTTACCAAAAACAATGCTTTGCTGCTATTGGTCAGTTTGGGTTATTTCATAATGAAAATCTGTATCGAAATGGGTATCATTATAGTATAGGCAGCGCACACTAAATAAGTAAATTAAAACATAGGAGTAGAAAAACTTAATTTTAAGAAAGCCATGTGTTGATTGTCATAATTTTCCGCAGATGGCGCAAATTACCAGGGGCATTACCGGGCGATAAAGAAGTAGGTGGGGCATTTTACATATCGCTTATAGGGATTTGGCGGAAACTACAAACGCTTCAGTGGTGAAGTGATATAAACCGGGTTTTAATTCCCTACCACGTTGGTGAAATGCATTTATCAATTTGTCACTTTTTAGGAAAAAATGTAAACCTCTGGATATCATCTAATAGATGTTACCACGTTAAAGATCGCTACTCTGCCATCGGCAAGTTCGATTAAATTTTCCGATATAGTGGTTTACCGTTTACCTTCTAAAAGTAAAACATTCTTTTCATTTCCTCTTTTAACAAACATATCTGAATAGTTCTACAAATTTTCACATAGAATATCTTGCTAAATATATTCTAAATTTAGCATGGTATTAAAAATTTCAAAGAGTCCGGGTAGTCCAGTTGTAGAGGATCGACGTTGGGTTACAATTAACGGAGTTTGCCTTGATTACTGACTGACCAGGACAAGCACCAAAGTCATAAACAACATAAAACATACAATTAAACACATGTGTGTGAATGACATTGAATGAATGTGCATGAAGGGTGGCATAAGCTTCAGGAGCGTAGCGGTCTAAAGGCCAAAAGGACCCACTACCTCCTATTACACAAGCGAGGAGCCTACCCGGAGTGGAAGACCTCGGCACCTTCGGGTATAAGAGGTGAAAGATTAAACAAACAAACAAACAAACATTAAAAATTTCAAAACGAACTCCATTCTGCTCATCATATTTATCAAAACTCCCTAACAAAATATACTCCAGAAATTGAGTTTCCAAAGACAAACATATACATAAAAGTAATTTCAAGATTGGTAAACCTCCGGCAAAAATAAATACATGTCAAGAAAAGCAAATGCGTTATGAAATTTGAATGATGGTACACACCTAAAAGGTTCCTCTTGCATGATACATAATATACAGGAATTTCTAACCAACACCTCAAGTTAACATTCTCGAGCAATTTACGACATCTACGGTGTATATGTATCAAATTTACATAATGTATAACGTTAGCGTATCCAGAACACGATTAACCTTAGATGGAAGACGTCGAGAAACTTTATGCTTGAAATTTTGACATGATGGTTGTCTAACGATAATGTATCTCCATTTCCAGGAGTAATTTCGCTTGAAAGCAGAGTTAACGACGTTTCATTTGAAATGACGAGCAGGTTTATTAAATTCATATCCAGGAAAAAAATGAAAACGCCCGAATATCAACTAAAATTATACCTTCGCTGGATATTATCAACTGTAAATTATTAAACCCAATACTTAAACATTTCAACAACTTAATAGGCAATCGTCGAACCCATTAAGAGTCGGTATTGATATTACCCTACCCAAATTCCAAACAATCAAAACCGCAGCAATTCAAAATCAATTACCGCACCACACAATATAATGCATTAGTGCACTCAGCAATGCATTATCCTGCATAATGGCGCTACCGCAACGTGATTTTGCATTTGAAAAGCCCAAGACCTTGTGTGTTGTGTTAACAAAATTATGTTCGAGCAAGACAGTTGTTCTAAAGTGTCCTGCTGCTCGAATTGCACTCAAGGCACGCACGCAACCATGTGATAAATGTAGGAGAGATTCGTATGTGAATCGGAAATGACTGGGAAATACGGATTAATTAGGTTATGCTAAACGCCGCAAATTGGTAGCACCTACCGATGATAACCGAGCCGGAAGACGTGTACAAACTCTTCCTGTCCGATCTAGATAAGCCTCTGCTGACAATTAATCAGGGTGTAATCTTCTAACGAACCCCCCGTGGTAAGCATACTTCAATTCAAATAAAGTGGTAGGTACGAGGTGTACAAAAATCCAGCGAACGAAATTTTAACAGGCCCTAAAGTAAACTGTGACAGTTATGGGTGTGATTTATTGAAGTTTCAACGATGCTTGGACGCGGAATAAACTTTGTCATAACTAAAATAAATGGTTTCTGTTTTTGTATGGATTACCCCTTCGCTTTTATTCGATAGCCAAAAACAAGGAAGTATGTTTTGTTCTAATTTGCAATGTGTAAGGATAATTCATTTAACCCTAACATTTACGCAAGCGAGCCTAAAAAACGAAAACAATTTTGTTTCTTTACATGCCCCAACGCAACGCTTTGAAACGAGGGCGGAGTGAGAAGTTTGGTAAAATTGCAACAGAGGGCGTCACAATCGCAAATCCCAGATGACATTTTTCAAAACCATCTGTCACTAGGCTACATTAAAATTTTCAGACAGATCTGTCATTTAGTTCAGTATTTTGTATTTTTGCAAACATGGAAAAAAAATTTCGTGTGTTAATTAACAATTACGTAAACCAAAACAAAAGCCTGATAAATATTATGGAGACTTTTCACTATCGATTAAAATGATTCGCAAGTGGTTTACTGATTTTCGTTTTGGTCCTACAAGCGCAACTGATGCCGAACGTTCAGGACGCCCAAATGAGATCACCACACCAGAATGATTGACAAAATCCGTGATATTGACCGCAGTGTGAATGTGCGAGGGATAGTTGAGATAGTACGCATCTCAGATAATAAACGTGTGCGCAATATATTACACGAAAATTTAGATATGAAAAAGTAATCCGCGCGATGGGTGCCGCGTTTGGTCACAATCAACTAAATACGCATACGTGTGACAACTTCAAAGGCAGGTATGGCGATGTTCAAGAGCAATCAAAAGTATTATTGCGTCGTTTCATAACTGTGGAGGAAACATAGATCCATCACTATACACCCGAGACTAAGGAACAGTCTAAGCAGTGGATTTTTACTGGCGAACATGCGCCGAAGAGAGCTAAGACGGTTTTATCGGCCAACAAGGTCATGGCCAGTTTTTTGGGGATGCACGCGGCATAATCCACATCAACGACCGCATTTGGCGAAAAAAAAAGTTCTCTTCCATCAAGACAATGCACGGGTGCACGCACACGTGTGTAGTTACTATGGCAAAAATCCATGAACTACGTTTCAAATTGCTTCCACATCCACCATATTCTTCATAGTTAGCCCCCTGAGACTATTGCCTGTTTCCGAATTTGAAGAAATGGCTCGGCGGAAAGAGATTCGCCTCTAATGAGAAGTTTATCGATGCAACAAACGCCTATTTTGAAGGGGTTGGAGAAATCGTATTATTCGGAAGGGATCGAAAAATTGGAAAAACGTTGGACTAACTGTATCGACCTAAAAGACGACTACGTTGAAAAATAAATTGTTTTTTGGCCAAAACTCCGCCCTCATATTATGCTCACATTGAAAAAATTCTTTGATTGTTCGGTGTTCCTGTCCCCACCCACGTACAGCCTTCGAAACTGTGTTGTCACCACGAAAACGAGTTCGCCGAAGATGTCCGTTCAGTTATGGCAATAGCCAGAAGTCACTGGGGACCAAGTGGAAGAATAAAAGAAGTGCTCCATCGATTAGAATCCAGCATGAGTTTTGTGAACGGGTGCGTTATCCCTACGGGAAACAGCTTGCTTTTTGACTTTAAACGAAAGGTTTTGCGTATTAATTATAGTGTGGCTACGCCCTCAGTCGAGAGACCATTAAAACCTCATTGACACGCAGAAAATTGTTGGACGGTATCACACGAAATTTACAGGAAAGGCGATATACCTTCGCTTTGATTCCGGATCAAAGCAATTCAGGTTTCACAAAGGGTTACATGCGTTGCAAAAAACTGCTTGTATAATATTCGTTCTAAAACAAATTGGCTTTGGAAATGAACACTTCAAAACGTTTCCGATCAGGTTCAAAATTATAAATTCAAATATTCTTTTAAATTCTTGCTACCAACAGTAAAGCCCAAGGTCTTTGTTATAAATTTTACAGCAGCCCGATGATCTTTTATAAGTAAGTCATGAACTAAATTCACATTTTCTAGCGTAACGAAAGTTTGAGGAGGGTCGGCATCGCCATGTCGAGCGTTTAGAAAATGGGCTGCCAAGTTTGAATTCCTGTAACTAATTTTAACAAGATGACAAGAAAGAACATCGACTTCTACAATATTCTTTCTACAACCGCTAAACTTTTGTCTTATATCAAAGAAACGTTTTATTGACAAGAAACATATTTCCGACAAAAAAAAGTTGAAAAACGTTTCTGTTCTTTGTAGTAGTAGTACAGAAATGCCTGCCGTCTTCTTAATTTAACTTTTTCAACAACTAAAGAAATAGAAGTATTGATTTTATGAAAATGTTCGAATTCGATATTTTGACAAAAACACGTTTCTGTGGCACCCCATAACTCTCAAACGGTTTCTCAGATTTCGATGAGCTTTGAGATGTGGGGGTAGATATATCAAAAATTCACCCATAAAATGAGCTTTTTAAAAAACCGAAACCAGAGGAAAAGAAAAATTTTGTTTTAGTAGCATTTTAATTCAAAAACGAATTTTATAAACCTAAAAACGAAATCTGATGAAGACTTTACAGCAAATTTAAATAAAACTTTCTAGCTGCAAAATTGCGGCCGCTACGATTTTTGTGAAAACCATTACCAAGAGTTTTATTTTATTAATAAACTATTAATTTTTTAACAGTTAAATATTTAATATCAAAATTGTAAAAATATTCCTCAAAAATTGGCCAAACTATTTTTTTTTAATTGTAAAGACTAATAGCGCTATGGATAAGCTATAATTTAGTTTATTGTAAATAAGACAATTCTCAACTTCTATAGGTTCTTTATTTTAGCATATACGTATAAGTTTAAAATAAAAAAGCTGTTGAAGTTAAGAATTGTTTTACTTACAATACATTAATATGAACTTCAACGAAGTAAAGCTAGAACTTACTATTAAAAAATAATTTTTCACGCTACCGGCAATGTAAGTAGGCCTTACATCCATAGCTACAGGGATCGTAAATGGCTGATAACATTCGTGTACTAGTTACCCTTGACGACGGAACTTAATAGTATCACTTACATCCCTAGGAAAATAATGTTGATTTTAACTGTTCGTTGATATGGTAACAAGCACAGACAACTTAGAATAATGGGGCTTTTAAAAAATAATTCCGATGACAGCTGTCAAAACGAACTTTTAAAAATATGATTAAATTTCTACCTGTAGGCCTACTTACATTGCCGGTAGCGTGAAAAATTTAATAAGTAACACGGAATGTATCGACTAATAACATCCTCGGCAGGCGACAAGCTTCGGCTCCGCCTCAGCTCGTATTCGCCTACCTCGGATGTTATTACGTCCTTACATTCCTTGATACTTAAATAACTATAGTTGGCGTCTCAGTCCGCTAATTTGTCTCTGGCGCCTTCTATGAATTTCGTGTTTACTAGGAAGGACGTCGTCGCCTACGTTGCCTCTCTTACGAGCCACCACTGTATATGACACAATTTCGTGTATCTTTTTGAACAGAAACAAAATTATGTACATAATAATAATCAAAAAAGCATTTTTTGATTCAAACATAGAAGTAAATTATAATTTATCTTGGAAATCCTAAGAAACAAAGACCAACTTAACAAAAAAAAATTAACTCCCCCCCCCCCAAAAACAACTAAGAAAGAAACAGGAAAATCCTACAATAATCTGTTTTCAATTCTAGTCTGGAAAAATTATAATCGAATCCGAAATTGCTTTCCGAATTCCAATCCTAAAATGGACAACCGTTTTTCGGTTCTAATGGCGTTAAATGACCGATTCCTCTTTTGGGCTCGGAATCGTTTGACAGCACTAACAACTAAATTTTTTTGAAAATATAATTTAATACAATTGATGGATTGTTGTACTTTTCGAAAAACTTCCAAAATTACAAATTAAATGAACGATTTCGAAACAAAATTATAATTTTTGTACAAAACATGTATTTGTTGCCCGGATAAACAAGTCACAATTTTGGAAAAACAAACAGTCCGACTTATTACTAGCAGTTACATAATGATATAATAAGTTTAGTTTCCTATACTTTCAGTTTTTATTTTACGAAAGTTTTCGATTTGTAGATTTTGCCGAAAATACGTGTTTAAATAAATACCTCCAGAAACTCCAAAAGTGGTTTTAAAAAAATTTCTATCTGTAGGGGGTGCGCCTCATAACTCTCAAATAAATGGCTGGTTCAATTTCGATTTGCTTCAGAATATGGAGGCGGTTGTATTAAAAATACATGGAAAAATAAATTTTTTAACAAATCCGAAATCGGAAGCGGAATTTCAACTTTTTTCTTGATTATTTTTTTTCAGAATTTAATTTTCTTTTAATTTGTACGTGGAATCTGACGGAAGATTATAGTATAATCCAACGGTTTTTCAGAGAACTTTAATACGTCAAAAACATTTTTTTTAATATTTGTGATTTAACACGTTTTTACTCAAAAACGAGTTGCTGTAATAAGTAATAACATACATTTTAAAGATTATAACGACCCCTTAGGAAGCACAAATAACTAAGAGAATTTAAACACAAAAATTAACGGCAAAAAAAATTTCAATATATTTAAACCTTTTAACAAACATATTGGTTAAAAACTAGCTAATACACCAATTTATTTTAATTTATTACGTTACAGAGCTAGGGACGATTAAAGTTTATGTTGTTTTCCCATTCCGTTAATTTCTGTAGAACCGCCATTTACAATTTTTGAAAATCAAAAATTTTATTTTATTTAATAGACGGGGGGGGGGGGGGATTGATAAAAAATTTCTGCTTCAGCTAAATTGCTTATGAGTAATAGTAAGATTTAAAACTTAATTATCAAGTGTAACATTATTTATAGGGTCTATACTTTCAAAATACAAAATATTAATTTTTCATTCACAAAAAAAACACGCCCCCCCCCCTCTCTTTTAGCGTATATTTAAAACGCAGCATCTTCATAGTAGGTAAATATTCATCTAGAGTTCGATGCAGTAAAAAAAAACTCCACTGGGTGCCGTCAGTAAAGATAAATCAAACTTCACAAAACTAGGGTCGAAAAGAATATGCCAATGTAAAGGTCTAATTGGGGCCGGCGGGTGGTCTAGTGGTTAAAGTCCCAGGCTTTGAAACTAGACTCCCAATGGCAGTAGGTTCGAGTCCACTTCCCGTCTATTTCTGAATAAGTTAAATCCGGCGGGTCCATGGATGGTGTATGTAGGTGTGTATGTTGGGTTGCATGTCTTTCAGGGGTGGGGCATGTTAGACCGGTGAATAGCACTTAGTGTGCTGAGCCCGGCTAAGGAGGGGGGGGATGGGAATCATAGAGTCGTGCTCACGCACGGCTTCATGATTCTTTCAAAAAAAGTCTAATTGAACTATCCGATCTTATAGTACCTCTTGGGGCTACACCGTTGTGCATACATACTAATGAATAATGATAATATAAAACGTAGTCATAATTTCTAAAAGTATGGAAAACTTTAGACGAAGTGCTTTGTTCATTTTGTTATATATTTATATAATGGAAGAGAGGAAAAAACACGTCTCAAAATTTTATAATATTTGTAGGTCTATTTTAGAATCATTCTCGGGAACCAACAATTTTGTCCAAGCAAAAAGTGTCTAGATTTGTATAAAAAATTCGTTTGAGACCCTGAAATCCTAAATTGGATATGTGGTCTTTTTCAGAAAATGTATTTAGAAAGAGGAAAAGCAGCATTGCAGAAAATTACAAATAAAGCCGGACAAGCTACTTTTGGGGATATACGTTTTTTTTAAATTATCTACTCGCATTTTAAACCACTAGCCAAATTACACAATATTTTAAAACGCAAATCGAATTTCACATTTCTACTGCCCAATACAATAAGTTCCTTAAAAAAAATACTAAAAAATAAATATCTTCAAAGCACCCCTTTAATTTTCCAGAAATTGCATGAAATAACAGGATGAGCAACAATAAAACAATTTTATTGAGTAGCACTAGAGAAAGCTGCAAATTCTGGGCGAGATTAACAAGTGGCATAGCGTGGGTGGAAACGAGTGCGCAGACACATTGATATGCGGCAGGTCAGGGTTCCGGCACACGCCCATATCGATGGCCAATTCGCAAGCATTCAACAGTAAAGCGAATCGATTTGACCCCAAAAACCGAATACATCATGAAAATTAGAAAACTCCCAACCAACAATATTTAAATATTTCCAACACCAAAGCGTTGGTTGTAATTTGTTATGGATGCCGGCACAAAATTTGATTCTTGATAAAAAGAAAATAACAAAAAAAGCAAAAAATAACTCTACTAACTTAAATGAAAGCATTGACAGAATGTATGAGCAAGACGGTGCAAATGCACGTTGTAAAGAACTGCAATAAAGGTTGGTTTATTATTTAAAAAATAATTAAGAAAATATTAAAGTGTACAATTACAAACACAAAAATATGTATTAATTTTAATAAGAGCTTTAAAATCTAAACCTACTGGTACCACAGATAAGGTTAACACTACAGATATACGACCCCTTATACAATATGTCCGCTCATATTTGGAGGCGAAATTACCGTTAGTTTGGCGGCAACGCACCAGACCAATTTTAGGGCGCTGCTATCGCCATTCGTTTAATACTGTTGAAATGTGTTGGAAACTGTTTTATTGGGGATTTGAGTGCATCTGTCACAGATAACGTTAAAAACCTAACCTTATTTGGGATCTGGTTAAAGCGTGTATTTTATATTTTCCTTGTGTTTACTGTTTACTGAAATTTTATATTTCAGAAAAAGTAAATTATTGTTGAACTTTTGTTTGTTACTTCTAAGGTTCTCGCAGACGTAATGTGTATACCCTCGTTCACAATTCACCAAAAGCTAGCTCATTCTAATGTTTTTATCTTTAACACTGCATTCTGCAAGGTTAGAGTTACCTTATTAGTTATTACAGACTGCAGTTTAAGTGCCATAGCTGAAGACCATAGGTAAAGGTTTTTAAAGCTTCGCCACATGAGGGTGACTTCAAAGTGATGCTATACCTAGATATTTACCTTATAAATTATATTTTAAAACTGTAATATGTAATGGCTCCAGAGGTATAACATAAAATAAATTGTAATATAAATATATTTTGAGGTTACAATTCTACTGATTTTATTATTAATGCACTAGATTGCAGAACTGTATCATACGTCTTTGTAGTCTTATTTACTTGGAGTCTGTCACATCATGAATATAATTTAAGTAGAATTGGCTTCAATATTAGTTATTTACGAAAAATTGCGATTTGACAATTAAACATCTCAAATGAAATCGTTAAACATGGCAGATGGCTGTCTAACTTTTGGTTTGAATATGTGCTAACTAATCTGCTTAATCACAGTCATCTGTGACTTAATTATTTGTGCGAGTACAAACTGTCATTGCAACGCCATCTCTTTGCAGATTATTAGTCATATAAAACAAGCTTCCGATAGCTCACATATTTACCGTATATCTGTAGTGTTAACCTTATCTGTGCTAGTACAAACGAGGCGAATGCATATTGTTTGCATATTAAAATGCGTAATTATTCATTAATGAATTTAGTGGCGATTCAAAAATTTCATAATAAGGGTGGTTGTAATACGCAGAAGCGAGTCAAGAATAACACCGCAGGCGCAATTATTAATTTAAAGGTGGGCGTAGCGATTTTATGATTATCTGACAATTTTAAGGTCAAATAAAAAATTAAATATCAAACTGTATGTTGTAAATAATGAATCACACCAACACACATAAAAATCTCCAAAAGTCAAGCAAAATTGACAGCCTACAGGAAGCTTCCGAAACAATTACTGATTACTGCTATCCTAATTCTTATCGGCCTCATCTGTTATGATAATGACATATTCGATAAGTAGAAAAAAGGGGCCTCTGCGGCCCATAATTTACGACATTATCATTGGCAAATTGATGTGACAGAAATAAACATTGTCACTGCATTATGAATTTAGGCAGGACTCGAACAGATGTTAACAGTTAGCTATTTAGGGCAACCTTTAAAACTAAAAATCGGATTAAAAGACATTTTTTAAGAACCTACCTCATAAAACCCATCACACTTTTGCAGCTGTCAATTAATCTGCAAATATTTTTCTGCGCGTTTAAATATTTAATGGATTTATTGCAGGGCATTTTTAGTGGGTTTCCTCAGTCTCAGTCCGCACCTGACACAGTTAGATAAAGCCCGCAGCATCAAAAATATATCAACCTAAACCTAATGCATTTCTCTTTGCCGTTACCAAATTGATACTATTATGGTTGGCTCATTCAGTGGAAAAAAATAAGAACTATTCTAAGTTAGTTTGTGGAACAAATGTCAAAAATTAATTATAGCTGTAACAATGTACAATTAATAATAGGTACAATAAAACTATAACCAACTTAAATGTATTGAGAATCGGGAAGTGCTGGCAAGTAGGGGTGGTAGGAATACGCGTTGAGTGCGTGCGATATTAAAATTTGCATATTGATATTCGATATCAACATTATATTGATATTACATAACTATTTTGGAGACTAATCAATAATTTTATTATATAAAGCTTTCGTGCTAAGTGCTAACTTTAGAAATTTTGACGTATCAAATACTGGGAAGGCAAGCTTATTTTCATAACATGAGACTCATATAAAAGTAACGTAATCCTAACAAATATTAAACCTGCAGATTGTTTAGTCTAGACCCGTAAAAAAGCTTTCGGAAATTACTCTTAGGAACAAATCATATTACTTTTCGACAACGAATGTTTTTAGTGTGGTTATACCTTCCTCGGTATACGGAGCATAGCTAGAGGAAAGTATTGCTATTGCCAAAAATTCTGACCTTGAGATTTTGACGGATATGTATATTTTAGGGTCCAAGAATACCGAACAACTAGGTTTCGTCATGGTGACTGTGTGTGTGGGAGGGAGGGCTGCGAGTGTATGAAAGAGAAAAAGAGTATGTGTTTGTGTGGGTATCTGTATAAAATTGAAAGCCTAGACAATAGACACCCTACCGCAGACTTTAAAATTACAAGATTGGTAATCACACTGGAGTGAAACCACAAAGTATCAAATTGGGTCCGCCCAAAAAAAGGGGTGTTAACACAGGGTGTTAAACTTCAATATAGATGCGCTCGATAAAGAATCTTAGATTCGTATTCTACGCATGTCGAATAACAGTCCTCGGTCACTAACGATTTTTTTTTTTCAAAAATGTTGGAATATTGACTTCATAATCAGTATGTACATGTTAAATGACAATAGGAACAACCTCCTATTGAGAAAAATCCTATACGAAATTTACTTTTGGTCGTTTACCTGAACAGTTTAATTAAGTAACTGCCAAAAACAAACTATCATTTTTTGGAAAATCGATTTCGAGCTTTTAGCAGACAAACATTATTTGCAGGTTTAAAATTTTAGATTACTATTTCAAACAACTAGCGTTTGGTAAGCGGTGTTGCTTTAATATAGACGCACTCGAAAAAGAAGTTCAGATTCGTATTCGACGCACGTCGAATAATCGATCTGCGCAAGAGCGATCTCTCTACCGGTCATTCCCACCATAGATTTTGTTGTTTCAAAAATTACACCGGCCCCCTTAATATTCAGTGGTGACATCCCAAGTGGCGTTACTGCAGAAAAGCGGGCCATGCGTGTATCATCAATCGCACAGAGATTGTCAGAACCAGTAGTTCTTTTTATTGGCACAACACACACAGACTAAAGTCAGTTGCACTAAACTACGACTAACACATTGTTTCTTAAAAGTAAGAAAACGATTTTTAGCAAAAATTCCGTGGGAATAAGAAAAAGGTACGACCCACTATAATAAATCATGATGGGGAAGATCGAAAGCAGAAGGGGAGTGGGAACAAGGAATATGTCACAGCTCGGGAATGTAAGAGAATGGACGGGAATTTCGAGCCAGCACCCTTTTTAACAAGGCAGAGGACAGAGAGATTTGCAGACAGCAGCCAACCTTCAATAGTTGGAGCGGCACCTACTATAGAAGAAGAAAAGAAACCAAAAACGTAAAAACCAAATTCGTCCGCCAAAATTGGGTGGGAGGGAGAAATTAATTCCCTAATTATTGCTGCAGCTAACTTACTATAAAGTGGTAAGTCTTATTCTACTATCGCACGTGAGCAATTTATTTTAAACATAAAAGTTTAATCATCCACCGTCTATTAAATAAAGAATTTTTAATTTTCAAAATTCAAAATAGGAGGCGGCACAGAGAAATTATCGAACTGATACATGAACCAAATTGCACCTCATTCATAGCTCTAGACTTTAGAAACAAATTAGGTGGCTAGTTTTTGAGTAATATTTTATTTAAATTTCTAAAGTTGTCAAAATAATTTTCACTTCATTGTTTTCACTTGTACAGAATTATTTTCATAGTAGCATTTTCTCCCCCTAGAGCTACTAAAAAAAACATGTATAACTTCCGCTTCCAGTTTTTTTTACATTGTTATACAGGCATCGTAATCGGCCGATCCGTTCAGGAGGCGAGCCGCACATACCAACATACATACATTTACTGAATTTTATATAAGAAGAATTTCATTACTTGCAGTCGCCCTAAAAAGGAAGATAACATTTTTTTACATCATCTGATGGCAATTTAGCTGAAAATGCTTAAATAATTATTTGATAATAGTCAAGTCACTAATGCATTCATATAACTGTTTGCGAACTCGATTTTCAGATGTCTCTGTGGCAGGCAGGCAGACAATTGGCTTCGTAAATGAGGGGTTATGAGTTGAAACGTTGATGAGGTCTACCTTTTATAAATTTTTTAATTACTGTAAATAGACAATCAGATTTATATTATTTTATTTAAAATGCATTCGTTTTTATTATTAAATAACAAAATATATTCATGTGAAACATAAAAAATTAAGAATAAACGTTTAACAGCTAATTACGTAGAATTTAAACATTTTGATGTTAAGACTCAAATTAAATATTTACTTTTAGTTATTTTGTAAAATAACAGTGCAATTTACGAGCATTAGATAATGTACCTACTTATGTGCTTTAGCTGTAAGAAATTCATAGTTAACTCCTTCTGTTTGACCCCATAGATTTTGTTATGTAGCATTTAAAAATAATAATTATATACTTTGAATACAATAACATAAACCTGATTGTTCGTTTACAATATCCACAAAAAAATAAGAATACCTTATACCAACGTTTGAACTCATAGCCTCTCGTATACGATGCCAATACTCTACCTGTGAGCCACGGAAACATCTGAAAATCGACTAAGCAATTAGTTATATCAATGCATTGATGGCATGCCTATTATTGAATAATTTATTTCAAGCATTATTTTCTAAAGGCGGTAACAAAAATTAATTATTTCAGGTAATTTTTTAAGACAAATCAAAATAAATGCAAAGCAGAACTACCAAATGAACTACCGAACTTCACAAATAAACGAAACAACTTAAAAAGAACAAACTGTTTATACCAATAAGCACAGACGGAAAACTTTAAATTGCGTTTCTTCAAATAGGTAAACTTTAAGACCGGTTTATGCTTGCAATTAAACTTTCGTAATCAAATATGAAACTAAAAGAACCATTTCATATACGCTTAGGAATAATCAGTAAGATAACCACGAAGGCGCACAAGCGGCAAGCTGCTCTTGTTACCTCGCCTTTTTTTCTTGGAACTTGGAAATTTCCATAATGGAAAATACCAATTTTCTTTGAAAAATAAGTTTTTTGTTGATATCATTAGATACTTATCTGCTAAATGCGCCTCTGATTCTGTAGTTCGGTTGTAATTAAATAATTATAATAAATTATTAAATGATTCTGTATGTAAAATACTTAGTTACTTTAACAATATTTATTTATTTTAACCTTATACGTGTTTCGGCATGTTTACATGCCATTGTCAGAGGTTATATTAGAAAGCAAACAGTTAGTGTTGTTATAGCAATAGAACTTGGTGACTTGATTTCTTATTCCAAAATGTCCAATACAGGAGAATTTATGAGATCAATTTGCTCATTCATTAACGGTGCAGTTTTTAAATGTTTGTGAATTTCAAAAGCTTCTAGTATATCGAATTTACGTTTATCATCACAAAAGTGTAAACATTTTATGGTGTTATTAGATGTCATTGAATGATTGTGTTCTACTAAGTGTTTAGCGTAATTGGATTTATGTGGGTGTTTGTATCTGTAACAACGTACGTGTTCTTTATACCTAATATCAAAATTTCTAATTGTCTGGCCTATATAAACCGAATGACAATGCGAACAATTTAGTTTGTAAATGCCTGATTTTAGCAAATCGTCTGTTTTTGATTTTGCATTAAACAAAGTGTTTAAGATGTTTCTAGTTGTTTTAAAACTATCTGTATATTTATTTGTTTTGTTTATATTTTAGCAATTTTTTCTGATTTGTCACTAAAATATGGGATCGAAGCATATTTAATTGTATCGAAAATTAAATTCTCCTCTATTGGACATTCTGGAATAAGAAATCGAGTCATCTGCAGACGATTACCGAGATCAAGTCACCAAGTTCTATTGCTATAACAACACTACCTGTTTTCTTTCTAATATAACCTCTGACAATGGCATGTAAATATGCCGAAATACGTATAAGGTTAAAATAAATAAATATTGTTAAAGTAATTAAGTATTTCATATACAGATAATCATTAAATATGGACTTTAACGAAGTAAAGCTAGAATTTATAAATAAAATATAATAAATTATAACTGAATCCTTATCCAAAATAATGTAAAAACGACATAAACGTAGGGCTGCGCTATTATAGAAAACTGAAAATATAAATGCATTGGAAGCACCCCAAAACATAATCCTGATATTTATTGCCGCCTAAAATACAAAAAAGTGCTTATAAGAGTGTCTACGATGTTCATAAAAGAAAAGCGGCCGCAAAAGTGTTTTCCTCTGAACATCTTTAATCGGTTGCCCGTCTCCACTTCACCTTTACAAAGAAAAGCTAATTTCAGAATGCAGATTACATATGATGATAATTCATACTTTCGTTCTTCTGATTCCTTTTCGTCTGTACCTATACGTTGTGATTACTTCAGTTTTTTCGCTATCGCGAATAATAATACCATACTATTCTTACCAGAAATTTAATAAAAAATACAATCGCCAATAATTCTCCTTTAAACCAAGTGAGATGTGTGAAAGTGAAAGTGTAGAAGAGCGCCTTTGTGCTCCGTGTTACAAAGCAAAAGTGGCAAATTGAGCCTCCGGGTGATCCTTTCGCAAAGACATTCTTTTGTAATGAAAGTTTCGAGTGTATTAGCTTTACGTAGGGAGTGTGATAAGAGGCAATTTCAGACTTTCGAAATTTCACGAAAAACTCGGGTTCGCTTCAAATACTCTATATGTACACACCCTAAGCATGTATATTCCTAAACATGCAATTTAACACGTTGAGTGCCATGTGATGCCAACCTAGACTCACGCAAGTTTTGGTCGCTAAGACCGGGTGAGATAAAGTGACAAAGGTGTGGTGTCGCGTTGTCCCTCTTCAGGGTGCCACAATTCTAACCATAGTCGAAACTCGAAACCAAAAGAGACAGCAGTAACACGCCCGAGACAACAGGAACTTGCGAATAAAATGCCCTCTATGTGTTGCAAGGAAAAGTTGCAGGTTGCGCAAGTCGGTTATGTTGGATTGTAACGGCCTGCAAAATTCCAATAAGAACGAAACGCGTCGCGGTCTATCTTAGTCATGCTTGAAATCAAAACACCATTTTTATTAGTTTTGCACCACAAACGTTTTCGTGTATGGAAAGCCGTTGATTTCTTTTTCACAAACTTTAAATAAGTATCAAAATGTTGATACAGTCATGTAAATAAAAACATAAAGTTGTACATGTATTAAATTCAATTAAAAATATGTCGATCATAGTCTTAATTCGTTTAAAATAGATCGGCATTTTTTAATTGAATTAAAAATATAACGGGCATATTTATAATTCAATTTAAAATATGCCTAACATATTTTTAAATAATTTACAAATATGCCTGCCATATATGAAATTAAATTATATTGATGACCGACATATCAGTAATTGCCGCCATCTTGTATTACACAGTTTAAGTAGGGAGACGGAACGTTTAGTTTCGTTTCGCACTCACGTTTAACTCGCGCTTGTGCGCAATAATAAATATTTGAGATCACAGCCTCTACATAACGTACTATCTGGTTGCAGGAGACTTTAATTAGCAGACAGAACTCTCTTCCTGCACATGCGCCAAATTTGACAGCACACCGCCTGCGCTTGATTTATTTTTCTATGATATAGAAGTTTGCATTGAATCTTAGTGATGTAGAGGCGTGGATTCTAGCATAGAATGAGAGGGGTCCACGGTAGGATCTTGGGCCCCGGCATTATTTTTTTTCTACTTTTGTGGAATACTTTATTTTTCTTTATTGTGTACGTGATGGCCTGCTACTGTCTATGCTCTCTAGGATTTCAGCTAAATCACAGCGCGGAGGTTAGACGCAGCGCAAAAAATGTAAACGGTCCGAGCTGCGAGTCAAGATCTGTCAAATCTGGCGCACTTACAAAAGGGAGTTTCTCTCCTGATAACTTACATCGATGTGTTCATATTTTTTGATAAATCATGTGCTAGCTCGTTATCAAACCGACGAACGGAGGCCTAGTCTCTTCGAGACTAGGCTACTCAAATACAGAAACCTGTAAAGGTAACTTATGTAGTACTACTTAAGCTACCTAACAGCAGATGGCGGAAATCATTGATGATATGTCGAATTGAATTAAAAACATGTCTGACATATTGTTAATTCAGTTAAAATTAAATCAGGCATATTTTTAAATCAATTTCACATGACAGGCTTATTTTTTATTGTATTTCACATATCGCAAACGTATTTCACTTACGTAAAAATCATATTTGATATGTGAAATTTTGTTCACATATGTAAAATTAAAATTGTGACCTGTGAAATTGCTAGCACATATTTACAATTTCTTAATAAAAAGTAAAACGGCTTGCCATATTCGTCTGTACAGAGATTGGTTGGATTGTTAATAGGTGTTTAGTAAGTTCCTTCAATTTACATTATATTGTGTAATAGTTTTTAAGATTTGCAATACTACTTTTCGACTACATGGTGACAGTCAAGGTGTTAAATACTAAAACAGAAAAGTTACAACTACCGATGGAAAATCTTAATTCTAACGACCTTAAGAACCTTAAGAAAAACCTGAAGTTTTTACCAGTATATTTACACGGTGATGTTAACGTTTTTCCAAGAAAACAATTTCGAAACCTAAAATATTTCGGGTTATTATGGCGCTGACCCACCGCATTGCGGCCAAACTCCTCATTGGAGAGTGTAGTGCCACCGACTTTACTTTTATAATTACATAATTATTTTAAAACTTTCGTGCACTGCAAAATAATTAAAATAATTTTTTGGGGTCAAATTACGTAATTGTACGGGAAAAAAGGTGATTACATTGAAAACATTACAAACTAAAAACTTCAGTTTTTAAAGCATCTAATCAAGTTTTTACAATTTTAAATTTAAAACTTAATTTTTGCATGAATAAAATAATTTCAATAAATCTAAAAATTAAAGTCAAATAGATTTTAGAGCTTTCATGAATCTACAAGTTAATGTTTAACAAACAAATTCTACGATATTTTTAAAGTTTATTATTTAATCTTTATGTGGTAATTACAAGGTTAAAACATTATTTTTAAAGTCATATTAATACATATAAAATGTAGCACGGATTTTACCCCTACATTTACATATATACTTGTATGTCTGTCCTATTAAAGATAATTAAATTCGTGTGTAGAAACAACATTTTGTTGTACTTATCTCAGGGACAATTTTAATAGGCCCCCGCATTAAACACTGTGTAATTACATTATATTAGCATAATCATACAAACTAAAGACTAAAAAATATGATTATTACTTTTATTGTAATTATAAGCAAAAAAAGCTGTCGGCCAACTATTACGAAACCTTCCTCACATTTATGGAAGTTCTTTAGTATTTGTAAATTGTAAACAATATCTATTCGTCAAAATATAAACTAAAATCGATTTTATTATTTGGTTATATACAGTGCTTTCTTTTCAAAACTAGCCAGCCTCAATAACTATCGATTTTAAGTAAATTTGATTTAAACAAAAAACACGTAGACTTAGATATGGAAGGGGTAGTTTAAAACCAATATTGATTAAACTTTAGGTTTTAGCAGTCCCTACCTTGTGATACATCATTTTAAAAGTGGAAAAAAACTTCATCTACCCACATTAAAAAAATTGGATCAGTCAATCCGTTAACAGATAGAGTTAAAAATATTTTATTTCCAAAAATACTCCATAGCACCCCCTATCTTGTGATACGCCATTTTTAATGTGGGAAAAATCCTCATCTACCCACCTTAAAAAAAACCTTAAAAAAATTGGATTCAGTCGATCTGTTTTAAGTTAGGGTAAATTTTTTTAAGATGAAGCTACAAATAATTTATTTTTGGCAATATTACAATTTTCGAAAATTCACTCATAACCGAATCGACTGAATCCAAATTTTTTTAAGGTAGGTAGATGAAAATTTTTCCCAGCTTTAAAATGATGTATTACAAGGTAGGGGGGATGGTATGGAGTATTTTTGGAAATAAAATATTGTTAACTCTATCTGGTAAACGGATTGACTGAATCCAATTATTTTAACGTGGGTAGATGAGGATTTTTCCACCTTTAGAATAATTTATCACAAGGTGCTATTTAAAATTTCAAAGTAGGGGTGGCTGGGGGTGAGGAGGTGAAACCTAAAGTTTAATCTCTCTTGTTTTTAAACTTTCCCCTCCATATCTAAATCGACGTTTTTTTTTGTTTAAATCAAATTTACTTAAAATAGATAGTTGATTGAGGCTGGCTAGTTCTGAAAAGAAAGCACTGTATAGTCTTTGTTTTGGCGATTATCCAATTAAACTGTTCAGGTAAACAACCAAACGAAAACATCCCAGTGGTATTTTCCCAATGGAAATTTGTTTCTATTGTCATTTCACATGCTTATACCGATTTCTAAGACGAAATTCGTAACATGTGAAAAAACAATTCAAAATCTTTTTTCACGTTCTATGGACCTTTGGCTGATAGCCGTATTTTTACAATCACTCAATTAAACTGTTCAGGTAAACGACCAAAATAAAACCTCCCAGTAATGTTTTCTTACATGAAAGGTTTTCTTGTCATTTAACATGCTCATACCGATTTTGAAGCAGAAATTCATAAAGTAAAAAAGAAAACGACAGTGGGGGACAAGGGGGTGATAGGAAGATCGCGTTTGCGCAGATCGGTTATTCGACATGCCTAGAATACGAATTTAAGGTTTTTTTCGAGCGCGTCGATTTTAACATAGAGCACCGCTCCCCTTTTTTTACGGACCAACCTCGTTTTCTTGCGGTGTCATCTTCTTGCAATTACCAATGTATGAGCCTAATTTAGTTTTCCTGCGATGAAGCGTCTATACTATAAAGTGTATACAGACAGACATGCAAGCAGATAGACAAACAAGACACCTCTGCTGCGTCCGCTTTATCGGTCTCCCAGAGCCCCAAACCTGCTTATGTCACAATATTTAGGTTACAAATTTTTCGCATAAAAGTACCTTTCTTTTAGTTATAACTCGTATATCAGCCAGTAAACTCAAAGGGAAAAAACTTGGCTGAATGAACGCATTTGCTCCAAATCGAACCTGACGATCACAATACCTTTCTCTATAGCTATACTTGGTATTGCGAGAAATTTAAAAAAAATTAAGTAAAGAGCTTAAACAACAATAATGGCTTTACAAATAACCTAAAAAATTAATACCACAAACTCTTAAAGTTATTTAATTTTGTACCAACAACAAATACGAACGTACGACTAAAATATAATTGAAAGACGCAAAAATGAATTACACATTAAGAGAGGCTCTATTTTTTATGAAAATTATTCAGCATAGCATTAACGTTACTCCAGCTTGATAAACTTAATTATTCTGTTGCAATCAATTGATAAAACCCCAAAATCATATGATTATTAATAATTATAAAAAATTTATTACTCACTCACAGCAGGATTTTTCAAAAATATTTCTCACCTGTAAAAAAACACAAAGATTAGTTAAACATCACACTAACTTTACAATAAGACTATTAGCTTTTACCGTAAACATTTCAAGGAAACCGTTGAAGAACAATTTTTACATATTATCGATAATCCTCAGCACCTTGTAAGGCATCCTTTGCATTTCTGTGTATTAAACCTACGTAGCACGCCCCAGTAAATGAATAGAGTAATAGTACCACTGACGTTAATACTTATTTAAAAAAAATATCCTTAAGTAAAAGTACTTCAGTAAAAACAAATCACATTTTGGTGTAATATGTTTTCAAATTTTGATTTTACTACATTTAACTACACTTACGTCACTGCTATTTTTAACAGAATTATACAAACACAAACATTAACCCTATAAAGTATAGCTACAACAGAATAATTATTAGGAGACGATTTGATGAGAGGGAGGTGGCCCGCTCAACTTTACATTAATAGAATGGATGGAGAGGGCATGTTACGGCACCACCTAGATCTCCAGGCCTTACCCCTCTGTATTTTTTGTACGATCATCTGAAAAGTTAGGACTACTACATACACAGAACGTCCGTTTACTTCATATGAAACATTTATTGATCTAAAAATTATTTTTTTACCTCCGGAAATTAATCTTTAGCGTCAAAAAATGTTTTTTGACCTGAAAAAAAGAACATTTATTGACGTCAATATTTGTTTTTTTTTAACGTCAAAAGATCATTTTCAGGCGTCTAAAAACAACATTTTAAATTTGGGTTTTTGCAGTCTAAAAATGATTTTTATTTGTTGGACTTTAAAAAAAATTTATACAAATAATAAAAAAAACAGCTCTTGTCGTCATCAAATAATTTTATGAAGTCGAAAATTAAAATTTTAAAGCCAAAACTCAAGTTTTGACGTCTGAAAATCACGTATACAATTTAGAGTTAAAAAATTAATGGAGATAAATGCAATTATATAAACACAATTATTTTCCGATGTAAATTAATGTTTTATCGACTTCAAATTTCTATTTTTCCACTTCAAAACATCAATTTTTGACGTCAACGCCTGATACTTACACGTAAACAAATTTTTAAACTGTCAAGAAACGCTGCCATCGAACGGCACAACTGACCTAGTAGCAAAGTCTTAGTCTGTCGCCACACCAAATTATTTGCCCGTATTTAATCGAGCTGCCACAAGAGTGCGCTTTATACCAGGTTTATGCAAGGTTTGTACTCAAGAATAATAATACGTCCCATCCTCTGTTTTAAATTGTCATTTTACGCATTACCCACACGCCCTAGTGCACATACCACATTATTATTACTAGTTATTAGCCTGTGCTATTGTACGTAAGCCCTCTTATGACATATAACTTTCCTATCGGTCAATACTGCAGTACGCTTCTAGTTCACACTACTACCGTAACTGTTCCGTTAGGTGGCAGCACTATCCGATTTCAAAAATTTAATTATTGAGATCAAAAAATCAATTTTTATCCAAAATGCAATGATTTTCAGACATCAAACAATCAATTTCCGCCGTCTGAAATTCAGTTTGTGACGGCAGTAATTATTTAACGACTTGAGACAAATGTAATTTTGTTTTCCATAATTCAGGATAAAAAGTAAATTGACCTTCCACAAACTACCAAACATTAAGATATTTACTAGCTTTTTCCTGCAAAGACGGCACATGCACTAGCAAAAATTGAATTTGTGTAGGAGGTGTAAAATGTTGCAGGAAATGTAGATTTAAGCTTTTAAAAACGCGCAAGTAGACGAGGATGATATATTGGAAGAAAATTTTGAATTTAGTTTCTTTGTAAGGATCTTGTCCGTTTGTTTTTTTCAACTTAACATTATTTTATTTTGTAGCATTTTTAGTATTTCTTGCAGCTGAATGTTTACTGCAATATTAAATAATTGCTAGGGCCAGCGGGTGGTCTAGTGGTTAGTGTCCCAACTTCTAGAACTAGACTCCCAACGGCAGTAGGTTCGAATCCTTTGCCCATCGGAAATTTTTCTGAATAAGTCAAACCCGGCGTGTCCATGGACGGTGTGTGTGGTGTGTCTGTTGAGTTGCATGTCATTTCGGGTCGGGGCATGTTAGACCGGTGAATAGCGCTAAGTTCGCTGAGCCCGGATAATGGGGTAGGATGGGAATCATGGAGTCGTGCTTACGCACGGCCTCATGATTCTATAAAAAACAAAAATAAATAATCGCTGTTCTGCACGATTACGTTTCTCAAACAAATATTCGCATCACGTGAATGATTTTATGTTACAGCAAAATTACATTATACCTACAATTCTTATTCTTTAAACGCCCAGAAAATTGTATAAGTACATCCTTCTCGCACCCATGCTTTGACGTGTCACAATATGGACAAGCCTAACTGTAAAGACTCTAGCGAGGTTAATTTTGCAACGCGACTATACATCGTATGAGACAAAATGTTCCGTAGATTGTAACGAAGTTTTGTATGTCACAAAAAACAAAATTAATATCGCGAACAAAATATATAAGTATGTAACATTTACAGAATTAGTTCAGAAATCGTAAACGTGTGCCACAAAATTTTTTGATATACATGTATTTATTTATACCTTATAAATTATATACCAAAATTAATAGCAATTAATGGGAAACATGTTTAAAAAAAATACAAGTCAGTAGGTTTTTTAATTATCAACCTACAGATTTGAGAGTGCTACCAACAAATATCTTTTATTATTTCTTCGGCCTGCGTGCAACCCACTTCGCGACCATATGCGTACTGACTTCTGACGCGACGGACCGATTTTAGAAGGACAATAGGTTGCCAGGAAAGATAGCCGCGCCTGTGTATCCGTTATGGTGCCCGATTCCACGATCGCACGTCGCTCCCGCCGGCAAACAAGTTTCACTTCAAAAACCTAACATATAAGATCCAAAATGAGTTTTAAACGATATATAATTAGAAACATAGAAGTATTTGCAAAACTCCCTTAAGGACTTTTGCATAAGCTTGTCTATTATCAAGCTGTTAATAAAAAGAGTTTAAAAATTTCACTTAAATTTAGTAAACATCCGCCTTCTATTGTTTTATTTTACGATTTTTTGTTAAAATTTCCCGCACAAAGCCGTATAAAAATAGCCTAGAAAAGCACAAGCAAAATATCTAGCGAAAGTATGTATTTTTAGTGCACTAATTAAAGTAAAGAAAATAAAACTCATATTTTAATAATGTAAGAGAATTTGAATACAACTTTACAAACCAGTAATTTTCAAAGCTTCTCTTTTTATACAGAATATTAAAAGAGCTAAATTTATTATTAAGATTAAAATTAACTCAAGTGAAAATGTTCATTGAATTTCTTCACGGCTAAAATGAGCATTATTGGTGTATTCCATTTTCCATAACAAACTCAGGAATAAACTTATTCCAAAAGCAAAAAGTTATAACTTTTTTATTCTAAAAGCAAAAAGTTATAACTTTTTAAGTATTACAAGAACGGAACGGAGGAAATAAATTGTGGTCTTTTTTACTAAAATACATTCAACAGGTTTAAAATAGAAATAGAAGACTTGCCACAGTTCTATCGTAAAAGGTTTAAGGCTTGAAATTGACATCTTTAAAACCAAGGCCAAGGTTACCTTGATCTGGTTAAATTTTTAGATTTGAAAACGAGTTAGTTGCATGGCGAAGAACTGCGTATGCCGGTCGCACGGTATTCAAAGTTAAGCACTGTCCGCTCTGGTCCCCACCCGGATGGGTGACCAATATAGCGGTATATCTGCATCCAACCGTGTTTCGGAGGGCACGTTAAGCCGTCGGTCCCGATTGTCATACTAACATCTTTGGCAATCGTAAACCATTTAGTGGAACTTCTTCCCCTTTCGATGTGTAAGGCCATCCTCCTGCCCGGCAAACGTGCAAAGAGGACTCATAAAACCCGCACTAGTTGCGGGTATTAAACAGGCCATTGGCCTATAACAAGAGGAAGAAGAAGACGATTTGAAAATGACTCACATCTTGAAACAACCCCAAAAAACAGTTTTTGTAAGTAGAAATATAAAAACTTAAATAAACAAAATGGAGTTCAAACAAATTTTACCTTATTAAACTACTAATTAAATAACATTAAAGTGTTATGATGTTATAAGAATAGAAGATTCTAGATTATCTCCCTCCAAATAACCACCCTCGCTTGGTAGTTCCTAGGTTAGTTCATAATTTATTACATCTACACCGACAAACCGCGACTAGAGATAATAATTATTGTTGAAATAGCAATTTATCATAGCTTCGTTGAGAATATACGTGCGTGTTTAAGTTTCGAGCTCTCGTGATTTGTGCCTCAGCCTTCCACTTTGTGGGGTTTATGACCGGGGGTGTTATTTCGATTGAAATGTTTCCGTAGCACATCATACCTATTGATCGCACATTAATATAAAAAAAAGGCAAAAAAATGTTGATAAATTGATAAAGCCTTTATATCGTAAATCTTATTATCATTCTTCCAACTTTTAGTAGGGCAAAATGGAGTCAAAAAGTTCTTAGCCATTTTGCGCCTACATGGACAGTTTTTTTCCAAAATTAACATTGAAATTTAACCGAGACAAATTTTAGTTCAAGTTTCAACAAAAATTTAACACTCAAACCCGATTGCAGAGCCATCTGCTGCTAAATCTACGTGTTGTATCCACATTCTAATGGTCATTTTCTCACGCCCTTATTTCAAAGAAACTGTCCTAAAATGCAAATGTAAAGACACCTGTGTTAGCGGCACAGAGTAATATAGTACAGGGTCAGGTCATAAAAGACTGACCATCCCTCGGAAATGCAGGATGATGCAAAGTTCTGCAGGTGAACAGAAGAACACTTGGGTTTCCGACACCGACCTGATCGGTTCAACTTCTGTATTCAAGAATTGTAATTAGCAAACGAAAGATTAAATAAATTATAAGTGTTTCATATTCTTCTTGTTTCATTCACGTGACGCAACGAATCTAAGTGTCTCCAAGCAGGCACGACATACGCAACAACATAAAATACCCTATATCGATTGCAGCGCCCCCAAACATGCAACTCTTCTATTATTTTAAATGAGTTCCGTTCCGTTTGCAATTATTTTCCTATCCCACCCTGAGCGACGGGTCTAGAATGCACCTCAGCACAAAAAAAAACTTACTATCGAAACCAACCCTCGTCGCTACAAATTGTCTTAAAACTTGTCTACAACGAGTTTAGATCCCGAGTCGACATAGTAGGAAGCAGACTCTAAACTCACTGACCTACTGCGAGTGCCGCAGCACAGTTTATTTTCGACTTTCCTGTTAACTCTTGATATTTCACAACAATAAAGTCACCTTACCTACAAAATAACCAAATTTCTCTTATTACTTCACATGTTATTGTTATTGAAAGAAGGGAATTGCCGTATTATATTGCAATCTTTCTATTACGTTTAGTAATGGTATTAAATAAACTTTGCAAGGTGTATGTCTGAGAATATTGTCACAATACTGACCTAGTCTTAACCCCAACTGCTCTGCATCACAGAGTCTATATAGGGCTAAAGCTTGATGGTACTACAACAGTCAACAGTCGACAGCCGACCTTGGCTCGAGCTAGTTACTCTAGCGAGTTAGTCTGATCTAGCCTAGAGTTGACATTAGTCTCTGCCATCTAACATAGCTACGACTCAAATACCTCTCGCATATTGGGGGCCTTAAGCCCCAGATTAACGAAGTAATTTTAACTTAGTATTAAATAATATTGTAAATCATTAATTAAATATATCTCTGTTGAATTTTGGTTGTTCTTATAATATACCTAGACATTATGTCACAAGCTACGACCCCCTAACGTGACAATATGTTAGACTTTAATATAGGTCGACTACAAGACAGTTACAGTTCCCTGGACGTCTGGAATATCAAAACACTATTATAGGTGCAAACGGTCAGATGCTGGTGGCTAAATATGAGTCTAGAGATCATTTATAAAGAAAAACTAGTAGACCGCCGGTGACTGTACAGAGTTGAAAAGTATTGTCAGTATGCACGCGCAGGTTGTGTTTGCTGCATTCAATTTTTTATTGACAAACTGTTTATACCTGCGTAATCGAGGTGGTTTAAAATAAAATAGTGTTAAATGTTGATATTTTTGATGATTATTCTGCTTGGTGTTGATAATTGATTACGCCCGTCGATACAGCTACGCGTTTTCTTGGAAAGTAGTAACTAATCGTGGTTATTTATTCGACCTAGAAATTAAAAGAGCATTAACCAGTGACCGCCCCCCCCCCCCGAACTGCATGTTTCATAACAATCTTTTAGTTAGGCTTGCTCCGTTTGTTTTTCTAATTTTATTTTATGTTCCTGTTCGTTGTTTGTGTGTGTGTGTGTGTGTTAGTTGAAAATTCTGTAGAGTAAGTTTAACTGCTAACACTGAATACAAACCAGTGTATTTACAGGGTTCCCACTAACTATCAAGAATTAGAATCCATGACTTTTCCAGGATATCCATGACCAAAAATCATACTTACCCATGACTTTCGACAAAAAAAATCAATAAAATTAGAGACGCAAAAATAATCACGTTTATGCGTTTTTTTTAGCAATTCACAAGACGGTATGTTGCGGTCTCACTTGCACTTAATCATAAGCCATACGTTCCTTGGAATTTAACAAGGATAAGAAAAGTACCCCAATGATATTTTAAAAACCTTTAGCAGCAATTGTTTTATAAGCGGCAGTTTTAAAAATTCAATCGTAAAATTTTTAATTTTTTTAAATTATGTTAACACTACTGCAGGAAAATCAGGTTTTTTACTGCAAATCATGAGAAAAATCAAGAATTTTTTTATTTTGCATAAAATCCATGACTTCCAGGTTAAGTTTTAATTCCCTGACTTCTCCATGACTTCCAGGTTATCCAGGGTCAGTGGGAACCCTGATTTATGAAGCAGTTCAAAAATTATCCTAGAAATTTCATGGGAAGCGCTAGATTAAAAAAATCTTACAATTTTGTCAATAGAATCTGGAGGTATAAAATACTTTAAGAAAAGTTGCAAATTATTTAGGAACTGTTTTGAAAAGATGTGCAAACAGAAGTCAAGACGTGTTAATTAACTATTTTATTGTTGCAAAGCTCAATTTAAACATCCTAGAAAAATATTTTATGAATTGAATACGGATTTTTATTATTAATCTATTATCTGAAAAAGTAAACACACACTTGTTTCAAATATGGTTTCGCGTTTTATTTTTGTTTTCTCAAGTAATGGACATATTCTTCAAAAATTAAGTGAATGTGGGTGGCCCATATTATGTTGTATTGGGGCCTCAAATTTTGAAGTTATGTCGCTGTTAGGTACGTCGAGTTAGTGTACTGAAGATAATGTTGTAGACACTCAACGGGTTAACTACTAGAGGCTGCTTAAAATTTCACGCAGGGAAACACCTCCGCTGTAAGTAATATATTTTGTAATGCTTTGTGTACCTGTCTTTTTTCGCGTTAATATTGATGATGGCACATATATAAATGTTTCTCCGCTAAGCAAAGAAGATTTCCTTTATAACGAGAAAATTAGATTAAGATCAACCTGTTTAAAAACTTTTGTTTCAATTAACATTTCCGTTTCCTACTGCGGTCACTGCACTTGCAAATGTTCGTTATTCTGCTAAGCGACGGCCAATGGTCGTTATTTTGCCATCCGAAGACGGTCAAAAAAGGGTATAAAAAGCTGCATTTTAAACGGAGAGATTTCAGGATCAAACAGTAGCCTAAGCTACAAATACGATATAGAAACTAAATTCCCACAGTCCCCTACACTAGCAAATTAAGTAGTTTTATTTTTTTTAATGGTGAGGCATACCCACGGGTTCCGCTAGTTTTGATTAAATGTTTAACGCTTGAGACATTTTAAAAGAACCTTTAAGCCGGACCTGTCAAAATAAAGAACTCCCAAAAATGTGGGGAGATGTGGTCGGGACACCCTCGTCTAATATACATTAATAGCGTCTAGTCTCTTCAACAACAATCTATCTCACCAAAGTCAGATTTATGCATTTCTATTGCGCACGCATTCAATAGGCACTTATTTAACGATAACAGGCATGTTCGCATGTGGCACATATAGATATGCAGGTGTGTTCGGTCGTACTACTTTTTTACTGCATAAGTAGTTGCGGGGTCGAATCTCGATTGGGACCAAATATTTTTTTTATTTTGTAGTTTTTTTTAACACTGTTGTTGCGTTTTGCTGTTTACGCGAGGTTAATTGTTAAGAGCAGTTATATTTTTAAAGAAAAAATACGAAGACGAATTTGCATTCACTCACTGATTGACGACTTACTGAAGTAGGATAGATTGATGGCCAAGGGGCTAGACGCTAGTGTATTCATTGCCTCATCAGAAAATAGGCAACCTAGCTAAAGGTACGTAAAAGCCACTAATCGTGCAACGTAACTTTTCAAGTGCCTGGCAGAGTGCAGTCAGACACGGTCATTAGAGTCTATTAATTCACCTAACTTTCAGACTGTTTGATGCAAACCGCTAGGTAAAGGAAGTGGCTAGATGAATGTACGGCCAACTAGACATCTACACTACATTACCGCTAATAAACACCGACGAACTTTCTGAGTTCCCAAGCGAAACGCCATCGCCACTATAACTTACTAGTATGTACATTAAGTGCACAGTTCAGGCTGCTTTCCAGGTGAAATGTCAACGAAAATTTATACGACTCTCACAATGTTTTTCAAATCAAAAGGCTTCCTTCCAGACATTCAGAAATCTGACGAAGAAACTTTTCTGTTTGTCGTTTTAAAATTCTAATTACAAAGCTTGCGACATTGAAAATGAATAAAAAATGAGATATTGTATTTAAATTTGTTCTCGGTGCGTCTTGTATGATTTAACGTCGACTGAGTATGAAATAATAACATTGTATGTATAGTCCGGATTTCCAGTCTAGTATTTAGTCAGTATTTAAATTATGCAGCAATCAATAAATAAACCATTCCTGGCATAATTTCTTTAAGTATATAGTTGGCGCATATATTAAATTGTAAACGAATTATTATCTACGAGCTTAGAATGGTAACACTTCCACTTGTTTGACCTTATGTTAGCTTGTGTAGATAGTTACATTAATTGGGTCAGCTGGAATTGATGCTTGTGTAACTAAACAGGGTTCATAAGCGTAGAATATGAATGGTCATGAGTTTTAAAACTATTTCACGCAACAATTATATGAAACTGCAAACATATTTTTCTAATTGAAATGTAAAATAGGAAGCACGAATTGCTGAAAATAGAACGTGTAAATTCATTAATACAACGAGAATCTTCTACGCAAGAAAAGTTTGGACTATCAACATTCATAAAGGACGGAAAACCACGGTGGAATAAAAAAAAGTAAGAATTGCAGTACATAACCACAACCTTTTCTAAATTTTCATCCGAAAAATTAGTTCTCTTGTCCAATATGTTTCACGTAAAACTTAATGGATTTGATTACGTCCATGGCTTTTGTTTACTTATTGAATTTTTAACGAAACTTTTTTCTCTTCCGGTCTTTAATTATATGAGTTCAATTCCATGTAAAAAATGTTATCTAATTTTTACATCATTTATAGAAAAAAGCTTTCCCAATCATTATAAAAAAATAGTTTACTTATCGTTATCAAGTTTAAAGCCCTCATAATGTTCCGAAATCAAAGTCCAATGCCCGGGCTGAACGTTACAACCCGGTCATTATTTAGCTTGAAAATTAAATACATTAAAATGTTCAAAAGTTCTAAATATTTGAGTTCAGTTAAATTGTAGAGAAACTATTTATTATAGCAGATAATTCTAAAAATTTTCATATCGCCCTTAAACAATACTGCTAAAATTCCTTTGTCGAAATGAGACATTTATATGACAGGAAAAAATAACTTAAAAGTTACGAAACGAATTTAAAAACATAAAAATTTCAGAACTCGATAACGAGACTTTTATCTCGATAAGGTAAATTTGTGAGCGGAATAACTTAAAAAAAAGTGGAATGCGATGTAACTTCTAATATTTTAGTACAATACTGCACTAGTACACATTTCAGCAGAAAAATAGATTTTGTATACGAGGGGCGTTCAATTATAAACGAGAATTTAGTTCCTTTGTTTACACAAATTAACTTGTGTGTATGTGCATTCACTTACAAGTTACAACATGTTTAAATATGCAACCGGCACTCAGTGTTGTCAGCTGCTGTTAAACCCAATTCACTAGATTACTCCTTTTGCTCCACTAGAAACCCACTATAATTTGATACGGCAATAACATACCGCAAAATTTGAATTTTGTTACCAGAGTTAATTTTCAGTATGAAGATCTTAATTAAAAAAAATAAACTTATTTTATTTTTGTGCTTTAGTTTGTTTTTGCACTTTAAACTTTTTTCTGTTTTCTATTTTCGTTATATTTGTTGCCGATTTTAGCTTCCTTTGCAAAGTAATGACTAATAACTAAATTGATTAAATACCAATGATAAATTTCAGTACTTAAAACAAAAAGAAAATAAATTATCGTATAAAAAATAAAAATAAATATAAATTTTCATATATTATTAAAAACAGCTTTATGTAATATTTCAATGTTGTAATTGTGGATATGTTGTTGAGTCAACTGTCCACCTCAACGCAATGATCCAATTAGACGGTCAATCGTTCTGTGGCTGACACAGAACAAACACATGTGGCCGATACGTTCGGAAATTTTACATTACAGAAAATTACAGCATAGCACTTTAAAACTCGAATTTAAAGCTATTATCTCCAATTTCTTTCGCAAAGAGCATCATAATTTAGATTTGTACCAGGAAATCTACCAAATAATTACTCAAATTACTAGAAATTCTACTAAGCCATTAGACCAAATTTTTACTCACTAGACGGATTCTACTGGTGTCCGGAAAAACATCCCTGGAAAAATTTTTAGTAAAAAATACCCGGAAAAACATCTCGTAGTAAGAATATCCCCTTGAGAAAACATCCCCGGTAGAAACATCCCCGCTAAAAACATCCCCTAGAAAAAACATCCACGATAAAAACATCCCCCGAAAGAAACATCCCGCGAAAAACAGCTTTGGTTCAAAAAACCTTCGAAAACGGGTAATAAGCATCCCACAGCACAGTAAACGTGCTTTTACTGTGTCTAATTTTATTCTGCGCTACGCATAGATTTAGTGGAAATTCTACTTTTTCCGGCGATATTTTCAGAGGTGTTTTTCCGGGGCTGTTTCTTCTGGGGTTGTTTTATCCTAGATTCCATTCTACTAGATTTAGTAGAAATTCTACTGAGATGGCAACACTGCCGGCACTAGTTGCGTCCCTCAACACATCATCAATCAGTTGCAATCAAGACAGTGTTGACAGACTTGGTTAAATTTCACCAATTCTGGTGATTTTTGGAAGATTTTTATGATCTGGTCAAAAATCCTCATTTTAAACACAAAATTGGTGATTTAAGAAAATTTGGTGAAATTCCTGGTGAATTTATAACTTTTTCGTATTTCTTATAGATATAGAAATCTTCATAAAGGTAAATATATTTATTTTAACTACAAAAATAAACTTGTGTTGGCGTTTTCTAATGATCTAAAGATCCAACGTTTAACATTTGCAATAATTTAGAAATTTTTAGACATTAAAATAGGGACGGCACTTCCCCTCATGAATTTACGGGAAAAGCCCTGTTTACAGTAGATTCATCATGACCCGAGGCTATAAAAATGACAGTTTTTCTGCAACTTAATAAGAACTAAATATTTCATATGACTGACGAAAATTTAGTATATTATTTATTTTTGCTATTTAATTAAGTTGTTTAATAAAATTTTAAGAGTAATTCTGAAATTTTTTATAAACAATTTGGTGAAATGCAATAACCAAAGAAAATTTGGTGAAATCCGGCAACTTTTTGAAGCGACACATGGTGACTGTCTTATTTTCCATCTGGCAACATGGAATCAATATGTCGGAGCGAGAAGTACTCATAACAACTGTTGCGCAGCGTATAGTTATCAAATTTTTAACGAAGGAACGGGTATACGCCACAATAATAGTGCCTTAATAGTAGCGCCAAAAATAGCGCCTGCAGAATTAGAGCCGGTTAACAAATGTTGCGGGCAAAAATAGCGCCGTAAAAAACAGCGCCGGCCAAAACGTCGCCGGCAAAAATAACGGCGGTTAAAAATGTCGACGACAAAAATAGCGCCGCCAAAAATGGCGCCGGTTAAAATAGTGCCGTCAGAGATAACGCCGACAAAAATGTCTTCGTCAAAAATAGCGCCGGTCAAAAATTTTGCCGGTAAAAATAGCGCCGGTGAAATATACCGCCGGATAAAATAGTGCCTCAAAATTAACTCCATAAGAAATATCGCCGTTCAAATACTGCACATTTTAATAGAAGTTTAATTTAATTTGTGTAAACCTTAAATCAAACTGTCATCAAATTATTTTTGACGGCGCTATGTTTTGCCGGCGACATTTTTAAACGGCGCTATTCTTGACGGCAATATTTCTGACGGCGATGTTTTTGACGGCTTTTTTTCCGGTGACATTTTTGACCAGCACTATTTCAGCAAGCGCTATTTTAGACAGCGCTGTTTGTACCGGCGACATTTTTGACCACTGCGTTTTTTTCTGGTGCTATTTTTGCCAGAGACATATTTAACTGGCGTCATTTTAGCCGGCGCTATTTTTGACGGCGCTATTTTTACCGGAAACATTTTTGACGGAGCTGTTTTTGCTGGCGCTATTATTCCAGCGCTTTTATTGAGGCGGTATTTTGGCCCCCAACCGAGAGAAGGTGGTGTTCGTTCTGAAATTTTTTCCAGACTCCAAGCACATTTTGGGGATGAATGTTTGTCACAGGCAAGGGTGTTAAGTTAGGCCAAATCATTTCGAAAAGGAAAAGACCGCATTTTTAAATGAAGCAGGTTCTTGGTCGCCAAGTGTGGGGTTCATTAACGCGGTCTCATCCTTCTCGAAATGATTAGGTTAACTCAACACCCCTTGTCGGTGACAAACAAACATTCCTCGCCAATATGTGCTCGAAGTCTGGCAAAAATTCGATTGCAACTGATTGATGAGGTGGAAAGAGACGTAACTAGTGCGGATTGCATGTTTAAACATGTCACTTTATGGACATTGACACAAGTTGATCTGTGCACACAAGGCAATTAAATTCTCATTTATATTAGAAAACCCATCCGTGTATTAAAAAAAATTTCGTACTTCTACCGTTACTAACATAGCAAGTAAACCATAGTACATAGGCAACAAAGATGCGTTTGCTAAAACACAAAAGTTACATAGTCACATAAACCAACAGGTCTAACGGTTCTCTAACAAGTTAATCCGAAAAAGAACAGCTCGGTTTCCAAAAACAAACAGGTTTGGTGCTTAAATAAACAGGTCGTTTACTAAACCAATCTAGCATATTTGCTTCAGCAACCGACACTTGATTTTTGCGCTTGTGGTTGTTAATTATAGTACTGTCAACAAATAAATATAAAAACAAAAGGAAATTTAAAATTTGGTTACAAATGTGCAATATAAATTTTAAAAAATGGTACATTGCTTGACATCCCAATTAACTATACCATTTATCAATACTACAATACTATAAATTCATTCACCAAAAGTATTTAAAAATTTTTCGAAAAAAAGTGCAAATTTTTTTATAATTTTTAAAATACGTAATAGCCATTTTCTCTTCATTTATATATAGTTCAATTCAAAACGTTGCAATAACCAAATTCACCAATAACAGAACCACTATCAATATTACAACCGCTTCCCCAAGGATTAAACAGTTCTCCATCTACATTTAGAGTTATCCTCGTGGCAGAATTTCGTTTCCAAAATTGACTTTTATCTTCTGGTAGTATTTATAGATACTCTGAGTAAATTTACGAGCGTCTGATGAATACCGGGGGCAAAGTTCTGAGCGACCTAAACAAATCTCGATCGTATGATGACAAGGAAGGGATAAAGGGACACGATAAAACAACTTTAGGCCTTCTTTTGATCTACAACCATAGGACAAAACTTGCTATTAATCGGTCTAAATTCCGAAAAGACGTTAATTATGATATTTTGCTACATTACTTCAAAAAGGTAAAGACAATCGAGAATTGCAAAGATAGAGAGAAAGCGTGGATCAAAGAGGAAATAGGCTGCCCTTAGTTGACGGAAAAAAGTACACTGATTTAATCATAAATCCCCGATTTATTCTTCACAATCTTAAGTTAATTTTCCTGGGAATCCCCTAAATATCAATTTATAACGAACCGCGGAACCGCGCAGGCTTCCGGAATTAATAAAATTTACTCTTAGCATTAAATTGCTTAATTAGATGCTTAAAACCCTTAAGGCCACTTGCCAACGGTAATAACACAAAACGTAAATTTCAGAAGAGAAACCTGTAAATGTAATGGAGGTTATCTTCAGGTAGCGAATGTAAATAACACGGCATTAAGGATGTTATCCTGCCAGGGTGTTATAATGTAACGCTCTGACGGCAGCGCACCTGTTCGACGGTTTTGTAGTGCCCAGGATCGATACTACACCACCCCTCCGCCTCTTCAAGCGCGGCCTTGTAAGGCGGCAGCAGCGGCGTCGGCGTCGGCACCGCGTGGCGGCAGGATTCGGTCACGGTCGTTTGAAAACCCTAGACGCATTAACTTTACGGAAACTTTTAAACTGCTTATTTCCTTTTGTGTATTTTTAAAATGTAAGGATAATTCATTTACATTATGACCAATCAAAGTGTCTGATATAAAAGGTGAAAGTTACGGTTTCGAACTGAGCAATATTATCACTTAGAATTAAAATCGGTTGCGACAAGGTTGTTATAGAATAATTCAAAGGGAATGGAAGACATCAAACCGATAGGGTAACAAAAGAAAATAACAAACATTGGAACAGTAAGTTCAGAAAATAGTTATTTTTGTAGGAAAATAAAAAATCAAGAAATAAGTGGAAACGAAGTTGGAATACAGAACTTGCGGGATAGTTTATCTGTAAAGTAAAACAGAAATCGATAAAAGGCAAAGGTTAACAGATAAAAAAGAAGGCTACCGAGGTAAAGATAAGTATAGAAAACAGTGACAAAATCGATAAGAAAACGCAGACAAACAACGATAACGTAAAGAAAAGACAACAAACTAAAATTTACTTCGCTTCGATATCCAAATGAATTTTAAAGAGGTGCAGATTTAAAAAAAAATACTGAAGTAAAATAATGAAAATTAAGGAATTAAGGAAGAGATAAGGTAAAAAGCAGACATGGAAAGGATGTGAAATATAGAGATGAAGAAAGCCTTACGGAAATAGGGCGGAAAACATGATAAAGTAGAAAGAAGATGAAATTTGGAGGCAATAGACGAGAGAAAAGATAGAAGTGAAAGGGTGAATATAAGTGCAGTAAATAGTCTCGCACAGTAGTAAAGAGAGACAGAAACCGAGAGAGAAATAAAGGTAGTGAGGTAGGAGACATGAATGGAAAATAGCGAGAGAAAAATGGGGAGGATATAGAAATGGGAGGGAGGCTAGAAGTGAAGAAAATAGTATAGCATAGTAATTAAAGAAATACAAAAATGGAGAGAGGAATAAAAGTAGTGAGAGATAACAGAAGTGGGGAGGGGCCTTGGTAGGCGAGTGTAGTCGGCGCTTGCAGCCAAGGTCAGAGTGGTTTTAGAGAGCCTGTGGCTCTATTTGGCCCGGTGTTTGAATACGGGCCAGGGCAGTTGTCAGCTCCTGGAAACCTCTTAACATAGAATAGTTTAAATAGTTTTTAAGGACTTAGTTAAGGTAGTATGTAAGGTGGTACGCACAATGGGCCCGACAATATGGCCCAAGTGCCGTAAAACCTAAAATACATACGTACAATAGAAGTGGGGAACAATAGTGGAATGGAGATATAAATGAAGAAGGGCAGCGCAGTAGAGGAGAGAAATAAGAGGGGAGAATAAAAGTGGAGAAAAGCGGCAGGAAAGTAGAGAAAATATGAAAATGAAGAGAAGCCTAGAAGTAAGGTAGTAGAAGTGTAGAATAAGTAAAGGGGAGGTAGAAGAGGAGAAAAGATATTAGGTGAAGGGAGATAGAAAAAGAGGGGAACATAAAAATGGAGTAAATAGTATAAAATTGTCCTAAAAGGGGAAGATATAATAGGTTAAAGAATAAAAGCAGCGCAAGATGACAGAAGTAGGAGACATAAACTGATAACGACTAAGAAGTGGAAGACGGATAAAAGTGAATAGAAAAACAAAGGTGGCTGAGAAACTGGAAGTGGGACGTAACACACCTGAATAAAACTTTTCTAGTTTAATTTTAAAGGGAAGCGATATTACTTTTGAAGGTGCATGTAAAAATTTCTTAACAGTTTATGGAAAAACAAAAATTGTACAACGCTAGATCGCTAGGCAAAAATTTTGATTTGCTGTGACAATATCTGTGTCGGAGTACGACTGGCTTTTGCAACCTCATAGCCTGATGGTGGAGATTAAACGATTATTGTCGCTCTTGTCATAAAACGAAGTTTTAATATCAATTGTAACAGTTTTTGATAGTGCAATTTCAGCAAACAAAGCTTTGCTGTTTTCGAGAAATTTAATACAAAGTATCAAAACGTTTTCCACATTTTTTACACAACAAAATACTTTCCTCTATTTCAAAATTACGTACATTATTAATATCAATATTAATTTTAATTTTGACCTATTTCTGCTCATACCCTTAAATCATTCAACTTTTGTACTCAACTGAAATTAATTATTAACAAAGAAATTCATTGCAAATATTTATTGAATTTAAAAAAAGCAAACAAGTATACATAACATGGGAGAGGGATTGTCCCCCGTAAAAAAACCGTGTAGCGTCTAGTACTTAAGTGTGTTACATTATCTTCAGTGCACTAACTCGACGTACCTAAAAGCCTGCAAGAGAATAATGGGACGCTTATCATGCCGTGTATCGGTCACTACTTAAAACTTGTTTAACTAACCAGACCGAGGAATCTCGAATAGTCTTAGCGAAGTATTTAGAAACCAATAACAGCAGTTTATCACGAAACAATTACATACAACAAACACAAACTTGTCATTTGCATACTAGCAACACTTTCTAATTGAAACTCAGTTTTATACCGCTTGAAAAAGATTCCAACCACCATTTCTGGCTATTTCTCTATTACTTCTCGCAACCCAATCTTCTTTAACACCTTCTCTCCCTATTCCTGTTTATTTCTAACGCCCCCATCAATAGACCGTAACGGTTTGGCAATCGGTCAATTAAACTTTTAACACTCTTCCACGTTTATTTAATAAAATTACACAACCTATTATAATCAACCATTACGAGTAAAATCTAATAAAGTAATTTCCCTCCTCAACAAAAAATATCTGTTTTTGTTGCAGCCAATATGGATTTATTGGACAAAGAGATAAATAGAATGGAAAACACATTTTATCCAGTGCAAAGTATTTATTAATTGTCCAAACGCTGCGTTTTGTTGTAAATTCTTACAAAAATTTAATCTGACAGAATATAATATTGGTTGCATCATCTAATGCAAGTGCGCTATTCAGAAAAAAGAAAACATACGAAGTATATTCCCTGCAAGCTTTTCAGCCAGCTAAACCAGTTAAATGGAATACCATCAAATAGGATAAAGTGCAAATACGGTTAACCAAAACCACTGCCTATATTTACAAAGAAGAACCTTGTTCGACCTCTACATACATTATTTACAAGTTTGCACAAATTATTTAACGAACTTGGGATTTTTTTATTCCACAACAATTCATTCACGAGCTGTAAATATACCCTGATCTGAATTTCAATTACAAAAGAGCTATCAATTTCGCCCATTTGGACCGTCGGCACCACATTTTTCCATAAGCAAACACAAAATGAATTATGAAGTCCATTAAAAACCGTACGCGCCTCAAAAAATACACGAGCTCCAATTTTTCCTCGTCCACCATATAGGATTTAAAAATTCATTACTGTTAACAAAGGCCGCAACGAAGTTTTGCTTCAATTTTGTCCCGCACAAAAGACCGTAAACCGACTCGCTGTCGCATTGTATCAGCAAAGTCGTTATTAGTTTTATGAATTTCATGAATAAACAATTTTTCTATTAAATTCTCTCTAATGGATTATCAATATCTTTGCTAGCGAGATGGGTCCAGTGTTGCCAGTGTCAGTACGTTTGTACTAGATTCAGTACATTTTAAATGTTTGTACGCGTCAGTACGACTTTTTGTAAACTGCTCTTTGATGCGCGCAAAGGGCATTTTAAGTTCTCAACATTGTTTTAATTAAGAACTCAGTAAAAAATCATTACTTAAAAGTAATGTGCAACACTAAATCATATTTTCTATTATTGTTAAAATGAGTAATTTTTTATTACTGTATTACAAATATTTTTTTCTTTACATGCTAACGTAGAAAAAATAAAGTTAACGTACTTTTCAAGCGCTTCTATTGTTAAAAACGGTAATTTAATAATACTAGTAGAACCCGTGGTGTATATACCTTAATTTTTTTATATTATTAATACATGTACAGACAAGTGCCGGCGCGTCCCACGCCGCTTGGTCCGACATCTCTTCGCGAAAGCGGTTTCGTGACTGAGGGTCGGGCTTGCCGAGCAGCCAGCAATAGCCGACAGAAAGGCGTCATGCAAAGCAATCAGAAAGTTGAGTAAAATGGAAAGACACCGCATTTAATATATAGATACTTTCTCAAAATACGATAAGTATGACTTTTTCTGGCATCTAAAAACGCAACGTTGTATTTCGGCTGCATTAAAACATTTACTTTTTGAGTACTATTTTTACGCGATTTCAAGTACAACATAAATTTAGTATTTGACAACATTGGATTGGTCCCCAACCTAAGGAAAATAATATTTGTTGTTTGTTGCTTTAATTATAATAAAAACTTCAATTGCTTATAAAAATGTCATTAAAATACAGTTACAATTATAATGTGAAGAAAGTATCTTGTTATCTGTGTGGTAATATGATTACTATTGGGATTTCGCTTATGGAGTGCGAAATTTTATGGTCACTAATAAATCAGAAACGCTAACTCAGTTTCTGAGAAAACTGAAAATAAAATAAAATTTTGGATTTTGTTTCTGGGTCAAACACAGTGACATGGCCAAAAGGGGGCTACTGGGCTAAAGCCCCTCTCATAACTTACTTGAGTACATACATATTTTACTGATTTGAGTGCCTACTTAGCGACCAAAAATTACAAGATTAAAACAAATGTTTTGGTGGTACCGAAATTTGGGTTTGTAGCCTGCGCCACTGCTAGAACACGTTTGTCGTTCATCCTACACGGTTCTTGCTAACGCTTTATCAAAACACATTTTTATGGTGAATTTTGAATTTAATTTTTTTCGGATTTGATATATTTACTTACTACCATGCATTGTTGAATTTCGATTGCCAAATTTTTTTTCGTTTAAACAGTTTTTTTATTTTGATTTCAACGATGTACCACACGTGCATTTTATAAATAAAAATCGTAAGAGTGACATAAAAACACACACGTCTTTTAATTTTGACATGATTCAGAAATTTTATGCCCTCGACCAGCTTTGGACCGCATTCTACGTGTAATAAATATTATTTATTATTTCATACTACTTCGCCCCATCTGTTCAATAAACAACTATGCATGTTTGTTTGTATTATACACTGCTAAACAACAGCGACTCCCTGTTTTATAATTAATAAATTCATCTCGTCTGTGAATGTTTGCATGGTGCAGGCATAACTAATCAACAGGAACTTCAGCTTTATTAAATATAACCTAACGGTTCAAAAAGCAACGCTTGATAATCTGCCTCACGATTGAGTGTTACCTTTCGGTTCAAGGCAAACCATTCCGCCAGGTTCCTCGTACAGCCCTGCAGCGCAAGCTCCTGGTTCGTAGTAAACAACCCATCAGGCTCCTCCTAGAGCCCTGCTTCCGAATCCAGAGCAAGCTTCCAGGTGCAGCGCGCTTCCGGTTCGAAGCAAAACCAAGCATGGACAGAGATTTCTTTCTAGAGCTCAGCAGCGCCCACCCCCGCAAATTTGAATATTAAAATAATTCGAAAAAATTTTTAAATTTTTTAACCATTTTAAAATTGTTTGATGTTTATTATTTTCTAATTACACACAATATTTATTTGTTGAAAATTAAAAAATGATTTTATAATTTGGTGATTAAACCTAACTGTTCACATAAATGATAAAAAAGAAACCCTTTTTACCATGGAAAGTTGCTCCTATTGCCGTTTCACATGTTCTTCCGATTTTTAAGTCAAAATTCGTAAATTAAAAAAAATAAAAATGCAAGTAATGTTTATACGTTGAAAGCCGAAATCAAAAATACAAATAATTCATTTTGTAGTAATTATTCAATTATTCCTTTCGGGTAAACATAAAAACACCTATAAGTTAGTATACGTGTTTCTATTGTCATTAAACATGGTGTACATACCGATTTTGAAGTCAAAATTTGTGAATTTGTGAAAAAACAAGAAATCAATGGTGGGGGTGACTGGGAAATGGTATGAAGATCGCGATTGCGCAGATTGGCTATTTGACATGCGTAGAATACAAATCGAAGGTTCTTTTTCAAGCGCATCTACATTGAAGCATAACGCCCCTCCCCACCCTATCTTGCTGTTTTATCCCATTGTCATTGTCAAGTTTTTGAACCTAAATTGGGTCTTCCGGGTTAAGGCGTCTGGGCTGTGAACCTTATAAAGACACACCCACAGACACCAGTGCGAAAACGGGTTTCCGATATTCTAGGACCCTAAAATGTTTTTGATGATAACAATACCTTCCTATAGCTATACTCCGTATAGCAAGAAAGGTAAACACTGATAGTAGGCTCTGAAATGAACGTTACTGTTGACATAAACCAGAATGCAATTTTTATATATTGTGACGTTGTCGCCTTATTACATATTAATTAAAGTTTACTTAATACTATCGCATGGAGTAAAAAATTCAAGCAAATCAATCACAAGTTGCTACGCAACACATCTTTTAGGTTTATACCCGATTATTTTACAATTCACTGGTGGTATAGCTGTTGAAAATTTTAAATGTAAAGCAAACAAGAGTTAACGGTGGAAAATCAGCAATGGTAAAAGGTTATAACGAATCTGTTAAAAAAATAATTAGATTCAGGTTATAATAATGCATTAACAAAAACTTGTAAAATAAAAGACAACTGCGTTATAATTTTGCCGTCAAAAACAAAAAATCTAATGTTTCAATTGTTTCTGCTTTTCGTATCTCAAATTCCTGTTCAGATTATTAGTGAGCATAAAATTTCCTAACATCGCCATCGCCCCAATTTAGTCGTCCTCGTTATCTGTTCAAATAAGCGAGATTCCGATGGTGACGCTGGAAAACCCGGCACCCTGTATACGTGAGTGTACGTGTTTCTATGGTGACCTCGCTACTATATAATACGAAGCTCAGTATTACTAAACAATTTATGATTTTCGTTAATAATAAACAACTACACAGTCACTGAAATGTCAATGGTCAATACCTTCTCTGTTCAAACCAATTTTCACGAGTTTACCTTTTTTGTACTTCTACGCGTGTAACTCGAATCAGTCAACAAACACCGATAAATGGCTTAAAAAATATGACACGAACAAAGCTCATGCAAATAAGTTTAAAATAAATTGTGTGATTTGATTTGGAGATACATTTCAGCCCTCGTTTTCAAAGGTAAATGAAATATTTCATTAAAATACTTTTGTGTTGCTCTGCATTGCGCATAGTTTGTATTTTCCAGGAAATTCGCGTGTGTGATTTTTTACGAGTGCCATATTTTTTATGAAGCAACAATTTTTCTTCATGTTGTGTACGTGTGCATTTGTGACATATCTGGGTGGAGAAATATTTCACTGTAAGTACTTCACACGCATTACTGTAATGTTGGTAATTTGATATTTTCCTTTGGGAAACATGTAACAAGTGAAACCAGGACAATGTTAGGAGACACAAACTTTAATATATTTATTTATACTCTTAAGTGTTTTTGACACGGAAACAAAAAAGCTTTTAATATGTTTAGTTCCGAGTTTTCAAGTTAAAATGCAGAATTTAAATAAATTGTAAAATAACACTCATTGGCGCTTACAACATTTTATACAGAAGAGGACAAGCTAAAATAATTTGTTAGACTTAAACCTGTCTCAACTTTTAGTGACGATAGCCCCTCCACCCCCACTATTATACAGAGCCTTCGTTAATTACTGATACCTACGTGACCTTTGGTCCGCAGTGACTTAGGGAGTTTTAGATTTTAGATGTTGAAGTCAGTTCAGGATTGGTGCTCGTGGTAACTAAAAATTCCCTGTAAGTTTCACTGTCAACACTCAAAATGAGGTTATGTATGTAAAGTGTAAGTTGGGTTGCCTATATTTTGTGGTCACGTGGATGTCAGTAATTACTAAAGGTTCTGTATAAGGCGCATATTCCTATATACTGGTGTCTGTCGGACGCTTAAGTTTTCAATGCAAATAAGAAAATTAAGTTTGCACGGTTTGTTTGGATGAGACTTCATCGCGTCCATAAATCGGCGAAAAAAAGTGCAGCTACCTCATAGATTCAGCTATTTAAAATTAATTTGCAATTTAAACTTTCAATTAAAAATATCTCGGTTCTTTAACAAATTATCTAAGTACTAGTTACCGAAGAAAATACATGCTGGATAAAAGATTGCTTGCGTGACCTTTTTCTTTTTAAGTTCCAGGGAATTCTGAGCGCCCTCCCGCAAATCCCCGTCGAGCGTCAATGAAAATACTGTACTGAATATCAATTGTTTATTCTTGTTTACAAAGAAAAAATAATAAAATGTTATTTTTAATTGTATGGCTGTGATAATTATCAAACTGCATAATCGATAATCGAATATAAGAAAATATTCGTTTGCATTGAAAATGCTCGTCATCGTCCAAATAATAAAAAAATAACAAGAGTTGGATATGGATCTTCCTTACTTAATAATTATACAATACGTAAAAAATTAATAATAAAAACTGCATACCAGTAATACTTTAGCTATTCACGAAGCTATCAAGAAAAATTGTATCCCACTATTGTAATGTCATTACTTTAATTATTAAGCGCAGTTTGAATGCAAATTTTTACTTATGATACTTTATTGTAAGGAAGATTTAACGTCGAGTGTTGCTCAATAAAAAAATACCGTTTTCTTTAAATAACTTAATTTTTTACCGAAAAGCAGTAGGCCATCACAAAATAGCACATATCCGCTTCTTCTTCGAGTCCTTTTCATGTGGTGAGCGTGCTTAATGAATCACACAGACATAGGGGACCTACTGTTTAACGCGGTCTCCGAACCGCAGGAAGTGCAAGAGATAATTTTCTGGCGGAATACCTTGCTGGTGTGCCATTGCCCTGCAATGGAGAACCGTAGTTAAAAATCCGATGTTCCGGTACTGAGATTTGAAACCCAGACCCCAAGCATAGCAATACAACGTTCTAACCGCTACCCTACGGCCGACTCTAAATCATAGTTCTCGTTAAATTAGACAACTTTACCTAATTTAATATCTTAATTTTTGTTTTGACTCCAATATTGCAGAAGATACACTCGTAGTATGCTGGACAAGAAAAATCAACCGCCCTGTATACAGAGAGATACAGCACAAGACTATACACGGTCAAAAGTAGAAGAAGATAAGACGGATTGCAGTTTGCAATTTTATTTATTAATTTATCAAATAGTCTATTATTCGAGCTACCGATTAATCAAATAATAAAATAATCATATAAGCAATTAATTCCTCAATTGATAAATTGAATAATCGAATAATAAATTAATCGATTAATCAAATGATTGAGTAATCGATTAATTAATATTTTTTACATAACAATTGTTTAAGGGATTAATCGGTTAATAGTTGCATAACACATTTAATTATTAGTTTACACAAATAAAAGTTTTTCAAATGGATTTTGCCACAATATAGAAATTCACTTTGCGATACAAACTTGGTATAAAACTTTTCCCATCAAAGTAAAAGACCTGCCGTTCTTTTGTAGCTCTGTTAATATTAAAAATGGAGGGAAAGTTTTAAATATAAAAGTTTATGGTAATTAACTGTTGCACAAACTAAAATTATTATCAATCATACTGGGTATTAGGTTACGCCCGTACACCACTTTACTTTGCTATTTTAAATAGATAATAACCCAGTATATTACTGCATTTTTAGATTCTACATTTAACTCCAACTATAAAAGTGTAGCGGTTCAATAATATTAAAATTAACAGTTTTGAAGTTATGCAAATAAAATTGAAGTTGTTGACCAATATTTAAAAAAATGAGCGAAGCACCTCGTCTGGACTTTCCCGTTTTAGATATTGTTACTTATCATTAGGGTCCGGATTTCTAGGCACTAAAAAAGTCCAAAATAGGAATGCAAATAGGCACTAAAAATAGATTATAGGCACCAAATAGACACCGAATAGTCAAAATAGGCGTCTAAATAAGCACACAAAAATTTAAATTTGGGATATAAATGTGCAACAAATAGCTAAAATATGTGAAAAACACCTTGGGCCTCCTTTTAAAGTATAGTTAGCATTTATGGGGTCAGTTTCATTTGTCTATTGTCTTACGCATATTTTTTCGTAATTTACCTCGCTCAGTTGTCATCGATGTTACGACGAATTTTTTTTTAATAATCGATATTTGATTTTTTGCAAAAGATTCCTCCAGATTATAAAAAAACAAAAACGGGAAAACAAATTCGTTTACAAAAATTAAGGTGGGAGGAGGAAAATGAACCCCAGTAAATATTGCTGCATCTACATATTAAATGGCGAATCTTCTTTTACTATTACTCAAGAGCACGTTAACCTAAACAGAAATTTTTTATTGGCCGCCGTTGATTAAATAAATAGGTAGGAATTTTCGATATTTAAAAATTCAAAGAAGGTGTCACAAAGAAGCCAGCGGACTGAAACACGGACCAAATTGTAGCTGGCCTATAGTTCTATGTCTAGAAAATAAAATCGTGTGGCCAGTTTTTGAGCAGATGTCTTTAAAAAAGTCAAATTTTTGATATTTTTTTACTTCACAGTTTTGTACTTCACACTTTAAGTCGTTTTAATAGTTCTAGTAGCTTAAAGCATTGTGTACCCAGAAAACATTTTCAATATAAAATTTCATCCCGATTCGAAAACTTGTTTTTGAGTAAACAGGCGTTAAATTCTAATTTTTTTAAATTCATAGACGGCGTTACAGAAAAATTAGCAAGCTGAGACATGAATCAAATTGTAGCTTCTCAAGCTCCATGAGCTTACAAAATTATAAAAAAAATCGTGCGGCCAGTTTTTAAGTATATTTTTTTTTATTTTGGAAAATTTTTCACTTCATTGCTTTTAACTTATCGAAAAGTTTTGTGCACAATAAGATTGTGTCTCTATAGAGCTATTATGATAAAATATTTGAACCCAATCCGTTAACCTATTTTTGAGTAATAACGCGCTAAAGTCAAAATTTTATAAAATTCGTAGCGGCCGCCATTTTAAAGCTAGAAAGTTCAATAAAAAAGCGTTGCATTTGCCCTAAAGTGTTCTATTGAAATTCGTTTTCAAATTTATAAAATTTGGTTTAGGAATAAAACGCAACCAAAAGCACATGTCTCACTTTCGCTTCCGGTTTCGGATTTTTTTTTAATTTCTTTTCTCGGAGAATTTTTGATATACCTCTAGATTCCAAAGCTCATCGAAATCCGACTATCCGCTCGATAGTTATGATGCAACACACACATACCCACACGGCCACCCGCACACAGACAGACATTTTTTTTAAACCAGGTTTTTTGGTTCTTCGAAGCCCAAAACGTGTATTTCCGTCAAAACCGCAATTAAAGTTTCTTTATCGATTGCAAATTAAAGTTGGTATGCCATGAAAACAAAACAAAAACTTTCTTTTATTAAGTTTCAAGTGACAAAGCAATGTCACATTAATAAAAACAACAATTAAGGTTTTGGTTTTAACTAGGGCTAAACCACAACGCGTTTCGTTCTTATCAGAATTCACCACGTAGCGTGGCTTCAATCTTTTCCGCAGTTTAAACCAAAAGCGACGGCAGATAGTATACCAGAAAAACAGAATTTGCTGGAATTAAATATAGAATCTAAAACTGCATTAATATATACGTGTTCTATTTAAAATAGTAAAGTAAGGTGAGCTACCGGCGTAACCAAACACCCGGTATAATTAAAAACACTTTTAGGTCATGCAACAGTTTATTATCAAACACTTTTGTATTTACAGTTTTCCTCTATCTGTATTTAATATAAGTAAAGCTATAATAATAAAAGCGACGTTACGGAGTTACAGCCCTTCAAACTACCAAACATATTTTTTAACTCTTACAAAGTTTGTGCCAAAGTTTGATCAAAATCTACCAAGGTTAACTTGTTCAGTTAATTGTGGCTAATTCGTTCTCAAAGAGTTTTAGGTACATCGTCATTCAATCTATTAATAATAAAACATGGACAATGTTTTGTATTACAATTTCACATCAAACGCTTAATGACACCATCAATGGTAACGATTGTGTTCTAGGGTCCAGGGCATATTATCATTGTCATTTGATGTCCAACCACAATCAAATTGGTTTTGGACGACGCTCTATTAGTAAATATAAAAGTAATTTATGCTCAACCTGTTGTAAAGATTATGTGAAAATTTTCTCATAAATTGAAGTTATTTTTTGTCACTATTTTTGATGAATAGTAGCAGAATTTATATAAATTTACATATTTTTGCTTGCTAAAAACTTCGGCTTTGCATATGAACGCATATTTTAAAATTATTTATTATTTATTTGCAATTACTGGATATTTATTCATTTTCCTGATTGTCACATGTTACTTAACGATTTTGAATAAAAATCGAAAATGAACCAGCATGCGGTTTTGCTAACAAAACCAATCTGACTTTCCTGTGAGAAGCGAAATAGCCAAAGTTTTATGGAACATTAAACCAACTGACTGTAAAATAAGCGTAGAAGCGGTGCCACAACTTACTAAAATAAGCGTAGAAGCGGTGCCAAAGTATAAGTATGCACGACGGTTTTCCAAGCACAAACACAATTTTTGCGACAGAAGGCAAACATTTTCCAGCAGATAATTTAGATAAATAGCTGGTTTGCAATTTTATTAGTAACGGAATGATAACATTCAAATTTACGTTAACTGTGTATAAATTAGTTTAATTTACAGCGTCTCTTGCCTCATTCTATTTTATTATTTTAATAGAAATGAATACTTGTTTTTTTCTGCATGTTGTGCTGTTAAAATGCATCATTTGGCATTTTAAACGCATATTTTGCATGCATATTTGAGCTTTTTTATTGCATATAAATCCGCTCTTTTTTTGACAAACGTTCTAGAAAAACATATTTAAATAAAAAACTGCGTGTATTGATAAAAACTGTGTAAGATCTTTATTCACATCGTGCTTACAGCGTAAATGTAAAAAAACGAGTTTCGTGTTTAAAATCGCGATAATGAACGGTGAAAATAAATTTTTTAGAACTGATTTTCAGAAAGCGTGCATATTAAAGGTGAACAATTAAAAGGAAGTGCGTTTTAAGTTAAAATATGGACATTGAACTTCTTTAGGCCAAATATTTCATGTAAACTTTCTAAACAAAATAAGTATTAGTGTATACAAAATATTAAATGTTTCAAACACAAACTCAAGGGATAAAAACAAATTTGATATATCAAGAGATCAAAAAAGAAGACGCAATTAATAATATTCATGATTACATTATTACGTATATGAAATATTTCTCACATTGCCGCTAGTTTTTCATCGCCCAAAAGCAAGTTTGCATTGAAAATAAATATATACCAAAAATTCTAAAATAAGATTCTTTACTTATTTTTGCAAGCCTTTCCGCACCAAAATACGATCACTTCAGTGCGGTTATCATTATCTTCTACTACCTTCCTCGCTATTACAGTAGAAGAAGGTACTGTTACCGTCAAATTTTCGTAAGTAAACATTTTGACAGATATACCAATTTCAAGGTCCAAGAATGCCGAAAACCAGGTTTTGTTATGGTGTCTGTATGTTTGTGTGTCATACATTTGTTGTATACATTTTAAAACCCACACACCTTACCTCAAAAAATCTAATTTAGGTTTAAAAGATTAATAATCTAAGTTGCAGGCTTCCGCGGCCGTTGTTAATAACAGCTAGGCTTCCGGGTTGGAGCCGCGTCATCGGTGCATGAACTGCCGACGTTTCGTCCTCGCTTCCACGGGACATCTTCAGGGCTGTGGTCACTTTGGGATCTGGAACACAACAGTCGTGTTCCAGATCCCAAAGTGACCACAGCCCTGAAGATGTCACGTGGAACCGAGGACGAAACGTCGGCAGTTCATGCACCGATGACGCGGCTCCAACCCGGAAGCCTAGCTGTTATTAAAAGATTGATATTCAGACTGGGATGAAAACGCAAAATAGCGAAATTGGTTTAAAACAGGCGGTGGGAATAGGTGTAATACTATATAGACGCGCTCAGAATTAAGCTTATATTCATATTCTACGAATTTCAAATAGCCGATTTGAGCAAGCACGATATTCTTACACCCCCCCCCCCCCCCGCGGTTATTGCCGCCATCGTTTTCTTTGTGTATTTTTTAAAATTGACAAACATCGACTTCAAAATCGGTCAATAGAAACAATCTTCCATTGAGAAAACACCCTTAGGTGGTTTTCTTTTGGCCGTTTACCTAACCAATATAACTGAATAATTGCCAAAAACAAGATAGGTATCACAAAACCACATAACCACGACAAAAAATGAGAAGTGGGGAAAGGTGCTTGACTTCAATACAGACGAGCTTGAAAAAGCTCTGATTCGTATTCTACGCATGTCGTAAAAAACCATCTGCGCAAGCCCGTCTCCCTACCACACCCTGGTCACTGCCACCATATATTTATGCATTTTGACTTGTAAGTCAGTATGAATATGTTCAATGAAAATAGAAACAACTTTGAAAACACACCTCTGGGAAATTTTGATCGTTTACCTGAACAGTAATTAATTGGATATTTGCCAATAAATCGACCATCGCCAAATTAAAAAATTAATTTTAGATATTACCGAATAAATATGGTTTGCTGTTAGAAAATACTAAATATCACAAATTTTTCTAACTTTTCAAAAGTTTCCATATTTCAAACAATTACAATATTTTCAAAAATTTTCCTAATTTACATGTATGAATTTTCCAAAATTTTCAACACTTGAAAATTCATATTTCCAAACATTTTTCAAAATCATCAAAATTGTAAAATATTTCCACATTTTTACTAGCTCCAAAAATTTGCAAATTTACAATAATTATTTCGATTTTTATTCATTAAAATTGTCAAAACTGTAAACAATATTGTTTGCTATTAAAAAATACTAAAAGAAATTTCAAAACTTTCAACAAATCTTATTTTCAAAAACTACAAAATTTGAAGAACTTTTAAAATTTTGCAACATTTCCAAAACTTTACAAATTTCTCAAAAATTTTAATAATTTTAAATATTTTCAAAAATTCCCTTTAATTATGAGAATTTTCGAAAAATTTACATAACTTGAGACATACATTTTCAATATTTTCAAACATTTTTAAATTTGTCTAAAGACTCAATAATTTTAAACATTTTCAATATTTTTAAAAATTTTCTTAATCTATAAAAACGTTTGCAAAATTTACTAGACCTAAAAAAATTTTAATACTTCAATATTTTTAAAAACAAAATTTTCAAAAATTGTCACACGTTTTCAAAATTATTCCCATTATCATACATTTCAAAAACGTGTCGAGATTTTCAAAATTTTTTGGAAAATTTTCAAATGTTTAAAATTTATACTATTGTCAAAATTATCAAAATTGTAAAAAATGTTTTAATTTCTAACATTTCCATTTTTTAGAAATATCCCAATTTTCAAAAAAATTTTAATTTTCTTAACATTGTTAAAAAAGTAAAAGATTCTAACATTTAAAAAAATTGTAAAAAGACTTCGATAAATGCGAGGAAGGTCCCGTGGCGGTTACCCGACAGCTTTTATAATGTGTTGAAGGTTCAGGTGTTCCAACTACACATGGCTTTTAACAATTTTCTTTAATGCCCTATAAAAACTTCCATTAGAGTTTACGGTTAAGACCAAAAAGCATTTAGTTTCCACGAAGATAGAGCTGTCATTACGTAACGAAGGTAATTATAATATACGAGCCCTTCTGTAATATTGTTAATGCTTTCGAGCTCTTACCCTTCGTGCATTACGTTTTGCATACACGGTACCAAGCGCATACTATAAACGATTTATGGAGGCGACGTGTTCAGTACCTAAAACGTATATAAGCTTTTATCAGCATCACGAAATATCGGCTATATATTTTTACAACCCTACAAACAGCGCTCTATTGGCAAAGATGGCATTCACGGTTGCCAACCGTAGAGGTTCAAACTCGTATGATGGTAATATAAACGGCTTTCTTATTAAACGTTCGAATGATTCTTTTGATGTTGTCTCCATGATCTTATTGCGTTCACGCTCCAATAGAGGTTCGTTATAAAAAATTACGAACTTGTATGTAATACGTATACGCTTTTCATATTAAAAAATGTCCCATTAGACCGATTGTAAATACACTTGTATGTCAGTTATTTAAAGATTTTGACTTCTACTGGCAATATGCTTTTATTACTTAAAATAACCTATCAAACAGTACTCGGATATAACTATCAAAAAATACCAAGATATTATATTCGAGATAACTTTCAAATACTTGTTTGAAGGTCATGCAGCTATTTGGATGTAGTACATATTGAGTGCGATTCCTGATTGAACATAAATTTAAATAACTTACTTCAATGTCACATTACGACTTAATCACCTCAAAGTCAGCCAGAAAAATGTAAATTGAAATACCGACGGGGGAGAGTATTTCAAGGTCACATAACATTGCAGGTTAAGAAAAAATTGACTAATTCAACGTCGTCTAATTAAAACGCCAATATGAAGAAAACCTCAAAACTATACCGCGCTTTTGTAGTTGAAAAGATCCATTTTCATAAAAATTGCACTCTAAAGTTCATAATAACTACCATTATTGAAGAGACTACTTTTTAATTCTAAAACGCTAGAAGAGTTGCACTTAACGCACGCCAAGATATGTGGAAGATGCAGCAAGATAAAGCAACAGTACATAATGCATTTGCTGACTGTCCTAAACACGTGGATATCAATAAAACTGTAGAGTGGTCAGCACGATCTCCTGACTTAACACATCGCAATTGTTATTTATATTGAATTATCTTTAAAACGCTGTTTACAGGAAAGCTTGTGCTAATGTTGAAGACTGCTTCACAAAAGTACCCACCAACAGATGGACTGGTTATCTTTTGTCAGGAACACGAGGGTCCGGGATGTTAAAAAAAATATTTTTTTGACTACCCTTAGTTAGTGGGTCGTATATTTAAAACGAATTTTAACAAAACCTCGAAGCTTATACCAATATTAAATAAAATGTTTTTTTACCCTGTAACCCCGTATATTTTTATCCTAATGGTAAGTCCACTTAATTCCCACCAAAAAATCTGATTAACTTTTCTTTGTAGATGCAGTAAATACAACTCGCGCGCTCACCGTCCACACGCAAATACAGAAATCATGTCGCGCGATGGAAAACAAATGAAGTTGACACATGTATTATTCAGTTTTGTTACATAAATATCATAGTTTATGCTTTTTAATAAACTAGCCACTACTATCACTATTTCATAAATACAGAAACAATGTAGCAAAAAATAAAGTAAACATATGAAATTTATGTAGTAAAACCACAGTACTGTGGTAAAACTAAATAACACACTTGTCAATTTAAATCGTTTTCTATCGCGCGCTACGATTCCCTTATTTGCGTGTAGACCGTAAGCGCGCATGCTGTTTTGAAAATATACATGAAATTTTTTTGTCAAAAAGCTGCTTAGATTTTTTGTTGGGAATTAAATGGTCTTACCATTACGATAAAAAATATGGAGCATTCCATTTATTCATACGTCAGTTTATAGTACGTGTCCGTTCGCGCAACTTTTCATTAGTAACCTATCTTCTCAAATAGCAGAAACATATTAAAGCCTGTATCTTTTGGCTCAGGCTGTATAGATTTGCGTCTTCGCAGCACAACTGAATAAAATGCAACGTGACTTTGTAATGCAGTTGCATTGAAGTCCGAGATTAAAACAAGACCAACTTCACGCAGTATTTTTTTAGAACAAGTTATCAGCAGATTATTTTCTAATAATACAAACAAAGAGAACCTAAATTTGCTTATCTGCATTGAAAACTGTAGCGGTCTATTGTACAAACGAATATGCTCCTCATATAATGGACGCGTAAATATGTGGGTTTTAGTAATGTAAGCCCCTCACCAATATAAGTTAAAGACAAGGATAAAGGATCCGGATTCGATATACAGATACATACTTCTATTAAATAGTTGACAAGTATTGAGTCTGCTGCATATCAGCTATATTGTCTGATCGGGATTAGCTACAACTTGTTTAAGAGGCCTCTGTGGGTAGTATACGATGAAGTAAAATTAATTTCTTAAACCAAAGACGATCGCAATGGCGCTGCTTTCATTTTCTTAGATTATCAAAAGATTATTTTTCAAAAACTGCCCACACGATTTTCTTTAACTTTCTGGGCCAATAGAACTTGCAGTGAATTACAAATTTGTTTTTCACTAATCTCCCAAAGTTCACTCCGACGCCTTCCATAAATTTTTAAAAAATTTGAAATAGATTAATTATTTATCCAAAAACGCAAACGCCGATCGTTATAATTTTTTATCAGTTCAATAGACTATTTAAAGTACTTTATTAGGATCAAAAGAAATGTCAACTATTTTAAAAAATAAGAAAAAAACGTTACTTTTTAATATCAACAACGCGTTTTCCAGCAGTTAACGTGATTTTAACTGCGCATATCAATTAGCTCTAACTAAAAAATATATTTTTTATACCGATGTTTAGTCTGATATCCGCTATGGGGCGGGCGGTTCCTTTCATACTATTCTTATACGGTTTGCGAAATTTTTTGTACCATGTATATGAGATTCGCTTCATATAAAAATTTAAACTATTACCTATGATGTAATAGTTATTTACGTCATTAGTCCGGTAAAACAGATATTACGTACGAATAAGTAATTAATTCGGACGAGGCAAAATCGAGTCCGAATTTTATTGCGCAATGAGTACGTAATATCTGATACCGGACGAATGACGTAATGTTACTTTATACTGAAACTAAAATTTAAAAACAAATTATAATAAACCGAATCTGATTCAAACTTCCGCCAATTTACACAAACAACTGCTAGTTGGCATGGCTAGAGGGTTGCTAGGGACGCTTAGTTTGTTTACTTTTGTCATTCGCCAATAAATTAAAAATGAATGAGAAGCATTCCGAAGAAATTTTGCGAAAATCTAAAGAAGCTACGGCTAATCTTATTCCCGTGAAGTCGGAAGGGCGGTATAAAAAAGAATATGACGTGTTTACAGAATGGCGGCGGCAAAACTCCTATAATGCTAAAAAAAACTGATGAGGATGTTATGTTGGCATATTCGTATGCTTTGGTAAGTTTTCTTTGACATTTTAAATATTTATATTACAACTTCTTTCATTTCTAGTCTAAAAAATATTGTGGTACTTCTTTGTGGAGTAAATATTCCATGGTAAAGTCAATGTTGCTAGTGTTTGAGACTCAAGTATTTGGTACTAATACCTTACCCTTACCTGATTGTGTGGAAATTCCTTCAATCCAAATTAGTGAAAATAAAAACTGTACCATTAATTTTAATTTTGCCTTATCAAAATGTTCTTAGTTTCTTGTTTGTTTTTTATAAATTTGTGCAAAGGTGGCTTTGAATTGAGTACTGTAAAAACCTACTGTACTGTAATAACGCGTTTTACAATACAGTGCAGTATGACGTAAAACAGTCTATAACAGTACAGCATGATGTAATCTAATTTTCGAAATGCTACTGATAATTACAACTACTGCATCTACTTAGAACCTCTGCCATTTTAGCAAGTTTCTCACAGATATATTCTATATGGTTCTTGAATTTAATTTCACTAACTATTATTATTTTTACAGACGTATTATTTGCTAGGAACTAGGAAATACAACTGCCACGCTTGCTATTTAATCACTACACAAAACAATAAAAAATCACTATTCATAACGAACTTGCATGTTTCACAAATATTATTTTAAAAAACAAGTACAAAATTCAAACACCACATTGGTAGAAACAACCACAACGTTTTGGCATTTTCATTAACAGAGCAGTCACCTCACGGTAAGTTATTTCCCCTATTTAAATAAAAGTCCAAACTAGACAGAAAAGTTTTCAGCGACAAAACTTTTGAATGAACCTGGGTTTCATGCCTTCGTTATAGTATGGAAAACAGATTCTAAAAGCGACAACAAAAAGAGCTGCGGAAACAATCGTCGTTCCCTTATTTATGTGTAGACTTGATTAGGGCGATTTTCTAGTGGCACTTTAGTACTTTTTCCGTCGTTCTAACAATAAACAATATGATGTGCCTTGAAAAAGAAATAACATGTTTATATAATGTATGTGTTTCAGGATTTCAATGGAAATTCTAGTTTACTGTAAATCAAATTCTTAAATATATCAACACTTCTCACTAATAAAAACAAGGCGGTGGAAAACAAGGGCACACATTTTTCAATACATATCAACAGTCCATTGATATACAATGATTCATTAATAAAAAGAAATAATCAATAAATAAAGATTACAATCGATATTGCTATTTTAGCAGAGAATAACCTTTATGAATTTAAATTTTTAAATAGGATACAGGGTGCGTCAAAAGTATAAAATACTAGGTGAAAACATACATCAAAAAATCCTTCGAGCGGTATATAAACTTTCATAAAAAGGAACGTAATGACCACGAAGTAACATAAAATATAAGGAGGATGCACGAACCGTCTGTTGCTATGATATGCATGTCTCAATTATGCAGCACATGTGACAGAAATCCGAGACATGAAACCTATAAAACTTAGTCGATCGTCAGTCGCCAATATTTTATTTTAAATGTCGGTAATGACCGCATATGTTACGTTAAGTTGTTTGATTTCTTGATGGTGTCGGATCTATCAGGTTACAATATATTTTAGTTTTAACCATTGAAAATTATGAAATTTTGTCATTACAATCAAATTCTGTGACAGATTTCCAATCTCAATTGTGAACAAAAACCAACATCAGCACAGCCTTGAAATAGTACATTTAGTAGTTTCCTTGTCTCAGCGATCTCCCTCTCTAAAACACTACAGAATAAGGCCATGGCAACCAGGGTTCCTGCATACTCTTAAGTATATATTATGCTCTGTGATTATGACACATTTATGCAAAAAAAATCTTGGTAAACCATTTTGTAGTTATGGCGTAATCGATAGTTTTTTTTTAAAGGAAACGTCAAATTTGGTGTCGTTAGATAAAGCATTTTTTTTATCAATTAAGTGATATAAATGTTTGGCTTTGATGTTCTGCCCGAGCATTTTATAAAAATCTTAAAGAGTGAACTAAAACGCTAGAAATATAAACTAAATTCAATGACTTTAACATAGCAGGCACTAAAACAAAAAAAAAATACGTTTTAATATAAAAATTCAGTATTTATGTTCAAAGCCTGCTATGTTAAGGTAATTGCATTTAATTTATGATTGCAGCATTTTTTTAAATTAACTAACATTTAAACATTCTTTTTAATATTTGGGTACGACAAAAATGCCAAACATGCATATCACTTAACAGATTAAAAAAATAATCTATCCAACAACATAAATTCTCAGTATGTTACCATTTAAAAAAATATTGATGATCAAAATGGCTGCCCATAGTATTTATTTAACGTGTTATTATTATTAATATTCGTGTTTATAACAATTTGTATAATAATCTGAAGGATTTTTTTAAATTTCAAAATAAAGACGGCACAGCCAATATTCCATACGTTTGGGGCGCCCATATGGTCATTCATTACAATGTGGAAGTAAAACATGGGTCTTGAATGAATGAGAAAAAAAAAAGAATAACAAGGAAAAAAAATCCTGGTTCAGAAACATAAAGATATTACAGTCTACACCTTCCACAACACATAATGCCATCAAAAGTTAGCCATAAAAACAACACGGAAGAAAGGGAACATGGCGAACCAGAACCACGCGACTCACCTACTCACAAAGTTTGATGAAAAATATGCATGCATGTGCATCATTGTATCCTGATCCAAGGTATTCCAATATAGCAATCCCTAAAAGATTATTTTGCATATTAAATGTTTTGTTTCGATATAAAACGTGGTAAAATAATATGTTAAAAGATAAGAGCATTGATTTCATTTTGAATTATAAACAGGGTTGGGCATGTAGAAACAAGCTCGAAAAATGGTTGCAATATTCTACTAGGAGAGGTTATAACTCGCAACCTATTAGGGTTAGAGGGTTGTTTGTTTCTGGATCTACAGAAAATTGAGTGTACTTTAAGAAATCGTACGACTTTTGGGCCAAAAATTAAAAAACGTTGAGGTTATTTATTTGGAAGGGTTTGGAAATTATTGAGGCTAGAACATTATTTTTGTTTGTTTTACGCAGAATTTTATTATCCTCATTTTCATGAGACTACGTCTAACGTAGGATGCTATGGAAACGAGCCATCCATGATTTGTGAATTTTTGCACCATTTTCAAAAAAATGTTCTGGGTTTCCCACCAAGTTAGCATTTACGTACTGTTTTTTTGCAAGATAAAAAAAAATTTTTCAGCAAAAAAAAGCTTTTTCCCTACAAAAATATCTGATGACTGAACAGAAGTCCATTAACTGCGCTGCTACTTTACAAAATAACTAAAAATAATTTAATTTGTGCCTTAACATCAAAATGATTTCAATTCTAGCTAATAAGCTGTGTTTATCTTCAATTTTTTGTTTCGCGTGATTAATTTTGTTATGTAGCATTAAATAAAGAAGAATTATCAATTTTAAATAAAATACTATAAACCTAATTATCTTTGCCAGTTAATAAAAAAATATATATTATCACTATTTGAACTCGTAACTGCTAGCATACCAGTGCACCACGTGTAACAATCGGTATCGCAACCAGTTACATCAATGCGCTTGACTATTTAAAAAAATGTTTAAATCTTTATTCGTATTAAACTTTTAATTGAATTGCCATCCGGTAATGAAAAAAATTGTTATCTTATCATTTAGGGTGATTTAAAGTAGTAAAGTTCTCCTAAAAACATAATATACAACTATTTCATATTTTTCATGCTAAACTGTAATGTTCCACCTAAATTGGAATTTACTGTATATGCAGTTTTTTAACAACACCTTTACTATTTGCGAAACTCATTCTTAAATTATATACATGATGTGCTGTACTTTCTTACCAACATTATAATGTTTGTTTCAAACTTCATCTCATTATTAAAACAAATTCACTAGCTTCTTAAATTTTGCCGCATAGGAACTTTCATTTGGGTTCAACCAACTACATATTCCCGAAATGGACAACGCGTTGGAATGTTCCTGTTAGCGCAGACAACTTGATGATATCACATGAAACACATTAAGCCTGGTCGTCTACATTAATCCTCACATAGAGAAATATTTCCTCATATAAGGTTATTAATTATCAGATACTTTTGTTGTCATAAAAACGGAGCAATTTCCGGTGCAACATTAGTCTTCCAGGTACATACAATTTAATTAAACTAGAAAAGTTTTTACCAGAACGTATACAACAGTTTAAAAAAATTACAGTACCGTACCTACCTATTACACATCAATGGAATAAAAATTACCATAAATCCCAGCCCTCTTAACAGAAATTTACTCTAAACCCCTGCAACCAACCGTAATTGCATTAGCATGAATTTAATTGCCAGTATTTCATGTTAGTATGAGCAGTTTAAATCTGCTCTTGATAACGTTATCACAAACCGGAAGTGGATAATTCAGGGTGTCCCCCAAACACGCGTTCAAAACGCACGCTTGTAATATTTTTACATGCCAGCAATCGATAATTAAATGAATAATTACTCTAAAACTAGTGCAACCCTTGTTTATTATCGAGTTTTTTCCCCTTCCACTTTAAAGTTTATGACATAAAGTTCTAACACGCAAACATGCAGCTCTGAAAGGATAAATTTATAAATTGGTTAACCGTAATTATTTTCTGGTCACGTTTCTTTTCTCAAGTTAATTTACAAATACGTGTACTGAAAATCGTTAAGCATCCTCCCCCAATAATTTGATTGAAAAACAGAGAAAAGCCCCGCAATACTGCGGGTAAATTTTGTGACTAATTTATCCTGTAGCGCGGTCTTAATTAACGCCGGAATTAAGGGCTGAAGGTGACCTAAACAGGCATGCAACCCTTGTTTTGAAAAGAAGTCCAAATGTACAACAAAAAGCTTTTAATTCGAAGCAGATTCTTAAATTTAACAATATTTTTCTGAGCAACCACGATGCATGTTACGAGTTTTCTCCATCACAAAGGTTTCGTGATATAATATAAGGCTAATTAAATTTACTACAGTATTATTAAATTCCTTAGAAAAGTAGCTACTGAAACCTAATCCTTTGTGACAGAACAATAGCATATTCGGCTGAAATTTCTCAAATATAAAAGATAATCGGACAAATCGATGTTGAAATTCAATGCACAAAAAAAAAACACAAATGAGCACGTCGTTATAAGGAAATATGAGTTTTTTTTTTGTAATTTTACGCACACGTGCTTATTTACTGCCCTGGCCCTGGTGTTATTCTGATTATTTGGTGTACAATCACAATATTATTTGTTTTAGTTTACAATTGGAGTTTCAACGTAAAATATAAACCTACATTGCTGGCTCAAGCAACCATGTCATGTAGGAGAACCGTTAAAAGTCAAATACAGAAAAAGGGTAAGCAAGAAAAACTGTATACCAAACTTTTCAAAAATAACTGCAAAACCAAATAAAATTATGTGATTTTTTTAATACTTACCAATAGACAGGAGACAACCTTATTAGGAATTATTAAAAAACTTGTCTCACCTGCAACAAAATACAACCATTAGTATATAATTCAACATATAAAATGCAGAAAAATGCTAACTAGTAACCTGCGGTTTTGAGTCGCCTTAAATAAAAACCTTAACCAAGACAAAACCAGCAGTAACAATATAAAGATGCGTATCTTATAGCGCATTATTTATTCGAAACTTACTACAACCTAATACAGAGCGAGCATGAAAGGTTAGTAACCACGTGACCATTGACTAATTTAAATGTAGTGAATTTTATTTTCCAATGTTTCCTTTTGCAATGTCATTTTGTTTCATTGGCGTTCGTACGTAATCAAAATTGGTGTTTGGGTGGCTATGTCAAGACGACGAATTATTGGTCCCATATTTTTTCACGATACTATAAATGCAGAGAGATATCGTGATAATATATTGCAACCGTTTATTGAACAGTTGCTCGACGATGAGTTAAACCAGGGTAATTTCCAACAGGACGGAGCGACAGCTCACACAGCAAATGCTACTTTAAATTATCTCAGAGAATTTTATGATGATCGACTATTAGCCATGAACGATGGCCTCCAAGAAACCCGGACCTAACACCTCTGGATTTTTATTTATTTGACGATTTTGAAAAATAATGTGTTCAAAAATTGTCTACACACTCTCGAAGAACTACAAGCGGCTATTGAAAACGAGATACGTAACACTACTGTAGATGACTTACACAGTTTTTAATAACATGAGGAGGAGTTCATTTGTGTTTACAAAGCAATGGCACTCATTTTGGGCAGCTATTGTAATTTACAAATCAAATATGTTTTTCTGGTAATGTATACAACAAATTAAGCTAACTATAGCTAAAACCTATTTTTTGTACAGGTATTTCTGTAATGTAAGTAGACTTGTAAGTTATATTCTTCAATAATATTGTCCTTTTGATAGAAATTATTTGTTTGATTAAATGCATTAATACAGGAACTGGTTTGGTGTTATTTATTTGGGGTTGTGTCCAGATTTACTGGGAATAAATCGGATTGTGGAGAACTTGAACTATGACGATTCAGTTCGTGTTTACACAGCAATGGCACTCATTTTAAGCAGCTATTGTAATTTATAAATAAAATATGTTTTTCTACAATAATATTCTTAAATAAATCCTATCATTTATATTTGCTTTATTAAATGTATTTTTAAATTGTGACGTGCCAAATTCATTCTTTTATGAAAATATGTTTTCTGTGCCCTAATTTGTACGTGCCACGCCAATAGCAATTGCTACAACTGTCAGATTTCGTTTCCTAAATCAGGGTAGCCACTTCTGTAGAATGGGTTGCCTATGTTACGTGGTCACGTGATTGACCTTTTATTCTCACTCTGTACCTAATACTCCTCTTATATCTAACCCATCTTTTACTCAAGCTGAATGTGGTCGGAAGCTAGTAGTCACGCCGGTATAAACTTGCTTTATAGTAAAAAAAAAGATTTTGTTTCGAAAAATTGCGTCAACTAACATTTGAGACAATTCAAGAATTACTTTTTATTTCTGTTTAAAATTGGGACTATTTAAAATTATTAAAATCAAATAAACAATGTTTATCAATACACAACTCTAACGTGATGCTTCTTTATAATACAACTTTGCATATACATTTTAAATTATTGAAAATATAAATTAACATCTAACAAAACCGCAAACAAAAAACTTTTCGGAGATTACAACTTCCTTTTGGCAAACTTTCAATAAAGCTTTTAATTAATAACCCAATTTTCTCTCAAAATCAACCGAAATTTTGAAGAAAATACCGGTACTTTTAAAAACTGTTAACAATCGTATAAATTAAGTAGGACACGGAATGGTGATTTTAGGATATCCGGTTTTATTTCTACACAAAAACAAAAATATCCGGATGATTTATTAAAGGATTTAATAGTTCCACCAAAATTTCAAATTTAATACTTCACCTCGAAGTTAGATGACGGTTTGATTGGAATTTCAGATTTGATACACACACATTCGTTCCAAATTACAGATTTAATAATTTGATTTGAATTTACGATTTTAGCAAATCTCCAAATTTCGCGTCTTATACCTACTCTGATTCTAATATCGTCCTTTGTTCTAAATTCTGGATTTTTGGTACGACGCGACGGATAATTTTACAGTGTGTCGCATTTACGATGAAAACCTGATATTTTCGTTATTTTTAAGAGTAGAGGTGTAAATTTTTGCAGAGTCGTAGAACTTCATAAGGTGCATCTTTTGAGAAAATTCAAAATTCGGACTGGATGTCGCGCAAAATTACTAAAAAATTTAAAATTCGAGTTTTGCGTTATAACTCGGTACATGAGGTCAAAATTAGATTCTGAACAACTTTTTCTAATAATTTTTTTCGATATTTTCAACGCGAGAATTGGCACTATTTGCGATGTCGCAGTAGGCTAGATTTACAGCTTACATTTGAGTTCTCCTAAAAATAACGAACATATTTTCATCTAAAATGCGACACACTGTATACATCGATCCGGATTTCAAATTTTTTCAACAAATCTCGATTCCGTGTTTAAGATTTAATCATTTATTCCGGATTTCAGATTTAATACTTCAATCCGGATTTATTCGGCCGAATTATCGTAATTTATACCATGCCAAGAATCCAAGTTTTGATTTCTACATCTGATCTGGAGTGTAGATTCCAGATTTTAGATTTTTCAACCAAGCTAAATTCTGGATATTAGGCTAAAATCCGGATTTCGGATTTATTATTGGATCCGGAATTCGGGTATACCATTCGATCCGTATTCCGGATTTAACATTTTCTCAATCGTCCCGGATTTCGAATTAACTTATGATTTTACCATTCGCCTGGATATCAAAATTATTGTACAACGCTACTCCGATTCAAATTTCCAATTCTACATCCGATTCGAATTTCAGTTTTTCATCCCGATCGAATTGGTATTTTTATTATTCATTCTACTTCGATTTAGATTTTATATTATTGGTGCGATCCAACTAAATTCCGGATTCCGGGAATTGCACTACAATCGGACTTTCGGGTTTTCTCATACAATCAGAGTTCCCAATCTCCGATTCGGAATCCGGATTAAATACTTCTATCCGGATTCCAGATTTTACCATTTGTGCGGATACCTAACGTACATTCGATTCAAATTTGTGATTTATACATCCGATTTAGATTTTGGATTCAAGATTCTTGCTCTGATACGTGTTTGGCTTGTAATACACTACTTGGTCAGAATTTTAGATTTTATTATACGATCTAAATTCCGGTATTACACACTTCAATCCATATTACGGATCTATTCATTCGATCTGGATTTCCAGTTATATACCTTGTACCTGATTTAAGATTGTATCATCCGATTTCTATTCCAAATTTAAGATATCGTTCGTTCAGAAATCCGGATTATGGATTTTTACCATTAGCCCGCCCGCATATCGTATTTGATACCTACTTTAATTTAAATTTCTGTTTTGTAGATCCGGTGTAGATTCCAATACAGATTTTGGGTTTAATTATGTTTCTTCGGTCCAGATGTTACATTTTCCATCCGATCTAAATTACAGAAATTAGAACTTTATCTTTCAAACCGTATTTCCAACACCTATATTACAATACGGATTTGTGATTTTAAAACGCGAACTCGATTCCGGGTCTAGGATTGTCATTCTTTTCGGATTCCGAATTTATGATTTTGTCCTTTGTCCGCATATCGTATTTTATACCTACTCTGATTCAGTTTCGTATTTTTTATTCAATCCGGATTTCCAATTCTATATTCCAATCCGAATTTCCGATTTTATCATCCGATCTCGATTCCGGATTTAGGGTTTAATCATTATTTCCGGGATTGTGTATTTTATACTTTAAACTTCGACGCAAATTTCTGCTTTCTGCATTCGATCTGGATTCCGGAATTTTGCTTCTATTCGGTCCACATTTTGGATTTTTTCATCCGATCTAAATTACGGATATAAGGATTTTATCACTAAATCTGGATTGCCAAATATATATTCTCATCCGGATTTTATTATACACTCCTGATTCTAGGGTTAAAATTTTATTATCCAATTTTCGATTCGGTTTAGGATATCATCCCGAATCCGAATTCGTTATTTATTATTTCGATTTGCATTTTGGATTTCTTTACCCGACCCGGTTTGAAATACCTACAGAACGGTATTATTTCGCAATAAACTTTAAAATCTTACATGTAATGGAATTTTAGAATGATTTGGTCTTAATCTTGATTCAATCCAATCCGGATTTCAGATTTTATAATTGAATCCAGATTCAAAATGACACAGCCCGATTCGAATTTGCGATTTTATATTCCGGATCCAGATTTCGAACAGTATTAACCCGAGTTTTTAGAAACATCTTACGGTATTGCAGTCTTTAAATTTTTATTAATAAATATTTTATGACTTGATATTTTTTAAATTGTACAATTTTTACGAATTTATCATATTTTTCACCAAATCAACAAATTTCATCTAGATCTTAATACTTCTTGATAACCTGCAAGCTATTTTATACATTCATTAATCTTGCAAAATGTGAACTGAATAACACGAACCGATCTCTTTAATAAATTACAGCGCTGTAATTTATTACAAATTTAATTCAAGAAATTGTCAGTTCATTAGCCTGTGTTGGCATTTAATTAGCACTTTGAAAAGTTGCACAAAAATTAAGCTTTGGATTTTATTTAATGATCAATTAAAAGAAACGCACGGAGCTTTTTCTAAATAACAGTTCAAAGAAGCCGATAATTTTCAGTGAAAACTCGTAAAATTGAACTTTGGAAAGTTGCAAAGCTATCACCAACAGAGTGAGCGCTAAAGTGGGTCATCAAGATTCTGCAAAAAGCGAGTCAAGTACAAGTCTGTGATTTATACCGAAAAGATAACACATGCAATGATATATGTAATATGCAGTGCAATCTACAAAATAACCTGGACGTTGGAAATGGCACTACACTTACACCGAATGCAAATGCAACTACTACACTCTTGACATTTTAACCCAATTTTCTAAACAAACAGTTGCAGAAACTTCAAGGGCAAACTAAACTGCTAGGCGCAAAAAAAGAAACGCGCCAAAAGACGCAATTTTGCTAAAAGCTAATTTTTTTGGAGACTAGCAAAATGCCGCAGTTTCAGTCGGCAAGATGTTGTAAACAACTTCGAGCTTAATCCATTATTTGTATGTAAAACTTTTCAGGTTTCAATTTACATTAGTAATAATGTTTTAGTTATAATTTTAATATACAGGGTTGCGCAAAAGTACGAAACAATGCAAATATCTTTCATATGACAACCGCGTTTACAAAATTTTCTACACGACGGTTCCGATATACGCCGGATACAATGAAGGTATTAACGATGTAAAAAGACTTCCGGCTTAGCCGGAAATGATATCAACTTTTTTATTTTAAATGGAACACCCTGTATATTTTTTGATATATCAATAAAACTCTTTTTTTGCGAGTTCAGTGATATAAAGTTTCATGCCTTTATTTTCACCGATTTTAGAGATATTGAACAATAATGTTTCGTAACTGTCATCTAGCAGCTCATGAAAACAAAAGGATGTGAGAAGCCTAAAAAGTTTTGTAAAGTTGTCAAATATGCTTCGTTCGTGTTGTGTTGTTTTGATGTTCCATAGATTAAGCAGTGTGGTTACAGTAATCAATAAATTAATTAAAATTAATTAAAACTGCTGAATTGAACATCAGAAATGGTTCAATTAACAGAAAGAGAACGAATTCAAATTTTAATTATGGTTGGTTTTGGTGAGCGTCGTAGAACTCAGCAAGAAGTTTACTTTATTAAACAATTTGCAATCTTTCTGTTAATTGAATCATTTCTGATGTTAAATTCAACAGTTTAAAATAATTTGGTTAATTGATTGATTACTGCAACCACACTGCTCAATTATTGAACATCAAAACAACACAACACGACCTAAGCATATTTGACAACATTACACAACTGTTTAGGCTTCTCACATTCTTTTGTTTTCATGAGCTGCTAGATAACAATTACGAAACATTATTGTTAAATATCTCTAGAATTATTGAAAATAAAGGCATAAAACCTTATGTCACTGAACTCGCAAAAAATAATTCTATCGATATATCAAAAAATATACAGGGTGTTCCATTTAAAATAAAAAGGTTGATATCATTTCCGGCTAAACCGGAAGGCCTTTTAAACCGCCGATACTTTCATTGTATCCGCCATATATCGGAGCCTTCATGTAGAAATTTTGTCAAAATCGCGGTTGCCGTATTAAAGATATTTGCATTGTTCCGTACTTTTGCCCAATCCTGTATATCAATCCTCGTTTTTCTCAAAATTTTAACAAATTTAGTTTTCTTTGCATTTACAAAATTTAATTAAAATAGAGACACGTTACAACATCAATCTGAAGCTGTTAACAGAAAGGAAAAGGAAATCATGGGAAAGAACAGTAAAAAAAGTTTACAACTTGAAGAACCTTGTTAACCCAAAACCGTAAAAATACCAATTCCCATACAACTGCTAATTTTCTTAAAATACGAAAAACCGAAGCACTTCGATCTAAGAAACAAATGTATACGTCTGCAGCTTATTGGAAGTTAGGAAAATCTGAACTTTACCACAAAAATAATAAATAAATAGTAAGAAAATTTAATTTAATCTTAATGTCAGACATTCTGCAAATTTTATGATACAAAGGTACATATCGCGAAAGACTTTGGTAATTCTTTTCTGAATATAGCTAAGACGTGACGCACTCTTTCTGGTCCAGGCAGGCTGTAAGATATTTTTTTGTTAATTCCTAGGTTATCACAAAGTGTTGCAAACTTACACCGTCAAACTTTGGGAGATGATTTCTAAGGTCATTTTAAGAAAATAAGTTCCCATGAAAGTATGTCCTAAACTACCTTCTTACAAAGTTGCAGCTTCCCGAAGATGGAACAGTTTAATCGCGGTTTAATTAACATGTCTGACGTCTGCCATAAAATAACTGATTCAATTTTTGTGCGCATATTTTACTAGTGATGATTTACAATTTCAACTATTCGCATTCTAATAATTAGCCAGGGGCGTCGTTGTAGAGGGCTCTTGTCTTATTTGTATTTACCCGCTGTCGGCCGAAGGCCTTCCCAGGGTTTTCCATACGTTACGATTCTGTGCTACGGTTCTCCAGTTTTTTCCTGCCTTGTTGCCGAGTTCATCTTGCCATTTTTTCATAGGGCGTCCCTTGGATTTGCTACTTGCTATTGTCCAGTTTGTTGTTCTATTTACTCACCTGTTTTTGTTTGACCTTACTAAGCAACCGGCATTTTAGAAGTCTGCTCCACTATACTACGTCTTTAGTTTTAGATCATTTCCTGATTATTTGAAAGGAATGTGGGCTTTGGTTTCGTTTTTCCCTTGTAACCGACCTACTGGGAAGAATTGCTTTAAAAATCGTTTCCAATATTTCGTCGTCCGGGCCATTGCAAACAATTTTCTTGTGTTAATTGCTACTGTTTGCTATCTTGATGTAATTTTCTGCTTTTGCTAACGGTCGTCTTACGGTTTTAGTTACAATGAGAATTGCGGCTAGAGAAATTGTCTTTGTTCTGAATGAAACAAATGTTACTATTACCGGGTTCTTTGCGTCATTCTTAGTTATCTTTCGAACCTTATCAACCTCAAACTTGGATGCTCTATGTGTTGAAGATGTTTGAGATAGCAGTAAAGCACAAACTTATTATCTACTAATAATTGCAAGTTCTTGTTCCATAACCGAGATCTTGAAGAACTGGTCCAGATATCTTTCTTTCACGTTAGTCGTCCGTCCAATTTTATCTCAAGATATTTGGCTTTTTTAGCTTGCAAGCAAATTTTTTAATTGCACCGACATGTTTCTCTCTTTAACGCAAAAGTGAGGAAATGAGACTTAGTTTCATTGACCTTAACTTCCTAGATTAGCAACCAGTCACTATGTTTTGAAGACACTATGAGTTAAAAATTTACTGGGTGGTTTGAGGCCATTGATTGGTAGGACAATATATTGTTCAGGAAGGAGGGGAGTGTCAGTCGGCATCAGGGACATGGGTTCTAGGAGTGCGATTTCGTTTTGCCTTCTCACGCTAAGAAGGTATCACGCCCGACGTTGTTCTAGGAGAGGCAACTTCGGTTATTTCGAAAAATGACACGGCTGTCAAAGTACCGCTGCAAGGGAACCGCGGCCCTCGGCCTATCTACGCGACAAACTCGAGGTAACAGGTCTTGTCAAATGAAAACTCGGACTCGCACCCTACTATCCGGTCCCTCGTCAATGGGTGACCGTGGCGGATTAAGCTTATGGCAGTTGTTGCCAAGTGTCGTCTTGGGTCATAACTGTATAGAAAAGATACCAAAGAACAGTTTGTTGAACGCCAGTTCTAATTGTGAAGAGGGATGATATATATGTATTCTTCCTGATATTTGACCTCAAATGACCTAGCTTCTAGGTATGACTTCAGCAGCAGATGTATGTTGTATGGAATATTTTGCTTTAATTTGTAAGGAAGTCCAGTGTGCCACACCCAGTCAAAGGTTTGGCTGACATCCAGCACAGCTGTCAAGCAGTATTTTCTTGCTTGTAGGTTTTGTTTAAATTTTTTCACAACATCTATAAATTTGCTCCATTGTAGCATGTTGCTGCCTAAATCCGAACTGATGGTTAGATATCAATCGTATTACAATGAATATTAGTTTCATCCTTGCAGCAGCAGCATTACAACGAGTTTGAAAGCAATGGGTATAAAACCGATTCGTAGAAATAGAATTTTTCACGGGTTCTTCACTGGTTTGGGAATCAGGACTATATTGGGTACTTTCCATTACGAGGTAATAGCGTCTGACCTCAGAAGGGTAATGAAGATAAAGTTCAGCATTCTTATAACCTTCACTGGAAGGTTCAATTAAGACTTTTTCTGCAACCCGGTCAGGTACCTGTATTCAGATAAGTTTCCTATAATCAGATCAATTTCTTGTAATCAGATCAGTTTCCTGTAATCAGAGCACTTTTTTATAATCAGATCAGTTTCCTATAATCAGATTAATTTCTTATGATCAGATCAGTTTCTTGTAATACGACCAGGTTCTTGAAATCAAATGAGTTTCCTGTAGTCAGATCAGTTTCCTTTAATCAGACCAATTTTCAATAATAAGAACATTTTTCTGTAATCAGGTATATCTCTTGTAATCAGTCAGTGTTCTGTAATTAGGTCAGTTTCTTGTTATCAGAACAGTCTCCTGTACCAAGATCAGTTTCCTGAAACATCGAAAATGTATTTACATTTCCACATTTTTGTTTACTAAATAAATCAAATCAATTTTCTATAATCAGCAAGTTTCCTGTAATCAGGCAAGTTTCCTGTAATCAGGTCAGTTTCCTGTAATGAAATAAGTTTCCTATAATCAAATCAGGTTCGTGTAATGGGACATTTTGCTGTAATCAGGTCAGTTTCTGGTAACAGGTGAAATATCTGTAATCAGGTCAATTTCTTGTAATCAAGTGAGTTTTCCGTAATCAGGCCAATTTCTTGTAATCAAATGAGTTTTCAATTTTTGTAATCATGTGACTTCCTGTAACTAGCTTAGTTTCTTAGAATCAGCTCAGTTTCCTGTAATTAGGTCAGTTTTATGTAATCAGGCCAGTTCCCTGTAATCAGGTCAGTTTCTTGTAATCAGATCTGTATCCTATGATCAGACAAGTTTCCTGTAATCAGGTCAGTTATCGGAAACATCGAAACTGTCTTTGTATTTCTCTATTTCTGTTAAATCACTGCACGACTTAAAAATAAGATTTACTAAATGATTTGTTTTTTAAACAAATTCAAAATTTTCATTATATACTTTGTCAGTGACATCGTCTAGGCTTATATTGGGTATATGTGAAGGTTTTTTCATTATTTCCCTCACTGGTAATCCTTGGCTCTATAATACTTACATTAAGGAAACCAAAAATATTATACGTTAAATAAAATCATAATAGAAGACATAACTTCTTTCATAGGACGTACTTCACTTGTTATACAGGGTGCCTATATTATCGTGTATCCTCTTGACTCTTCAGAGTAGGTAACACACGTTGCAGGTCATATGTTGCTTTACTATTATATAACTTAAAAATGAGAACAACAGTTTGCTGCGGGTACAGCTCACTGTAAATATTTTTAATAATAATATATCAAACGGTTTTCTTTACCCACAACAAACTGTTGTCAAAATTTAATTACAATAAAGATTAAAATTTTTCTCTCTTCGTTTGCAAAGTTAACGCTTAATTTTTGCTTTATAGGTATTTTATAAATGTAGGTGTTGTAGAACTTAACCAACTTTACTTCTTCCTGCACGCTTAAAGCTACCACAAAGTCATCTACATACAAAAACTAGTGCTTAAAGCGGCCCTAATTACAACTACTTGGAAAGTTAGTTTCCTTATTGCTCTGTAAAATCTACATACGGAAATGTAAACTTCGCATTTAAAGTTCAACCCCGACGAAGTTATATCCGCAGTCGCTCATTTGCAAGTACATTTTCCACTCATTTGAGGAACGTCAAAGGGCGTTACCTCCCATGTAACTTACACTGCTATGTATTTCTAGTATAGTTATCTGATTTGCTTATTGCTAATGTAGCAGATTGCAAATAAATACCAACTGAAAAAAAAAAAAAAAAAAAAAATTTTCCACTCCAACGAAACTTATGCTTTACTAAATTGTACAACTAGCTCGGTATTGGCTCATTAGCGATTGTCCCATTCGGGAGTTTAAGGCCTTGTTTTTAACCTGTAGCGCCCCTAGTTTACCTGAATATCCCTATTTAACAAAATAAATGTCAGGAGATAATCATTCGTCTATACACGTCGGCTTTCTATTCATGTCATTTACGACGTATCATTAAAACGCTAATGACCTCCTTTTTTATGAAAATTACGCTTAGAGTGAAACATTCTTTAAGCACAGGAAATTTATATACGTTATAATGTATTCACTGCGCCCTTGTGATTGTGGAAATACTAAGGACATAACTAAAAAGTAAACAATTAGAACGAAATGCACCGTGCAATATGAAAAGTAATTTAGCTTTGACCTCGCCCCATTTCTATTATCGCAATTTTCAATCCTAACGACCTTTTCCCTATTACAGTTGCAGAAATATCCGTAATGAGTTTGCCGTTTCGTTTGCTGCCCTCGGCCGTTTCGCTTTGGAAATTTCAATCAATCGTTTATAACCTCAACTGATTGATACAGGTTCTAAATCCCAACCTTTGTAAATCATAAAATGTAAAACATCGAAAATTTAAAAGGGAAAGCAAACTGACGCAAATTGATACAACACGGTAGGTTGTGAAAAATCATAATTCAAACATTGAATTGTTTTTTATTTTATTGTTTTAGAATAGCTTTTTTGTTGATGAAACTAATTTTTTGTTTATTTTTAATGCATTGAAATACGGAAAATAGAAGGTTTTTCAAAATTTTCTGCTTTCTAAGCAACGCCTGACCTAAACTAATCAAAAGCTCAGAAGATTGACTACAAAATCACAAAGACAGTTGCAAACAAAGTTTAATAGTACCCGTTATAACGATTTTTTACTTTAACCGGTTATAACGAGATTTCGCAATTTTTAATCTCACTAATTTGAATACGAAAGAAAAGATGGTGCAAAAATTCTCCTAAATGTCAATAAATTTTGCCAACTTTTTTATCATAACATATTTTTTATTTCCGGGACTGGAATACTGTTCGCACTTGTAGTTTTTCATCAACACAGGCTCATGTTTACTTAATTCGAGGAGAAATATTCACTTCTATTTTTGCCTGGTCTAACTCCAAAAATTGGTATTATTCTGGTAATTCTCATGCTCGTTATATGCGTTCGCGGTTAAGTGCTTTGTTCGTTATATCCATTGTTCGTCAAGTGGTTTCAGTTGGTTCGTCACATCGGTTTGTCGCAGGGTCTTTTGATCGTTATATCAGTTATACGTGATGTGCTTTGTTTATTATAATTTGTTGCCTGAGAAGTAGCTTGCTCGTTATATCAAGAGTCTGAGAAGTGAAAAATAATGCTCGTAATACCCTTTTATGGTTAGAATTTGATAAAACTAATAAATGACTACTACGAATCGCATAAGTACTACTAATGACTGCTAATTTAATAAAATCATAACTCCGCCAATACGCTGTTTACTTTACAATTTTTCCTTTAACGCTTAATGAAATTTCTAAAATTATGCAATCTATCCTCACCTTTATAAAAAGAGTATAATCTTACAGTACAAGCCTGTACCGTTAACTTAAAGCTGCTTTTCAAATTCCTTAACTTTTTCCTGACTTCCCTGACTGATAACCTTCAGTTTTCCCCGATTCATTTTTATGGTACAAAAGCCAATTTCAACTGTTTTTTTAATAAAAATGGTAACCCACCATAAAATTAGTAAAGTAAACTGAAATTACTTTCTAGCAAATGGAAAATTTTCAACTATCATAACAAAATACAACATCTAAACTTTAAGGAAAAACCAAATGAAATAAATATAAATTTTATAAACATATACCTAGGTATAACAAAATTTTCGTTTTGCAGGCAAAAATAAAAATATTAAAATAATTGCATTTTACAGAATTTTAAGACTATTTCGTAAAATTCCCTGACTTTACGTTGAAATTGGTACAATTCCCTGATTTCCCTGACCAAAATAAAAAATTCTAAATTCCCTGATTTTTCCCGGTTTTCCAGAAAAGTGGCAACCCTGGTTAAGTAAATAAAAGGCTATTTGAAATTTGGTATGAGATAATTTGTTAATTTTATGTCCCCGACCATCCTGACCAGCATTCTACGATGAACAAATAACATTATTTAATATGAAAATAGCAACAATTATGCAGGTTTAATTATAATTATACGTTGCTATGCACGAGCGACTTCCGTTTCGTAAATATTAGAGTGCCTTGATGACAATTGACATTGACAGATTAAATCTGTCAATGCCACGCAAGAAATATTAAATTTGGTCCGTTTGTAAATCTTTTATCGTATTGTGTGTACAGGCGTAACTAAGCAACGGCGACTTCTGATTTAGATTTCATCAGGCTACAAAATAATTAAACAAATTCGCATTAATATGTATGCTCAAAAATGCTTTGTTACGGAGCTATAGCCTCCCTGAATATGCACCCATTTTCTACACTTAAGCTTAACGTCTACACATTAAACAAATAAAAACGGGTCAATAAACATGAGTTCGTAAAGGGTTTACTACGTTTCGCCGCTGCCGTTTCGCCGTCGCGTCGCCAGTTCGCCGCGGACGTTTAGACGCCAAAAGTCGTTAATTGTAAGCGACTTTAAAATCTTTGAAAACAAAATCTTTTTTGCAATACTTTATCTAAAAGTAACTATAATTCCAATTCTCTTCAACAACAGAATGGTAACTATAGATAGAACCACATAAGATATGCGAAAGAAAATAAAACGCGACCAAGTAAGTGCACATAAACATTTTACAACCAAAATATTCGTTTTTTAGAAAATATTGCATTAAAATACCCAATTATGCAAATTTAAGTTGGCGTTAGTCAATCAACTGTAATTAATATGATTAAAACAGAAACAAAAGAATTTTGATTACAGAATGTGTCATAAAATCAGAGCTTAGTAATAATAATAATAATAATAATAATGAAATAAAAACTGGATGAATCGCGGCGAAAGGTCCACGGCAAAACGGCGGTTGTCGACAAAAAGTCCGCTGCGAAACAGCACCTCGGGGCGAAACGGCGGCGGCAAAACGTCTGCGGCCCATTCCCGCCTGGAAATACTTTCCTAGGGAGTTACAGCCGGTTTGTGCACAAAAGGGAAAGACCTCGCGTAAGTTGTAACTCCGAAACCCTGCGTTTCCGGGCCCCTGTTTATAAGAACTTTTTCCGTTATTTTACGAGTAGAATTTACCCTAAAAAGGCCAGGCCAAAGGTTAAGCCCTAAATATTACGTTATAACCAAGATTTAATTTTTCAGGGGCTAAAATAGTATAACTAAAAAAATATATTAATTGTTTCGGCTCTGTTTATTGTCACCATTTCCGCAAAAAAATACCAGCATTTTGTAACACCTATCCTTGTTGTAAGCGAGTTCGATAATTAAACAAGTCACAATCTCAGCATTTAAAATTCCCCACAAATTCCGTTAAAAACGAAATAGCCGTATTTTTTTTAAATTTAAATTGCTCAACTTCCAATCGTCATTTAAAATCACTTTAAATCGCTTATATTAAAATCTCAACATTCCCTCAGCAATTATAAATCCAAAACGTACCCCACAAAATAACACATAATCATTGCAATTATAATAATAACTCTGACCTAGAATTTCAGCGTTAAAAGATCTATTAAAATTTTAAGTGATTTCTAAATCATTTCATTTTCCCTAAGTATACCTTCATAATGGACGGTGGAATATTCAAGATGGGCAAAATGAAAATTCAAATCAATGTCGAGTTACACACCGCAGAATTCATTTAATGAGAACCGCAGTAATTAAACGAAGCCATTGCAGAATATTAAAACAGAATTGATGTTGATACAACCCCGGGATGGTCTCTTTATTCCAACTAACATCTGGAATATCGCAAAACCGCTTCATCTAGTAGAGGAATAAAACAAGAATAACATCCACTTGCATAACATTAAAAAAAATGTTTGAATTTTCCGCATCAGAATTCATGTTTTCTAAATTTTGATAATTCTGGTTGTCTATGCATACTCTATCCTTTCAATTATAACCTCGCACGCCGCGCCGCCGCCGCCGTTAATGTATATTGATTATACGGTGGGCGAAATGTGACCAAATAGGTAAATACATAAAGTGGAAAAATATTTTCCCATTTAGACTGATAGGGGACGGTACCAGTATAAGTCACGCGAAATTCGTGGCTATTGATTCTGACTTTGTACCTGTTGACTACGCGCTGAAATAATCAATCAACATCAACCCGTAGAGCTGGAAGACTACTCGCAAAATTGAGGGTTTAAAAATTCATGGCCAGAGAAAGTGGGGAAGTTCAGGTTAAAACGAAACTTTCCACTATTTCTTTATTTAATTAGGAAGGAATTTCAGTTTTCCTTGAGCGGTGCATTTGATATGCTGTAGTGGATTTTGAATGAGCCGAAAAGGACCGTTACAACTAAAACTTAATTGGATTATTTTAGTCAGGAAAAAATTCCACATCCTAGCCGAAAAATGTAATCGTAAAAATTCCGGAATTGTAAAAAAAATAAAAGTGTGCGAAAGAGCCAGTTTAGAAAACATCGAAAAAATATTAAATCTGCAAAACCAAGCCAAAAAATACAAAAATTCTCAGGCAGAAATTGACGAATGCCTATAATTTAAAATATTTATGAAAGAAAACTGACATAAGCATACAAAAATCATCAAACACAAAAAAAGCTTCAGGCAAAATTCGTACGAAAACAAGCGAGTCGGGATTGAAAAAGAACAAATACACAACCTCAAAGTCAGTATTCCGTAAAATTTGTGGTAAAAAAAGTACAAAAATGAAAAATAAACAACTTCTGAAGTTAGTGGCATGCACATTTGTGTTTTTGTTTAACCAATATTTTGTAATTTTTTTACAATATTTAACGTCTGTTAAGAAAAATTAAAAATTTCTGAATTAGCTCAAACATATTGATTTTCTTTTATATTCATGAATTTATTCAAACTCTGGTTTCTGGCGGAGAGAACCGAGATGCATATCCGTAAAACTCCGACGCATTGCAACGTTACTGTTATTTCAGACTAAGAGAAGACCACTTTTGGAAACCGCCAACGCTGCTAATTACCACAGGCAATGGTGGCGGGGTTACAAAGAAATTGTATAAATTATGCTTGGCGATAATGACAGCGTACGCAAAGCGAGTTCGTATTCGGAAAACCATTGTGCGGGATAAACGAACAGAATTTGTACGGAAAAGAATTGCAATGAACAGAACTAATTTATATTCGGCTAACTTCGAACATTAAGTAAAAAAGAAAGAAAAACAAATTTTGGAAAAAAGCCTATTTCACAACTATTTTCCCGGTTAAAAACCTGCATACCAAACATAAAAAATAGTCAAGGGGTTTTAAAGTTATAGGGAAACAAACGCACACACTCAGCCACAGACAGACATTTTTTTAAACCATTTTTTTGGGTTTATTTGACCCCAAAACGTGTATTTCCGCTAAAATCTGAAACTTAAAAATCTGCTTATTTTAGTAGAAATATGAGAAAGTAGAAATACTAAAACCCTTTCTGTTTAATTCCATTCCGTTAGATACAATTTTGGTGAAATGCTAATTAGATTTCTCACGAAGAAAATGAAATTCAGTATAAATGCATATGTGTCAATCTGCCATCTTCCGGAAAATATGTAAATATTCAAACTAGACCAACGGTTGGTGGGTTACATATAGCCACACATAAACATAAGATGGCCTAACCCAGGAATTCATAAATTGTGGGAGTAAGATCTGTTTAAGAGACATGAAGAATGTCATGTGAAAAAAACCGATAGCGTATGCAAAAGTCTCGCATACAGCAAAGAGATTGGGGATACAAAAGGCGAGGCCTTCAGGGTATATTGTTTAGTTTTGCTACCGGCAGTCTCGGGTGCGATCGGCTTCGCTCGTCAAAACATCGCGCCCAGGCATGCTCCATCTCTCTTGCTCTAATACGACACTGTCGCGTAGCTTTCGTGCGCAACTAAAAGTTGCCAGCGCGCACGGCATTTTGCGACCAACTTGATTCTTGGGATGTAACGCCAACAGCGGCTGACTGGTAAACTAGGCTCTTGTCAAAAACAATTAAGTGTAGAAAGTTATGTAGCTCCAAAAAAGAAAAAGCCTGGCAGCATGGCAAAAGAAAGAATCCAAAGTATTAAGCTGCGGACATCGCGCACTTTTAGTAAGCAACGTGGCAACATTATCTATCCATTTAATATATTGTCAAATCCTTTTCAACAACACTAGCTGAGAAAAAAAGATAAAAACACATAAATTCAATAAATACTGGTGATGGAACATTTCGAATGAAAATAATCAAACCATTCGATTATCAAAATATCTCGAGAGGTTACAGAAAATCATTCGAAAGATATTACGCTTTTAAAATTTTCGGTTTTGTCCATTTTGGAAGCGGGCGTTGAAGCGATACCCCGTAAAGTAGCCAACTAAAAATGCCCAATACAAATACATGATACGATGACACCACCAGTAGTATTATGATGCTAATATACTAATGGAGACAGAATAACCGGAATGCGATTGCATAAAGATGGCCTCCGCCCGCGGCGTGTTTCGCCGCGCAAGCACAACGAGATGAGAATGTTTTGACTTCAACAAGACTTGAATAGCAAACACAGCAGTTTCCACCGGATTGTTTTGTTTCTTGTGGTGATGCCAGTGCAGGGTCGTATTTGAAAATTTTAATACTGCTCTAAGAAAATATAAATATTAAATATAAAAACATTTATGAATATTTAGAATAATACTGTACTACTGTTGATAAAAACTAGTGGTACACCACCAACAAAAATAATAATTGATATATATTAATTAATAATCAGATAGTTTTGCCCCTCGTATCATTAACAAAAATAATTAATTTATAAAACAGAAAAATTTATCTACTTTCGCGGTTTATAGAAATATTACTCAAAAAAACAGGCCGGAATTAGCGATGCAATTTGATGAAATTAATAAAAATACTATTCAACGCTAAAGGTTTACGCAACTTTGCCGAGCGGCCCGAGGAAAGACGATAAGAACGAGAATACTTACTTCAAAAGAGCATTCGAGAAGTAAGCGGAGGTCGTTCTTGCTACTTTTTACCGCATAGAAACATCCGAATTACTTTATCCGAATAAATCATTCGATTATTAAATTTATTTGAATGACAATAAGTCAATTATGCCCATCGCTATAATTTGATGATAAAAATTTGTTTATAATAAATAGTTTTTATATAAACTTTGGGCAGCCAGCAAAATTGTGTGATGTAGCCAAATAACGCCATACACTATGTGCGACCTGTGGACCAGATAACTTTGGAATAATAACAATAAGAAATATAGATTTTGAAATTGTTTTAATGGTCGCAAATTTTAAGACTCGGCGTGTTTTCAGATATATTTCATTATACAAGATGTCTGCAATATATCCAGAGCGACACTGAATACCTGGCTTAAAAATTAGAAAAAAAAGTGTCAACAAACATATGTCCCACAATGATTTTTATAAATATACAGGGTGTAGACCAGCAGTAACCGCTGTTTTCCTTATTTATAGGGCAGTCCACGGCATCAATCCTACAATGCTCCACCCTGTGTATTAAAACTATTTCAATTCCTTGTTCAAGTTTAAGTTATGGAAACTGTAAACTCAATGGTTAATCTGGGCCTGACCAAAAAACTCGATAAATTTACCTTGTAAATAAAGAAACGAACTATTTTCAGACAAATTTTCTTGTTGGATTTAGTAATCCTCAAAAACTTAATTATTTAGGAATTAAACGCATGATATTATATTGCTTCTGACAGATTTAGAAATAGAATTTTTTAACCTTTTGTCTACAACTTTTTATAAGAATATTTTTCCTTCCACATCAAAATATGGTAATTTTAGTTTGATTATTTCTAAGGCAATAAATAAAAAAGTAATGTAGAAGTGTGTGCAAGTTTCACCAAAATTTTTGCTTTTAATATTAATTATTACGGTCAGCCTCATTCTGTAAAAACTCAAATAAAAAGTACTTATTTTTGTAAATTATTCTAACAATTTTTTTTAATTAAATAAAGCAAACGGGCGATTTCTCACATGTTTAATGCTCCTGAAAACGGCATCAATTTTTTAATGTATTAACATTCTTTTTTAACTAAAAACAACAAAAACAGCAGCGGAACAAAAACTAAAAACAATGATAACTATTTTATTTTACAATAAAACTACTAATTACTTGTAAACATGAATAATAATCTTATGATTGAGCTATCAAGAAACATCCGAGATAAAAATTGGCAGACAAAAATAAAACAAGACTAAAGATAGACAGACAGAGTAGTTAAAAAGTACACAGTTGCTGCAATAAATTTCAATTAATTCGGTCAAGCAACCATGTTACGTATGTAATTATTACATTTTGTATATTTAACTATGACACATAAATGACACACCACCACATTTATAAATAATTAAACAATAATTCTGGAAATACACGCGGAAAAACGGTTATTTTTAATTTCCTCAACTTAAAAATATCGCATTCACCTCATTTTTTAACCGTCCTCTAAAACAAAATAATGGAAACATTTCAAAAACGAAAAGTGCAGCTGAGTAAATACGGACTTGAACACGAATTTATTTTTGTACGAAACTTCGGTCATTACGTTTGTTCTCCGTCCTGTTTTTGCTTACGTGTGTGATCGAAAACCTTCGTAAATCAGCAGGATTTCCTCCCAACTTGGATTCAATAAATTGCCCTTTTTTGTCAATGCAAAAACTACAATTTCCGCCAGCAGGAAGCTTAACAAAATTTATTTCTGCTAGTATTACATTCAGAGAAAATACCACGGAATAGAATAAAAACAAATACGGAATGAAAGAGTTATTTTCAGTAAATTAATTGGTTTCGTTTTCCTGATGATAACCCATGTTTAATATAAATGATATGGTGAGATGAGGATTAACAAAACATAACAGTTTTCTTCGTACCATCCCTGTGGTATTTAACAGCAATAACCAATTCAAACGCCACCTTAAAAACATCAAACTAACTTTTCCACTCCATAAATTTCAAAATTATAGTTTCTGTATGTAACACACTCCACAACTCTTTGTTTCGTTTCGCTATCTTGCATCATTTTTAAATATACATTCTAAAACTAGAGTCTGTGGAAATCCCAGCTATCGGCAGATTATCTTCAATCCTTTCACACAAACCGTAAAAAAACAATTTTGCTTGTCTTTATCTAAAACTGTAGCGGCCCGCTACACAAAAAATGTGAGCCTTATATAATAGCCGCGTGGATATTTGGCTTCTAGCAGAGGAGACCCCTTACCACTAAAAGTCGAGACAGGTAGAAGGGATCCGGATTTAATATATAGAGATAGTATAGGAAACTGCATGAACGTCCTCAATTAAAAATTGTCTTATTTTTTTACTTTGAAGGATTGAAGCTCAAAGCGGGTGCTTTTATAATATCGTTTCCGTTACGTTTTTGTTACGGAACCAACAAAAAATATCGTTTCAATTTTCGGTTTAATTGCTTTAAATATTTAGCGTTACGTTTCCGTTAAGTTACTGGTATATTCCGGTAAATATCGTTTCTGTTACATAAGTATGTTTTGAGGAAACAAAACGTAATTGCTTTGATTAATAAATAAAACTTTGTACGTTGCACACTTGAATTTGTAGACCAAACAAAAATTACGTTCTCATACTTTTTACGCTTTAAATATTTCCGCGCCAATAAGCGATTGAAATTCACATCTACACGCGGCCGTAAGAGACCTGAAACGGGACCCCCTGTGCACTTCTGAGCTCCCGTCTCTGTCGCCACATGTCCCGCTGTCTGTTTGCGCGCTGCCACCTACGGGTGTGACAGAAAGCACAAACCGTGAAAGTACAATGACAATGTGTATATGAAACATGAAAATAACGTATCGGTATCCATAAATTTTATTAAATATTGCATGAATACAAAAATTAAATAACGGTATCGTATCGGCTGTCAAAAATATCGATAACATTATTCTAATAAAACAAAGAAATAAAAAAGATAACATTCCAGCGCTGATTTGAACTTGCAATAGCCTGTGCAATAGACTGTCGTACTGTACCTGTAATCCGCTACGATAACTTTGACTAATAACCTGCATGGAAGCAGAGTAAAAAGCTGCCCTACGGCAAATTAAAATCGCTATAAATACTTTATTTGAAGAGTTATCAAAAATATGCAATATTTTTTAACTAGAGCTAATTGATAGGCGTAGTTAAAATCACATAACTTCCGGAAAACGTGTTGTTGACATTAAAAAGTAGCGTTTGTTTTCTTAATTTTTAAATCGTTTAAAATTTTTGTTATCATAATAACAAATTCCACATACCAAATCTTATATAGAAATTGGTAAGGGGTTCTGAAAATGTAGCGAAACGAACGCACCCAGCTACGGGCAGACATTTTTTAACTACTTTTTTAGATTTAGAAATCATAACTTTCCATACTTTAGTTGAAATATGAAAAAGTAAAAACCTTTTAAGCGAAAACTCAGAATTGCCACTTCTCACAGAGTAACGGTAAATACCGAAAAAATACCGTTATTTCCAGAAAACAATATCGTTTCCGTTTTCGGTACCAATGGTATTTATAATAGCGTTATCGTTTCCGTTAACGTTCTTTGGAAATATCGTTCCGTTTCCGTTGTTTCGTTTCCGGTACCATTTCGGTTCACATCCATGTGTCCAAGAGTAGGGGTTAAATTTATATCACGCATTTCCGAATCACCCTGGAAGAAGTAGCTCAATAAAATTGCCATGGCAATAATTTTATTATGGCCATGGTGAAAAGATTCTGCATTTCCAAAAATCATTTTCTGAAGGAAGAAAAAACTGATGATAATAAACTTGTATGAATTTGAAAATCATTTCCATACTCCCATTTCCGTCTGTGGAATGAAATTTCTGAGAAAACTGTGCCAAATAAATTTCACGGAAGTTTGGGAAAATAAGATGTGGGAAAAATAGAGAATGTTGTTCAGAAAAAAATAAATCAACTCGTTTTTCTAGCTAACACTATCGACTGAGTTGTCCAACTTCATCGAATGAGTTTCTAAAAGTCATTTCTGTAGAATTTTCCGACTTACCTGAAATATTTCTTCCAAACATTTAGTCTTTGTTTTTTTACCTTTTTCCACAATTTTGTCACCTCTACATTTCACCTATTTTTCAAAAGTTTTCAACATTTCCAGTGGTTTCAAAGCGCTTTTCGTATACGTATGATATTAATACCAAGACCACGGTTATTACGAGCACGTAGCGAAGCACATGCATACAAAATTGCATTATTGTAAACTTGTAACGGATAAACTGATAACTAGTGTGTAAGTTTCCTTCCCAACCTTGCAAAGTGAGATTGCTTTTGCAAGACTATGGTTAGGCATTAAGCTTCAAGTAGAACGTCGTAACTTTGACCTAAGGCTACTGTCGTATAAAGTTTTAATCGCTACCATTAACTACTTCAGAGGTTGCAGTTTTACTAAACTCATTTACGTAAATTATCCGTTTGAAATTGCATTTTTATTATTTTAAAATTAAAACAATATCAGGAATTTGATAACATGATAACAACGTAATTTTCGAAAACGTAAATGAAATTCGTGGCAAAAACGCAGCAAGCTTGTTTATCACCCACCAAGCATCATAAAGGCAACAAAGGGAAGTTAGTAAAAGTGAACGCTAATGCACGGTCCTGCTAAAAGCCCAAAGGAGCAACGACGGACACTCGTTTCGAATCCCATTTCCACAATACACAAAACCAAAAAATGTCCTTGTTGGTAAAAGGGTTAAAAAGGTTATAACTACATTGAAAAATACGCTGGGCCCTGGCGCATTAAATGGAATCGATATCCATTATGAAGTCGCTCCATTCATTCAGGATTTGGTTCGGAAAGCAAAAAGGGAAGCGCCAAGCAATAAATGATAATGATTTAGTAAATCTAGGTTACCAAGCTTGGACTGTGGCAGCACAATGCGTTATCTCCGCACAAAATGGCAAGACTGCCAGAAATAAATTGCACATATAATACTTGCCGGGTGTCTTTAATTCTATGCCCGTATTGCGCAAATATTTTTCTTTCGCTGGAATTTCCGCTAAGAGCAAGTAGGTACGTGCTGCTTTCTCGTTATTTCTTTCGGGCTTACGAACGACCCCATTTTCGTTTTAAATTATAAACCTCCGGAACTTTTTTTTGTTATTAATTACGTTTTGTGTCTGAACTTAATAAATCCACAAATTTAAACCGGTTGGTATATAATATAATTTAAATTCATTTGCAACTTGCTCGAAATAAAAAACGGCAACCTCATTTCCAGCCTGTTAAGGTTCCACGAATTCCAAGACTTTCCCAAAACGGTCATCAAATTAAAATCGGGTCGGACACCCTACTAGCATTATCATATCTGAAATACAACAAAGTTGTTGCTTCTATTCCTGAAACCCAAGTTTGTACAGAGATAATTATTCCGTAACAAGTTTGCATTAGTTAGTATCCTAAGCCAATTTAGCTAATGTGTAGTTAACAATGGAGTCGAGTCGGTGTGCTAGCCTAAGGCAAGATGAAAATGTGAAATCTTATTAATACTCAGCAAATCACATTCATGTATAGTATCGATCACATGCATAAAGGGTTGTTAATTTTGAAGTAACGTTAGTAATCCTATTTTATGTTGCTAAGGCATAGCATAATACCTTCAAAACATAATTTGGTAGAAAAAAATCAGTCACAACCCAAATTAATTACCAAAGAAATAAAATAAAAATTACATTCCTAAAATGATAAAAAAACAACCGGCATAATTAATTTGAAAGAAAGCAATTAGTTCGCAGTAATAACAAAGCAGTTTATTTAGCTGGTATTGTTCTAAACAGCTGCAAAAATTCGCAAGCGTATTTAAAAAAAATTGGCGAGCGCACAGCACTTTGCTACGACTTTCCCATCACTTTAACATAAAATTCTAGCCCCAACAACTGCATAAGGTCAGAATATTCCTAACATGCTCGGCTTTGTTAGGTTCGTATTGGTTGCACTACTCGTGTAAACTCGGGAACACGAAAATTATTTTATTTTCAGGTTGTTAAAAAGTGAAAGATTATTTTTTTGCGGAAAAAAATTGCTTGTGATTAAAAAAAAACATATTGCAGATAATAAAATACTTCACCAAAAAAAAAGGTAGGTGAGAAAATTAGCTCTGTAAATTTTATCTCATATATAAACGCGGCGAGTGTCTAATGATTTGACTATAAAAATGGATCTATAGCATCTTTCGATTAAATCAAAAGTTAGCGGCAAATTACTAGTAAACCGGAATTTTTCAAAACAATTACCGAACTACCGGTATATTAAAAAGTCGGCAAATTTGCAATCTCTAATCTGCACATCTTTTTAATAATATTTCTTGCAGTTCTTTACTCTTTTTTACTCTTACTGTTACATATGTTAGTATAATTTGGTTTTTTATGGCTTGCTTCAATTCTAGCTATTGGGAAATGTGTATTTATCGCGCTGACAACACACAAATACATACCACACGAATTCGACTATTCATAGTCTTACAAATTTCGTGCTAGAAACTGTTTACAACAAGTTATAAATGCTTTTCTATGAACTACACTTTTAGTGACGCGATCTTAAACACATCTTGCATCATCCAGACAGCTTAGATATTTAGAGGTTGCGTTAGAGGGTTTCTATATATACGTTTAAATCGCTTATGTATTAATTATATCATTATCTCAGCATATGCATCTTATTTCTTCCTTTGCATAATACATCGGGCTCTAACATCTCGAGGCAGTGTTATTGTTATGAGCGAATGTTAATGAACCCATAATCACTAAACTCTGTGTTATGCTAATCAATTTTAGAAACATCTACACGGACAAAAATGCACGAATACAGGTAAGTTCAATACAACGCAGCGAGTTGTAACACTGTCGACGCCGACGAGAACAAAAAACTCTTCTAAGCAGAATCAGGTGTACTTCCATGCAGGCGGATCAATATATAATGAAAAAAGAGCTTTCCCTGAAATAGAAACGTATTTTTTCCTTGCTGCTCAATTTGTATGAAAACGGGCGAATTAATTTTGGAATTATATGCAAATGTCTTACACAATTCTTTTGACCATATTTATAACATTCAAAAACATTTTGAACATCTCTGTAAGGCACTGCCCTAGAAATGAGGAAAAGTGACCAGCATTTTTCCCGTTGTTATTTAAACGGTGGGGCTATGAAAAGACTTTTTCGGTGGAAGTTTATCCCGATGATACTACGAGTTTTCCTTTCCTAAAATTTGTTTACGGGACTGTTTTTACGAGCTTTTTGAAGTTTTTTGGGATTTCTTTCGTTTGTTTTTTTTTTCACAGAATTCTCTTTTCGGGAGCACCTCGCAATCTTGAGGGCGACTCAGCGAAGGAAGCATTTAGAGTTTAAAAAAAAAACGGGGGGCATAGCCCACGGGTTCTGCTCGTTTTAAGTTAATTTATTATAATTGTCGTAGTAGTAGCGGCTCGTAGGGTGAAGCACCGTTTCACCTCTAATAATTTGTAAATAGCAAATTTTCTTATTTTATAATAGAAAGTAACGTATATAAAAGGTATACATTTATTACTATTAAAAATTTTCCGTCAACCACAATGATAAAAATTGCCAGGCCCGTGCTTAATTATTCATCCAACACGGCAACCTAGTGAGGTAAAGCGATTTAGGTGGATTCCTGTATTGCTGCACCAAAGTACATGGTTACCATGACAACACCCCACCACCCTAACTTACTGCCAGCGTCGCGTGTCGTGTAGATCATGAATTGTTATTTACAGCGCTTTGATTTACGCTTAGAGTCCTCTATGGGTATTTCTAAGATAACGGTAAGTGTCGGTGCGTCATTGTAAGCAAGTTTTTTAAGATACAAAATAACTAAGACTATTATTGTTAAAAAAAGTAAATACAACGATAGAAAGTTTCAAATTGTTTGGTATGAACAGTATCACTGGTTGTGTGGAAGTTATTATTTAGAAAAACTTTTGCTAGAGCCTTTTATTACTTTCATCGGTAACAAAACTACTGTATGCAAGAAAATTACCCTTTACCTCATTATTAACCACTAAAGTGGCGAATCGGTAGATGCAGTTATTTGAAATAAAAATAGAAAATCAATTTACAATCATTTGGCGGGACATGGATTCCGGTGCTCCAACACCTCCCCCCGTCGGCGTTTGGGAAAGAGGCATTTTTCTTACAAAAACGCTTCACCTGTTTTAAACCCACGAACCGCCACTGAATCAATGCTCGGAACACAGAAAATGGCCCTCGAAAAGGATTGGAAAAAACACGTTAAGAAATCCCTCCAAAATGCATCGGATGTGGTTGCTGAAACAGCCCGTGACAAATTAAAGAGAGTTGTCTAACAATAAAAAAGCTAGCTTTTCTATGATACACTAAACAGCAAAACAAAAGTTGTATGTACCTTTGAATCAACGAACTGTAAAATCAGCGTAGAAGAGTTTCCAAAGTACAAGTATGTGCTAGTAATACCCTGTGACGTTGGACGATAGTTCTCTAAATACAAACGCATTTTAACAGACAGGGGGCAATATTGTTTACAAGGTAATTCATAAAAATACCTTGTGAGGAATTGAACCCCGACCTCCTTAAATTTTAATTTAATTAAAGCAAAAAAATTTCACAACTCAAGTTGGGAAAAATCAAAGTACTTCTATTTCAATGTTGGACATAATTACCAAAAATTATGAAATAAAACTTTTAAACTGGCCATTCGCATTCATGAAACGGAAATATACCAACGCCGGTAAAATACGTTCTACGATTAACAATCTTAAGATAATTTCACAATGAATCAGTTCAATTACGCGATAAATTATTCTGGGTGGGTTTCTGACTTCAATTAAACCACACCATATGGTCATTACTGTTACTTGTAATGTGTCTCATTTAAACTTAACAAGCAGCGTGTAAGAATTTAATTTTAGCAATTAAGTACTGCGCATTCTAAATAACTAACAGCTTTTTCAACATTTCAAATCACAGCAAATAACATTACGTCTCGCAAAACTAAGATTGTGACAAGAATAGTTTCGAAAACCACACATTTGAGATGAGCTACCTTTGTATCATTAAAGAGACTAAATTTGGCACTTTATAATTAAACTACATAAAGCTCTCTGCTTATAATAGACAATTTGATTAGTGACGTTTCCCAAAGCTTAAATTTAACATTGATTGATGAAATGTTTATTTTGCAACGTTTCACAGGTTTTTAATTAAAAACGGGTTATTAAATATTCTACTTAATAAGTTACATCAAAAATCGCTAACTACAGGGTGGCCACTTAAAACTGCTTTTCAATTTCCCCGACTTTTCCCTGACTGATAAACTTCAGTTTTCCCCGACTCATTTTCATGGTACAAAAGCCAATTTCAACTGTTTTTTTGTAAATAAAAATTGTAACCCAACATAGAAATTAGCAAAGTAAACTTAATTACTTCACAGCAAATGGAAATTTTTCAACAAGCATAACAAAATACAACATCTAAACTTTAAGGAAAAACCAAATGAAATAAATATAAATTTTATAGACATATACCTAGCTAACAAAATTTTCGATTTTCAGGCAAAATAAAAATATTAAAATAATTGCATTTTAAAAATTTTCCCTGACTATTTCGTGAAAACCCCTGATTTTACGTTGAAATTGGAACAATTCCCTGATTTCCCTGACCAAAATAAAAAAATTCTAAATTTCCAGTTTTTTCCGGTTTTTCCTGTTTTCCAGAAAAGTGGCCACCCTGTAATAAAAAAACTGACACAATTTATTTTCTGAGCGTTGAGAGAATAAGCACTTTAATTTTTCCAAGCTCTAACCGCATTAACGTGAGTGAAACAGACCATAAAATCTATACCCATTGTCTTATTATTACTAGAATTTGTCGCATGCAAATTACACCTTGGAGTGTAATTTTGTTACCATTAAATCAACGAATGAAAATCGATAGCATTTTAATTTGGAACCAGAAATTGTTGCGCATTTAAAGTAATTGATGCTTGGACGTTAAACCAGTACATAATTTATTTCAAGCTCCGACCTTGTCACAAATTATTAATGTAATGCAAAAATTGGCTTGGAGTTAAAGCCAAAACAAGGATGCATAAGCACACATCCTTGTCGATTTGCTGAAAAACAAAAGTGGATATTTAAGAGCAAATGGAGGACGCCTTGATGGAAATGTGATATTCTAGAACCATTCCCAGGCGATTTAGTTGAGTAACTCTGCAAGTCTCTATTTCCACTATTCTCCTGCATTATGCATTTCACATTGCCAACTTTGGACTTCAATTTACGGCTACACTGTAGTAAATTTAAAATCAGCAAGCCGTGATATGTTTTTACAAGCCATAAAGTACAGCAAAGACTTTTCTTTCGTATGAATTTTTCAAAACACTAACCGCTACGTGATTTGCAATTTTATGATAGGAATGTGTATATTTTTTACCTGTTACGTTAAAGTGGAAGGTGGCCACACAAGAAGGTCTTTAGGAACAGCGAATCATTTTTATTACAGATTACAACGACGATATTAAGTGATTTTAATTAAACCACCATTTATCAAAATGTGTTTCCTGATTTCTGAAGGGTTTTCCCGAGTAATGTTTTTTTTATTTTTACGATAGAGTAGCCAATTGTAAAGAAATAAAAACTGGTAACAGAGTTTACAATAGTCTGAAAACACCCGTCCGCTAGGATTTTGAGTCCATCTAGCGGGCGGGAAAAAAATAAACGCACCTCAGGGTACCACAACATCCCGGAAACCACTTCATATTACAGATCTTACAGTTACCTACACAAGTCGACGCTGTTGCCAAATCAAACATCGTATCGTCTGCGTTTACATTTTCTACAAATTGACGCACGCTATTGTAATAATTAATAACTTCAACAGATATTTATTTCAACATTATACTTAGGTATATAATAAGATTATCTGTTTTTTTGCCCTTTTAGAGTACTTTTTGCTTATTTTGTTAAATTCGAAAAATAAAAAATATACTTTGTTTTTGTAAAATTAAAAGCGCAGTTTCTAAATATCACAATAAACTAGTGCGGCGAACCCGTTGCGAAATAATTTGCAACCTATAATACTTCTTTTTAGACAATGTTTAACCAATGTAGTTCCCAAAACCGACACCGGGAAGAAACAGATGACGCTGTAACTACCAAGCGTAAGTTCATATGTGGTGCTTTTAAAGATTTAGAATTAGAATTTTTGTGCACATCTACACAGTAACAGCTTTCATTTTTTAAAAAATGATCAAAATCTGCTTAGTCGAACTCTGGGAATCAGGGCTCTCAACAGTTTATAACATTAAAAGGCGCAAAAAAGCTACCTTTTTCGAAGAAAAAGGCAAACAAAAAGCTACCATTTACCACGAAAAAAATACTTCCTAGTTCACTAAAAATATATAATTTAATATCAATTTATTTTAACACCAGTAGGTTCTTTATTCAATATTTACCGATCATTCTGCCTGAAATAAATCCAATGGAAAACTTATTATTTATCAATTGGTTTTAGGCTTTTTCGTGCGCAGTAGCAGAAGAATTCACTAATAACAAAATGGAGGTATTTTTTTAAATATCACCTACTACGTTACTAGAGCGCAGCAGTGCCAAACGCGTTGACAGACAATATTTTAGATCCGTGATTGACACACTAGAGGTGCCATCTATTAAATTATTATTATAGTTAGATATCACATACTTTTTTCATCATTTTAAATGTTAAAAATCATAATTGTTGTTACATTTCATATTAATTTATGACAGTAACGTTTAAAACATACTTACTTCGGCAAATATTATTTGTTAACTTAAAGAAATAACACCACAATTATCCCTACTGGCATCTAGCGGCGCATTTAAGAAATAGATTTAAAACCTCTCAATTCTTTGCATTTCGTGTTATACAATTTCCTGTATCTTCAGTGTTTACTCGATGCATGCTTACGGAAATATTGCATTATAAACTGCTCTTGTGGTTATTAGCGGAAATCATTGTTTAAGTCTTATCCAGCTTGCGTGAAGCAGAATTTTGCAAAAATAGCTACTTTTAGCAACCCACCTCCAAAAAAGCTACTTTTAGCAAAAAAGCTACCATTTAAGAGCCCTTGGGAATAGATTTCGAAAGAAATGGCTATACGTTTTAAATATATAGATATTAAAATGAGCAAACATATTTTTGCACTAAAATTATGAATAATATACTTACATAAAACGGAAATAAAATGTCAAATCCAAAAGTTTTTAGCAAAAATAAACGTTTTTATTAAATAAAAACTTAAACATATATACAACATAAAACCGACATCTAACAAAAACAAAAAAATCGATGTTTTAAAATCATCGGAATCGACTACTATGTGGAATTGCACTTAAAAACTTGTATACCACGAGTTTTGTTGGCATTTTATACAAGGATTTTTTCCAAGAATCTTTTTCCATGGAACTGTTTTTCCGCAAAAACTTTTCCAGGATTTCTTTCCTAGAACTTTTTTTTTTCCTAGAATCGTGTTTTCCATACAAATTATTTAAATACTGGGCATGCAATCTTAAATTGTATTCCATTCCTTGATTTTAATTTTTTTTTTAATATTACATTTGTTTGTTTCTATTATTTTACTTTTTTTAGCGTATCTTCTCTTTTTCTTTTCCCATTCTTTACTTTATTGACTTATTTTCAGCTGATTTGGCCTTTTAGTGCTTTTTTGCTAGTTTTTTGCCTTTGTGCCAGCCTTTTTTTAAGGTTTTATTTTGCCAAAGTATACTGGCTCTAAACCTAATCGTGCATAATTGTCAAATGAAAAATAAAACTTTGTAGGTTTGACCACTGACTAAAGATAATATCACTTTTCTAATTACATTCCGTTTGTAGCCCTACATAAGTATACACATGTATGAACCCTGCTAAATTTCAGAAGAATCTAGGATAAAACATCCCTGGAAAAAACACCCCCGGAAAAATATCCTGAAAAAAACAGCACTTGGAAATAAAGGCCCCAGAAAAACAAAACAAAAAAATATCACCAGAGAAACAGCCCCTGCAAATAAAAGTCTCAGTAAAAAAATTTCCCGATAAAAAACTGATATATGTTTTAAACCTCCAAGCATTTCTTAATGCGTTTTTTTTTGTTTTTTTTTCCAAACAAAATTACCCATAGTAATTTTTATATGGGTGGTGCAAACTAAAATAAAACACGGAAAACCCACTTTTTTTCCTGTGGGATGCTTATTACCTGTTTTCAAAAGTATTTTGAATAAAGGCTGTTTTCCGGGGATTATTTTACCGCGGAAATGATTTTCCGGCGATACTTTTACCGCGGAAATGTTTTTACCAGGATGTTTTGCTCCGGGAATTGTTTATTTCCAGGGGACGTTTTTTCCGGGTCTTTTTTATCCGAAGATTTTTTCCGATGGTGTTTTTTCCTGAAATGTTTTCTCCGAGCACCAAACGCAGGACAACGTTTTGTTATGTTACGATTTTGACAGTACTAACTCAACAAACAAAGAGGGCCGGCGGGTGGTCTAGTGGTTAAAGTCCCAGGCTTTGAAACTAGACTCTCAATGGCAGTTGGTTCGAATCCACTGCTCGGCGGTAATTTTTCTGAACAAGTTAAATCCGACGGGTCCATGGATGGTGTATGTAGGTGTGTATGTTGGGTCTTCAGGGGTGGGGTGCATGTTAGACCGGTGAAAGAGCGCAAGTCCGCTGAGCCCGGGTAAGGGGGTGGGATAGGAATCATGGGGTCGTGCTCACGCACGGCTTCATGATTCTTTAAAAAAAAAAAAAAAACAAACAAAGCATCATAAATTGTCGGCAGCTTTGAAATGCGGATCGACATAAAGAACCATAAATCGTTATGCAAAATTTATATTTGTCTGTTCTATTTTTAACCAACAAACATTCCAACTTTCTGAAAATTTGAAGTAATTTTCAGCTTGGTTTAAACACTGTTTTGAGTACAAGTGCGGTGTGGCAACAATGTTGAACCCTTAGAGGAGCAGCGACCCACAATTGGTTAGCTTGAAGAAGGCGGGTATAAATGCGGCTTATTTTTGAACTTTGTGTGGCAAGTTTGGTAAAGTAAAACAATTCGCCACCAAAATTTACTTATGCACCCCAGCTTACAAACATTCTTGCAATAACATGATTGCTGTGTCTCTTTAAAATGATTTACTTTATGATTTTACGTTTTCTCCTACTCCCAAATCTGTTTCAGCAAGATTTACAAATTTAAGATGCCTTAAAAGTATAGTCAAAACTAGTCAATGCCATTATAATATATTAAAGTGACAGTTTATATCATAGATCTTTATTTGAATAGTTAAACAGTCTATTAAGTAATAACATTTATCTAATCTAAATGTAATGCAGTAAAGCACTTCAACTGCAGATGATTGGGTGGTGGTGATTTGTTTTCATAGCAGCTTTAAATCTGGCTTGCAAGCAAATCGATGCGATAAGTGATGGTAAAATGCAGCCACTCAAAACTGTCATTCTGCAGCACGTAGTAGGTATGTAAATAATTATTTCAAAACCGTTATTAACTAATATTAATGAAAATTTTCAATCAAGTGAGCAGCGGTAAATAGGAGGCTGAAGCATGTCTAAACCAGACATCCATAGGTTTGCGTACAGCGTTCCTGTCAACGACCACGGACAAGATGAGAAGCAATTATCTGTAAGATAACTAACCATGGGTAATATATCAAACATAATTATAAGCGAGAAAACGATAATTTAGAGCTCAAATTTTTATTTCTCCACTACTCATGGAAATTATTAATTAGTTCCATTTCGGAATGCTTCATAAAGATTAAAATACAAAAAGGAAAAGGTTACAATTTTTTGCTTCGTTAAAAAAGGTACTTTTTATATACTCAATCACCTCGGAAATGACGAGAAAAGCCTTTGGTGTAAAACATTTTACAGTTGAATCTACTTTTCTTCAATTTTTGACGTCAAATTAGTTTTAAACTGTTGTTTAGACGCAAGGATATAAATATGGCCATTGCAACATTTGTAGGTTTTTATAAAATCAGAAATGGTTTACATTTTTGTTCCTCCAACTGACGCACGTTTCTAAAAGTTTCAAGAAATTCTGTTTCTATATTTCCTCTGAAAAGGTACGTTCAAGTAATTTTGAGAACATCGATCATTCTCGTAGCTTAACGGTATTTTTCCTTTCATTTTATTTTCCTATAGCTTAGTAGCCACTTTTATACCTTTCCTCAATTTTGTGCAAATTTTCCGATTTGATATTTCCGTTTCTTTGAATGTCTAACTCACGCCGGTTCCTTTTTTTTGAGTTTAAAATATAATCCCCTTGCACTCGTTATCTCTACCGTGTTATTGTCATCATCACACAATATTTGGTTAACTACTGCGTTTTGCTTCAGATGTTCGTTCTATTTATTTCCGAATCGTTCGAACCAACACACAATATTCGTCCCCATTCAATACTTAAAAACTGATAGCTGTTTTATACTAATAGCCTACAGCATCTTTTCCCCTTGAAATACTTTTATTTCCATTGCCCAATCTTACGCAGGCAGGAATAATCTTGCTGATGAGCAATTACCTCCATTTCACGATTCTTACTATTTTGCTGTTTCCCATGTTGTATAAAATAATTTAAAGGCGTCACGCAAGTGTTTAGTCAAGCAAAATATGCCTTACAAGAACCTAAAAACAATGTCGTCAAGCAAAACATTCGCAATCTTTAATGCCGAGATTTAACACCGCCGGGGGTTATTTCAACTATTAATAACTCGCGGGATGAAGATTTTGTTGTGCACTCCAAAATACACAAATTGCTAAAAATGTAAGTAATCGCTTACTGTTAATAAATATCAAACCGTCTCCTAATGCGCAAAATAATAAATGACGAAAGTATATAGTTCTATTTACCGAATATAACCCCCAAATCACACCCCCGAGTCACAGGAGAAGACAAAGGTTCTCTCGTTATTTAAACGTAGCGACCTATCTAAGGGCTTATACCGCCACGATTACAAGGAACTGTGATAAGCTAAACTACAGCGCATGCGCAAGACGAGTCGAGAGCAAGCTACCAGTACGACGGGACATCAGGGTATCGTGTCGGTGCCCCCAATCCTCACTGGTTGTAAGAAGACCACCTTGCTCACACAAGCCTGCCCTGGCTCCACGTTGGTCCTTTGCGTGACCAGTCCGAAAAAAACAGTTGTCTTACTGGCTGGTAACACTTTTCGGAACAGCAAAAGTTGGTCGTTCCGGTTTAGACTACTCGCTATACTTATTATATTGACCGACCATACGTCCCTTATTACAAAAGACAGTCCTTTATATCAAAGACGCTGCCCATTAGGTTTATTTTTCTTTAAATCTACTTTTGTTCTTTATTTCTGTCTTTCAAAATACCGAAATTCATTTTTACAGCTCATGGCGCCAACATTTCCCCGGATCCCTAAACTGTGTACTAGGGAGTAGGCTGCCTCCCTCTACTTTAGTGACCAAAAATATCTATTCAATTATGGTCATTCTGAAAGGTGCACTTAAGATTGTAATGATAAGGATTTGGCTACGTTGAATTCTATGTTTTCTGCTCGCAGACGAAAACATAGCCGCGGCCCGACCTATGGATCGGGTGCGCTCCCATTCCAGAGTCCCTTAGTTGTTAGGAACCCATTCTGAGAGCTAGTGAACGTTGCACCTCGTAAAATCGCTCAACAAGCCCTTCATGGTCTCAATTAAAATGTCCTTGTACTTATTCGCAACAAGGTGAACAAACAAAAAAGTCTATAATCTACTTCTTCATGTCTTTCAACGAGATCCTTGGCCGTTCCGCCAAAACACACCCTATTGGACCCCTTCTCCGAAACAGTAATAATAGCCCAACATTACGCAAAAAACCTTCAAAAAACGTCTTACCGAACTCTATCCCCTAAATAATAAAAATAAGTAAAATGAAGAAAATTGAACCCTTTTAATCTCATCTCATGATAAGACCCAAAACTGTAAAAGTAGTAAACATGTTGGTAATCTTCCTATTTTAAAAAAGACAATAACAAACCACCCCCAAATGTTGCCATACTCCCTAAAGTAAGTAAGTACAGTTTTATCCCAAAATATTTATAAAATGTAATGTATATTTACAAAAGTAAATTTTGGAACAAGTAAAAATCAATTATACAGTGCGTTTTTTGTGTGGCACTTAACCAACGATATCTACGTTAATATGCGAGAGGTGGAGGGGGAATATTTATAGACACTGTATAACATACTGTTAAGCCTTCAGTACGTGGAATCGTTGTGGGTTGTAAATGTTGTAGATTTTTTTCAAGTTTCTTTTTCAAATACTGATTGAATTTTTAACTTGTGGTGGTAAATCATTAAATATCTTCCACCCCATTTATAAAAGATTTTCCTGCAAAATGTTTAACGGTAATAAAATCGTGTAATAACACCGTTAATTTATCCCTTTCCCTAAAACAAGTTGAAAGTCTTTTAGTATCATTTCCAAACCACTCATGGTGTAACCTTTCTTCCCTTACAATCACACAACTAGAAATGATAGATATTGTTTTCTTTTAATAAGCACGTTGTAAATTGTCCCTTTAAACAAATATAACCCCAAAAACAACATTTATGTATTCCTAGTTCCTAAACAGTGTAATAGAAAATTTTAAGTAAAAACAACTCGCGTAATAAAGCTCCAGGAAAACAATATCCAGAAAAAACATCTTTAAAAAGAGAGGAAAAGGTTAGTTCCTCATTTCCAAGTACTTATTTTACCCTAACATCTAGGCTTTCGGGTTGGAGCCGCGTCATCGGTTCATGAACACAGTTGTGTTCCAGATCCCAAAGCGACCACAGCCCTGAAGATGTCCCGTGCAACCGAGGACGAAACGTCGGCAGTTCAAGCACCGATGACGCGGCTCCAACCCGGAAGCCTAGATGTTATTAACAACGGCCGCGGAAGCCTGCAACTTAGATTACTTATTTTACAGGTTTGTTTTTTCATGGGAATGTTTCTACTGCAGGATGTTTTCAAACATTTTTTTGTCGGTAGTTTTTTTAACCGACATTTTTCCCAGCGAATTTGTTCTGAGACTTCTATCAGAGACGTGGACATTTAATTGCAATAAATCTATTATACTAGTACAGCACAACTTAATGAAAGTCAAGGTAAGTATTGGGCCCAAGATTAAAAAGGGCCCAAGTTTTTGTTTAAATAAGAAAAACAAATGTTATAGAAACAGGGCAAAACATTCAATAGAGGAAAAATATATGTAGCACTGCAGACCTGCCCGATGCCGCAATGCGATGTTTACTGCTTCGATAATGTAACCGCATTTCGGAGAAGGTAATGTTATCGCTGCCTACAACCGCGCGTGGTTTCCGCGAGTCCCCGAGACCTTCACCAACGCAGATGGCGGAGAGAGCATCTAGCATTATTGTTTTGCGTTTTATTGTGTAATACAGTAAATCTTTATTTAAAAAATTGATGTTGGTCTTAATTATTGCGTTTATTACTTAAATATAATTATTATTATAAATTCGCGCGCGCGGTTTCGTAACCCTAACAACATCTCTATGCAAGCTGTTACAAGCAATTGCTACGTCACCCTTTTGCGTAATCAGCCGACAGCTTAGCCTGCATGCCTCCTTCTCAGAGTGTTCGAAATGACAGCCACAAGCCGATTATATCCCGATTATACAAACAAACAGTAAACACCCAAATTTACATACCTGTTATTGAAAACTGTAGCGGTCTACTGTACAAAAAAATTTGAGCCTTATATAATAGACGCGGAAATTTGTGAGCTATAGTAGTTGGGACACCTCGCCACTAAAAGTTGAAACAGCTAGAAGGGATCCGGATTTAATATAAAGATCGCAGAACGTGACCGTTTTAACCTTGAGCACTACCTACTAAACTAAACTACTGAACACGACTGGAATCACCGCTTATATGTTTACTGCCAAACCTCCTTCTAATGCGCCTCAAATCTTAAATACGAGAATCGTTTAAAAATTGGCAGTAGCACCTAGCAATTTTTGCATGTTAGCTTGGATACGCCATTGGGGAATCAAAATTTAAATTTAAAAGTAATCTAGAAGTATTGATAAGTTTGTTGCGAAGCGACTAATCTTGGGCCGGAAAATAAACGCTGTTGATGATTTTTGTACACAATCACATACATCATATTGTGACCATCCCCTCTGCACTATCCTTTTTTTATAGTCATATTTTTTGTTAAAGTAGGTTAAATATTGGCATTTTAATTAAAAGTCAACTCGGGGAGAAAGAAGAATGATAGAAAACTTTACCCCTCCAATGGTAAGCGGTAATCGAGTATCCGTGTTAGCAGAATAAGGTTCCGTTGCAATATTACATCCATTCTTATATTTAGAATAAACACTGCCCCCCCCCCCCCCCCACTGTTTCAACAAACCAACTTTACTTTCCAAAAAATTAATACTAGTGAAAGTACTAATTTTTAGGTTTACCTTTAATTTCGCTTTCAAGATTCATTTTTATGAAGAAAGGGACGGCCTGCACTGAAACACTTCACCAGTAAGCTCACTGTGGAAATTAGTTTTTGTTTATCCAACTCGACTATCGTAGAATAGGAATTCATCGTTATTTTTATGTTAAAAAAGCACCCATGCCACAACCTCTTCTTTTTAAAAGGACCGAGCTCACTAATATTGCACTACATCCTAACCGTACATGCAAATTTGAGTTTACTAACTAGGACAGCTATCTGTTGCTAGGCAAACAAAGAGACAAATAAACAAAGAAACGGCATAAAATACTATAACATATAAGTATGTAGTAGTGCAGATGTGCACAAAAAGCCTAAATCTAATAAAAATAAAAAATCATAGCAAAGCCCCAACTTAAATGAACAAATATGAACTTACGCTTGACACTCGCAGCGCATCTGTTTCTTCCCGATGTCGGTTTTCGGCACTACATACCCTCTCTTCCGCCATTTGCCAGTAAATAAATATAACTAAACGCACAGATGGTCTTCGTGTATAACATTACCTACAAAGAAGTGTTGTAAGTTGCAAATTATTTTGCAACGGGGTCAACGCAAAAAAAATTAAATTTGGTGTAAATCGATTATCTAACGTTATTCATCGAATACTATAAATGTCACTTATCATTTCCTTTCGTGCATGCGTAACCAATACCAAGATCGAACATTTCTCTTTATTAAATCTAAAATAAAAACAATTTTTCTTTTCTCCCAAAGTTCACCCTACGCGAATATTCATAAATACTAAATCGGTAACGATCTTTCTATTTCTCGTTTCTAAACTCATCAAATATTTAAAACGATACCGATCGATCCCGCTTTCACCTGATATTCCCTAAGCTGGCAGGAACGCGCGAAAAACTGATACCTTGATCAATATTAAATTGGGTTCACAGTTTATACATCATGCACCGAAGGCAGCAGCAATTTCAATATTGACACAAGCTCAACTTTCCGAACAAACGGAGACTTGAATGAAGCACATGAATAACTGATTGGCCCCCTAACCTCCAGAATGTGCCTGCATGTTTTTCGTTTAAGGAACCTAATTATTTTCACCCCACCCTCGTCGAAATAACACGTACTCTGTCAAACTCGACACGTTTGGGTAAACTTATTTTACGCGAATTTGAGGAAAACTAATGCTTTGTTAACTTAGGGAAATGTAATGTTGTATTTAATGATAATGCTCCAAGAAAACATTGTACAATGGAAAAATTGAAGGTAAATTGGACATACAGGTTTGTGAAAATGTTTTCTTTTACCTTTGGAAGGAATGTTGGGTTTCGAATCTTCAAATTCGGTTACTTTAGCCACCATACGGTTGAAAGTTACAATTACTACAGCAACAACTGTAAAGAAAACAATACTGACCTGTGACAGGAGCTTCTATGTCTATCATCGTTTTTTCTGCCCGAAGAAGTGCAGCTCCTTCATTGATGATGCGAAGCGCAGCAGATTCATCGATACGTCCTTCCAATATGAAGTGTTGTTTGAGTACATCCGGCCGTGGTTTCCCCGTTCGCGTGTCGAACACTTCGGCAATTGTCAACTTATGACTCGGCGGAAACGGCACAGCTGTAACGAAAAACAACATAAGAAAAAGCTCTAAACATGATACAAGTCACACAACATACAGTAAATTATTTTCATATAAATACGAGCCCGTCTAAAAATATGCAATCTAAAAAGCATAACATTATTTTGCCACTTCCGTTTAGATTTCCACGAAATACAAGTTTTAGGCGCTCTGGAGTCGGTGATGAGCCTTAGCAGCAGAAACGACGATGAACAAAAATAACAAAGGAAGTAATAAAGTGACCTGCTTGTTTTTCAAAGTTACCTTTTACTAAAATTATTATTAAGTTGAAATTATACAAGAATTTTTTTAACCACAATAAAAGAAAAATAAAAAAAACGTTATCGCTTATTATTCAATCCATTACTATAGTAAAATAGGCTAGAAGGAAAGGAGTGCTGTAGGTCCCATATCCCACCTTTAGATTTGCGGTCTTAATCCGACATCCCAACCTTAAGACTTGCGTTCAGAATCTGTCAAAATTGCACTTTTTTCACATTTAAAAAATCTAGATCTATTACCTTTTTGCGTTTATACTCCAATTTTCCAAAAATTGGGCCATTGAACGGATATTGATCTAAGGCGCACCTAGTTTTGAAACCAACCATCATCAGTTCTTACTCTTTTCTTTTTGGACTAGGTAAATCTTTAAAAATGAAGACAAGATTGCGCACTAAATTCGTGTAAAATAGATCTAACCAGAGAGTAAATAACTATCACTAGCGTATCCCATGTACTACGGCCACGTTTTTTTTGTAAACGTCTTTTAAAAACAATAATTACGCTGTGTCGAGATGTTAGACACGTACTTCAAGCATTCAGCGGTATTTTACAATCTCATATAAGATACATGCTCGCCGTAAATGCGATTGTTTCGCGAAAAAATAAATTGTAAAATCTTTTAGAATACTTATGCAAGAACCCATAAAAATGTGTTTTTTTATATATTAGTTAAACACGTCAGCGATTTATTTTGCCACACGTATTGTGATGTCAGCAAATGTATTTATATGATATCATTGTAACTAGGGAATCCAATCCCGGGATTCCGGGATCAGCGCATATCGGTACTAACTAGCCTCAACATAAAGCAAACTCTAGCACAGACCACGCGGGGAACCCCCGCAACTCGGTCCGTCAATTTTATATAAGTAATGTGTACCCAAGAAAATGTTTGTAGTTTTGGAACAACAAATAAAGTGCTTTCATATAAATTAATAATTTTGTATAAATAAAAAGCGGATAAGAAAAATATGAAAACAACAGATTCCGAAGTTAATACTAAAATCCCGGGATTAAAAAAAGATTCCGGGATCAATCCCGGGATCTGTTTTTCAATCCAGGAATTCCCGAGAATGAAAATTTTAATTAATGAATCCTGATCAAGCAATTTAGATTCCCTAATCCTAACCGAGCAAAGCATAAACAAAACTCAATCGCAAGCATAACAAAAGTGAGCGCATTCATAATTACGAAGTTTTAAATTTTATTACTATTATTAAATGTTAGCGTTCATTCCCTAATCCTAACCAAGCAAAATATAAACAAAACTCAATCGCAAGCATAACAAAAGTGAGCGCATTCGGAATTATGAAGTCTTAAATTTTATAACTATTATTATGAGTTAGCGTTCTACACACCACAACCTAATAAAAGTTAACGTTCATTGGTAATTCTGCACTGGGCCGCTATACAGCAGTACATACGAATATGCGCCTCATTTAATTGACGCACATATTTTCTATGATCTAACTTAAAAGCCATACTAGTAAACAACCAGAAATGAAGGGGTAAGTGAAAGAGAAATTTTAGGCAGGCGATAGTAATTACTTGTAGGATGACACTCGAAGTACTGGCCATTGCATTTTAACAATGTTGTAATTTGGTCATGATTATACTAAATGAAATAACAGCATTGCACATTTCTGAAAAAAAATTGTTTTCAGATACAGAACTTGTTTACCAACAGAGAAAACCGAGTTCAATTCCTAAAAAACAATTTTTTTAGATAATTTTTTTATCTTTCATTTATGTTCTTACAACATTTTTATAGAATACGAAGTAACAAAAATATCTTTTTAAATTACTCGATAACGTACGTAAAAAAATCTTTATTGCATATTGTAAATAACACCGCCAATACTTAATAAAAGTCATTGAATACTTTACGAACAATTTCAAATAATTGAAAAATAATACTTTAATCACTGTATTTAATTAACATGTAAGAACGTAAATAAAAAATAAAGATATAAATTTAAAAAAAGAATTTTATGGGAATTGAACCCGAGCCCTTGGTAAGCGAATGCTCTACCTCAAGACCACTCCCACCAAACACGTAAGTTGCTCTTATTTCATATAATGTAATGAAGTTCTGTAGACGTAAACCTACTTTGGTTCTTTGGTCTTTACATAAAAATTTATAACTTTTAAATAGTACGTTGCTGATTTTGCAACCTTTTTGCTATTTTGTCAACTGGCTCAATCTTAAATTGAATTAGGGGAACGGGACAGGTGATACCTGTACCTGGTACCCCCACGCGTATTGCAACTATTTAAATTTAGTAGCCGTTTAGCACCAATCATAATCGCTTAGTGCTAAAAACTTTTTTTTTTCAAAAATAATTTCTAACAACTCAAAATCTACATTATTGAACAGAAACTGTTCAAATTTGATAAGACGTTTAGCGCCAAACCATTACTATACCACGTCTGACTTAGAACCCGATCCACCCATCCGTTCATGAACGCTACTTATAGAAATAAAACCTGGGAAATGGTAAGTTTAGGTACAAATTTAGGGAAGCAGTTCCTAAAGCTGGGTCGAGACCCATAGACCTCTTAGTGGCCTATCGAACGATGTCTTGGGGTTCACATAAAGTTTGGTGTTGACTCATTAATTCGTATTTTTGTTTTAAAATTATTTCTGGGTTTCTATACCACTATCACTCACGTGAGCGCCCATTTCTTGTAGATGACATAAAAAAAGAATCCATCTATTATTCCAGTTGTGACAGGTATGTAATGACTTATTTATTTTAAGAAAATTCACGTTTCTAATCGGGGTCCATGGTGTAGTTCTCAGAAAAAGATTTTAGACGTGCATAATAAAAACAACCTTGAAAACTAATGATTTAGAGCATAATTAAAACGTACGAAACCATTTTTTCAGTAGATCACGCTTGAAGTTGTTTGTTACATGATTAATAAGCAAATGCTGCATTGCAAAATATACAAAATAAGTAAAAACATTAATACCCGCGGTTTTGGAAAAAAGTGAAACAAATTACACAGTCGAAGGCCCTGACAATTAACAATTCCCGTTACGTCTAAATAAATGGACGATAGATTTTTATAAAGATTGATAAAGATCCACTGAGTTTTTGTAAGACTCAGACGAGCCCTTACATGTCAGCTAAGTTTATTGATTGTTTTCAATGAACGTTTACATTGCTATCACTTCTGTTGGTATAATTTGGTTATTTATGATTTTAACAGGTAGGAAATGTGTATATATCGCGCTGACAACAAACAAATGCATAGCAATGGAAGTTCACAATTCATCGCCTACAAATTGAGATCTGGATTAGGTTTCGCCTACTATTAAAAATGTTTTACTACAACACTATTTACTACAAGTTCTAGATGCATGTAGAAACTACACTTTTACTGAAGACACATTTTTATCATGTCTTACACATCTTCAGGCAGCTTAGATATTTATTATATTTGCGGGTTTTGATGTTTACGTTAAAATCACGTAGGATGATTGGGCCAATAGGCCATGAAGCTTACCGATATAAAGCGATGTATACTAACTGTATCGTTACACCTCTGATTTATATGAATAAGAGCGTATTTAATTTTGGAATTATATGCAAATGTCTTAACAACATTTTTTAGTTCGTATTTATTAGTTCCAAAAACATTTTGGAAATATCCGTTAACGCAATTACCTGGAAATGAGGACAAGTGATACGTTAAACTAATTGTTTTTCAGCTTCTTTTTAAAAAAATTTCCGGAGCTATAATAGGATTTTTTTGCGTTTTTTTTTCACGAAAATGTGACGAGAGTTTTTCTTTCTTCAAATTTTTTTACGATGGGTTACATTGGGTTTTTTTGTAGGCTTTTTTTTTTATTCAGACTGACTCAAGCGCCGGGTATGAAGGTGCCGAAAAACATGAGGGGCATAGCCCACGGTGATGTAAAACTTTAGGACATCGCGTAATCAGCATTTGCACTGTTTAAGATAGTTAGTCAAAATGTTCAAGTATTGATAATTTTTCAGTTGGCATCGATGTTTAGCCTAAGCAACAGAAATGAGCAAACCATAAATAAATTACAACCAAAATTACGAACTCCTTGCAAAAAAGTAAGTTATTTGGAATTACGTTTTCTTTGCAAATATGCCAGTGCAGAAGCAATAAACTGGGCTTCTTTAAAGTACCCACCCAATAAAACTACCAAAAACCCCTATAAAACACAAAACAACCTACCGAGCTTTAAATTGTACCCCCAAAAAACAACACAAGATATTTTTAATGAACCCATTCTATTGCAAACCCTGCGCTGAGTTGATTAAATGTTAGTTTTGGAAATCTCGAAATGATTGCAACATCAAACTAAGAAATCAATTACTCCAACTGTTTTAACTTATAATAACGAACTAGGATTGAAATAGAATATTGCACTACGTTTTCCCTAAAGACCCAACCGCAATTTTAATCGAAATTGCGGTTGCAGCAATTTAGAAACTTAACAACCTGAAATGGTTTACCGATGAATTAATACTGCACAAACGTAGTTTTAATTAACTGAAAAGTACTATGCAAAATCTCATATTGAAGAAAAATTTAAAGTTTCTGGAATTATTCGTAAGTTGTATTAGTAGAAGTATATAGAAAAGGCGATGGTGACGGCTCAACAAGAATTTGAATACTGCTTAAGCTCAACATCACACCAAATTTGCATAAGAAACTCATGAAATATTTCAGAAGAAAGCGACTCTCTGCAAGACAATTTTTGACTACCCTTTTTGCGATTTTTTCGCAGCTCACTTTGACAAACCTATAACATATTTCACGTTAAAGCTCAAGCAATAGAATTGCCAAAGGTTCCACATCCTATAAACATAAAAACGCTCTTTAAGTCGTCAGTAGTTTGCGTTTTCCCAGGATGACATCAAGAATACAGGAAACATCTGGAAACGGCACTATTTATGATATCGTTATGTGGTTCGCAGGAGGGGTAAAGTCCTCCTATCTCAAACGCCACTCTTCCTTATTGCCGGGAGCGATCCCGACAGCCAAAAGCTCCGTGAAATGATGTAATTCCCTACGTAAAATAGGATGAAGGGATGTGGAATTGCTGATGCCCTAAAGATGACGTATTGCGCAAGAACTAAACCTTTAACCTTTGAAACATTATTAGACTTCCACAAACTCCAACAAATACGTCGCAAAAGTTTGATAATACTAATTTCCGAACTTGGATTTGCAAAATTAAACCAAAAGCAAGATTTTATGACATTCCAGACGTTTTTATGAGCAAAGCAAAGAATTTTAAAACGTTACCTCCCTCCAATTTGCAAAACCATAAATTTTTTCAATTCAATTCGCTCAATGGGGTAAATAAGAAGATTTGTGATGCCCCAAGAAACGACACTGTTTCAACTTGGCACAAATAATCGCATCAACGTATGGAGCACCCGAATCGATATATGCTAAGCATTGTAAGCTCTGGAGAAACGTTGGAGGAAAATGGGGATGAAGAGGAATGACACTAATTCTAGTTTTTTTTTGTGACTAAGGTTTCTTCTGTAGTAAAAGAAAAGAGTTTTACAGACGAATTTAAAATTATTAACCCTAATGACATAATACTGAATTTAAATAGAGAGATATTATTTGACACTACAATCAACAAATTTTGTTAATTTGATTTAAAAATAATGGAGCAACAATATACCAAAAATGGTCATAGATCTAAACACTTAAATTTTTAAAACATTTGGAAAGTTTCCCGAATTGTCTAGTACTGAAATGATCTAATTTTCAAATTGCCCAATCCTCAAATTGCACAATTCTCAAATTGTCTTATTCTCGAATTATCTAATTCCTAGATTGTGTAATTACAGAATTCTACATTTTAATGTATGAAAAAGAGTTCACAAATTTATTCGCGGATAAAATGGCTATAAATGCAAACTCTCTAGTTTAGGTACAAATAAATAAAATTTAAAAATTTATTGTAAGTAAAGCAAAAATACAGGGTTGCTCAAAAGTATGGAATAATAGTTTAGGTGGCGTAAATATTGGTTGAACCAGCTTATATAAAAATTTTTTATTAAATTTTTATCCGCCTTTCCGCATATTTTAATTATTTAGCTACAGCTGTAAGCACTGTGACGCGTCGTCATTTTTTTTAAATAGCACCATACCTACTTTCTGCATTTATTTGGTACAGAATTTTTTTTTCTTTTCAATGTTATAAAACTTGTACAAGGTGGCCTAAATTCGTTTGTTTTGCAGACTCGGTTTCTATTGCAATTAGAAGGAAACTAATAGACATGTTATGGGCCAATTGTTTGAGCATATTTCAATAGCGAAAACGGTTTTTGGCTAGCTTCTTTTGAAGGCTAAAATTTTTGAGTAAATAATCGATTATTTGACTTTTTGGAAAAAAGATACCTTGCAATTAAATAAACCCAAATATAGAAAGTCGAATTCGCCCCCCCCCCCCCCCCCGCGATTTATCCGTAAATAAAAGTTAAGTTGAGAACTTTATTCTACTATCACGTATGAGCAATTTAACCTAAACTGAAATCTTTTATCTTCCCCGTTTATTAAAAAAGGAAATATGAATTTTTGTTTTTTAAAAGTTCGTAGAAGGTGTCACAGGGAAGTTAGCGGACTAGGACACGAACCAAATTGTAACTGACCCGTGGCTTTATGAGTCTACAAAATTTTAAATAAATCACAAAATTGTAAAAAATGTAGAAAATATTAAAAACTTTTTAGAAATTATCAAAATTTTCGGTTTTGAAAATTTTTAAATATAAAAAAAAACTTTTTTACATATTTTTAATTAAACTGTTCAGGTAAACGACTAAAACCCATTTCTTAATGAGAGGTTGTTCCTATGGTCATGCCGATTTTGAAGTAAAAAATTTTTGAAAAACAAACAATCGATGGGTGGTTGGAAAAACGCGCTAACGACATGCGTAGAATACAAATCTGAGCTCCCGTTTGGAGCGCGTCTATATTGAACTAGAGCACCCCTCCCCATCGCCCTTATTTGTTGCTCGAGTTGTCAGGTTTTATGTCTAGTATTTTGTAATTGCAAACAATGCTTATTGCTGAAAGCGAAAAATCGATTGATCAAAAATAATTGTCGTTTTATGCAATTATTCAATTAAACTGCTCAGGCAAACAACCAAAACGAAACACGCTATAGGTTTTTCTCAATGGGAGATCGTTCCTATGGTCATTTAATACGCCCATGCCAATTTTGAAGCAAATATTCAGAAATTTTTGAAAAATCGCAAAATCGATGAGTGGTAGGAAAATCGCGCTTGCGCAGATCGACCATTCGACATGCGCAGAATACAAATATGAACTTCTTTTTCGAGCGCGTTTTAATTGAATTATAACACCCCTCCCCGCCACCCGTTTTTTTTTTTGCGCGGATCAAACTTGTATTATTGCGGCTTTATACCAGTGTGACTACCAATCTATGGGTTTTCTGCATTAAGTCGTCTGAGTTGTACAGTGTATACAGACAGACCGAGAGACAAACACACAGACACACAGAGACACTTTGGCGAAATTGTTTTTTGATATTTTCGGATTCTAAAATGTGCAATTCCATCAAAATCTCAACTTCCAAAATGTTGACGAATACATATCGTTACGTGCCTCTAGCTAAACTCCGTATAGCGAAAAAGGCAAAAATGACAATCGCGTCGTAGTGCTTACAGCAGTAGTCACAAAAACATTTCTAGTTGCAAAGAGGTAGAGAGCATTTTAATAAAAAAAACCTTGCGATGAAGTGTGTTTCTGTAAAATCAACATTTACGCCACCAGAACTATTATTCCGTACTTTTGAACAACCCTGTATATTGAAAATTACTACCACTAATAAATGAGAACACCTAAGAGATTACACTATTATAAACAACGATTTCTCGAATTGTTTAATTTAATACGGAAATACAATAAATTCAAAATGTTCTTACGCATAATTACAAGTACGCAAAGTCTAATTTTCTGGTCGTTAGGCATTTGCAAGTTTAGACACATCGCGTCCTTGGAGCATAGACATCCGATCTCTAAAGCGTGTCTATTTCCTAAATTAGCTTAAATTAGAAGTAACATAATAGTTAGCACCCAATTAAAACTGAGCATCAAACTTGGTATTTCCTTTAATTAAATGTCGAGTTCAAGTGACCCAATCTGATAATTTGATAATAATTACACACAATTTCTGTAACAAATAAAAGGGCGTTTCTCTTCGAATTATTTTCCAGTGTTGAATTGTTGCTAGAATTTTTTATTTTTAATGGTTCTCATTAAAATTATTAACAAATATACAATTTTTATTTATAAGTTCTAGCTTTACCTCGTCGAAGTCCATATTTATTGAATATAGGTATATAAAATACTTAATTACTTTAACAATATTTATTTATTTTAACCTTATACGTATTTCAACATGTTTACATGCCATTGACAGAGGTTATATTAGAAAGAAAACAGTTGTTGTGTTGTTATAGCAATAGAACTTGGTGACTTGATCACAGTATTTTCTTATTCCAATGTCTAATAGAGGAGAATTTAAGAGATATCAATTTGCTCATTTATTAACGGTACAGTTTGTAAATGTTTGTGAATTTCAAACGCTTCTAGTATGTCTAATTTACGTTTATCATCACAAAAGTGTAAACATTTTATAGTGTTATTAGATGTCATTGAATGATTGTGTTCTAGTAAGTGTTTAGCGTAATTGAATTTATGTTATGTAGGTGTTTGTAACAACGTACGTGTTCTTTATACCTAATATCAAAATTTCTAATTGTCTGGCCTATATAAACCGAATTACAATGCGAACAATTTAATTTGTAAATGCCTGATTTTAGCAAATCATGCAAAAATCATCATAATACAAAATCAAAAACAGATGATTTGCTAAAATCAGGCATTTACAAATTAAATTGTTCGTATTGTAATTCGGTTTATATAGGCCAGACAATTAGAAATTTTGATATTAAGTATGAAGAACACGTACGTTGTTACAAATACAGAGTTGGTTATCTTGACAACGTGCACGAAGTATTTCGCGCACTGGCTCGAAAAATATGTGGTGCATGACGACAATGGTAACATTTTTAAAATAAATTTAAATAGATGAAACAAATCGCTTTATTAAAATATAACAAAAAACACATTAACTATTATTATTATTGCTATGAATACACATTAATAGTTATCTGTTTGTACGCATTTTTATATTGTGCTTTTTATTTTTCGGGTAATAGGTTAGCAATTGCATTATTAGCCACTTCCGTAATATCAAAAGGTATATTTCCTTCCATTTCCAATATTTCCATCATTTAAAAATAGGTTTTTTAAAAAGGACGCCGACCAAACTTGTTTAGGAAAAAATAGCTGACAAATATCAATACTTGTTAAATTTTGTTTCCGTAGTAACAAAGAAACAGACTAGATTGCTATAGAATAAATCTTTATTTTTGTGTTTTATTATGATTTTACTTAATTTTTTCATTATTTCAGTAAGTCTGTATAAAAAAATGTTGTATGCAACTCGTGCGCGAAACTTCTTTGGTGCTTTCGAATGATTTTTGTGTCGGCTGCCGCCTCGACAAAAACACTTTCATTCTCAAGCACCTAAATATAATTTCGCGCCCTAGATACACAAAAAACTATTAGAATTTATTTATAAATTACAGCTTTACTTCGTTAAAGTCCATATTTAATGAGTATCTGTTTATAAAATACTTAATTACTTTAAGAATATTTATTTATTTTAACCTTATACGTATTTCGCCATGTTTACATGCCATTGTCAAAGATTAAATGAAAAAGTGAACAGTTAGTAATGTTATAGCAATAGAACTTGGTGACTTGATCTCGGCAATCGTCTGCAGATGACTTGATTTCTTATTCCAAAATGTCCGATAGTAGATAATTTAAGAGATCAATTTGCTCATTCATTAACGGTACAGTTTTTAAATGTTTATGAATTTCAAAAGCTTCTAGTATATCTAATTTACGTTTATCATCACAAAAGTGTAAACATTTTATATTGTTATTAGATGCCATTGAATGATTGTGTTCTAGTAAGTGTTTAACGTATTTGGATTTATGTGGGTGTTTGTATTTGTAACAACGTACATGTTCTTTATACCTAATATCAAAATTTCTAATTGTCTGGCCTATATAAACCGAATTACAATTTCCAATTTCAGTAGGATTTAATTATAATAGAGAAATTTCAATTATTAAACAAATTGCATATAGTAATGGTTATAATATTAAAGTTATTGATACATTAATTAAAGAAAAACATTATAAATAAGCCATTCAAAATTTATCCGAATACCCTAACTTTATTCGATACAATTAAATATGCCTCGATCCCATATTTTGGTGAGAAATAAGAAAAAGTTACTAAAATTAAAAGCAAAACAAATAAATATGAAGTAAGCTTTGCTAAAACAGACATTTACAAATTGAATTGTTTGCATTGTAATTCGGTTTATATAGGCCAGACAATTAGAAATTTTGATATTAGGTATGAAGAACACGTACGTTGTTACAAATACAAACACCCACATAAATCCAATTACGCTAAACACTTACTAGAACACAATCATTCAATGACATCTAATAACACCATAAAATGTTTACACTTTTGTGATGATAAACGTAAATTAGATATACTAGAAGCTTTTGAAATTCACAAACATTTAAAAACTGTACCGTTAATAAATGAGCAAATTGATCTCTCGTAAATTCTCCTCTATTGGACATTTTGGAATAAGAAATCAAGTCATCTACAGACGATTACCGAGATCAAGTCACCAAGTTCTATTGCTATAACAACACTAACTGTTTACTTTTTCATATAACCTTTGACAATGGCATGTAAACATGCCAAAATACATATAAGGTTAAAATAAATATTGTTGAAATAATCAAGTATTTTATATACCTATAATCAATACAATATTTAAATCCAAGAAAAGTTTTTCTTATAATTACAACCATATTTCAATTTTAATTTCTGCATAATTCACAAAGCCCAACAAGAACATAATTTTGTCCAAAAAAATTCTTTCCATTAAGAACAAAGTCGCTTGTAGCATTAATAATAATTATAATTAAATATTGTAATTAATTCATTTTTTTTGTTTGCACAATAAGTGGGTTAACAGCATCGCCCTTTACGGTATGTTGCACTTGTATGTACATGCAATAATTAATAAACTTGTACGCAGCACCCGATCAAATATCTTGAGCATAATTCACAATTTATAGTCAATTTCTGTATGAAACATTAATTTATAACTGATGTACTCAAGACTTAATTAAAACTTTCAGATGTTTAAAATATTCGTATTTAAGCGAATAATTATTATTATTAATTAACGAAAAGTTTACTTTATCGACGAAATCGGAAACTTATCTGGCTGAAATTCTGAACAACTTGTTCTAATTACAAGGTAAAATAATATTTTTATTATCCAATTTTATTTTTTCAATGTATGTTCGGCTTGAAGCGAAGACGTTGCCAAAATCAATGTTTAATAATGAAACGCCCACTCGTCCATCAAGTACTTCAAATATTTAACAAAGAACGAGGAAATGTTCTGTCATGTGAGAAAAAATCGTATTTACTTTTCCCCGTTTTAGGGTTCATTTTCAATATACCCTTCTATTCCGCCGCATTGTCTCATCCATCCAAACGAATAAAACAGTTTTAATTTTAATTAGAAAATGTAGACGTGCCAAATTAATAAATCCTTAAAACACATGGAGCAACTAATTACAAATAAAGCGCAACCGAATAAATCTGGTTGTATTCACTTGTGTTGATAATTAGGAATGGAATTTTGATTAATTTTGATTATTAGCTCTGCAATGCTTGTGGCAAGCGCCATGTTAATTGCCACGTTTATTAGGAACGCTAACTAATTGTTAGAGTTTGTCAAATGTTAACAAATCTGCTTGTGATTACTATATTGCCGATGACTGTGTCAAATTACAGGATAAGTTTTAATTAACAGTTAATTTGAATTTAAAAAGATAATTGCTACTATTCCATACAAATTAAAATTTTATTAAAATCCTTTAGCTAAATATACCCCCGTCTATAAAGTTACCCCCCCCCCCCCGCCAACTATTAAACCATTTACCACAAAATTTAATGTGTTTTACTGCAAGGTTATTAAATTTAAATTTTGCTGTCCGAAATGACTGCTGGGGGCCATTTAAAAAACAATTAATAGCAAGGGGGGTCGAATGATACCTCATTTACAATGTCTTTTAATTCGGCGCCTAATCCTTGAGTTTCAAGAAGAAATATTCATGCAGAACAAAATGGCGACTATTTAACTAACGGAATAGCTTAGTTTAAAATCATTTTTGGTGTTTAATCTAGTAGGCTATTTTTTTGTTTGCTTGCTATTTCCTGCCATTAAGAAGCTAGTATTAATTCAGGTAGCTGGAAACGTTATGTTCCAACAGGCACTGCGCCGTTTTTATATGCCTATCGCTGAGGGATGCCGTGGAATTGCCTGCACGCTCCCCGGATTTAACCCCCTTAGATTTATTCCCTTGGGCATATCTAATACTGCTAGAATACAGAAGCCCCCAAGAAACCATTAAAGAACTGGAGCAGCGCATAACACAAGTTTGCAGAAACATCACTTCAAAAACTTATGGAAAAGTAAGGAAGGAATTTCCTAACAGAATTTTCATGAGCCAAGAAGTCAATGGTAAACATTTCGAACACTTGATTTAATTTGTTTTTGTTTTAATTCATAGTTTTTAAATGAACTTTTCAATTACTTGTCATTTTGTTCTGTATGAATGATTTTTTCTAAAGCATTAGGATCAGACGCAGAATTAAAAACCTTTTAAACGAGGTGTCACTCGATCCACCCCCCCCCCCCCCCCCGCTATTTAATATTTTTTCAAAATGGTGCCTAGCCCGCCATTGTGCAAGATACAAAATTTAAGTATATTCTGAAAACTAGTATTTAACCTCACGTTAAAGCACACAAAATTTTGTGGCGAAATATAAAGCCGCTAAAAAGTTAGCGGGGGTTACTTTGTAGACACACTGTTATACCACCAACGTTTAAATCCAAAATTTAGTGTTTTGTGCTAATCACCTAATCTCAAAACCTAGTTTTGTGGTGTTTAGAAGACAATCTATTAATGTGCGTGTTCCAACGTATTTTTGACCGTGAAGTCAAATTTTAAATAATCTAAGGATTTTCAAAAATTTTTCATAATTTCTAATTAATTTTATAATTGTTATAATTTTTTTAAATTTCAAATTATCATACTTTAAAAAAAATTTTCAAATATCTATATTTTCCGGAATTTTAAAAACTCCAAAATTTTAAATATTCAAAAAAATTTTAAATTTTAAATCATAAAATTTTCAATAATTTCAAATTGCCAAAAATTGTGAAATTTTGTTTCAAATTATTTTAATTTTCAAAAATTTTTAAAATTTAAAATTTTCAAAATTATTATATTTTCCAAAAAATTTCAATATTAACAAATATTCTGTTTTGATAATTTTCAAAAATTTTAAACTTTTTAGTTTATTATCGTAATTTTAAAAAATGTTCCTGTTTTTAATTCGTCAAGATTTTGAAAATTTTCATAATTTTTAATATTTGTAATTTTCAAAAACTTAATACTTGAAAATTTTCAGTTTCCAAATGTTCTAGTTTTCGTAATTTGCAAAAATTTCAAAAAACTTATCAATAGTTATACCACATAAGCTTTGTATTTATCGGTTAATTACCGAATAATAATTTGTTGAAGATTGACAAAAATAGTGCAAATTTCCTCGATTTTAATCGATGTGCAAGAAATTGGAGTTAATTAAAAATTCAAAAGCTCGAGTGGTATTTTACAAGATTATTTTATAAATACAAAATTAAACCAATGAATGGTAGACTTTGTTTATCGTTGTTTATTAACGTAACCATGAAGGACGTAACTAGGCGATGTCAAAATAAACAACTGCAAATAACATACACGAGAAATTATCGGTCTCATTTTCATTTAGGTTAAGTTAATGCTGCATTTTGATTGGCTGTCATGTGCATGAATAAAATAATCAAAGTTATAAATTTTCCTAATTTCAAAAATTAGAAAATTATCATAATATTACAAGAAAATTCAAAAATTTCAATAAATGCGAGGACGGTCTTGTGGAGGATGTCCGACAGCATTTTTAAAAAGTATTCGTTCACATTGCATAATATAATTTTTTTAACTAATGGCACATTTTCCGATTCAGGGTCGTATTAAGTTAAATTTAATATATTTGTTTTTAAAGTATGCAGATTTGGATTATCGAAAATTAATAAAAAATCGAGCTGCGTTGTGCCAATAAATCTAATATATCAATGATTAGGTAAACTTTGTTTCCGATATGAAGTTTGCAGCCGACAAAGCCAAAATAAACTAAAGTGAATTCAACAAAACCAAGCAACGGATGTAAACAATCATTACGGCGTAATCGCCTCTTGCTCATTTTACATTCGAGTGGTTCATTTTTTGTTTAGTCTATGGTGCGTTCAAAAGCTACCAGGTTTTAAAGTTTACAAACCAATAGTGATTGTTTTTGATTATTATATTTTAGAACAATATCAAGCTTAACCGATTTCTTCGACTTCTGAACTAAGTTATTAGTCTCTTCCTTCAAACGATTTCGTTGCGTAGTTTCCGCACAATTCGCGATCGTGCAAAAAAGCTTCCAACGTGTTCACGTACATCAATTCACTCGTCTCGGTCAACAGAATAGTTTGAATACAATGATATCATTTAGTTTTAATTATTAAACTTATTTGGACATAACTCATTCAATTTTAAAATTTGATATAGTTAGCACATGCCATAATGTAGCGGAAAGATACTATACAAGGTTGGACAAAAGTACGGAACAATTCAAATATCTCTAGTACGGCAACCGCGATTTCGACAAAATTTTCTACATAAAGGTTCCGATTTAATTATGGCGGATACAACGACGGTATTGGCAGTTTAAAAGGACTTCCGGTTTGGTCGGAAATTATATCAACTTTTTTATTTTAAATGGAACACTCTGTATATTATTTGATATATTGATAGAAGTTTTTTTTGCGAGTTCAGCGATATAAGGTTTCTTGCCTTTATTTTCAATAATTTTAGAGATATTAAAGAATAATGTTTCGTAATTGTTTATCTAGCAGTTATGTAATGTTGTCAAATATGCTTGGTTCTTGTTGTGTTGTTTTGTTGTTGGATAGACTGAGCAGTGTGGTTGCAGTAATCAATTAATTAACCAAATGTAAAACAATTTGTCAAAATCGCGGTTGTCGTATTAGCCGTACTTTTGCCCAACCCTGTATTGTATTTGTCTAGTGCTATAAGTTCTAAGCAACATATGTTTGTCTGTATTATCTATTACTGCAAGATTGTCATATATTGATTTGAGATTTAGTAACGTTTCGACTTTCTCACCTAATCCCTATAAACAGGAAGTTCTTGGGGCGCCCCTGCAAACAAGATGATAAGATAGGATATCTATCTGACTTAAAAAATATAAGTTTTTAAGATGAACGGGTTTCACCAAAATACTAGCTAGAAATTGACTATTGCATTATTACGGTCAGAATTAATTAAAACTTAAGATTTTGATTTACCTTTCAGAATTCGCTAACGAGCACTCCAGGAGTCTTGTATGTTACTACAGAAAAATTACGTTCTATACTACATGGGAATTACTAGTTTGTTAGAAATTATATTTAAAATATATTCACCAATTTCAGACGTATTCAAACGTAATATCTGTTGTAATACTCCACACAGCTGCTACCAGACAATTTAGACACATATAATGATCGGCACACATCGCCTTCGTGTCGGATAGGCCAATTTGGCGATATATATTGAGACCAGTCGTAATCACGCTCTGTTAGAGTGTTATTAGTGTCTCGTACTAGAAAAGAATATTACGAAAATAGTACGACGTTATTAAGTGTCATTGCACGAGGAGTGTACAAATATTACGCCAGTAAAATTAATTTCTGAAAAACCCTAGTGTTGTAAATCTGATTAATACAGCCTTGAACTCTAAAATTAAAAATAAAAAGACGTAACACCTTCCGAAAATGGAGATTATGGTCTTTTATGATACCAAATACAGCTGGTTTTCGACCAAGTTAACACAAATCTAATTTTTAATTACAACAAAACCAAATCTTGAATTTTTAGCAACTATTCTGTAAATACCCAGTATTAGGAAATCCAATACAATTTTTGAGAAAAAGAACCTACTCTAACTCAAAATACCTTGACATTCCTTATCACTGAATAAACACATTAATTTGTCCAACGGTCTGCCAACATAAAAATAAATTACAAAACTTTGAAGTACAAGTTGTCGTGACACAAAAACAGTTATACAATGAAACTTATCTACAAAAAAAATTGTGGTAATTTGCCAAATATATATCTTACGTCATGATCTGTGAGAATACAAATTAAAGTCTCAACACGTACTCAAAGTTAATTTTCGTATTTTAGCATCATCAATAAAGACAGACATAAACACATTCTTGACAGATAAAACACAAACGTAAATGCGCAAATAATGAAATCTGCTAGGCATAAATTTGTAATAAATTCGGATATAAAGACAGTGTATATATAATTTAAAGCCGTTTTAAATATACAAACTATAAAAAGCCCATCGCAACCAACCCACAAAAAAAACTAAGAAACAGGAAGTGTCAGCGGTTTTCGCTCAAAGTGTTTTTTTACAACTTTTAAGGTTCTAAGCATATTATTGCGACACATCTTCGTTTAATTAGCAATTCAGGAAAGTACTAGGTTGTTTACTAAATATTTCTATTTTTTCTGTACCAAAAGGATTATAATTGAACACTTGATGAAGGAAATGAAAATATCAAACTGCAAAAACTCTTTTTTACGACAAACTTCCCCTACGGTCGGCAAAAATCTAAACGCTCCTTCACTCTCTTGGAATCGCAATAAAATAATATAATCAGATAAATTTGGCAAGCATCCAACGAAATAATAATTAAACGTCCATTTCAGAACCAGACAGATCTATCTTGCATGTGTACATGGAACTCGTAAGTAATTTAAGTCCCTTTGAGGGTAGTTACTAAAACATAAGCAGCTTTTATGACTCGATAGCCAAATTTCATTTCCTTACATTTCTAGCCTGCAATAACTCAAGCGGTTAAATGTATTAGGAACCAAAGTCTGAGTATTTAATAAAATCAAAATACCAATAAATCTTGGTTCCGGAGTCATAAAACAAAAACAAGAATTTTCACAACATAAGGGAACTAAAAATAAGACTGTAAGTAAAATTTCGACATTATAATGAAGCTGTGGGTGTTGCATTTTGCTTGTGGTTGTGGGTGTTTATTGCTTGGAAATGAAAGTTGAATTGCATCATTTCCGACAATACACGCAGATTTGCAAATAAAATTACCTTTATAACTTATTAATCATTTGTTGTGAATTTGCTCTTTTGTACGCAACTACCACAACCAGAAAAAAGTTTATTTCACAGAGTCCAAAATTTTGTCGGATTTAGTAATGCCATGTTATCTCGTCTACCCCATGTTGTAAATACTTTAAATTTATTTTAAAAAATTAGTTTCGTTTTCTACCAAAAGTATCTTTTGTGCCATAAAGCCCAAAAATATTATCTTTGGGTCCTAGCCCACCCTTACTTATTTCAAGCATGTCAGTTCTATATTTTAAGTAGACTAGGTTCCATTTATATTTAAATTAAACTAAATAAATAAATAAATAAATAAAATCTCCAAACATTACTTTAAATTTGTAGTCTAACAATTTCCCTCAAAATTTAAACAAATACAGCAAAAACCTTCACATTTTTGTAGTAAATAACTAAATATTAATTTGTTTAGAACTTAATAAAACAGATCGTGAGTTATCGCAACATTAACCTAGACTTAGGACATGTATATAGAAGTGTAAATAGAATCCAAGTAGCACAAAATATAACTATAATCGTTGATTAAATAATGTCAAGAAGCACAGCACTCTTGTTATATCAAGAATGTCTGGCAGTTGGGTTGCATAAGTAAAATTTGGTCGTAAATTGTTTTACTTTACACCCAATTATTGGCAAACGAATTTGTCCTTTCATTTTTAGTTTTCTCTAATTGCAACAAATCTTTTTTTCAAAAAACCAGATTTTCAAATAGTTTATTCTATTATTTTTATGTGTAACCTTTAGTATCATGTAGTGCGTTATTATAATATGACTATTATACAGCTATGCTCTGGGTACAGTAGTGGAGTCAATGTTGGGGCTTGAAAGTGTATTCTTAAAATACTTTTGAATTCAGAAGTAACAACATCTTAGGTATTGGAAAGTCCAGGAGAAGTACTTCGCTCAGTTATTGGAATGTTTAAAAATAATAATACCCATCGCGCGCGGCTTGAGTTGCATAATATGTATTCTGCTCAAGTTGAGACAGGTCGAAGAGATCCGAATTTAATATATAGAAATAATTGCAGCAATCGTTATATATAATTCAGAAAAGTAGGACTATGCTCGCAGCCTACTACACTACCTTATTTATCAATTCCAGCTTTACTTCGTTAAAGTCCATATTTAATGAGTATCTGTATATAAAATACTTAATCACTTTAACAATTTCTATTTATTTAAACCTTATACGTATTTCAGCATGTTAACATGCCATTGTCAAAGGTTATATGAAGGTAAACAGTTAGCGTTGTTATAGCAATAGAACTTTTTTACTTATCTTGGTAATCGTCTGCAGATGACTTGATTTCTTATTCCAAAATGTCTAGTAGAGGAGAATTTAACAGATCAATTTGCTCATTCATTAACGGTACAGTTTTTAAACGTTTGTGAATTTCAAAAGCTTCTAGTATATCTAATTTACGTTTATCATCACAAAAGTGTAAACATTTTATGGTGTTATTAGATGTCATTGAATGATTTTGTTCTAGTAAGTGTTTAGCGTAGTTGGATTTATGTGGGTGTTTGTATTTGCTGAAATACGTATAAGGTTTAAATAAATAGAAATTGTTAAAGTGATTAAGTATTTTATATACAGATACTACACTACCTACTTAAATAGCTTATTTGTTTTAAAATACAGAAACTACAACATCGTGAGGCATAGCCCACGGGTTTCACCCATTATAATTAATTTTCTGACAGTATTACAATTATTGTTACCTCTACGGAGGCTTTAACGTTTGACCTATTTATACTAACTAACCTAAAGCCAGTAACAAAGTATCCAAATGTACTCGTACTAACACTACAAGTAAATATTGCAGATTAAAATAGACTATTTAAAAGTGTCAATTAATTTTCTCAGCAACTTACAATAGATAATTAGCACTGTCACATCTAATTTTATTTAGAGCATTATTTAACATCTAACCGCGAGGACATTTCACTACTTAATTAAAACACACTTGCACAAATCTTTGAAATTGTAAAGAAAACTGACAGTTTTAGTCAAAATTAATTTTTGTTTACTTGCATAAAAAACCAAGCTGAATCCACACATATTTCGGAAAACATCATTGCACCCGCTTAAATTTAGGCGTTTGTATTGCAATGTCGAGAAAAAGAATAATTGGACCATTTTTTTTTAATAAAAACATTAATGACAATAATTACCAATAATTAATTTTAAGACCGTTTATCGATCAACTCCACGATGACGAGCTTCAACATGGGTTTTCCACCAATATGGCGAAACAGCTCACACAGCACGTGCAACGTGCAAATTATTTAAGCAAATTTTTCGATGATAAATTAATAAGTACACAACGTTGTACACCACGATCGCCCGACTTAACACATCTCACTACTTTATGTTTGGTCATTTTAAAAATGTTGTATGTGCAAATCGTTTACACACAATTGACGAGTTACAGGGGGCCATACCATAGTGAATGCCGTGGATAAAATCACACAGCACGTGCAACGTGATGTTTAGTTAATGATGATAGTAAAGTAAAAAAAAATAAAAAGGATATAAACTTTAAAAGATTTGTAGTTTTTATTGTACTTTGCCTCACACTGTGGTTAAAACATTTTTTTTAATTTGTGGGAAGATTACCTTAGCGTAATTCTATTTTCACATAACATAAATCACAACCGTCATTAAGTTTCCTTAACGTAATAATTTTGTAAAAGGAAAGCTTACGAACATTTTTATGAACAATCCGCAAAACCAAATTGTTAATTTTTTGCGCCATTTAATACACCATGCAACGCCACTGGAATTAGTAAAGGTAGTCAAGATTAAAAAGTAAGCAGACAACAAAAAAACAATATAAAGTGGCACAGACACTCATTTTGGATCGAACTGTAGTACTAGTACTAAAATTAGCAAAAACTTAATTCTACCTGTATATACAGGGTAAGTAAAAAGTAACGCATAATGTCTATAACTTTGTAAATATTGGTTTAACGAAACAATAGCCTTAATAAAAGTTGTGAAATTTCAGCGCATACTTTGCCGATGTTCACACAATAAACGCACCTTCTGAAATGACTCAGTTCATAAAACATTTGAAATTAATAAGTTGCAATCCGTGGTGATTTGTCCTATTAGACAGTGCCTACCAATAATTTTTCAAATAAAAAAAAATTCTAAATTTCAATTAAAAAAAGGCTACTTGGACGTACAGTTTTGATTTTTACTTTTTAACACTACCGCGTTATATTAAAAATTAGACGCCAAACAAAAATTGTAATGTAATCCAATTTCATTTACAGTTAAAGCAACAATAGCAGAATAGTTTGAAACAAAGCGACCGCAAATAAATAAACAAGCCTTAAAAACACCGTTTTGTTTACGCGAGGCCCAGCTTATAAAGCCGAATTATTCCAGGTCACACACAATCATCCAGTCTATTATTCTTAATACGTTTGCATGTAAATTGATACAATAATGCAATGATCAGATGGAAATCAATAGTAGGAATTTCAGAACGTTTTTAGCATCGAAAAAGCACGGCCACACTCAGTTTTTTAAATTACTAGAGTTGTTCAGCAGCGTTCACGTCCAGCGTGAAGCTATTGAGTGATTATTTATTTATTCGTAGTTTGCAAATTTGCAGCAAATATGGAAAATCTCGTTGACCAGCTTTTAAAAGAAAAATTTAATAAATATTTAACTATTAAAAAATTAATAGTTTATTAATAAAATCAAACTCTTGGTAATTGTTTCACAATTTGTTGATTTTTATTTTCTCGACTTAAGTTTCAACCTCACGGTTATCGTCAGGAGTTTACAAATCAAACTAATACTAAAACCTAAAGATGTACAGTACTATCCTACCCATTTCCGGAGTTTTGTCGTCGTCGCCCTGACTAAGTGTTAACACATGTGTTTTTATGCTTTGTATACTGTAGGTCACGGGGGGGGGGGTGAATTGCTTAAATCGGTGTGGTCGTTAACTATATTTTTATTATTATTTATTGCCATTTTAATTTCTAAATTTTCCAATTTATTTAAACGGTTGCCCTTGTTTTCTACGTGTAAAATTTTTGTATCTGTGTGTTTTAAAAAATGATTGTTTGTAATATAATGTTGGGAAATGCCGGTTGATTTATGATTATATTTAATTGATCTAATGTGTTCTTTAATTCTTGTATTAAAACGAAAAATTTAATGGTTACTCTTACGAAAAACAAATAGAATTTTAAAAACAGGGGCGATGTGCTCCTAAATTACTCGGGCTGTTACAGACCGACAGCAGGAAGTAATCTAGATCGTTTAATACTGAATGGTATTACAGAATGGAGTGGCTAACTGCTAGCAACATTAAAAATAAGTTATTTTGCTGGAATTGCTTACTATTTTCATCTACATCTAACTCCTCAAAAGGTATAGTCTGAAACAGGATACTCTGTTCAAAACAATCTTATAACTGCAATTTAAAAACGAGCGTCGACCAAAGAACACTTATCTGCAACTGTTAGATTAAAATTATTTGGCAAATCACGCATTATAACTTGGTTTTGGACTAAGGTTTACGTTATATAAAATTAAAGTGCATAATGACAAAGTGAAATTTAATAGGGATTTTATGCGTAGATTAATACATTTAACAACAGGTTTTGGTAAATTGAAATTGCCGTAATTTTTTTACTTTTTAATCTTAATGTTAAATAATTTTTTCCTATGCCTACCCAAATTTTGAACGCACGGAAGGCCACTGGTTGCAATAACTAATAAATTTCCTAGGTTCATTCATAACTAATTTTAATGCAAACCACAAAAAAACGCACGTAATTGCAAACAATAAAGGTTTGGCAACAGTTGGTTATAAATATTAACACTGTTTCTAAAGAATATGAAACCTTGTAAATGATGAATAAACACTTGTTGTAAAACACTGCGAACACAAAAGAGTATGCAAGGATTATCCGGGTTAGCACTGCAGCTGCTGGAGGCTCTTCCCTATTGTGCATGCACCATGCACTGAAATATTTTATATCAATTTTGAATTTTCCCAAATGAACAAAGCGTAAAATAAACAAAATTTGTAAAATTTTTTCAAAATTGGATTTTCTCAAATACCTAAAACAGTTCAATATGTGTATTGAATTATGAGAAATTTCAACAACAAAAAAGAGTTTTAAAATTATACTTATAAAACAACCGCAACGTCCATTAAATAAAAAATACGGCTCCTGTTCCATTTTATTACCATAATTCCAAATGAAATACCACCACTGCCATATATGCATACGTAGAAGACATTTATCATCCGCGTTTCATGCAATTTTAGCCTCAATCCTATTTCTGCGAATAGATTTCTGTGCAATTATCTACCTCGTCGGCCGTGAAATGTTAGCTGACATTTCGGAAGTCCTTGCATCCAGCATCCATTTTCAAAGCAAACAGCTAACATTCAACAGCCGCCGAAAACCAGTTATCGGAACCGTAACAAAATATGGAACGCTGACCTATCGGACACGGTAAACCCATGAAACAAACGTGCAAAATAAATAAAAACGGGAAGTAGTATCCATGTTGAGCAGAGTGGCCAATAAATTATCCCCAAAAATATTAGCATTCGTGAAAATAAATTCCAGCATAAATCACCATGGCCTGTGGAAACAATGTCGTTTTAATCCATACTAAAAAGCTGAAAAATGAAAAGAACGCTCTCACGCGGCAGTGACATTTGTCAACAATTGGTGGGGAAATCTATTTTAGATTCCCGCCATGAAACGGTAAAAATAGAAAACGTCTGTTGCTTCTCCTAAAACTGACCGTTACCTAAAGCTCAGGCTTACAATTTTGGTGCCAAAAAATTCATATGCGCTCTGTGCAGCCAAATTTGCAAAATTAATTGGAACAAACGCCTTCGTGTTGATTAGTGCACAAAATGGCGTTCTACATTTATTCCGGCAGAAGCAAACAAAAATTTGGACAAAAGACTCATACTTCGGCGATAATGAAAAAGATCACGAAATTCGTGCAGCCACTCACGATTTACAGTTGTTTACAGTTAATACGAGTAAGTACACGAAATTCGATTTTTCCAAACAACCCCAATAAGTAAAATTTTTATTATAATGAAAGTTATTCAAACGTCGACATCAATCCACAAATTTTCCCAAGCAAAAAACCAGAACAGAGCAAATATGGGACGACAGATAATTTAGCGTCAGCAAATGTAATTTTCTGAGCCTAATAATAAAGACAGTTGGGCAAGGGAGACGTCGCTATTGATTGTTCTTTACAGGGACATAAAAAAGCTTAATGGTAAATCGATAAAACACTAAACAAAATAGACGAATTACCAACGACATACCGCGTCAAGTTCTAAAGGTCGGATAATCAATTATGCACACAATAAAACCGTAAACAAGTATTTCCTCCTACAGCTCCTTTGAAGTGGCTTTTAAAAGTAGGGCAAAGTCTGATTTTCGTTCAAAATAGTCCTTAAAAGGATCCAACTTAATGGAGAAGAAACAAACCTAAAAATCGACTCTTATTACACAAAAACTTTGAAAGCCGTTTATTTTTATGGGAACAAGCACTATTGGCTACTTAACTATTAATGAGTCGCCTTGTGAAATTCTTTGTCCCAAAATACGTATCAAAGTTGGCGTAATTTTAGTACTAATGAAGTACCCATCAGCTTTTTATGTTAGGTTAAAATATAACTCAAATCGTGAGCGAACCAAGTACAACATGCAATATAATAAAATAAATGGGGAACCCAATCGTAGTAGCAAAAAAAGTAATTGTAAGTCTGGAAATCAGACATACAAAACAAACTCCAATTTTGGAAGTTTATAAACAAATTCAGCAAATTGAATAGTTGTCTTGATTAGCTTTCAATGCATGCTTGGTTTAATTAATTAAATATAGATTCGGGTGTAATTAAAGCAATAAAATTGTAATTTACATCAGTTTTGTTAGTTCGTCTAGAATCGTCAATTCTGACCACGTAGTTTTCTGAAAAATTTAACCACCTGCATAAAGCACTTTACCGCGTATTTGGAAACGGAATAACTAATTACGTGATCTCGTTGAAAGTTCTTTGACATCCGCAGATGGGATTTCAAGTTTGTACAAACATGTGATTAAAGCCCGTAGTAATTGGGTCATTTTCCGAACCAATTTTACAACTCTGTGGTTACATTCTCACAAACATGGTTTATATTTCTAACTGTAATGTTGATTAAAGGTGGCAGTTTTCAGTAAACAGATATTACAATTTAGCTGTTAATACACATATTTAGCATGGTTGGATTAAGCGGCTCGTAAAAAGCTAATGGTTTAGAAAACAGACAAGGAATTTAAACCGTGTTAGAACTAAATTTATAATTACCGTCTACATGAAATTTTCGTAACTAACAACAAATACACCACTTTGATAAAATTTAATTTCCGGTAATACCCACTTGTAAACTACTTCAAAAGATAACTCCTAAACCACTTCAGAAGATAACCAGAACTTTCAATAAAGCTTATATTGTTTTGCGACAATTTCAATTACAGCCTCTTAAAGTAAAAATGACTAAAATTGATGATAAAGTGAAGTTATCTACACTTACAATTTATGGATCAGATAATTTTCCCTGGGTTTATATAATAATAAATATTTCTGAAAACAACTGCAATTTTCTCTAAGTCCTTTATTTCTTTGAACTTCCATACTTAAGTAATGATTGATAGTTTTATAACAGTTTTCTTTAGTGTTGCTTAAGAGGTGAGCGGTAAATAGGTGGTTAAGGCCGCTGGATTTGGTAATGCTCAACCAAACATGCTCCTGTTCGAGTCCGGCGCGGGCGGGCGAACCCTGTGCATGTTAGATGAGACCATAATTATGATCTTCCGTAAGTGCAAGAAAAAATAAATAAAACTTAAAATTAATTGCCATTTTTAGAAATGAGCAAATTATTTTGAAAAGTGCTTAAAAGTATCCCTGTCATAACATCATTTAGACACATAATTGCTAATTGTTGCAGATACCAAAGACGTTTATTTCATTGTGTATTTTTTTTAAGTATTTCCATCCTAATTTAGAATTTTATTAATATAACGACAGACATTTTGTATAGGTATTTACCTTGCAAATGAACAATTTATATTTGGGTTATTAAAATAGGATTTATTGCAGAATACGATACCCATGTACGAGTGCGATTTATAGCACAAAACGATACAGAAACGGCCATGCCAGCGTAGGATTTATAGCACGATTAGATACAGAACCGATTCTGCCAGGGTTGGATTTATAGCAATAAGTGGTACAGAACCAACCATATTAGAGTAGAACGAATTTATAGTACAAGACGATACAGAATCGATTGTGTCAGAGCGAAATTTATAGCACAAAGCAGTACAGAACCGGCCATGTAGGACGTTTGCAGAACAAGATGATACAGAATAAACCACCGCCAGAGTGGGTTATAGCGGAGCCGACAATGCCAAAGTGGAATTTATGTCAGAAGAGAATACAGAACAAACTATGCCAGAGTGGAATTTATAGCAACAAGACGATACAAAACCGATTCTGCCAGAGTGGCTTTTTTAGCACAAACAATACAGAAACGACCATGGCAGAGTGGAATTTATAGTACAAGACATAGTAGGACTTACAGACCTACACGATACAGAACCAATCCTCCTAGAGTGAGATTTTTAACACAATACAATAAAGAACCGAACCTAAGCCAGAATGGAATTTATAACAAAATAATTCAGGATTTTTAGATCAAAACAATACAGAACCGACCACGCCAGAGTGGAATTTAAAACACAAAATAATTCAGAACCAACAATGCAACACTGGCATTTACAGTACAAGACGATAAAGAAGCAATTCCCGTCAGAGTAGGATTTACAGCACTATACGATACAGAACAGTTTCTGCCAGAGTGGAATTTTTAACACAATACAATAAACAACCGACCGTGCCAGAATGGACTTTATAACATAAAACAATTCGGAACAGACTATGCCAGTCGTGTTTATAGCACCATACGATACAGCACCGAGTCTGCCCGAGTGGGATTTTAAATACAATACATACAATACAAAACCGACCATGCCAAGAGTGGAATTTTAACACAAAATTATTCAGAATCAACCATGCAACAGTTGCATTTATAGCACAAGACGATAAAAAACCGATTCTGTCAGAGTAGAATTTATGTAACAAAACGATACATAACGACCACATCAGAATTTTATTAATAGCACAAGACTATACAAAGACCATCCTGTCAGAAGCACAATAAAATACGGGACCAACTCTGTAGGAGTCAGATTTATAGCCCAATACGATACAGAATCGACCATGTAGAAGTGAGAATTATAGCACAAAAATATACAGAAATATTCTGTGAGAGTGGGATTAATGGCACAAAATGGTACAAAACCGATCATGTACAAGTCGAATTCAAGCAAAAACAACGATAGAGAACCGACCACGTCCGACTGAAATCTGTAGCACAAGACGATACGGAGCTGATTCTAGAGTAGAGATTCTCTAAGAGTGAGATTTGTAGCACAAAACAGTACAGAAACGATGATTTAGAAATTTTTGCAGAAAAAACGATACAAAATCGACCACGTCAGATTGAAATTTACATAAAATGACGATGCAGAGATGATTCTGTCAGAGTAAGGTTTATAGCGCAATACAATACGGAATCGATTTTGTCAGAGTGGGATTTATAGCCCAAAAAGATACAGAATCGACTATGTGGAAGTGGGATTTAAAGCACACTACAAAACAGCCGATTTTGTAAGAGTGGGATTTGTAGCACAACACGGTAGAGAAACGATCATGTAGACGTGGATTTTATGCGACAAAACGATATAAGACCGACCACGTCAGACTCAAATCTATAACACTAGACGATACGGAGCTGATTCTGTCAGAGTATAATTTATAGCACAATACGATACGAACCGATTCTGTAAGAGTGGGAATTGTAGCACAAAACAGTACAGAAACGATCATGTAGACGTGGATTTGATGCGACAAAACTATATAAGACCGACCACGTCTGACTGAAATCTATAGCACTAGACGATACGGAGCTGATTCTGTCAAAGTCGAGTTTATAGCACAATACGATACGAACCGATTCTGTAAGAGTGGGAATTGTTGCACAAAACAATACAGAAACGATCGTGTAGACGTGGATTTTATACGACAAAACAATATAAGATCGATCACGTCTGACTGAAATCTATAGCACTACACGATACGGCGCTGATTCTGTCAGAGTAGAATTTATAGCACAATACGATACGAACCGATTCTGTAAGAGTGGGAATTGTAGCACAAAACAGTACAGAAACGATCATGTAGACGTGGATTTTATGCGACAAAACTATATAAGACCGACCACGTCTGACTGAAATCTATAGCACTAGACGATACGGAGCTGATTCTGTCAGAGTAGAATTTATAGCACAATACGATACGATCCGATTCTGTAAGAGTGGGAATTGTTGCACAAAACAGTACAGAAACGATCATGTAGACGTGGATTTTATGCGACAAAACAATATAAAACCCATCACGTCTGACTGAAATCTATAGCACTAGACGATACGGAGCTGATTCTGTCAGAGTAGAATTTATAGCACAATACGATACGAACCGATTCTGTAAGAGTGGGAATTGTAGCACAAACCGGTGCAGAAACGATCATGTAGACGTGGATTTTATGCGACAAAACAATATAAGACCGATCACATCTGACTGAAATCTATAGCACTAGACGATACGGAGCTGATTCTGTCAAAGTCGAGTTTATAGCACAATACCATACGAACCGATTCTATAAGACCGGGTTTTGTAGCACAACGCGGTACAGAAACGATCATGTACGATTGAATTTTATGCAACAAAAAGATACAGAACCGAACACGTCAGAATGAAATCTATAGCACAAGACGATACGGAGCTGATTCTCTCAGAGTAGAGTTTATAGCACATACCATACTAACCGATTCTATAAGACCGGGATTTGTAGCACAACAAGGATTGGATTTTATGCAACAAGAAAATATAAGGCCGACCACGTCCGAATGAAATCTATTGCACGATACGACACAGAGCTGATTCTGTCAGAGTACAGTTTATAGCACAATACCATACAGAATCCTTTCTGTGAAAGTGGGATTTGTGGCACAATATGACACAGAACCGATTGTGAGGGTGGGATTTACAACACAAAACTACATAAGTCTAACCACGTTAGTGTGAGATCGGTACCACAAGACGATATAAAATAGGGAGTGTACATCACAGTGTGACTTAGCATAAAACAATACAGAATCGAGCAATCAGAATATTATACATGCTAAAGTTTTTTTTTTGCTCCAAATTAATCTAAAAAAATAAAAACCTTTTTTTTCATTGGTTTATTAATCTTTACAGTTAAATCTTGCTAACAAGAGGTTCCATTGTAAAAATCTGAAGAAAGTGGCAGTACACGAACAAGCATGAGTTTCAAGCAGCACCAAGTTCAAAATAAATTCTAATTTCAACCCTTGTTGAGTGCAATTTACCACTTTATCGCATTTCATGTTAAAATCGATAGTGTAGAGGGAATTGTGTTACAACATGCACACCCGACGTATGCGTGTTTCTCGGCCTTTACACGTACTGTCATATCAGGTGCTTTATACCTCACTCTATTTAAATAAACTGCCATTGTTCTTCGAGAACTGGAACAACACAATCCTGGAAACTAATGGCAAGTATTTCGATTGAAGTTTTCCAGGCTTACTTTGTAAAATAAACATTTAAAGCACTTTCATGACCTTACAGTCATTTTTCTTACATCAAACAGACACTCCCTCCATAAAGTTATTTTAATCAAAAACAATTCCAATTTACAACAAACCAAGTTATAACACCTACAACTTTTAGGACGAAAGCAGCCATACGAGACGGAACAATATCATAATTGCGTTAAACGTCTTACCGGTGTCGTTCCATACAACAAAGCTCGAGTTTTATCTAATTATAAAACATTTTGAGATACACACCGTCCTCGCAAACAAATTAGTACTAATGAGATTTCCGTTAAGCTTTGCAGAACCTTGCTGGGTGTAACCCGCAGCATCCTCCACATGTTTTTTACTTGGTAAATATAACAAAACCCAATTAAACAACTAATACGGTCATGACTTTGGTTTCATGTCAGTCGCTCGTTAAACGCCATTCCTTATTACTCGATCAATCAATAAAATGCAGGTAAAACTGGATTATTCTATTTATAAAATGTTCAAGAACCACCTGTTCCAGTTTTGATTACGATTTTACATTTAATACAAGACACACTTAAATATACTTCAGTATGTGAAGAACAGAAAAAGGTAATAATGAGCTCATCTAATATCGTATATAATAAATTAGCAAGTTGTGGCACTTGTATTAACACTATAAATTGTGCTTTATTTACATAATGAAAATAATTAGGTTTCCATGCCTTGCATTGGCTCTTTGAGAATTAAAACGTTCAATACCTTACAACAGAGCTGAATATATTAATGATTAAGATAATGGGGTAAACTTATCAAACGTAACAGTTTCATATACAGGCTGTTTCAAATTCGAGCCCCACCATGGGATCTCGCTTATTTGAAGAGATAGAGAGTTGGTTAAATTGGGGCAAAGTTGCCAAATTTTATGCCCAACAATAATCTGTAAAGAAGTTCAAAATAACCACCACTCTGGTTTTTCAGATATCTGAAAAAAACTGAAATTTTGGATTTTTTATTTTCGGCTATAACGCATTTATCATTTATGCTACATATTTCTAGTTACCGCATCATTAGGACACTTTTTTATGCTGAATCTAAATTTTTTATCAGGTTTGGTGTAACCATTACCATTGTTCATTTTCGACTGTCAACTTTTTTTTCCTTACGGTCGGCATTTTAAATTGTTTTCGTGTTTGAATAGAGTTATTAATTCTGATTTCAACGATGTGATGTGTTGTCACACTTTGCATTTTGTTTAAGTTTTGAGCATTTTATTATAAGAAATAGAAATTTCATAAAAGTGCCATAAAAAGACCACGTCATTTAATTTATTTTGAAAAAATTCTAGTAGGCCATGAACTGATGGAAGTAAAACAAAACACTAATTTTATTTACTTTTACTATTAGATATATTAAGTATGCGAAAATTTCAGGAAACTTTGTTTTGAGCGTATGCAGCAGGTTGTTATTTTTTACAAAAACAAATGACTGACACAGTTACTAACACGCATATTAGAGAATTCATTTTAGACGAGCTTCTAAGCATGTTTTACAAAGGTGTCAAATATTTTGACTATTTATTTAATAATTGTTCGTATTAGTGTAGTTCTAGTGTTATGTGTTGTGTTTATTTAAGCTGTTATTCAAATTTGCTATGTCAGTTGCAAACATAAAAACTGCAAGTGGAATTTTTAGTAAATTGCGTATGTTATAACTTGTCATTTCTTTATTTTTGTAAAAAATAACTTAACTGCACATGCTCAAAACAAAGCTTTCTGAAATTTTCGCATACTTAATGTATCTAAAAGTAAAAGTAAATAAGAGACGTGTTTTGTTTTACTTCCATCAGTTCATGGCCTACTAGAATTATTTCAAAATAAATTAAATGACGTGGTCTTTCCATGGCACTCATGAAATTTCTATTTTCTGTAATAAAATGCTCAAAACTTAAACAAAATGCAAAGTGTGACATATCGTTGATATCATAATTGAAACTCTATCCAAATATAAAAAATTTAAAATGCAGACTATAAGAAAAAAAAAGTTGACAGTTAAAAATGAACAATGGTAACAGTTACACCAAATCTGATAAAACATTTAGATTCAGCATAAAAAAAGTGTCCTAATAATGCGCTAACTAGAAATATGTAGCATAAATGATAAACGCGTTATAGCCTAAGATAAAAAACCCAAATTTCAGTTTTCAGATATCTGAAAAACCAGAGTGGCTACTTCAAATTTCTTTACAGATTATTGTTAGGCATAAAATTTGGCAGCTTTGCCTCACTTTAACCAACTCTCTATTTCTTCAAATAAGCCAGATCCCCATGGCGGGGCTCGAATTTGGAGAAAAAGTAAAAATTCTGGATATCTACGGCAAGGTCGACGGTGTTACCATTATGTAACGTATCGTGTTCTTGCTGGTTAGTTCGCAAATACATATTTTCCTTAAATTACTTTAAAGGGCAATTAAAAAATGTTAAGAAAGCTAGTTTCTAAAACCTGTACCGCTGTACCGTGCTAAGAAGAAGACGCGCATTATTAAAATAGCCGAAGGCCTCGGGTTTCTAAACTCAGTTTCAACTTTATTAAATAGAAAATGTTCACTTCTGAAGGATCAAACTTGCAAAAAAACTTTGGAACTTGTTTTTGTTAAAAACAAACCTACTTTTTTGGGACTGTTTCAAAATGAGGTCAAGCATTAATTTTGATTTTACAGCCATTGTTGTTCCCAACTCGACTATACATACATCATAAATTAATAACTATGACCCTTTCAACTCTAATGGCTAGGTTCCTCCGTTTCACATCGACCTTTTTTTTCTCAAAGAACACTCCGCTTTGATATCAAAGTTAAGAAAATACTCGAATAAACAGGAAAGACATGAGAAGACTGTCAAAAAAACTCAACTCCGGCATAAAATCTTAAAAATAATAAAGCTAAAAACAACATTTAAGCATCTTATTTGTAGGAAGGTTGGAAGTGCATTAAATAACTATTTGCTACGCTGACGGTATAAAAATTATAACATAAAGCCCAACGTAAGCCCAAAATAAGCTAGTTAGAGCATCGTAGCTAATCCATTAGTCGTTGAATTAGATGAAGTCGGCGAAAAATCGTTGCCGAATCTTCAGATATAAATAAAGTCATGGTGTAGGTACTTTAGACACAATTATTAATTAGACAGTTACCTTTTTGCTAACCTCATTTCTAATTTCGTGCAGTTGAGTTGTTGTTTGGTGGGGGACGGCAGGTAGCGAAAAAAACAGCTGAAAATCCGTTTTTTTCCTATGCAAATGAGGTGGGTTTTTCGTCTACGCTTATACACCTGGAAAAAGGGATAAAACTAGGATAGTTTTTTTGGGCTGGGTTTTTCGAGAACAGTGCTGCGATGGAGGAGGAGTGGCAGGGCCCCACACTAGAGAAAAGCGTTTTAGCGGTCACCTTAGTACGTTCGTCGCCTGACGAAAAGTTTCAAGGTCTTTTTAATTGGGACCATGAAGACCGGGGTTGGTGATTCCGTGAGGTTGGAGCGACAGCTACCCCTAGAATCGGTTTTAACTCCTAAACAACGTTCACTCTGGGTTAGTTACGCACACTGCAAAAGTCGAGTTGCCATGAGTGGCAGAGTGGCATTCAGAAAATAGGTCACAATGCATAGGCACAAATTAAGAGCTCGTCTCATACTCATTTTATATATTTATTTATATTTATTAGAAGATAAAATTGATTTAAATCGACCTATTTAAAACCGACCGACATGATATGTTTTTTTGATAGCATTGCTTGAGTAAAACGATTTTTTTAATCTAAAACTGGAATCTCATAGAAGACTTTAGGGCAAATCTAACGCTTTTTTCCGAACTTTTCAAATTTAAAACGGTGGGATTTTACGAAAATTTTAACTTTAGCGCCTCACTACTCCAAAACTGATCGACAGATCGGATTTAAATTTTTTATTGTAATACGATATAGAAACGCATGTAACAGTGCACAAAATTTTTCAAATAGTTAACAGCTATACAATAAACAAATATTTTCAAAATTTTGCTAAATTGCAGAAAAATAATGCTCAGAAGCTGGCCACACGATTCTTTTAAATACTGTAAGCTTGTAGAGCCTAGGATGAGCTACAATTTTCTTTGTGCCTTAGCCCGCAAATTTCTTTGTGACGCCTTCTATGAATTTTTGAAAATCGAAAATTCATGCCCCACTCTTCAAATAAACGGGGAACGATAACAAAAATTCAGTTTTTTTTTTTCTCATGAATAATAGAATAAGATCAAGAACTTTATTTTTAAGTGCCGTAATATTTAGGAGGTTAATTTTTCACCTCCCTAATCTTAGCGAAAAGGTTTGCCCATGCGTTTTTGATATTTTTTTAGCCCGAAGAATCGTTTTCAAAAAAAATGAACATAGTAGAATTACACCATAATAGGCAGAAGCTGACCGCTGCGTACGGTACCACGCTTGAAATTTCAATTCGCGTAGTTTATAAGTTATGACTATTGTTACTTGTCCTTCTTGCAATGGTGGATTAGCTGGGGTCATATTTAAATACCTTACAATTCAAAACAGTTCTTAGTTAGATGTGCTGTAGTTGTTGTGATTAGACATACAAAACTAATGTCATTTTGTGATTAAACATTCGCACACAATTTGAAACAATTATTTCAATTTATGACTGAGATATTAATTAAAACGTGATTAAACGGTTTCATCGTTGGGCGTTGTTTTCTTAAATGGCCTAAGAAATCACCTACCACAGTTTTTCAATGTAATTTTGCCACACCCTTCCATATGCCCGAGCCCCAGAATTCTTGTCCGCAAAAATGCAAAAGCTAATTTTACAGTAAAATTTTTACATACTGCGGAAATCTGCTAGAAATTAGCAGCCTATCGTAGTGACCTTTGGTCATCTATCACTGCTAGATATTACTTCTCTTTTGCAATAATATTCGCTTCTGTTACGTGATTTTCCAGACACCTACTAACACCAGTTATAGCTTTCACTCTTCTTGCCATATTTTATGTTCTTGTGCTACCTGCTTGCATGTTTACCTTTGTATAATAACTTCGAATAAATACGAGCATTTACATTTCTTGCATAGAGCCAGCGGGTGGTCTAGTGGTTAAAGTCCCAGGCTTTGAAACTAGACTCTCAACGGCAGTAGCTTCGAGTTCTCTGCCCGTCGGAAATTTTTCTGAATAAGTTAACTCCGGGGTGTCCATGGATGGTGTGTATGTTGGGTTGCATGTCTGTTAGGGGTGGGGTGCATGTTAGACCGGTGAATAAGCGCAAGTCCGCTGAGCCCGGGTAAGGGGGTGGGATGGGAATCATGGAGTCGTGCTCACGCACGGTTTCATGATTCCCTTTAAGAAAAAAAACATTTCTTGCTGTAGAAAAAAGTCCGAAAAAAAACAGCTAACAAATTCTTTAACTGGTTTATAATCGTTCCTAAAAGAAATTTCCAACTTCCTTATTTGTTTGTTCATTTTCATCCATTTTTAACCAATGGTAATACCTTCTACCGAGTCACATCACATGTTTATACAACGAGTTTTTAGTAAAAGCAGCAGTACGTATAGTTAATCTATTGCGATCAAAACAACGTTTAAAATTAAAGAGCTCCATGACAAAAGTTAGTTTTCCTCTAAACACTTTCTAGATATCCATCCCATTTTCTAGACTGAAGCTTTCCAAAAAAAACCTGCAGACCCTGTAAGTATCTTATTTATGTAATAAATGTAAAGATTTAGCTTCCGTAACAAAATCTTGTAAATTTCACCAACGTTGTCCAACACAAAGACCCAAAATCCACTTGAGAAAAAATATCTCTTTAAAGAAAACCTCTGGAAAATCCACCCAGATCAGAGCTAATTCTTGCAAACGCTACAAGAACACAAAGGAATGACAGTATCAAAACATGTAAATATATTTATGCCAATACAATCTTCCCCATAATAAACGGATACAAGAATATTTCCACAAACAGACTTGAACTAGACATCAGCACCCCCAATTCAGAGAGTTGTTTGCATATAAATAACCGCCCACAGAGAGAAACAAAGATACCATTACAACATTGTTTGTGTGGTAAATAAGCGCCGTGACTTTTACCCTTTCAACTTACTAAATTCCGGCGGCAAAAGGAACGATTGTTCTCTCTCTTTCTCAATTTCTAGTGAGATCGTATCAATTTTAGAGAATAAATGGCGCGTTTCTCAAGCTCCGTTATCTTCAAAGCTTTTGTCGCAGGAATTATATATAAGTTTCAAGCATTTGCGTTTCGTTAATCACATTCAAGTTTAACGTCAAAAAACAATTATTGAAAGGAAGTCAATCAAAATCCGTTGAAATTGCACCAAACAAGCGTTTTAAGGTTAGGGTTAATCCTGCGCTTAATGTAAATAACTTTTGCTTTTGCGAAGACAGATGCGCCTTTGTCCCACACAATTAAGCTTAAACAATGCAGAGCTTTAGCTTTTGCTTGGAATTGCTGCAGGCGTTTTCTGTGACTTTGACAAGTGCTGAAAACTCAAGTTGAGAAAGCCCTACGCGGCTCCTTACACAAGTGGGTCAAATAAATGCAAATTATGCCCTACAAACCAGGTGGAAGTTTGAAGGAAAATTAAATTATGCGAATTTCCACACGTAGTAGGCTTTATCTTTGCGAGACCTAAATCGAAGAAAGGGATTTAGTAAAAACAACATTTGTATTGCTTTATACTGAGTTTACTCACGAAAATTTAATATTTCTATCTAGCGGTTTTACTTCGAAATTCCTTAAAGTTGTTTCATGAACAGCGGAAGATTAAATAAACTTAATGTATAAACCGAATTTTCATAAGGTTGAAAGATTAAATGAAAATTTTCATTAGTATTGGAAATAGCGCGAGTTATGCAATGACGAGTCGGGAAACGACCCCGAAATAATCGATTTTCATTTAAGTAGGTCAACAATACCAACAAATATTATAATTTGGTCATAAAATCAATCTTGAATGTGTCTTACGTCAATCGCTGTGAGTAGCTATTTGATAAAAACCAATATTAGAGCTTCGCATGAATACATTGTCAAGATTCATGTGATAATATATTAAAAAGTGAATCAGATAAAAGCATAAATACTTTAGATAATAAAAAAATGTTGCTCTTCACAATTTCATTCAGAAAAAAATTGGTTATTTACCAATGTACTTGTACAACTAAACACAAAAATCTAAAGATAGCCGCATAAATACTTAAAAGGGCTAAGAAACGCTTTTTAACTGGTTCAACAGAAAAGGTAAGTATATTAGAAAATAGCTTTTCATTAATGTTATTAAGTAAAAACTGTATGTTTCCGTAGAATACAGTAAAATAATTGTGTAAAGATGACCAAAGTTCAGAGCCGAAACGTAACAAAGAAAATTAGCTAAAATTTTGTTTTAGTTTGACTAGACCAAGTGTAATAAAAACCATTATTTTAAATAAAATAAGCAGTCAAAAGATATACTAATTAACAATAAAAATTATAAATATCAATTCAAATTACTGCAACATGATCCATGATAGGACTTCAATAACAATTAAATAATTAATAAACTCAGGGATCTCGACAAGTTTTTTCATATTTTTACTTTCCCATACTCTATCTACTGAAGTAAGGAAAGTTATGGTTTCATGCATATTTGCGAACTTTAGATTTTAACGTAAATACACGTTTTGGGGTTCAAGGAAGCCAAAAGTGTTTTTTTTTAAATGTCTGTCTGTGTGTGGGTGGGTGGGTGGTTGTCACTTAAACACTTGGTTAAAATTTTGAATACATAGCGTTGTAGGGCATGTAAAGACAAATCAAATGTTTTTTTTTTTCAAATAATGTATCTTCAAAATGAAGGCCGCTACGAATTAGGGTAAAAAACGATGCTTTTTAATTTCAACAACGCATATTTGGAAAGGTACGTGATTTTAACTAGGCCCATCAATTAGCTTTCATAAAAAAATATTTCATTAGTTGCATATTTTTGATAACTCTATTAATAAAGTTGTTATAACCATTTTTAATCGAAGGTTGTGAGCGCATTACCTATCTAACCAGCGCGCCTGCCGTACGTAACCATCACCTTGGGTCTATAGCGACTTGTACCGGCTGGAAATTACTAAATGTAAATTTCAATCACTTCTTGTCTCCAGAATATTTAAAACGTGAAAGTATAGGAAAGTCCCAGCAACCGGTTTCGCCCATTTTTTTTATGATTCAAGTATAAAAATTTTACTTGATTTTAGGATATTTTTTACATATATCTCTTTTTCTTAATCAAGCAAAAATTAAAGTCAATACCTGTTTATTAGGGGTTTATTGTAGGTACGGAGTTACATACATACTTTGGTTTTATTTTAAGTTGAAGAAATGTTGATTTGATTCGATTATTCTCGAAAGTGTAAATTTAACCGTCTATTGCACTGCGCTGCCACCTACTAAGTTGATTTGTTTCTTTGTCCGCCCTTATCCAATATTCGTTTCAAACTAATTAAAAAAGGTACGCAACTTTTTTGGATTAACAGTTCTAAACTAAAAACTGTAATGCTAATTTTAATACGTTTTCTAATGTTCATTTTTTTTGGCAATTGTTCCGTTTCTAGAAATGGGAAGTCAATGTCATTACAGCAATGATATTACACTCAATAAAATACCCTTTCCGAATTAAGTAAATTAAACTAAAATAGGAGTATTTTAAAAACGGTCAAAACCTGAAGATTACTTTTTGACTTTAGGATATCTACGAACTTTATATATACTAGCTGAACCCCTGGGCTACGCACCACACCTTTCTTAATCATTCCGCCGCGCGCCATTTAGGTTGCATAATCAATTGCAGCCACATTCCTCTCAAGTTGAGACAGGTCGAGGGGATCCGGATTTACTACACAGATTACAAAAGAGAACGTCCATAGGTCTAAAATAGTAACAAAGGTGAATGGTTTAGAACCAACCTGAGAAAATTTAGGCGAGTTGCCAAGAAAACTAGAAAAAAACTTCTCTGTCCGATTGCAATAATTGTTTGACGAGACAATAAAATTATTAACATATTAAAAAATTGCAGTTTGTTTTATTTTAAAGATGAAAATCAAATAACATTGATTAGTAATTGATATTCAAAAAATTGGCCATGTATTTTTTTTTCACTTGTTTTAAATAAAAAACCCAAAAAATGAACTGATTTTGACTGAAAGCCCAACGTTTCGCTATGCATACAGTCAAAAAAATATAAAATAACTGCAAATATAATTAACAAATACAACAAAAATAAAAAGTGAGGCAACTTAATTTTTACAAAATATTAAATCCTCAACAAAAATAAATAAACCTTGAATTGCACAAAAAGCAGCATATAAACATTTTTCCATAGAAAAAAAGACATAATTGACTGTCTCATTTAGATAACTCTGCAAACCAACCCAAACTCCCTCAAAAAAATCCAACGTGTACAAAAACAACCATTATTAATTTAATATACATAAAATTTCAACAAGAACAAACAATTGCTATTCTGTCTTTATATTTGAAGCAACATTTACCCTAATTGATATTAATAGCCCACCCTGGTAGAAATATCAGCTGCTTTCACGTACTAGGTCTGTCGGCATCCAAGTTCTGAGGCAAAATATGCTTCAAATGTGACTCGCATACGCAGCCCACTTTCTGATTACTTCGTTTTGATATAAACGAATGGGATATGAGAATTCTTCGTACAGCTAGACAATCAATCAAGGCGGATTTTGTTGCGTTTCCGCAGATGCTTTCCGGCTTACAAAAAATGTTGCGGTTTCCTAAACCTCAGGGGATTATAAGAATTGAACTAAAATGCTTGATAAGGGTCGTTTCGCAGGATTATACAAAGGAAAGTATATTTTTTAAATTGCGATCATTTCCTTATTAGACCAATTATTTATTAAAAATATTTTTGTTTTAACAAAACAATGAATAAGATTTACTACATTTATACAGAGTGGCTAGGAAAATCCCGGCCACTTTTCTTGCGGCGGTCAAGAGATGGCGCTTTAGTGAAGAAAAATTAAATTAAAATACTGGCAACAACGCAGAATCCAAGACGTTTTAGTTATTAAATATGCCCCATATTAAATCAAAACCACTAAAACGTCTTGGATTCTGCGTTGTTGGCAGTATTTTAATTTTATTTTTCTTTACTAAAGCGCCATCTATTGACCGCCGCAAGAAAAGTGGCCGGGGTTTTCCTAGCCACTCTGTATATTGGTACAAATTGTATAATTTGCAACAAAAAAATTAGACTTTTCATTTTCACTTGCATTCATGAAGGAAATACAAACGAAACTAGATCAATCAAGATCTCTGAACAACTACTGCGTTCAAGTCAGTAATCTAACATTTTGTTTTAAATGTTGTTTGTATTTTTAGTTTAAAACTCATCTCACACAAAAATATGTTAATAATTCTCGCTAAGGTTACCCAAATAGCCACTAAGGTATTATCAACGACATAAGTATGTGGACCTTGTGTCTTCTTCCTGTTTACTCCCCCTTTCGCATAAAAAAGCATCAAGGAAAGTATTTAAAAATCTTTTAGAAACTTACCAATAATTTTTATTTCATTCTGTGAATAATTATTAAAAATCTACTTAATATTATATGTATCTAGCTTTTAAAGCCAGATCTTCAGATTGACTTAGTTTTCGGCTGCCTACGTGCGCCGCCGACCTTTTCTTCCCCTGCGCTCAGTTTCTGTTCCTAAAACGAACACAGCTCTTAGCTTAGGAGTAAACATCGTATACGTGCTAACGGAGCGTCCTACCGGCAGGGATAAGCCGCTAGAATCGTAAAAGGCCTATTTCTTCGAACAGTAATTCAAAGTCTGTTAAACAGCAACCTTTAATTTCAACTATAAGATACGCAATATGCAATATTTTATGTGAGTAATACAAACACGATTATGTCTCATTTTTACTTTAAATTAGGGTTAACACGCGATAGAACTATGTACTGCAAGGGTTACTTTATAGTTAATATTAGGAATTCGATAGTGCCTGATTCAAACTTTGTTTGTTCGGTAGATAGTTCTGCATCATTTACTTTTCAACGAACAAAGCTATCCAGAGCAACTTCTACACCATCCTAAATTCATTTCTCCGATACAAAGCGTTTACTTTTCAACGGACAATAGGCTGCAGCCATTAAAATAAAGTTTCTAAACAATAAAAAGTGGGGCGTAGACCACGAGGAACTGTTTGTATAATCTTAAATTTCTGTCACTACACTTATGTACAACATTACTTTAAATTTTAATATATTCCATTGCTCCCGTATTTCCTTTATTTACTTAAATAAAGTAGAAATGATAACAAAATTTTAAAAAATAATTTATCATGCGTTATTTAATAAATGATATTAGTGGGGTGGGATAGCTGAAAAAAGCTTCACATCTGGCAACCAATGCGCCCCTTTGGATTCAGATAGTACATGGGTAGACGAGTCTAAAAACCCGGGACACAAATTTTCCTGGCCCTCTAGCGGTGTTGATGACGTAATCAATATAGCCGCCAAAGTTTTGTGACACGCTTCTACATTTCCCTATATAACTCGGGTTTGTGTTTTGATATTAACCTATATTGTTAGTGATTATTAATCAGGAGAAAACGCGCTTTCCAATGGTATATTTGACTTCATTGTTTAGGTTCATAATACCAGAAATATGTGTAACTTTATTAAATATTTTGTTTTTTATTTTTATAAATGTGCGTTTCTTCTTCAGGCAGACGTTGTGTGAGAAACTTCAGCGTGTAAAAAAGATATTGCTTTCGTCTACCTAATAGAAAGACTTACCCAATCATGTCAATGAAGAGTATAAGAAGAATATAAGATCTACACCTATGAATAGCTGACGTGAACTGGAAATAGAAACGCCCTTAGTCGAATAAATATCCACCACCAACTTCCGATAGAGATTTCACCTCTATCAGCTTTTGGTGATGACGGACCCCTGCTACTAGCAACCACAAATGTACGCGTCCATCATATAAGGCGTATATTTGTTTGTACAGCAGGCCGCTACAGTTTTCAATCCAGATATGCAAAATTTACGTTTATAGTGTTTTTAAGTATTATTGTAGTGTTGGTACGTATTATTTCAATATAATCTGCTGCTATCATTCCAACACAAACTCGCAGCCTGAAGGCTGATCTCCCGGTTGTTTATGGTCTATGCTATAACTGGATAAGCAAAACAATGGCATCCAAACCCCACTCGACACGAATCTAACCGGACCTATCAAATCTTAAATAACAGCTTATTTAATATTTTTTAATAAGAAGTTAACAAAAACTGTGTGAGGCGTAGCCCACAGGTTCCGCTAGTATTAATTCAGTATGTTAATATGTAGATACGCAGCCTGAGGAAACCACGGTACATTTTAGAGAAATGGGAAAGTAAGGTCCTATAGGCACATAAAAAAGAATTTTGCTACGGAAATGAATTTTTGAAGAAGTTCATAATTGCGCGCCTTTTCCGTGCGCTCCAGGCACGGCCCTCCATTAAAAAATACCAAAGAGCATTATACTAAATACAGAAGTCAAAAAAACTAAACTCTTGTACACTACCGATGAAAAAATGCAGTTTCGTTACATTTCAGGTGTCCGTACTAGATCCATACGGTTATATCACAGCGCCACCGAACTCATCGCCTCGCATGCGAACACGAACGCTAAGTAAATATTATTTTGTCCGTTTTTCAGCATTTCCAGGTGCCCGTATTTTTTCATAAATGGCTTCATTACGAAATTTTGTTTGTGACCTGTTAACTCCTTCGTAGCCACTGCTGACTACCCACTGCTTACCTGCATATTTACCACAGTAACGATATAAGAATCGACAATTTGGTTCCAAAAAATTATTAAAGAGCTATTTACTTGTAAACAAATCATACAGTTGGAGGATTCTCGACTGTTTCTATACCTTAGTCATTTCCCTACTTACAGCAAGCTGTGCTCCAGTACATCTCTCAAAAATTTTCAAATAACGCTCGTTTTTTTAAAAGCAATGTTCACTGGTCCAACAGTATTTAAAAAAATAAATTTTAGGTTGCACTTTATCAACAGTCAATTTTTTGTCAAAAATTAAGCTTTCCTTAACAATTTCAACGGTCCACTTCAAAGTTGTCATAAAAAAGGTCATAAAAAATAAAATCATTTTTTAACAAAAGAAAAAGGTTTTATGTCAAAAAGGGAAGTATATAAGACAACACATCAACATAAGTAATTCTGATCCTAAAAGACAACGTAACACAGAGTACAAATGTAGGAAAATAAAAGTTCCATCCATTTCAGGGTTATGCATTGTAGACAATAACATCGCACTCGGAGAAATATGGAAGATAAAAACCCCCATCAAGCTGACAGTGCGGCTTGAGACATTAGGTGGTGAATAAAGTCCATTTGGTGAGAAAGGGCGAGTGCATCAAAAGCGTGCAGATATCAATCAACGCCACACAAACCCCTCAGACGTTGGATTTGCTAAATCTACCACTGTCACTCTTATTCCCACGCTTTGCAACCGTAAACTAACACGACATTCACCTTAGATCGCAGATTTCCTAGATTTACGATATATTAGATATAGTAGGTAATGGAAATGCGACTAATGGAAAACGACAATGGAAGGAAGCTTTCGTAGGATGATTTTTTTATATAGGAAACTCTATCTGTTCACCTTAGAATTTTTAGGAGAAAATATTGTATGCTACATCAAATTTACTTATTATTAAAATACAATAGCGGCAAAATGACAAGAAACTAAAACTTGCTAAAGAGCTGCGGGGTTTTTGTTTTGTAAGAAGGTAATGTTAGAACCAATACTTTCAGTAGCTTCAAAATGGTCAAACATAAGAAAAAATTAATAACAATCTGAAAAATAACCCAACCAACTTCATTCAACCAACGCAGTTGCGCACCTAACCCAATCAACTGAACTAGTAGCTTAACCTAACTTAACCCAGTTGGCTTCTAAACCAGTCCAATCAAACCTAACCCAATCAAACTTAACCCAATCAATTTCATTATTAACTTAGCCAAACCTTGACTTCTAAACTAACCCAACCAAATTAGTTACTCACCTCATTCAACAAACGCAGGTGCACACGCAACCTAATCAAGTGAACTATTAAATTAACCTAACCCAACCCACTTGGCTTCTAAACCAGCCCAACCAACTTAGCTGCTAAGCCAGTTCAATCAAGGCAGCATAAACCTAACCCAATCGGCGTAACTATTAACTTAGCCTAATCTACATGGCTTCTAAACTAATCCAATCAACTTCACTACTAACCTAATTCAACCAAGTCAGTTGCAAACCTAATTTAATTTACTTAACTATTGACGAAGCCTAACCTACTTGGCTTTTAACTAACCCAACCAACTAACCTAATTCAACTAAGGCAGCTGCAAACCTAACCCAATCAACTTAACTATTAACTTAGCTTAACCTACTTGGATTCTAAACTAACCCAACCAACTTAGCTACTCACCTCATTCAACAATCGCAGGTGCACGCGCTAATCAAGTGAACTATTAAATTAACATAACCCCACCCACTTGGCTTCTAAAACCAGCCCAACAAAACCTAACCCAATCAATTTAACTATTAACTTAGCCAAACCTACTCGACTTTTAAATTAACGCAACCAAATTAGCTACTCGCCTCATTCAACAAACGCAGTTGCACAACACCTAACCCAATCAAGTAAACTATTAACTTAACCAAACCCATAACCAAACTTGGCTTCTAAACCAGCTCAGCCACCTTAGCTACTAAACCAGTTCAATCAAGGCAGCACAAACCTAACCCAATCGGCGTAACTATTAACTTAGCCTAATCTACATGGCTTCTAAACTAATCCAATCAACTTCACTACTAATCTAATTCAACCACGTCAGTTGCAAACCTAATTTAATTTACTTAACTATTGACGAAGCCTACCCTACTTGGCTTTTAACTAACCCAACCAACTAACCTAATTCAACTAAGGCAGCTGCAAACCTAACCCAATCAACTTAACTATTAACTTAGCTTAACCTAGTTGGATTCTAAACTAACCCAACCAACTTAGCTACTCACCTCATTCAACAATCGCAGGTGCACGCGCTAATCAAGTGAACTATTAAATTAACATAACCCCACCCACTTGGCTTCTAAAACCAGCCCAACAAAACCTAACCCAATCAATTTAACTATTAACTTAGCCAAACCTACTCGACTTTTAAATTAACGCAACCAAATTAGCTACTCGCCTCATTCAACAAACGCAGTTGCACAACACCTAACCCAATCAAGTAAACTATTAACTTAACCAAACCCATAACCAAACTTGGCTTCTAAACCAGCTCAGCCACCTTAGCTACTAAACCAGTTCAATCAAGGCAGCACAAACCTAACCCAATCGGCGTAACTATTAACTTAGCCTAATCTACATGGCTTCTAAACTAATCCAATCAACTTCACTACTAATCTAATTCAACCACGTCAGTTGCAAACCTAATTTAATTTACTTAACTATTGACGAAGCCTACCCTACTTGGCTTTTAACTAACCCAACCAACTAACCTAATTCAACTAAGGCAGCTGCAAACCTAACCCAATCAACTTAACTATTAACTTAGCTTAACCTAGTTGGATTCTAAACTAACCCAACCAACTTAGCTACTCACCTCATTCAACAATCGCAGGTGCACGCGCTAATCAAGTGAACTATTAAATTAACATAACCCCACCCACTTGGCTTCTAAAACCAGCCCAACAAAACCTAACCCAATCAATTTAACTATTAACTTAGCCAAACCTACTCGACTTTTAAATTAACGCAACTCGCCTCATTCAACAAACGCAGTTGCACACCTAACCCAATCAAGTAAACTACTAACTTAACCAAACCCATAACCAAACTTGGCTTCTAAACCAGCTCAACCACCTTAGCTACTAAACCAGTTCAATCAAGGCAGCACAAACCTAACCCAATCGACGTAACTATTAACTTAGCCTAATCTACATGGCCTATAAACTAACCCAATAAACTTCGCTACTAACCTAATTCAACCAAGTCAGTTGCAAACCTAATTTAATCTACTTAACTATTGACGCAGCCTAACCCACTTGGCTTTCAAACTAACCGAACCAACTAACCTAATTCAACTAAGGCAGCTGCAAACCTGAACCAATCAACTTTACTATTAACTTAGCTTAACCTACTTGGATTCTAAACAAACCCAACCAACTTAGCTACTAACATAATTCAACCAATGCAGCTGGAAAACTTGGGCACGTGTTTATTCTGCACCTACATTCCACTAATGACAGCCCAAAATTTAATATCCTGTAATATGTCATGTACCAAAAACGTAGATACCAGATTGTTACCAATGCTGGAAATTACTCTGATACTATGGAAATGAGTGCGGTGTTCCACAGGGGTTCGTCTTGGGTCCTCTTTTGTATTCTATTTATACATACAATATTTATATTATAAAAAAAATGAAGTAATGTGATTATTATCTTTATGCTGATGATACACAATTATATTACACCTTTCGTAGAGACAATATATGGTTAATCGTAACGAATTTGTTAGCTACGCGCTGCTAAACATTCTTTAAATGTTAATCGTAAGAATTAAGATGATACTCTTTGGTACGCCATATAATTTCAATGCACGTGAAGATGTTTATTAATTAATAGGCATTCAAATAGAAAAGGTACAATATTGGAAGTTGTTGATTCAGACAAAAATGTGGGTTTAATCATGGAATCATGGAGTCGCTCAAAGATTATTCTTTGTAATTCTCTTGTTCTTTCTCATTTTATTTCTGTAGTGCTGTTAATGGTCATTGCCTTTCTAAAGAGTTTTCAAGAAGAGTGCAGGTTGTGCAAAGTTCTTGTTTACGCCTTATCTTTGGGATAAGACAAAATTAAACATATTACCTAGAAATTAAAAATTATTCCACGCTTGATATTGAGAGTAGACCATTCCTCCACTCTGTTTGGGATAAATTATTTTGTATAAATCACCTCCTTATTTATTAAAAAAAAAACTACATTCCGAATTAACATTCATAATTATAACATCCGGCGGAAGGATCTTATCACCATTCCTAACCATAAACTGACTATTAATAAACGATCATTTATATATAATATTGGTAAAGTACAACTGCCTTTCGCCAGAAATAAAAAAAAAAGAGGCAAATTTACAAAAATTTAAAACAACCGTGCAAACCCGTTCAGTTACAATTTAGGTGTTTTTTGGGTTACTAATACACCTACTACATTTTCTACACCTTTTTTTTGTTTTCTTCTCTGTCTTTATTTTTCATAACCGTCGCTTCCGTTTAGTATCTATGTACTTCAGTAATTTGTTCCCTCACTTCTATACTTTACTTGTGTGCTCTGTGTACCAATAAATATTAAAACTTTAATAAGTTATTGCGGGTTAGGTGGAAGAAGATAGGGAGAATTTGATTCTCCCAATGAACTTCGCCCTTGGGGCATTTTACCACATGAAAAACTAACTGTTTATTGTATTTAGTTTTGGATCCCAATCTAGTCATTTATTATTTCCCGCGCTGATTAAGTGTAGGGGGTAAAGGTAAAGCAAGCAATTTTTGAATACAAAACCTAGAGGTTGTTTTTGGATAAATATCAATTACTAGTTTAAAACGTGACGTTGGAGAATAAAGAAGCAGAGAGGGTATTAATCATATTACTTAATCGCGGCAAGTTCTCACTCTATTGGACACGAAAATCTTGTAATGCGGAGCAAAATAAACCACAACCAAGATCCAACAGCACAAAAATTAAAATAAATTTAAACTAATCAGTATTTTTTCCCCAAATGTTTGGTAGTATTAAAAAAATTTTGAATATAACTTTAACCGTAATCGTCGTTTTAATCAGCCTTTACGTTCCACCGCTGCGCTCCGGCACTCTTCTCTGCCACGTACTCTTCTTAGCGCTAACGTAGAGTACGGGGAACCTACAGTTTAACATTGAATCCGAACAACTAAATACCAAAGAAGGTTTCAGGCATTAAGACCCCACGGCTGCCTAGCAAGATTGGGGAATGTAAGTGGCGGGTTGCAGCACACATTTCTATAACTTGAATAGGTGCGGAATTTACCTACAGGTTTTAAAGAAACTGGTGCAAACGTCGTGTTCTACGGACACTAAAAATAAAAATTAAAATGATTGGAGGTGCCCGAGGTTCAAGGTCCGCCTCACAACTGAACACTTTAATAAACGGCAAATGTTATCCAACTACCATCGGTATTTCATTATTGATTACATTATCGACTTGCTTTGTTTGAAAATAAAGTCGTGCGTTGGTTAAAGTCTACTAAAGTGTACTGAAACAAAACATTGCACTTCACAATATCATTATTCATTATCAATCAAAAGTTTACTATAAAGTTGTAAAAACTCTCGACTTGAAAATTCAAAAGAACTAAATTTAGTTCCGCTTACCGCACCCCACGCCGAATACGTCCATTATCAGCCTGTAGTTCAGTGACTTAAAATTTAATGTCATTAAGTGGTTTGCTCGAAATTTAAAAAAAAAAGTACTTTTCTATTTTTGTAATTTTAAAATTTGAACATTTTAAAGGTAAGCTCTTAAAACTTAATTATCTATTCTACTTATAAAATCAAGTTGTACCTAATTAATTTTTGTTAGGTAAGAATTATTTGTTTAATTTTTCTTACAAGAACAATTTCAATTAACTAATGGTGGAATTATTTTTGCTGATAATTAATGCCTAACAATTTTAATGTCAACTAACTTGATCGTATGCACAATTTTCTTCAATTTTAACAAAATTCGTATTCAAATTAAAATTCACGGGTATTGTGAGTTTTTCCTGAATTTTAAATATTTCTTAAAGTGGTATATTTTTTCGACAGCATTATCGAATAATGTAATTGTTTAAACAAAAAGCGCACCTTTCAATTCAGTGAATTCATCAGAACGGAATAGAATAAAAATAAAGTTTTTTAAAGCTTACCTTTAAAGAACCAAATTCCAAAATACAAAAATAGAAAAGCAGTCTTAATGTCATTAAATTTAAATATTTTGTAAAACACAAGCAGCGCTTCTGATAATGGACGTATTCGGCGTGGGGTGCGGTAAACGGAACGGAAAAATGTGGTACGGACGCTACGTTAGCCATAGAAGTACAGCAAACGTGCGATGTTGAGCAACCACCGTAATTTATGCACTACTATGGATTTTTGCCTTTCTGTTTATAGTTAGCCTTAAAACTCTACAACACAAATTGTTAGCATCTTCGGTGTTGAAGCTATAAAACAAAAAGAAGTAATTTTTGATTAAAATGAACGGTTCTTGAGATAATACCTAGTTAAAGCAAAAACCCAGCGAAAAAAAAATGATTTATGAAGACATCTGAACCAAGAAAAACGAGAGTTTAGTTTTCGTTGCTCATAAACTGCAATACATTTCGGCTTTTTAAATATTAAAAAAATACATAACCGCCACAGACAAGTTAATGTATGCAACTTTTTGAATTGTACCCTTTTGGCCAGGACAACTGTGAACAAGCAAGCAACTTAGCTATTATCCCAACTTAACAAGCTTCAAGTTTAAACAAAACAAAGTTAAAATTTCAAAACAAAGGGTTGATTTATAAAACCAAAAGTTAAATTTTAATTTAGCTTCTAGTTAACCTAACCCACATACTTTTCAACGTAGTTTCTTTAACATTTCAATTGTTACGTTAAAATTTTCATATATCTAAGCTGAAATTTTAAGTAAGTAGGTTAAATATAAGCTAAACCCGTAGCTGGTACTTTCTCATACTTTTTCCGATTTAAATATTGTCGCGCCAATGAGTGATTGATTTACATGTACAGGTACACCCACTATAAAGAGATCTGAAACATTTTACTCTTACAGTTTACCATTGTATTTTCTTTTGCCCCTTGCGCACTTGCGTATTCTGAGCTCCTGTCTCTACGATTGCCAGCTACGATTGTGAGTGAGAGAGCACGAACCGTGAAAGTACAATCACAATTTAAGCATGAAACTTGAAAACATCGCACCGGTATCGATAATTAAAAATTAAATATGGGTATCGTATCCATTGTCAAAAATATCGAAAAGGACAACTGTGCGCCGTTTGACAGTGCACGGCACTTTTTACGTAAGGCGCTAGGTTTAGACCAAAAATCGCTGTAAATACTTTATTTAGAAGTCATCATAAAACATACAGATTGCGCCAAAGACAAATAGAGAAAGACATTTTTATGCAATATCAAGTTATATGAGCTCTACAATTTAAAAAATTATTATATATTAAACTTTTTAAATCTCACACTTGATAATATTTTTTTTTTAATTTTAACATTTTTACCAGTGTTCAAATATTATCGATATTTTCAAAATTTTTATTATAAAATGTTCGTTATTTAAAATTTTTATGTTGTTTAAAATTGTCATAATTTTTAGTATTTTATAAATTTTTAATATTTTCAACTTGATGAAATTTTCCAATGTTTCAAAATTTTTTAATGCAGTTAGTTGAACCCGTGAACTACGCCCCATGCTGTTCTCCTAATAATATTGTTAGCAAATGCATTAAAAGTAAGCCGTCTTGAACACGGCGCGGCGGCCGGAATTTCGCCGTGTGGCGGCACTGAAGCGCTGCTCTGCATCTCCCCGCAACGGTTGAGTCGTGACAACGCTGCCGCGCTGTTAGAACTGAATTAATGAAGTAAAGGCCGGCAGCGCACGCAGGCAGCTGAGAAGAAATCTAAGTCAAGCCGAAGATCGGCCTTTAATGTATCAGAGAATAGGAAAAACCCGACAGCAAGGCCACGCGACGAAAGTCTCGTGGTAGTTGCTGAGACCCTATAGCTTTTTTTTAGTAATATTATAGTTTATCATATTTACTGTTTTTTTTTAATTATTTGTTTTAACCTCAAAATTCTGTTTTATTAGTCTGGCCGTAGCTCAGTTTGCTGAGTTTGCAGTTTTGAACGAAGTCATGCTAGTTCAACTCTGGGCGTAGCTCAACTTAGGTTTGTATTGTTGGAGCCCCTAGTACAGTTAGCGGTATACTTCGCGGCCCATTAGTTGTCTGAAAATGGTAATCAGAAATACACTCTAAGTTGTAGATCTTCGTTATCTAGAATACAGCCGTTACACATACACTACTGTAGATATAGGCTAGAGAAATTTCTAGGAGCATCAGCTGCAGAAAGATGCTAGGTTTAGGTCAAATTAGGTTTCTGTGGTCCAAAAGCAGCGATTTGGAAAATATTTGAACTTGTAGGTTCTCTCTATCTAGAATACTGCTATTATGCACAACTCAAACGAAAGCTGGATGAAGAAGTCAATACTGTTAGCTACAGAATGGGCATGTACGTACAACTTGAAGAGCTCCAGCATACTTGAGTACATAGCTCTGAGTGAAAGGAGGCTGGTTCTACAATTTTTAATACAAAATGAAGAAACCAAAAAAATTCTAGTAATGGCATGTACAGATAAATTTGAATTAGTCAATTAAAAATAACTTACAGCTCGTTAAATCGGGGACTTTAGAAAGTTACTTAAACTGCTTCACTTAGGTTATCTAAAACATGCAATTGTACGCAGCAACATATTAATCAGAAGCTGGTTTGTAGCATCGTTTAATTAATTTAAGGTGGCAATAAAAATTCCGTCTTTGATCTCAAATTTATAGCGTTTAATTTTAACAGCCTTGGTGTTGTACGAGTGAATTTAAATTTCGTAATTCCTGGCAGTGCAACTTTTATCTATAATCATGTAAACTTGTTCCACCTACAAAAGACCAGGTGTAGTTTTTATAGCCCGTGTTTAATTGCTTTAGTGCACTTAAAATGGGATGGTAATACTAAACACGGCAAGCAGTCAAGGCTAATGTACTCAATAATAATAATAATAATAAAATGGTAAGGCTTTTGTTCCGTAGGTGTCGAAGATCAACCAGGTGGAATTCGAAATGAACTTTGATTGTTGTGCTAATGGAGGTGATTTTTGAAATTCAAATTAACCAGTTATTGCTTGCTTTAAAACATTGCGTGTTATTAAAAGTCTAAGTTATTAAAGAATAAGATGGATTTGCTCGGCGTTCCATTTACTGCAATGCGCTCATGAAAGAGACCTGAAATGTCATTAAATGCAATAAATTAAAGACAAAGTTGCACTACAGTTAAGTATTGCAACAACACGATCGTTTGTCATTTAAACGTGACAGTTCTCTTTTATGACTGTTGTTGATTTTAGAAAACTGTTCGCGTAACCGAAGCAGAAGTAAATTTTTATTTCCGCATAGGAAAACATTGATTTCAGGATGTTTACTCAATTTTCTCTGTAGTTGAAAAGTAACTCAACTTTTATAACCACAGCAACTAAAAAGTGATATTAACTGTGCTGAATGCAAAGCCCAATATAATAGTCACGTAGCAACCCATAAACAAAGAAAGTTATAGGTTACAAGTTTAAAGCGAAAGCAAAACGTCAAGTCTGGCGTACATGTGCCTGGCGGGCCGCTATAGGGGTATTTCGGACTCCGCACCGGAGAAAGGATAGTAAGGATAGGTTAGAACTAGGAATTTGGGTAATGAAGGTTTTTCACGCAAAAAATACTGTCCCAGTATTCATCTTTTGGCTCAGGAAAACTGCGGAAAAAACTTAAACCAGGACAGTCGGCCGGAACGAGAATCGAACCCAAGGCGTCCCACATGAAAGGCGGATTCCAAGATCTTAAAAACGCATCCAAATTAAAGCATTTTAGAATTTTTAAAATAACCTGAAAACTGTAAAAAACACGATTTTTTTTTTATATTGTGACCTACTTGAGTACTACAGTAGAGTGTTACCAAAATGATGGTAAATATTTTTAAAAGTAGATAGCTGATCAAAAAACATTAGGTAAAGTTCATATAAACATGGGTCCGAAACAGATTTCTTACCGAGTTACAGCATTCCTAAAATTTAAATTTTATTACCCTTTAATTAACAACCCTGCTCTGAATTAAGATATCTGATTTAAATTTTGTATGAATACTTTAGCATTGATTTTGACGCGAACCATAAATTCTGTCCTCGACCATCTTTTAAAACTCATACAACCATAACCAAACAAAAATTAGTTGACACTAAAAGTGACAGCAAATACGCAGGATTGTCAGTCTTTTCCTTCACTAAGCAACAGACTATTTCCGTTTCCTGCTACTGCCGCCACAACTATAAATGTTTGTTCGCTAAGCAACGATGTTTTCCCCGCTCGAGATGTGTTGTATAAATTATACGAATCTTTCAAGGCAATTGCATGGTACCAATCTCCCGCATCGGAAAGATTCGTATTGTTGGGTTTGAGTTGTGTTAGATATCATTAAAAATCGTGCGCACTATGTTGCGCTTATCATAATTAGAACATGAGCGAGTATTACGAGATGCGAGATACGACCCTTTTAGGTATTGTACAGGCGTACAGCGCCGTCTTCATACCGAGTGTTGTGCTGAGCTGAGCTGAGCTGAGCTGATACAAATACATTGTAAATAGTTGATAGTTGCGGTCGTTTTTTGTGAAATTCCATAATAGTAAACAATGGAAATAAAACAATTTTGTCTAATTTCACTAACTTTATTTGGTCTTTGTGACGATATAGTTTCGCCTTTTACAGCATTTGTAAACGACCGACATATACATCTTAATACTGAAGAACTTGAAGTGACACATGTGTGTCAATCGTTTGAAAACGCTGTAAAAGGCAAAACAATATAATCACAAAGACCAAACAACGTTAGTGAAATTAGACAAAATTGTTTTGTTTCCATTCTTTACAAATGCATTGCTTATGCGTTGGCTTACCTTGCGCGTGTGTATCTTTCCGATTATCTACACGTTGGGTTATGCATATGCACGCCTATATCGCATTATTATAAGTACTACGCAAACCTTGTTTTTAATTATTGTATTCGCAAACACATAAGAATATAAGTATATAATATGCAACCGTATTAATTAAAAAGATAATAAAAAACGAAACAAATATCAGGACTCCATGAAATAACTTTATAAACACATCTTTATTAATAGTAATAATCAACAATACAAAAGAAATAAAAAATTTGCGCTGCTCAAAAAATTTATAAACCGAGTCCAATGACATGCAGGAAGAAAACTGGTACGAACTACGAATCTTTTAATACAAATAAATCTCTTTGAATACGAAGTCGTATGACATGATTCTCTGAAAAAATTCAAATCGTCCTTTTCTATTCCCCGCTTTGAATAATATTAATATCGCGTCGTTTGAAAACGTTTGTTTCAATTAACATGCAATCCTAAACAAAAGGCGATTTCCGTCTCCTGATGCGGTCACCACACTTGCAAATGTTTGCTATTCTGCTAAGCGACGACGGCTTATGTTTGTTATTTTGCCATGCGAGGTCAGTCAAAAAAGGGTGCAAAAAGTCTGCATTTTCAACTGAAAACATAGTTCGTTTCCAAATACGGTCTAAAAACTAAACTACTGAAGCCGCCATCTATTACTTGATCGCTCAACCGATCCTACACAGATTAACGCAATGCAAAGTCCTGCTGCGCCCAGTTCCTTCCAAATTTGCAAAATAAATAACCTTACTTTCTCTAAACCCCGCAGCAAAGTAGCCCGTAACCTCACTTTCTCCTAACCTAGCAACACCCCCAGCTCGCACCAGAGCACCGCAGCCTCGTATAGAAGCCAAAAGACCTGCCCCATTTTCTGCTCGACGTCCCCATACACAAACGGCCTACCTACTTTGTGATTTATTAACTGCACTTAATGTATATCCATGTATAATCTTCCGTTGGTTCAATTTACTGTTTGTTATATGTTAATCTACTTGTTCATGTCCGGTTATCAAACTTTGTCTTGTGTAATATAAATACATCCATTATCTTAAAGGTGTTAATTATTTACCTTTTCACTTATTTTCCTTAAAGTATTTCAAACACACTCAAGATTTTCCAACCTTTTACCTGATACTAATCTTATTCATGAAGGTATACACCAAAAAGTTACTCTTGTTAAAAATTGATAAATCCAACGGTTTCCGAGATAATTTAATTTTTGTTAAGAATTGAGTTGCCATCAATCAAAGTGTTAGTCAAAAATTTGAAAATCTTGAATGTGTAAAACAATACGTTAAGAGATACGTCGAGCATCCATTCCCATGTATGCGCCTGGTTAATGGTTTTAAACGGAAACAAGTGAACATGTAAACTATCAATAGTAATAAAAACCAAATTTTAATTAAACACCTCATATGTAATAATTAAAGCGACTGTTCCACCTTCGCGAAGCTGTAACTCCGTAAGGATGCGATTAGGCCCCCTTTTTATACAAACTTTTTAAAATGTTTGTTGATCTGCTATCTAACCGCGTATTATTTACCAACGTTAAATAAAACTTCTACATGAACAATCTTTAGCGTTTTATTCATCCGCTGTGACGCCCTCTGTGCATTTTTGAATTTTCCTTTTGATAGGTGACTAATTTTACATTCTGGTCTTCGGCGTTCTGTACTTACAAACTATCTTTTTCTAGATAAATATAATAAAAGATTATGTATTTGCCGTTATTTCGTAAAAAAGACCTTATTTTCGGTTTGTTATTTCCGTTGTGTTCTTATACGCATTCTGAGTCTGATTAATGACCAGTTGCCATAGCATTGCGAGAGGACTAACTTAAGACCAAGTATTAGTAAAATAGTGAAGAATATGACAAAAAGTGACAGTGAATGATACGCATATGAGTTCGGGAAATTTTGTATTTGGTGATTTTAAATAAAAATGCGCAGGAAAAAAGTTTGTAGAAGTGCCGTTTTGTGTTACATCCGTTTGTTGGTTCGTTACCGCTCATTTACTTAACAATCGGTTTGATTTACTAACATAATAGCCTTAGGAACTAGGGATGCAGCGAGCAGTACTTTTTCAAAATGCCGGATAACGGATATTCGGTATCCGGTTGCTCAGCCGGATAGCCGAATACCGGATTATCCGGCATATTTTTTACTTTCGTAGTAGTTTCAACTTAAATGCAGTAAAATTTAGGTTTTAATCACAGAGGAAAATATATACTTAAAGACTATGCACAAACCCTATGCCCCTATTCTGTAGTGTTTTAGAGAGAGAGAGAGCACCGAGATAAGGAATCTACTAAATGTACTATTTCAAGGATGTGCTGATTAGCTCTAATAATAATAATAATAATAATAATAATAATAATAAAAATAATATGTATTTGCAGCATATAAACAAGTAAAAAAGAAAATTACAGGAAAAAACACAAAACATAGAACAAGAATATACTACATATAAGATGCAAATATGGAGTGAAATCAGCCAAAGCTGTTTTTCATTTACCCCACATTGATTAACTATTGTTTTTTGTTCACAATTAAGATTGGAAATCTGTCAACAAATTTGATTGTAATTACAACAATTTATAATTTTCAACAATTGTTAAAACTAAAACATGTTCTGTACTGATAGATCCCACACCATCAAGAAATCAATTGACATAACCTAATATATATGGTTTTTAGCGACATTTAAATAAAATATTGACGATAGACAATCGTGTTTTTTATATGTTCCTTGTCTCGGATCTCTCTGGCACATGTACTGTAAAATTGAGACCTGCATATCATAGCAACAAGCGGTTCATGCATCCTCCTTATGTTATATATTACTTCGTGGTGTTAATCAATAATTCTTATTAATGTTGTTTGAAATCATTGCAAATTTTTAACTCGCAGAAATGCTGATCTCAATAATATAAATTTAGGAATATTATGCAAATCTGGAATATACTGGACTTATGGGGTTTTTGCTCTCTTACTTTCAATTGTTTTAGTCTGTACTTCCAAATCAAATTGCACGCATAATCTCTTTTACTTAGGGAAAAATCTCCGGCCGGATATTTCATATTATCCGGCCAAACCGAATATTCGGTGAAATGGCCGGATAGGCCGGATAACGGATAAAAACCGAATATCCGTTGCATCTCTATTAGGAACGCAAACGGATTACAGAGAGTGATTCAGAACATCACCGCTAAACTTTCAGGATTTGGAGAGGCTACGTGTACTGCATCATTTCAAGCATAAAAGAAAGAAAAATGGCGTTATCAAAGTATCTGTTATTAAACCATTGTCATATGCAATCGTGGTAGCCTACCTACCCGGCGCTACGTGGACGAAAGGAAGATTGCCGGACATCGGGTTTCTTATTTCGTAATAATTGCTTCGCTCCCTTCCAATACTTAAAGTATGTCAGTGTTTTTCTGCGTAGCCCCTGTATATAAAGTTACTTTTAAAACTTTAAAACTTTCAATATCAAAGCTTATTAACTAATTTATGAATACAATTAATGCTGCTGGCTTTAACATTACTCTACCAAACGTGCTCTGGTTCCAGTCCGGTGTAGGGGGAAAACTACTACAGACATCTTAGACATCTTTGATTTTTCAAAAGAGTTTTCCACGAGAACATTACTTCCCAAACTCACAAACCCTTTAATTTTGTACTGGGATTTTTCGAAGATATTCCCTTTGTTCGTTGTAGACACCAGATAAGTATGAAACTTTTTGGATTTTTTTAGGAACATGGCATATACATTTGCCGCAACTTCACTGAAATTGATGATTAACTAAAAGGCAAATAATCCCAGCTGTACAGAAACCGAAATTTAAAAAAAAATTATTTAATTTAAATCAGATGTTTTGACTTAAATTATTGTTTTAATTTAAACTGATTTTTTTATTTAAAAAAAATAAATGCCCCGAAACAAAACAGTCACTTAAGTTTTTTTTTTAATATTTAAATCATCGAAATTAAATTCATGTTAAAATCATGATGTAAATCGAGTCGTTTTAAATTTTAACATCTCCTAGTTAATTAATTACCGCCTACGAAATATTTTAATTATATAAATCTTTAATATCATTTTTTAACTAGCCTAGTGCAAAGACTTTCTATTAAATTGTGCTACATATAACACGCTTGAATGTTTTTAATATGGTTAATTAAAGCACTCCACAAATGCGTTAGATGTAGTCTGATAATTATAAATTTACATAAGATATTATTTTAATTATTATAATTAAAGACTAAGCGAGCACGAGGCGCTTTTAATTCAGTTTTATTAGTCACGATGAGGTTTATTCCTTTTATTAGGCCCGAGGTGCATGTTAGCCTTTACGATTGATGTAATGAATTAATTAAATTCCACCCTTCAGGAGACATCAATACTCTGCAGGTACATTTTAGCTTTCATCTCCAAGTTTGAATTTTCTTTTTTTTTGCTTTTGACGAATGGTTTATTGTTATGTTCCGCACAAATTTCAGGCAGAATATTAGCCCGTTATGTAACCATATCTCAATTAAATAAATTAGGCCAACTATAAATTAAAATAATGACTTGATATAAAGTTCCAGGGTGTGATTTAATCCGCTGCAAGCTTCTAATTAATACGGATCGCGAGTTGCAGCTAATTAATAAAGAGTAATTGTTCCATCATTAGAAGGCAATGAAATGAGGTTTAAGTCAAGTTAATTCTCCTAAACGTCATAAGTTTTCTATTTTTAGCAAAGGTTAATATACGCATTCCTGTTACTATTTGCACTATATGACGATGAAATTACCCTCTGCTCACAATAAGCAAGTAAACATCCCGTTTCTGTTACGAATCTAAAAATATTCGCACTGTTTACCAAACAGTATAGTTCAAACAGAATTGAAATTCCAGAATTATACCCAATTAATCAAATCGAGCTATTTTCGAACATAGGTCATTCACTTAAAAAAAATCTAGCTATTATTCATACTGAACGTAAGCTACAAACACAATAAGCCATATTTTACAAATCAATGATTTTATTTACGCAGTTTTAGATAAAAGCGCCATAAAAAAATTATAAATACATAAATTATGTAATAAATCCAATTAAGCTAGAAATTAAGTTTTGCCATTATTATCCATGAGCGCTAAAGATTAAAATCTACAAAAAGATTTCATTGCTTTGCGGTTTTTATGAATGCCATTAAAATTGAATGAAATTCTGAATAAAGCAGTAGATAATTATTGTTATCGCAGTTGGCAAGTTCTAGAAAACAACCTTTGACTATTTTAATTGTAAGCTGATACGACCACAAAATTTATGTAGCAAGATTTAAATATAACGTTAATTAAAGCAATTAAATTAAAATAATTCTTCATTTTTACTTGTAGATTATAACAAAATTCTTGCTGATGAATTTCAAAATTGTTATAAAATTGCTGGACCTTTTTTAGCAAGAAAACTTAACTAACTGTATAATAACTAGAAATGCATGCACTGAATATTCGTTGGGTCGAATATTTGGCTGAATATTCACCAAATTTTTGAAGCTTGTCCAATATTCGGATAAACGGAAGATTTTCGAGTCGGTCACAACTAGTGACACATTACCAATAAGCTGTCGGCACTTGGCCGGAATATTGGTACGACTTCGCTAATATTCGGTACTTAGCCGAATACTCTGTACTTAACAAAACATTGGACAAAATATTGAACAAAATATATGGCCAAATAGTCGCCGAATAGTTGACTTGATATTTGATACTTGACCGAATATTTAGCCGACTAATTGGCCCAATATTCGATACTCGGACGAATATTGAGCCAAATATTCGACGACCAGTTGCCACGGTATTTGTTATTAGGCCGTGAGAGACGTCCAATATTCAGTATTCCGTATTTGGTACATTCCTAGAAATAACATTAAAGCTAAAAAAATAACCAATTCGCCTAGACTTTCTCATAATTTTAATATTAAATTTTAATTAATATTAAACGTTTAATATTTCATATCACAAACACTAGCCCCAATAATAGTATCAGGATAGTCCTAACATACTGTGTTACGTTCTAACTCGTTCAATCACTGGTGTAAACTCGGAAAAGCCATAAACATACAAATACAAGCGAAGCCAGAAATTTCTTCGACGAGATAATAAGGGAGGGAAGTATGTAATAATTTTAAGAAACCATTTTTTTTTATATTTCAAGAAATTATTCTAATTGTTTCGAAGCCCTACCCAGTGCCGTAACTACTATGGGCAGAGGGGGCAACGGTCCCGGGCCCGAGTCCTTAGGGGGCCCTGCCACGAGCCACGAGTTTTTATTTTTTTTTATTTCTCTATTACGAAGCTTTTTCAATAAAAATTTTTGATTTTCGACGGTCTTCATTTTTATATTCAACAAAATACATTTTAAATTCCATGCAAGTATGTACTTATACAATGAAAAATACTGAAGTGACTTGCCCTTGGGCCCAAAATCTGAAGTTACGCCACTGGCCCTACCCAAAACGGTACCTACTCTAATTTTAATTTTCATAAAAATCCACGTAAGTTTTATTGTTTTAAACCGAGATTTCTGTACTACAATTTTACGACACTATACCACCAGAGAGCTGTTTCGTTGGCAATAGCGCTGGCCTATATCGGTTAAACGTCTGTACAATAAAGCTATTTAATATACGACCTATGCCAATCTGCTGACTTAAAATCAATGGTAGAAATTGTTTGAAACCAAAAATATCGCAGTAGTAGGGATCTCTTACTTTATCCTTATGTGATATATAAGAACTGTACACTCTGAAACAGTAGGTTCCAGGGTACGGGTTGATTTAAATCAAACGATTTATATAAAAATTAATTTGTTTTTGAGTGGGATGTCGTTTTCATGTGAAATTTACCAATTAATAAAGTCATGTTTACAATTTGGCAGTAAGCTTGGAATAGAATAAATTACGTAAAAGTGTTAAACATTTATTAGGTTGCAAAAATTTGTGATTTTAATTTGAAAATACAAAAAAATCGATTTATTAGATTTAAATCGATTTTCTGCAACATAAAACTGATTCGTCCTTATTTTGTTTTTTGTTTATTAATATAATCAATTGAAATGTGATTTGGTTAATATATAAGTCGGAACCTATTAGTTGACGCAGATTAAGACTTTCTGGGGCTTCCGGTTTCACCGAAAGTGACACCAACTTTTTTATTTTAAATGGAACACCCTGTATATTGTTAGATTTAAGAATTTGGTGGAAATTCTACATACCATGGTATTGTTTGACTTAATGTTTGAGAGCAGACATTTATATATGGCACAGGAAACTTATGTTATACAGCAGCATCGTTTGCATAATTTTATCACTAATTTAATAATCTCTCACGGCATAATGAATATTCGACCATGTATTAAACAAATATTCAGCAAAATATTCGGCTGATACCGAAAAATTGTTGTCAATTATTTGACCAAGTACTAAATATTAGCCCAACTATTCGGCTAAGTACTGAACCAATTATCCGGCAAAATTGCGAACACTTATTGTGTTAACTACGGCCCTACAAATTTTGAATAAGCACGGCTCATGTGTGATTATTGCGCATGGGCCAGTGGAGAGATGCATCTACACATATGCAGGCGATCAGTCTGTTTTGCTATCAGCTTATAGAGAACACGTTAGGAGTCCGAAATTAATATTATATTACGTACAAATAAATGTTTAGTGTTCGAATAAGTGTCTTATTTCATTGCAACGAATCCATACAGTCCACTACATAACATTTGGTCAGTTCGAACCGGATGATTAATACCAGCTACGAGACCATCGCAAGTTTCAAGGTACATTTCAATAATTTCAACGTTTTTCCAACGTGTAACGCCATTTTTGATGCCACGCTACCCTTGGCGTCAACCTACGTCACAGTCCTCTCTGCATTTTCGAAGAGCGCATGTAGCGCAAACGCAGCGGCACACCAAGCCAAAAACCAAAAGTCAGCTGTCAGTTGTCTACAACCAGAAAACAAAAGGTACGACTTTAGAGCAAGTAACTTCCTTCACTTTCCTTACCACATTACCTTATTTAGTAATTTAATATTGCTTGTCTCATTTATTAAGTTGTTACGCACCTTTTCGAGTGGTATTTTGCAGATTTAACCCGGTACGTACGTACGTATGCTCGCTGGCACTGCACTGAGTTTAGTAATTCCTAACTCAGCATTTTCATTTACAATAAAAGTTCTTGCAATTTATGTAGGCAGCTACAATAATTGATCATTTCATTCCCAAACTGTTTTACGTAGCAGTTTAAGTTACGTTTGGTTTGCCTTGGCGCTTTTGTGGCCTATTATACATTTCATATTTAATAAGTTAATTAACAAAAATGACAAAGAAGGAAGACGTAAAGCGTCTAATAGCCAATGCACTTTCAATAAGTACTAAATTGAGAGGTTTTGAAAACTTTTTGAATGGCTTACCAGACAGTATTACAGAACAAAACTTATTTACTAAACTTAATTTAAGATTAGAGGATATTAAACCTTTAGCTGACAAATATGAAGAAATTTTCATCGATTTAAATGCTTTGGAAGCTGATACAAGCGAAATCTCGAACTCGCAAGAATTTTACGAGCAATACGTTGAGCTTACCTCTAAAGCTACTGACATATTAAAAACAAAAATTTCAAACGTAAATTCAAGCGAAGTTCTAGGTGTTAATGGCGCAAATTTAAGCAGTGTTAATGCAAAATTACCTAAAATACCATTGCCCACGTTTCACGGTAATTACCACGAGTTTACCTCATTTTACGAAACATTTAAAGCTCTAGTTCATAATAATCCTAGTCTTACAGATGTCGAACGTTTTTTACATTTACGCGCCAGTTTAAAATCGGAAGCAAGTCAACTTGTTGCAAATGTTCAGCCAACAAGTTCCAATTACAAAGTAGCGTTTGATTTATTATGCGAGCGTTACAACAATCCCAAATGCATTATCCAGTCACATGTTAGCGGAATATTTGATTTAAAACCAATAGGTAAAGACAGTGCCTCTGATTTGCGCAAACTTCAAAACGAATTAAACAAGCATGTACGCAGCTTACGAAATTTTGGTATGCCTGTAGACGAATGTTCAATGTTCATTACCCACATTCTTCTAAATAAGTTTGACAATCTCACGAAAATAGAATTTTCCAAACTTAAACCCAGGGAAATTTTAACACTAGAAGAAATTGACAATTTTCTTAAAGCTAGATGCGTATTACTGGAACAAATAGATAATAATAAATCTACCGGTCATAATCAAAATTCAAATCATAATAATGCGAGCTTTAATAAGAACAGCTCCATTAAATTTAAATCGAATAACTATAAACAATCTTTTGTCCTAACTAATAATAGCCAAATCAAGTGCATGTATTGTCAGCAAGATCACCTGATGACTCGTTGTCCTACATTTCTAGATCTCACTGTTCAACAACGGTTTGATAAAATTACGGAATTAAAATTATGTCGTAATTGCTTAGCGCACTCTTCGTTTAACAAATGTAATTCGAAATACACTTGTAAGAAGTGCAACAGAAGGCATCACTCTCTGCTTCATTTCGAAAGCAGAAGTCCAAATACAAATGATTTGCCTAGTTCGTCGCAAAATAGTGATACTGTTGGCACTGACTCATCAGTTAGTGCTTCGGGCGAGTCACGACCCCCGACCACTCTTTCTTGTCTTTCAAATAAGTCCCAGCAAATTTTATTGTCCACTGCCTGTGTCAAGGTAAGGGATGTCAACAACAAATGGCACACAGCAAGAGTAGTATTAGATTCTGCGTCGCATGCTAACTTCATATCTGAAGCCTTGGCCAACGAGTTAGGTCTTAAACGGCAAAAAATAAGTACAAAGGTAATGGGTCTAAACTCTTGCACCTCCCAATCTAATTCAATGGTGGATCTCCATGTTGCATCCCTGCATAGTAATTTCCAAGCAAACCTGCAATGTTTAACTATTTCTAAAATTACAGAGAATTTGCCTCTTGTAACCTTTAACAAAGCTAACTTAATAATACCCAAAAACATAAGGTTGGCAGACAACGATTTTAATAAATCTCTCCCCGTGGACATTTTAATAGGTGCGAGTCACTTTTATAACCTACTGTGCACGAATCAGATAAATCTAGGTAAGAATTTGCCAGTATTACAAAATACCTTACTTGGCTGGGTAATAGCCGGTGTATACAACGTCAGAGACGACGTCCGTAACGTAGTCTGTTCCAATTTCACGCTTAATTCAAATTTGGATTGTTCCCAATCTTTAAGTAACTCCCTACAAGAATTCTGGAAAATCGAAGAAGTTCGACCTCAGAATCTTTTACCAAACGGTAGCTCGCGACTCGTCGGGCCGTTTTATCGTATCCATACCTTTCAACTCCAAATTAGCCCAACTGGGGCACTCGAAAGAACAAGCTACTAATAGATTTCTCAGCTTAGAGCGAAAACTAATGCGGAATCCGAATTTACATAGCGAATACTCTAAATTTATACACGAATACTCGCAACTAGGACACATGTCTAAAATTAATAGTGTCCCTAAAGATGCGCAATATCAAGCCAGCACTATTATTAGAACCTTTAATTCTAGCGTCGACATAGCAAAGTTGCCTGCCTTTTATTTGCCCCATCACGCGGTTATAAAGGCCAGCTCCTTAACCACTAAGTTAAGGGTAGTGTTCGACGGCAGTGCTCGTTCGAATTCGGGAATTTCGATAAATAATGCGCAGATCGTAGGACCCGTGGTCCAGGATGATCTTTTTTCTATTTTATTGAGGTTTCGACTATATCAATTTGCGCTCACTGGCGATATAGAAAAATGTTACCGTCAAATTCTCATACGTCCGGAAGAGCGAAAATTGCAACGCATATTATGGCGTGATGACCTTAATTCTCGTATTGATATTTACGAATTGAACACGGTTACTTATGGTACGGCCAGCGCCAGTTATTTAACTACTAAATGCTTACAATACTTGGCCGACCTAAACTCGAGCAAGTTTCCAAAGACAACAAAAATTTTAAAGTCATCATTCTATATGGATGACCTGCTGACTGGAGCTAACACCTTGGAGGAGGTCAAACAAATCCAAAACGAACTTGTCTTAATACTTTCTAAAGCCGGTTTTCCGATCAGAAAATTCCTCTCTAACAGTTCCGAAATACTATCAACTAGTTCAAACGTTAACTCTAAATTTAGCACCATCCCTCTAGGAGAACGTGAGAACGCCAAAACACTAGGCTTGTCTTGGAATGCTGTTCTAGACGTTATTCAGTATGACATAAAATCTGAATCCAGCAATACAAAAAATACGAAACGCACGATTTTATCCATGGTAGCTCAACTTTTCGATCCTCTTGGGCTTCTTGCTCCAATTATTGTTATGGGTAAATTAATAATTCAAAAGCTATGGCAGCTGGGCGCAGCATGGGATGAAAGCATTCCAGAAAATTTGAACTCAGATTTCAATTCATTTAAAAATCAACTTCCTATATTAAACACTTTGAAAGTTCCCAGACATGTTTTAGCAAGCAATGCAGTTTCTGTTTACTTACACGGTTTTTCCGACAGCAGTTCCTACGCGTACGGTGCAGTAGTGTACGTCACATGTACTGATAGTTACAACTGTAGCGTCTCACATGTCTTGTGTGCAAAATCACGAGTTGCTCCTTTGCATGGCGTCACGATACCAAGACTAGAGCTTTGTGCTGCTCTATTGCTTGCACAGTTAGTGCAAAGGACAAAAAATTCACTCAACATGAATTTTCATAGTAACTTCTTATGGACAGATTCCAGTATTGTTTTAAACTGGATAAATTCTGCCCCAAACAAATATAAAATATTTGTTGCCAACAGAATCGCTTCAATTCAAGAAATTACAAAAATCAATGATTGGTACCATATACCGTCAAAGTCAAATCCCGCTGATTTGATATCTCGTGGATGTAGCGCCATGGAGCTGGCAAATAACGCACTATGGTGGCACGGCCCCGACTTCTTAAAATTACCGCAAGATCAGTGGCCCGAGCAAAACTTTAGATCAGAAAGGTTGCCTGTTTCTGAAACAAAGTCAGATGTTGGCACTATTTTAAATCTCGTAACCACTAACTCGCTCAACATTTTTGATAGGTTTTCCTCATTGGTTAAAGTACAGCGAGTGGTTGCTTGGATTTTCCGCTTCGCGAAGAATTGTAAATCTTCCAGGTCCGAAAGATCAGCTGGTTCATTAACGGTATTTGAACTTCAGAGTTCGTTAAATAAATTAATCAAGATTTGCCAAGCTGAAGTTTTTTCAAAGGAGCTTAAGTTGTTGAAATCAGCACGAGTGCTAAAAACTACATCTGATATTTTATCATTAAATCCATTTCTAGATGAAAACGAAATCATGCGTGTCGGCGGAAGAATTAAAAATTCGGAATACAGCTTCGACAAAAAATTTCCAATTGTATTACCCAAAAACCATTCATTTACGAAGTTAATATTTTCTCAATTTCATACAGACCTATTCCACTGCGGAGCTCAACAGCTTTTAGCTTGCATTAGAGAGTACTATTGGCCAATCTCAGGTAGAAATTACGCCAAGCAAATTGTTCATAACTGTGTCAAATGTTTCAAAGCTAAGCCAAGGTCGATCAATCCATTGATGGGTAATTTACCCAGTAAGCGTTTAGAGCATAATACCCCAGTATTTCACAATGTAGGTATTGATTATGCGGGTCCTATAATGATTAAAGATAGAAATACACGTGGCCCCAAATATCTAAAGTCTTATATTTGTCTGTTTGTTTGTTTGGTTACACGCGCTATTCATTTAGAATTGGTTACAAGTTTGACCACAGAAGCATTTATTGCTACTTTAAGACGTTTCGTCAGCCGCAGAGGTAAACCAAACACAATTTCTTCAGATAATGCAAGTAACTTTGTCGGTGCTTCCAAAGAGTTACAAGAACTTTACGAGTTTTTAAAATCTGATTACAACCAAGAATCAATTTCAAATTTTTTGGCAAATCAAAACATAAAGTGGGAATTCATTATCCCTAAAGCACCTTTTCAGGGGGGTATCTGGGAAAGCGGAGTTAAATCTGTAAAGTCTCATTTGAGACGTGTTTTTGGTAACCCCAATTTTACTTATGAAGAGTTTTATACTGCACTAACTCAAATTGAAGCAATATTAAATTCACGACCCTTATCTCCTCTTCCTTGTGACCCCGACGATTTGAAACCACTCACTCCGGGACATTTCCTTATTGGCAAGGCCCTTTGCTCCATACCTGATCCTAACTTGCTAGCAATAAAAGAAAATAAGTTGTCGACCTATCAACGCATCCAACACTTGGTGCAGTCCTTTTGGAAAAGATGGAGTTTGGAGGTGATACCAGAACTACAGAAGCGAACTAAATGGTTTCAAAATCTTCCCCAGCTGCTTCGGGTGGATTCTATTGTCCTAATCAAAGAAGATAATCTTCCCCCTTTACAATGGGCTTTGGGCAGGGTCTTGGAATTGCATCCTGGTCCAGACAACGTTCTTCGTGCTGTCACCCTGCGCACCGCCAATGGTCATCAGTTGAAACGTGCAGTGCATAAGTTGTGTGTATTGCCTGAGGTGTGATTAACAATATTGATGGTGCTGAAGCGCCCATTTTAAATAATCGTTTGAGTTTTCTTATTAGTTCTTAAATCCAACTTGGAAAATTATAAATGTTTCAGTTATTATACCATGTCCTGTAACCTTTTGTATTTTATATGTTACTGTCTGCTTCCTGTTTTTTATGTGTTGTTGATTTCATATTGAAACCCAATATGTTTCAAAGCGGCCGGCATGTTAACTACGGCCCTACAAATTTTGAATAAGCACGGCTCATGTGTGATTATTGCGCATGGGCCAGTGGAGAGATGCATCTACACATATGCAGGCGATCAGTCTGTTTTGCTATCAGCTTATAGAGAACACGTTAGGAGTCCGAAATTAATATTATATTACGTACAAATAAATGTTTAGTGTTCGAATAAGTGTCTTATTTCATTGCAACGAATCCATACAGTCCACTACATAACATATTGTTAATCAATGCGTGGGTTATTAGTTACGTCACATATGCGGATAGCGTTCCCGTTTACGAAATTCTAATTTTGTTTTAATGAATTTAACTCTTGAATATACTAAAATTGTAAAAATAATTGCAACGCAGTATTGATTTCATTCAGTGCATCCCGACTCGAAAAAATATTCAGTTTATCCGAATATTCGGAAACTCCAAAAGATCGCCAAATATTCGGCCAATTACTTGGCCAAACACTCGGTGCATCTCTCCACTTTAGATGACTTTAATTTAATGTAACTACTCCATTCAAGCTTATTGGTAAATTATGCACATTATTGTAGTAATTAGAAAATTTCGCATAAAAACGACACCCCAGTCAAAACCCAATTGGTTTAACTCAATGATTTTTTAAATAAATGTTGATTATAAAACTTGATTTAAATCTTCGCACCCTGACATTTATATACTTTATTTGAACTAATACAGCTCTGTTATTGATTCACACCTAGGCAACCTGTACTCTTTGCTGCGCCTAAGGCGCTTTATTATCGGTAAAAAACTCCAGGGTGCAAAAACAGTAGCATTCCATCATGTACACAATATAAAAATTTACTACAAGATTTTACTTAAATATTTATACTCTTATATTGTGTACATAGAGGAATGCTACTATTTATGCTCCCTGGTATGTTTACAGTAATGCGCATCAAAGTGCCCCCAAACGGGGCTGGGGTAAGGAAGTAGACCCGTTATGTAACTGTTATGCACTGATCCAGGGTAAGTTGCTGAGAAAAGATCCTACAACTGCTTCGATGCAACTATGATTTTTCTTAAAAACAATAATTCAAAATAAAAACATGTGTATGTCAAACATGTCTCTTGTTATTAATACATGTAAACGAAAATACCGCAGAATATTCGTTATAAGTTTGTGCAAATAAACAGAAGTACTTGATTCTTTTTTAATTATTACAATCAGTTTAATCAGAAAATCGATTTAATTAAAAAAATCCGATTTAAATCAAATAAATTGACTTTTTGTTATGTTTTGTAAATCGCACATGTGAATTGCTCTTACTTCATGAATATTACGACAAGCATGTAATATGATAAAATCCTGCAGAAAACCTACTTTGATCCTATCCTGTTAAAATGCTATGGCTCGTACCACAGATAAGGTTAACACTACAGATATACGACCCTTTATACAAAATGTCCGCTCATATTTGGAGACGAAATTAGCGTTAGTTTGGCTACAACGCACCAGACCAATGTTAGGGCGCTGCTATCGCTATTTGTTTATTACTGTTGAAATGTGTTGGAAACTGTTTTATCGGGGATTTGAGTGCATCTGTCACATCATGAATATAATTTAAGTAGAATTGGCTTCAATATTAATTATTTACGAAAAATTGCGATTTGACAATTAAGCATGGCAGATGGCTGTCTAACTTTTGGTTTGAATATGTGCTAAGTAATCTGCTCAATTACAGTCATCTGTGACTTAATTATAAATTGTCGTTGTAGCGCCATCTTTTTGCAGATTATTAATCATATAAAACAAGCTCACATATTTACCGTATATCTGTAGTGTTAACCTTATCTGTGCTCGTACCTATTTCGCGAGTAGGTTCCAGATCCCAATGAGCAAAACTTCGGCAAAAAAAGAAGAAGATTAACAGGCAAGTTTCATATTGATTTGAAATTCATTTAATCATGTTTTGGCACAACTTTTTAATTAAAAAAAATGTAACGGGCACCCGAGTTTTTTTATAAAGTTGAGTACCTAAAAGCAAAATTAAAAACAATAACGGCCACCAAGATGTTCCGCAGAATTCTTTTTAAAGACAATTATTTGGTTTGATAGATTACGACAATATTGCAATCAAATCCTTAATATGTCAAAATACCAAAAGTTTACTTTCATTATATTGCGTTTTCCAGAAGTTTTCAACAGTTTGCATAAAAGAAGTCGGATGAATGGCCACATTAATATGCAGCCCGACTAGCGGGTGCACGATTCACGACATCGTAAAATATGATTTATAAATGTGTTTGCATTTTATGACAATGAACTTCTGGAATGCTTCAAATGTTTGCCCTAGATCTTCCCATTCTTAGTAGAAACCATAACACATCTTTACACATTTACAAAGCACGTCAAGATATTTCCTCAAAACTCATGCAAATGATTAAAGCCACGTCGTTCACGTACTGTCAGTCATCATCATATAACGCAACCACAAAGCAGCCGACTTAGCGACACCATATGCAAGCAGATAAGTAACAGTTTATTTGGACAGCATCATTCTGGGAGCTATGTGCTTCCTGTAAACAAATACGCCCCGAACTGAAAAATTCAAGACGAGATGACGGTATTGTTGTGCCAGACACACATCACGTGCTTTAACACCTACACCTCCCACTCTCTCTCATACAAATACCTGGAACACACATGACTAAATTTACAATAGAATGTGTGTGCAGCACGACCAGAGAATGGGACGAAAATAGGAGCTTGTATCTATCTTACAGATTATTACTTTAGTCAGGTATGATTTTGCTTAGCGACGGATAATTCAAAGAAATCTTATACAATTTTCAGCTGAAAACATTTTGGAGACCTCGAGAGCTGTTTAACTTTCGAAACATCGAAAATATTCAGATATTCTGATAGAAAACAAGAAAAATGCATTCAATGTAAATTTGCAATCGAGAACAACCTGTCAAAATTGCGTAATATTCTAATATACCGAACATTAGCACAACAACACCTAAATCTCAGCATGTCCTTGCATAGAGTTATGCTATCTAATGGTGTTAAGTAAATTTGCGGAAAATTTAAATTACCACACAGTTTAATAACACGGTACACAAAACGGCTATCGTAGCATCCAATTACAACGCAACCATACAATAATGCAAGTCCAATTTCCATGTCACGTCTCATGTTCACATGTTCATCAATAATCGATAAGCGAATATACGGTCGCAAACTTGAAATGCAATAAACTTCAATTAGCAATTAGCACGAGCGTAATACAATTAAGTAATCACCGGTATGTGCACTTCCCGGCAGGTAAATCAACACTCTGATTAATTTATTTGTTTATGCTCAAAGGTAATGTTGCAAAATTCATCCAACCCAATAAAATCGTATTTGGAAAAACTAGATTTACGTAACAAATGTTTGCCAAACAGAATAATACAGTACTTGAACATTTGCGGATATATAAGCAACTAAAACGTGCGCTCATTTGCTTTGCTTTTTATACGTATGGGAGTCAGTTTCAAATTTTTGCAAATATAGAACAGTAATTATAATTAAATATACCAAATTTTCTATAAAATTTACAAGATTTGTCTACAAATTACAAATTTACATTGGGTATCATTTTTAACCTAAAAGGCCAAACTATTTTTAAAATAAATTTTAAAAAAACTGTAAAATAATGTCACAATTCACAAAGACCCCCCCCCCCCCCCCCCCCCCAGCAGTCAGTATTGCGACAGTCCGAGTACTACGACAGTCGGTTATGATATATTATTTATTCATTTGCGTTAGGTAATGAAGTTCATTATCGCACTAGTGAGATAATGGCTTCATTAACTAACTCATTTTATTTACACAAACAACACTGAAGCTTTGTTTATAAGGAAACTGGTTGTTTGCCACAGTATTACAGAATAAATCAAATCTATCTCGCTCCTTTGATTTTAAAACAAAAGTATTTTTAAAGTGACTTAACATTTGCAAATGAATTAATGCAAAATGTCAAATATCATTTCAAGCAAAAACAATTCAATTTTAACAAATTTTGAGCAGTCGTAGATAAAATTTTGTATGTCACACGTGGGATAATGCATTATTATGGCACTCATTTGATTACACGACTCGGTTTTTCGACCTCGTCGTGCAACTTTCAAACTCGTTTCATAATAACGCCTTTATCGCATTAGTAACATAAATAAGTATTATTAAATAAGAATTTTTTTTATAAGAAAAATTTTTCGACAAAACTCAAAAATATTTCAGTGTGAATATGTTTTAGATGAATGTTTGTTTTTGGAGGGCAAGCGGCAAGTGGTCTAGTTCTTAGAGTCCCAACCTCTACTCCCAACGGCAGTAGGTTCGAATCCTCTGCCCGTCGGAAATTTTTACGAATAAGTTAAACCCATAGACGTGTGGTGTGTATGTTGGGTTGCATGTCTTTCGGGGTGGAGCATGTTAGACCGGTGAATATCGCTAAGTGCGCTGAGCCCAGGTAACGGGGTGGGATGGGAATCATGGAATCGTGCTCACGCAAGGCCGATTCTTTAAAAAAAAAGATGAATGTTTTTATTACTTGAAGAAAGTTCTCTCAAAAAATTATTTCTCCCTTGAAAGAGTTCTAATAAAAACATTTCTCTCTTGAAAAAAGTTCTCTCAAACAAATATTTCTCTCTGGAAAACAAGTTCCTCGGAAAATTCTCCTAAAAAGTTTCTCTCGTAAAAACACTTCTCTTGAAGAACGTTTTCTCATAACAATATTTCTCTCATAATCACGGGTTGTGTATAATACAAAGAGATGGAGCTGCTACGTCCAGCCGGTGCTTGGAACAGCGGTACAATGAATTTATGGAAAGCTGGAAGGTCCAACACCTATACGGAGAGAGGCGGACACAGTAAAGGTAAACATGGTTTATACATAAGACAACAAAGTTTTTTTTTATTGGTCTTATTCTACGCTATTACGCGAAGTAAAGAAAAATTAAACTTATACCGGCTATAAAGCATTGGCTGCGCGTTCCAGCGTTACAACAAAATTATTTTTTCGCAGTGTGCGACTCCAAGCAACAGTCTGAACGTAATAGCGCAACCTGTTTGTGTCATACGGAAACGGTAGTTCTGTGAGATATTTTTATTAGCGAGAAAAATATTCTTAGGAGAGAACATTTTTTAATAGAGATATATTTTTAAGAGGAAACTTAATTTTTAGGAGAGAAATATGCGAGACTTTTTTCCAGAGAGAAATATTTGTATGAAAGAGCATTTTTTAAGAAAGAAATATTTTTTGACGGAACTTTTTTCAAACGAGAACTATTTTTTAGGAGAACTTCTATGAAGAAAAAAATGTAAATATTTCTCTAAAAAAATATTTTTTTGAAATATTTTTCTTATTTTTTTTTTCAAAAAAAATTCTGTGCTCATTTAATAAATATTATTGAGACGCACTGCACTGCGCCTCATAGTCGTTAACGTAAATTCTAAATTAATGTATTATATTCAAATAACTTAATCTTTTTGTGTTATTGGCGGTCAGAAAATCAATTTCTACGATCAGGGATCAACTTTTAAAAGGCAAATACTTGTTTTGTTGATATTTGATAAGGATAATGAGTTTAATTTTTGAAATACAACTTTTTAGTTTCTTCATCTTAATGATTATTTTAGGATTTGCATTTGCCTACCCAAACTTTGTACCCAGGAAACGCCACTGGCTGGGAGAGAAGTGCCCCGTTGCCCTTCCTGTACAGCCGCCACTGGACAAATGTGCATTGCACTGGATTATCGACGCTAAAAGTGAAACCAATAGTTTTTGATGTTTTAAATTAATTTCTAGATTAGTAATCAAAAGAAAGTAAAAAACTATAATTGTTTTGGCTTTGGTTGTGAAGTGGTGGTAACAAAGAAGTATTTGCGTTTCAAATTAATTTTAGGAAACTTTTCTGTATTAAAACCGAAATCTGAGCATGCAATCTTTAGCGTTTCCTGGTTTGTTCTGAGAATGCGAGGCATAATTTTTACCCGGAAATTTCAAAAAAAGTTCTTTGACACGCCCAAAATAAATTTTACATTATTTCTGGTGTCAAGATTAAACCAGAAATAAAAAGAATTTATGTTACGAGCTGACCTATCGACATTTAGAAACAAAGTTCTACATCTGTTGATAAAAAAAATTGATAAAATGTTTTTTATTTTAAATCTGCAAGTTGCTATTAATGGAAAAAATTATTATGACGCCCTCCTGGTGACACATCAAAATTTTTAAATTCCATGCGGTTAAAATAAAATTTTTTAGCATAATTTAAACACCTGCGGTTGTGCAATGATGGACGCCAACAGGTGGAAGGAAAATTAAAAATAGGAGCGCTGAAATGGAAAGTTTTTACTTGACTTATAAGCAAAATCTGGATGAGCGTCTGGTTTTAGATTTGGTCAAACTTCAAGTATTTATTTGTCTCAAAACAACAAACATTTAAGAGATAATTTCATTGGACGATAAATCAATCAAGGTCTCGGCATTTAGAATAGTGATTAGAAAAACCAAAATATTTTGATGAAAACTTAATGCCTAAACCTCAGATGGATATTAACTATTTTCATTTTATGTTGGCAAAATTTCTTACCGAAACTGCACAATTAATCCAGAAATCACAATTCTGTCCTAATTTCGCCGTTTACGTTACGGTTTACATAATCCACATATATACACGTTATTGAATCGTTTGAGCCAAAACATAATGAGTCACGGCAATTCGAAAATATAACTAGAGACTATTAATAGCACTTTAGACAATCGATTTGCTAGCACCAGACATATGATGATATTCCATTAAATACATACTAAAAATATATCAAAACGTGAATCAGAACACGAATTAACTATGAAATAATTCGGCTACGCTTACCACGAAAATTGCGTAATTTTGCCATCTAAATCTAGATATTACATTGACCATATGTAGCAAAAGACAGATTTATGCATCCAATAAAATATGCGATGTTGAATATAAACAAAATGACGTAAAATGTATGTTTACACCTAGCACGAAGTCGTAGTAGATGTTTTGTACAACACCTTTAAAAAACCTGTCCGGAAGGTCCAAGGTTCTTTAACTTATCATTATGACGTCCGGTTTTATAGTTAAGTAATTTTTCTTACAATATCGGTTTGATAATTTTGTACATGCTTTGGCACACAATCGAATCCGTTTTTGGTAATGAATTAAATTTTATCATTAACACTACTACTTATAAAAGCAGGCCGCAGCGGCCAAATGGATAGCGATCGACCGGTCCCGGGTTCGAACCCCAGGTTGTGTTTGTGTGGGCGACAAATAACCATGGTAGTTAACGCCCCCGTAAACACTTTATTAAAAAATAATGAATAAGTATCCTAATATATGAGATAATGCATAATTTTCCAATATTCTAATATTGTTCCTAATCTTTCAGATTATCAAAAAAAAATCAGTTTGATCAGAAATTAAGACCCACAAGCAGACCTTATAATAATTGGTAACCTTTTCAACCATGATAACGATTTTTTGCCTTATATAAAACACATGTTAATATTTACGAAATTTCTATCAAATGTTAGATCTTATAACCATAACAATTAATTAAAGCAAATGACTTCAGAGAACGTTCATCACTTATATATAATTATTGAAACTGGACTTTGTTGTATGAAAAGGTTAGTAACTGAAAATAAAAATAAAATGTGTTATGGTATTAAAAACATATATACAGGGTTTCCCAGGAAAGTTGAAGTATAAGCAGAATGCATGGGAAATTACTTGTTTTAAAATTTTGTTTCGTTATTTATTTAATTTTCACACAATTTCTACAATCAAACGAGAAAAAGAACACGATTTGTACAGTTAATTGTAATTTTAATACGCCAGGTAATAAAACAATGACATTGATACCTATTTCATTATTATAACATAACTAAACATTAAAACTTCAGTTATGAGAACAAAATTTCCTGAAACACCCTGTATATAAACAAAGCTTGCACTGAGGAAAAAGAGGACTGTAATTCCACCTAGTTAATATGAACATCGTACCACAGAGAAAACAACTAACATAACGAAATCGTAACAATGTACAATGTTAGACCTTTTAACTCGTTTTAATTTTACATACCATTTGCATGTCATTATTTTAGACAAAACTAGTTCTATTCAATACTGTGATAAAAAAAAAGCCGCTTATTTCTATTTTACGGACAAAGACGGAAAACACCAGAAGAGTAAAGTAACCCCCCCCCCCCCCCCCCCCAAATTACTACATCTATAAATTAGGTCGGAATTTTTTTCTATTGTTACCGATGACAGTATAGCTTTTACGAAGATTATTTTATTCCCCCACTATTTTTACAAAGGGTATGATTTCAAAATTTCACTGGACATCGCCCAACACAATTTGTTCAAACTAATTAGTCTTGGAATAGATCGTAATATCAATCAAATTAAAAGTTTTCAAGTGGTTTTTAAAAAATGTTTTGCAAAACCAATTACATTAAGAGTTTAACCCCTGCGGTGTAAATTTAGTAAGTATGTGGAGAAGAAAGTTTATCTAAGACAATAAAAAATTTAAAGCCAACCTGTTTTGAAAGTGCAACTAAACAAAGCCGATTAGAGCTTATATTTTCCTAAGTAGGTCATGTTAAAAATGATTATCACTGTTTACTTTACGCCGATTAACAATTTTACCTAATTTTTACCTACCAGGTAGATGTAAAAAGCAATAAACACGATACAAACTGTTATGTTAAACCGCCTTTACTATCCTACGGATCATTGCCGGCAGCTGCTATTTGCCTAGGTAATGTAATTTTCCGAATAACGAATTATTCGGCGACCGATAATGTTGTGCCGGATAATGAGACCAATTTACATGTTACAACTAAGCATACTGAAAATTAACCTTTAAATATGCTCCAAAATGTTGCAGCGAGCAGAATTTACAACATCGCGGTGCATTTTCAGCAGGTTTTGTTCCCATGCCTATTTGTTCTCTACTAAAATACTCTTGCTGAAAGTCGCTAAAGCTAACTCTTCGAGATAATTGAATTTTTGTAAAAAATAAAGTCGCAAGCAAGGTCGAAATGTTTCCTTAAAATACGCATATAACTTGCACAAACTCTGAGAATAAAATCTACACCGCAAAACTAAATAACAATCCTATACTCATGGGTTCAGAAAGGTATCCTTATGGACCAGTCTGGACAACTGCTGGGACTTTTGATTTTACTTTGATGTGTGGAACTTACCCTCAAAGTTTGCACGAACTATTTCTATATCTTAAACAGACACTCAGACGTTCATGGCAACTAAATTTTTCACAACATGAATTATCACGGAAACCTCTGGATTTAGCAACTTCTGAAACAAGTATCTGTTTCGCTTATACGTTTGAGAAATATTTTTTCCAAACTTTCAGAATTTTTTAAGCTATAATTTTCCGTTTTTTGCCAGCGTGCTATTTCAGTATTAATTTTTATATCGTTCTGTCAACCAATTTTTAGGTAAACAGGCGTTCAAGTCAACATCGTAATGGCCGCAATTTTTTAACTAGAACGCCTAGGAAAAAACTCTTAAGTGTCGTCTTCACGTCTTGTATTAAATCCTCTTTGTCTTAGCAAACACTGGGAAAAACACGTCACTGGTACTTTCCCATACTTGTATCGTTTTAAATATTCTCGCGCCAATAAATGACTGAACAACAAAAAAAAACAATAATCAAAAAAAAGTAACGCCCTAGCGAGAAATTGAACTTGCGATAGCCTGTGCAATATAGGATACCGTACCAGCGCTCCCCAACACTGTGCTGCTACGAGAACCGACAGTAAATGCTAAAATCTGAAACGTAAATATAGTAAACGGCGATAGCTTCGATTAAACCGAGCTATAGATTAGGTTTAATTAGATATTGAACTTTGGACTCAAAATTGTTATAAATAGTTTATTTGAAGAGTTATAAAATGAGCAAACAACGAAAACTATTTTTTGTAACTAGAGCTAATTGATAGGCATAGGTAAAACAACGAACTTTTTATAGTTTACAACGATTGGCATTTGCGTTTTTGAGTAAATCATACTAACCAATTTTAAACTATTCAAACCATTATGGAGGCCGTGCACGCAACGTTTAGATTATTAAAAAAAAATTGTGTTTCGCGCAATCTCTAACGGCTCAAACTTAAAAAAATGGCGTCGACAGTTTTTGAGGAATGTTTCATTGTTAAAATCTGCTTCTAATAGAAGTATGGGAGAGTAAAAACAAAATGATACCAAAAACAGGTTAACCTCCCAATTCCGGTTTTGGTTTTTTCAAAAGCTTATTTACTAATTTATTGTTGATCTTGATATACTCCACATTTCAAGTGTCATTAAATTCAAACCATTCGCATTCGTCCGTGAATTTGAGGAAACACACGAACGGGCACGCCCAGAGAAAAAAATATAAAAAGGAACCTGTATTCGAAGTATGGGAAAGTAATAAAACACTTTACCAACTTACATAAATTTTGCTGTTTTGCACTTTAATTCAAAGTAAATTTTAAATAAACATAATTATACCACCTACTTGAAAATACAACACCCTTTCACACTCGTAACTTAATACCAGATACGTATTTTAATAGCTAAGCTATCATTATCAGCGGCAAACTGACACTGAAACACGTATCTGGTATTAAATTACTTGTGTGGAAGGAAGCTGTTTTTATGAAGTATTGTTAGTTCACAGTTCGAGTGTTTTTAGTTTAATGGATACCATAAAAACATGGATCTTGGTGAGCTTAGCTTATTTTTATTCTTCTTATCACATCCAAAAAGTAAATAATAACTTAAAACTGAATATTAATTTACCTTAATTAAACGCATCTACATGACCTAAAAATAAGTTTCAGTCCTTAATTTTACTCAGAATATAAATAACTCTGGTTATTTTAATCTAACTTTAGACAATTGCTTATTTATTTACTTACTTGTTTGCATATTTATAAAAAAGTTAAGAAAACCAATTAAGATTGAAATAGAAGAAGAAAATATGCAATTTTCAGATCTCTCGGTATTCCCTAAATAAGAATAACAACAAAGTGAACTCAAAATTTTGATCCCACATTAAAATATCTTCCCACGCATGCCGAATCAATAATTTAAAAAAATAAATCCAATTTATCCCATTATTTCAGTTGTCTTTAGCTTTATATCTTCAAGTCATTTGGGTGCCACGTAGTTTATTAATAATTTTAATAGTTTTATGGGAGTTCAGATTTTATGATAATTTTATGACATGAAATAACAGATTAACAACCTCAGTTTAGTTAATTTCATATGTTGCAAATCTTTAGTGTCCCAAAATGCTCAGCACTTGCATTAAATGTTAGTTTTTTAAAACCTAGATAGTCTCAAAATTAATAATAATAATAATAATAAACGTTTATTGTTCCAAGGCATACACCATTCATAAAGAAAATTAATATTATAAAAATACAATTAGCAATTAGCGGTCAGTGTGTGGTGTATGTGTGTCTGAGCACATAGCCACCGAGCGGGCATGTGGAACATTTGCTGTACTGTCATAATATTCCTGCAGATTATAAAAACAAAATTTAGAGAGCCATTTCTTTAATTGTTTTTTAAAATGTTTTTTTGTGTCAATATTTTTAATGCTGTCGGGCAGCTGATTAAATAGTTTTATTCCCGTATAATTAGGGCCATTTTGTATCTTGGTAAGATGAACTTTAGGTAATCTCAACAAGTTTTTTGTTCTAATATTATATGTATGGATGTCGGATGAGGTTGTTAATTCCGTTTTTTTGTCATAAATAATCAGGCATAGCTTAAATATATATAGGTTGTATATGGTAAATATTTTACTGTTTATGAAAAATTGTCGGCAAGATTCTCTCACGTTTAGTCCAAAAATAGCTCTAACTGCGTGTTTCTGTATTTTTAGTATTGTTAAGGTGTTATTTGAACTTCCCCAGAATTCAAGGCCATAGCTCAAAATACTATGAAAATAAGAATAATAAACTATCATCGCTCCTTGAACACCCACCCTTTCCTTGATTTTTCTAATAGCAAATATAGACGAAGATAGTTTTTTTTGCAAATCTATTAAATGATCGTCCCAGGTAAGCAGATCATCAATCCAGACTCCGAGGAATTTGGTCTGTTCTACTGTTTTTATTGGTGTCGTGCCAATATGCAACGGCGTAGTGTTATGCATTTGTTTACTTGTTTTAAAGTGCATTTTTACTGTTTTATCAGGGTTAACCAGCAATTTATTGCTTAAAAGCCACTCGTTTACATCCTGCATAACCTGGTTTGAAGTTATCGATTGCTGAGGTAAATCGTATTTTTTAATTAATAAGCTTGTGTCATCTGCAAACTGAACAAATTCAGCATTCGGTATATTGTATGGTAAGTCATTAATGTACAATAGAAATAAAATAGGGCCTAGTATGCTACCTTGAGGAACACCCTGTTTAACTACTTCAATGTCAGATTGAATTTTTGTTAGGTTTTTATTATCATCATAATGATTTATTTCTACTACCTGTGTTCTGTTTTCTAAATAGGACTTAAACCACTCTAAAGGTAAGCCCCTAATACCATAATGTTCCAGTTTATGTAGGAGAATCGAGTGGCATACGCAATCAAAAGCTTTAGATAGATCACAGAAGACACCCAGACAATTCATCTTTTGAGTAAGCCCGCTATATATATTATCGATAAATTCATACAAAGCTTTAGTGGTATTTTTGTTTTCTCTAAATCCAAGTTGAAATTTATTTAAAATGGTTTTGTTTTCAATGAATTTTACTAGCCTAATCTTAGCCGCTTTTTCTAAAATTTTCGACAATATGGTTAAAAGTGATATAGGTCTATAGTTAGCAACCTCTTGCGTGCTACCTTTTTTATGTATAGGCACTATTATTGCATGCTTTGGTTTTTCTGGAAAGCATCCCTGTGCAAAAGAGGTATTTATAATATCCGTTAAGGGCTCAACTAAGTGTTCTATATTATCTTTAATTAAATTAGTTTGTATACCGTCGTATCCGCAGGACTTCTTGTTAGGCAACTTATTGATGATATTTTTAACTTCATCATTTGTAACGGGAAATAGGTAAAATGAATCACTCAGTGGTGGCCCCACCTTACGTAATTTCTCTAAGGGACAAGTGCTTTGTGGTATGTTTTCAAGAAGTTCTTCAATAATGTTTATGTAATATTTATTAAATGAATTTGCGATAAGAGTGGGATCTTTTATAATCTCATCGTTTTTTTGTATAGTAATTTTTTTTTTTTTTTTGATTCTGTTTTCTCAAATTTATATTCACTTTTAATAATGTCCCATGTAGTAGCAATTTTATCTTCGGATAAATTAATTTTATTTAACAAAAATGTTCGTTTAGCAAGAATAATTGTTCTTTTTAAAATGCTGCAATATTTTTTAACGTAATTTAAAAATCCCGGGTCTTCGCTAAATCTTACATACTCAAGTAATGCACGTTTGTTTTTACATGAATTCCGGATGCCCACTGTGATCCATTCATTATGTACACTATTAACACATTTAGTAATCGTTTTATAGGGGAACGCAACGTCCATAGCGGTGTTAACAATATTGTAAAACATTTCGACTTTTAGGTTGCATCAGTTTCACTAGTCATACACTGCCAATTTGTCCCTTTTAAAATATTACTGAATTTTTGTTTAGCTTTAGTTCCAAAACAACGTTTTTTTTCCTGAGTAATATTGTTGTTCTGAACGATTATCTAACATTAAGGTAATCTAAATTAAAGGTGAATGTTCTTAATTTTGCTTAAAGGTTTTTAGATGAGAATGAGGGGCGTGACCAATTTTAAAAGCTTAAATATTTGAACAATTTGGTTAAAATTTTTAAACACGAATTTTGGTCGAAACTAAAAATAATTAACGAAAAACTCCAGAAAAGCGTCCAAATACTTCATTGGATGTTAAATCATCTAAACATGTGCTCCTGATTCCATTAGTCATATATTAAACAAATTTATTGTTGTGCGACAATTTCGTCTTAATCCTTATATTAATCTATATGGCAAATCCCCAACTGTCTCACCATAACACGACAACGGGCTCTTGGATCTTGACCTATTAAAAATTATCACGATCACCCGACGACGACGGCGCCATCTCCACTCAGTAAATTGATTGTTTTCGGCGAATATTTATGTTGCCGTCACTACTGTTGGTATAATTTAGTAATTTATGGCTTACTTTATGCCGTTCAGTGTATTTATCGCGCTGACATGAGAATCTCGCACAGCAAATTTTATATAATCTTTCAATAACGGACAATTAATAGAAAGCAGTGCGCACATAACATTATTACAATTTTATTAGAGACAGCATTCATTACAAGACTATCATTTTTAGGCACTTTTAATTATTAAAAACGTAAGCTGCCGCGTGAAACGTGCCTGATAAACTTTGTAATCCAAATACTGTTTTATGTTTATTGTAATAAAAGGCGCCGGCTGTCCATAAGGTCATAACTAAGGATAGATTGTAAATTCTATTTTGTGAGAGCAGTTGGCTGGAAAGTTTGTAATAACCGCCGTCTTTGGTACATGGTGTTCTAGGAGTTTTAGTTTAGCCTCTCGTCTTATATTAATTATTGTCCCTACATAAGCAGCGGTGGGATAGACTCAAGCCCACCTAAACGTTTAGTGTGTAGTTAGTGAGGTCCTATCGAAGTTTTGAATTGAGAAGACACGTCCGATGAGAACCTGAGAGAAGGTCATAGAAAGTACAAGACCGTTGTAGCAACAGATAAAATACAATTAAGCCATGGATTTTATCAAAGGACTAGTGCAGCTTGTTGTATTAGTATTAGTGATGTGTATTTACCAGTTTGGTCAAGCGTTTAGTAATTTAGCTAGTTTAACAGCTTAGTAGACTTCAACAGCAGCAATTCGCAGTTGGCGACAGAAATTTGCAGTTGGCTACAGTAGAAGCTCGCAGTTGGCGACAGCAGCAATTCTCAGTTGGCGACAGCAGCAATTCGCAGTTGGTGACAAAACCAGTTTGCAGTAGGCAGCAACAACAGTTTGCAGTTGGCGACAACAGCAGCTCGCAGTTGGGGACAACACCAGTTTCCAGTTGGCGACAGTAGTAGTTTGCAGCTGCCAACAACAGCTGTTCAAAGTTAGCAATAACAGCATTTCGCACTTGGCGACAACAGTAGTTCGCAGTTGGTGATTACAGCAGTTTGCAGTTGGCGACAACGGCAGTTTGCAGTTGGCGACAACGGCAGTTCGCAGTTGGCGACAACAGCAATACGCAGTTGGTAACAACAGTAGTTCGTAGTTGGCGACAACAGTAGTTCGGAGTTGGCTACAACAGCAGTTTGCAGTTGGCGACAACAGCAATTCGCAGTTGGCGACAGCAACAGTTCGCAGTTGGCCACAACAGCAGTACGCAGTTGGTGACAACATCAGTTCGCAGTTGACGACCAAGTTAGATTCGCAATTAGCGATGGCGTGAGATGCAGTTGCAAGAAAATAGTTTTGTCCCGTGAACTAGGGGTTGAGCCACATGCATGTACTGAAGACAGGACAAGTTTCAGGATCGCCGAGTGGCGGATGCCGTGCAAAACGTGACCAATGAACTCGATAACCCAAATATTGTTTTATGTTTATCGTAATTAATGCCACCGGCTAAGAAATATATTGTGAATTCTATTCTGTTGAGAGCAGTTGGCTGGAAAGGTTGTAATAACAGACATCTTAAGTAGGTACTACATAGTGTTCTCAGAATTTTAAGTGAGTTTTACTTCAACGTCCCGCCCTATATTAATTATTGTCCCTACAAAAACCTTTCGGGCAACCGCCACGAGAACGATCTTTGATCATAAATTTCTGAAATAAACATATAAATACGATCGGAATCCCACATTTCATTGGCCCAAATATTGTAGACTCCAGTTACAATAACAAACGCACACATTTACGTTAGAATTAAAAGAGATATGATATAATTAATACATTTTTAGGTGTCGAAACACGCCAACATAATAAACATCCTGTGTTGAGATGTAAGACATGTTACTGAATGCGTGGTCACCAAAAGTTGTGTTATTTAAATTTTACGTCACCAACCTCTTCATCGCAGCGCAACCTAATAAATTTTGGGTTAGGTCAAACTTTGTCAGACCTAACTTAAATTATTTTAGTTCTTATCGATTTACCTTTACATGAAAGTTCAACAAGTTTTCAAATAACTCAGAATTTTTCCTGGCCATTTTTCTGTTAGACTTAAAAGAACTGCTTCGCGTACGTTTTTGTTAATCTAACTTCTAATTTTAACCTCGTTAAGTTTTTAGCACATCAAACCGCAGAATATAATTTAAAATATTTTGACTTCATTTTATCGATTTCTTAACAAACTAATAAAACCCACAAAAAAATCCCACACTTCTCTACGTTCAAGCAAAGTTCAAGGTCTAATAATCGGAGTTTAACAAATGGTAGTCATGTTGAACTTGTTGCCCAGTAAATATACTATTTAATTCAAAGCGTTAGAACTACGTAATCTCAAAACTCCGAGGAACCTTCACAAGTACTGCTGGTGCGACATTAATGTAACCGAAATGTAACCCACACCGCCCGCGCCGCCGTAATACTCCCTTGAAATAAATGATGAAGCAGCAAGCACACCTTGATTAGTTTTGGAGATATAACGTCAGAAAAGCCTACGTCTGACTAGCTCACTCGCTTTCTATACAATTTAATCATAAAATATTGGAAAACGCCTCGAAGAAGAAAGCAGAAAAGACCCAAACGTTTTAGGGAGGTATACAAGGGAAAATAAAATTAGCCTGAAAAGGAATTGCTAAAGGTAGATAATAATTACTTGCGCAAATACAGGTTCGCCCAAAGAATGCTGATGTCCAAAATTCATGGTCAATCAAACTTCCGGTAATGTTATTAGTATTACAATAATATTGTGCATGTTCAGGAATTTTTTTAAAGAATAATAAAAGTAGAGGCGTGTCAACGAAGTACAGGCATGACAAAATTTTATTAAAGAAAAATTTGAGCATAACTACAAAACAGTGAATTATTACATAATACGTTCTTTTATTAATATTATGTGGAATAAATTTGCATTGGAACCAAAGCTTTTCTGGTAAAATCAAAACCTGAAATTCCAGTGTGAAAAACCTATTTTAAATAACGCTCGAAGCTAAAAATTCATAGAAATTTATTTATTGGAAAACTTTGCCAAGTCAAAAATTTTAAAATTGTTACGCTTTATATACGATTCAACAACTAAGGTTATATCGCATGCGAGTCTCGCACATTCTAAACTCAATTCAAAAACATCTACAGGGCTCGTAGCAAACTTCTTACAAAAAAAGTTACCTAAAAATTAAACACGCATTCAAAATCATTATAGGACAACATAAAAAGTAGCATGGGTGATTGGCGAAGCAACTTGGGTAGCATGAAAGTAGATTATCTAAAAAATTTGATCATAAAACGTTTTTAACTTAATATCCATGAAATAGAGACAAATCATGTGGGCGGTTGGTGGGAGTGGTTTGTGTGTTCGCTCACCAATGCGAGAAGCCCAGGTTCAATTCCCATAGAATTATTTATTTTAATTTTTTCATTTATTATTTATATTTTTAGAGCATACTAAACAATCTAGGTATTTTTAATAACTTCAACAGGTTCACAAAAATCTTTATTATGTATTGTAAATAACACCGGCAATACATAATACCGACGTTGAAATTTTTGATATCATTTTCAAAAAATTAAAAATATATTAAAGATGACTTTGTATTTCATAAAAATGTCTTAGGAAAAAAAATAAAAAATAAAAGTTTAAAAACAAGGAATTTTATGGGAATTGAACCCGGGACCCTCACACTGGTCAAAGGGGGCTCTACCTCAAACCCACTCCCACTAGGCACGTGATTTGTTCTATTTTAATTCATTATTAAAATATAGAAAAGTAGATTTTAAAATCACTTCCGTGATTTAATTATCAGGGAAATTTCGAACATAAGATATCTTCTGTTTTTAGAATTTGTTTACTTTCAAATAATATTTGAAAACTTTTAAGATAATTTTGTCTTCCTTGTCATTTAGTCATATTTTGTAATTGAGGTAAACATCGGCTATATTATTAGCACCTACTTTTATCAACAAAAAAAAAAAAGATTTGAAGATCGTTTATTAATAAAACGATTAAAATAACAATATTAAGCAAAATCAACACAAAACTGTAGACGAGATGCCATTTTAATTTTTTTACACTATTAGTGCAAAGACAACTTTGTTCAAGAAAAACAATTTTTTTGGGGAGGCCGCGGTGGCTAAGATTCTACTCTAACCGTGGTAGGTACCACCCCCGTATTGCTTGCTATTATATATAACAAATTAGAACGGAAAATTATGATTTTATAGTAAGTACAACGTAAATCAATGTAAAAAAAAACTTATTGGTAGGAGAAGCCTTCAAAGAAGTTGGTGTTTCCTGCAGAAAACGTCTGCATTAAAATTCTTGCAGTTAATATTGAAAATTCAGGCCAACAAACGAATTTATGTACAACACTGTAAAACACAAACAGTTTGTGAAAGATTTTCTAATTAAGTCTAATGCGATAAAAATGGAGTAATTGGGAAACACATTTTGATCAATTTATATGCATTTTTCTGGTAGTAATGTTTTTCTGCTTTTGTACTAAAATAATTTCAATAAAAAGCATACGCCCCTTATGCAATTAACAACACACCAAGGTTAACAGTTGGGGTATATTTGCACCCTACTTGACTGGGTACGTATACAAGATTATGTTGAATCTATAAAAGTTAACCAACATTAAAGAAAAGAAAGAAAAAACAGGTTCAAAGGTACAAGAAATAAAAGCCTTCAAACAATAAACAAAGATAAAAATTTTCTTAAATAAAAAAACATTTCTCATACACCAGTTTTTATTGTTTTTCTAAGCGGTTATTACCAAAGACTTTTTTCCTTTTTTTGACTATCACCTCTCTAAGAAACAATTCCGAACAACATTTCTGACACTCTCCATGATTTCTAATTTTCTGGATAAATGAACGTTTCTGAAACTTTAAAAAAATCGTAAATATTTCACGCTTTTCGCAATTTCGACCTTTTCTGATCAAAACGTTTAAAACTTTTAATTTAATATTAAACATTAAACAATAACATTGTTTGTACTAATTATTTTAGTACTATTTTGCACAAAATCACTTAGCATGTTTCCCCAACAACAAAACAAATAATTGGGAATGGTTGTTCAAAATTAATCTATTTTTGGCAACGTAAATGGTTATTTAATCTTCTGGCTATAATAAAATGTCTTTACAGCTAACTATCATCATGACATAAATAATAGTCACACCCCCTCTTGCCAAAACACAACAGCACACGCCCAAATTTAGCATATACATATTTTATGCAAAATAACGATGTCATTTAAAAAATTCGCCCCCATCAGTGGAAGATGTAAGGTAATCAATAGGGAGACGAGCTATATAATTTTTAACGGGGCGTACGCACCTTGCGGGGGTAACGGTGGAGGATTAAATAATAGTGATATTGACCCAAAAGTGAATATAAGGGACAGGCAACGTGTGTAATCGCCTCGTTGACAAAATAATTTTGGCAAAGGCAAGGGGTCACATGCACGAAATGGATCGCAACGCAACTACGATCTATTATTATTATTATTATGGTGTTTACTGCTACGCAAAAGCAAAAAAATAGCTCAATTAGGTAAAAACGAAACCACTAATTTAAAAAATTTGACGTAAGTAACAAAAAACCGTATCAGCAGAAAGTAAACAAGGGCACTTTTTGCCTGGTTAATTATTTAAAAATAAAAAAGCATTTGTGACCGGATTGGTCAAAAGTAAACAGAATGCTCCTACGGGCCGGAATGTAAACAAAAGATGACTTAATGAAAAACCAAAAAATTTTCTTTCCCAGCTGTAGTAGACATGACAGTTGTGCGATAAGAAAAAGCGGTTGTGCAAGTAGCTATCATCGATGACAGAAAAGGCAACAGGAACTTATCAAAATAGCAACAGATCCTTATTTATTAACTATCAAATTCCTATTGGATTAGCGTCGAGCTGAGGTGGAATAAACATTTAAATAGACGCAGCCAAATCAGGAACACTGCAGCATGGGCAAAGATCCGAGGCGGCTGGGCTGCAGGAAAGGCGTAAATCACTCACCATCACACAAGAAACAAGTGCTGAAATTCAAATTCTCGTGCGCTCACTTTCTCGGTGGGCAACGACCGGCGTACGTAGCATTTTTTAATGTAAAATTTTCACAATATTTGTGAAATCAATAGTCATGGCGCCTAGAAAATCAATCCTGCACACGAAATGCGCGGAGCGGTCTAAAAAAGCTTTATAAATTAAGATCACATCACTGACCTTGTATCATACGTTGCGTGGTCGACAGTTTCTGGTTATTCGAAGACATTTCTTGAAATAATTCTGTACACTTTAAACTATAAACATCGGATTTTTGTCGCACAATTATACACTCACCGCTCACAAGCTATATTCTACTCAAGATGGAGCACGCAGCGCGACCCAGCCAGAGCTCGAAAGTGCGCACGCCACCGCGTCAAATCGTTGCAGGAATGAATTTTACTGCTGGCTCGATCTCGCTTCCTGCGACTGGAATTCGTTTCTGAAACGCGCCCGCGAAGGTCGTGCGTACAGTGTTCTACATCTCATCGAATGGCGGGCTTTTAAACTTTATTCTTGCTGCTGCAGGAATACAATTCCTGCTGCTTTTAGAAACTGTACTTCTGTTGCAAGTTGCAGGGGCGGACTGGTTATTGGCAAAAGTGAGCAAAGTTCCACCGGGCCCCCAGAATGGACAAAAATTATACAATTTCTGTAGGGCGTTACAGAGCAAGTCAAAATATATAAGAAAAGTAACATTAAAATTTAATTTGAAGCCTGGCTTAGAAAATAAGGGGGTCTAAAGAAGCTTTTTTAGGTATCGTTTATTTTGCAGTATGGAACGAGTGTTTATACCTGATCCCTTCCAGAGGTCACATAATTTTAACAAAAAACTATTATTGTTGTTAAAATATTGCAGTTTCCCAAATAATTTAACTTCAAATTTTTGATAATATTTTAAAATAACACAAAAAGACAAAAGTGATTGTAGCAACATTCTTTCTATATATTTATTTTAAAGGGGAACTAAGTTCAAGATCTCATTTTCACAACCACCGTATTGACCTTGAGAATAAGAATGACTTAGAAGCAGTGGCGGCTCGTGGTGTGGCGTACTGGGGGGTAATTTAAAATATGTTTTGATAAAAATGTACTTACCTAGCCAAATTTTAGGTAGACTTATATTTCAAGTCGATCCTTCGCGTTGGAAAAACGATCTATCACTAGTTCATTAAAATTGTCAATGTCATTAATTAACGATTTTTCGATGCCTAACATAGCTAACGCACTTAACCTTTCTTGCCCTATCGTGTTACGCAAAAATGTGTTCTTCTTTTTAAAGTAGAGAAGCAACGCTCGCTTGCCACCGTTGTCATCGGCAAAGTACACAAAATTTTATTAAGTTTCACACTCTCGGTAAAAGTCTGGCAAAGATTATTGTTTACAAATAATTGTAGTATTGCAACAGCACCAGCACTTTCATACAAATCCTCACGATCGTATAGCACTTCTAGTTCGGGTTTTAATTTTAAATCGTTTATAACGGGGTAACTAGTCTTGACTAATTTAAAAAAAAAATTGTAGAAAACATTTTTTGTGCTCTTCGAATTTATTTGCTTGAAATAACTGCGAAACAATTAAATGATTAGAAAACATAAATCTATGTTAAACCTCCGATACAATTATGTCGCAAATTTGTACTGCAATTGGAAGTTTTGAATTTTTATTTATTTTATTTCTTTTTCTGCGTGTCGATGGAGCAGCTGGCACGCAATTATTAAGAATGTAATGCCTAACTTTTTCTATATTACTCCGCAACACTTTATGCAATCTATAATTTTATTTAAAATATACCTATTTTTATCAACATTTTCATTAAAATCTTTAATAGATTATCGATAAGCACGGTCTAGTTGCAATCTGATATCCACATTACAAAGTGTGGCAAAATTCATATAATTTTTATATGATTTGCTTATAAAAAATGTTTTTGTACTTTAATTTTTAAATGTTTTAAGTCAATCACGCCGTTTTTACACGACATTGCGTCATCGCAGAATAACGACCACGGGAAACAGAAGAAAGCTTTTCTTATATCACATCCACAAATCCAATTCAATAAACTCATTGAATTGACTCATTAAAATACCTGTTAACCCCTTTATTTCTATGCAATGTTATTATTTGTTTAATAAAATTTTATAGCACTAAATTAAGGTTTACTACACAATTATGATTTACTACACAAGAAAATGTCACAGACAAAGCCGATTTACGAAAAAATACCCGAGCATTTTCTTACATGGCATTCACAATCTAAAATTATTTTGCACGGACATCGTACAACACCACTAAATTATAATTACATAACCAACAACTGTTTTCACACTACTAAGTCGTGTACGTGCGAATCCCGCAAATTAGGCGGCTATTGGCATGCGCTCACGACGGACAGCTTACAGCATAATTCTCGGAAGTGCTGGGTCCGTGACCCTGAAGTCATTAATACGCAGATATTTCTATCCCCTTTTAGCTTGTGTAAAATGAATTTTACTGCAATGAGCTTTCTATTTCACTCTTATTCATTTGAAGGCCTTTTAAGTCGACGGCTTTATTCGGTGGCGTATACCTGAATTGTAGACAAACAGCCATATGACCCTCGCATAGATTCGCTTATCGCGCGCGCGATATTCAAACATTCAAACGTTTTCGGATCCTGTGGCAGCTCTTTAATAAACGTTCTCGCATTGAAATCTTATACAAACGTTAACTATAAAATATTTTTTAATTTTTATAGTGTGTCACATGTTATGTGCTCAAACAAAAAGTAATTATGTTTTTCTTATTGCATTGGGAGGTCAATGACCATTTGAGCCAATGGAGAAACCGCCACTGCTTAGAAGAGATTTTGAAACAACGGAGAAACAATCAGTGGCGTAACAACCATGGGGCAGAGCGAGCAACGGCCCCCAGGCCCGAGGCCTTAAGGGGCCCTGTGACGAGCCACGAGTTTTTATTTTTTCTTTATTTCTCTATTACAAAGTTTTTTCAATAAACATTTTTGATTTTTGACAGTCTTTATTTTTATATTCAACAAAAAACATTTAAGTATTTACTTATACAATGAAAAATACTGAAGTGAGTTCATATTTAGTAATAACACAACACCCACACTTTTTGGTACCGACTCAGACCCATTATCTTCAGAAAATTTAAGATTTGCTTATCTTAATTAGACACGGCTTTAATATATTTATTTTCATTTACTAGACTGTAAACAATTTTGTTCCTGTTGAAGAAATTGTTCCTATTATCAATTACTTTATTATTGAAGATTTTTTGAGGATGGGGCCCTTTAAGTATCTTGCCCCCAGGCCCAAAATCTGAAGTTACGCCACTGGAGACAATCTCGTGAAGAAGTAACTTATGAATACATATTAACTCTTAGTTGCACCGAAGTTTCCTGTAAGAAAGACTTTAATGAATTAAAAATTATCAAAAACAGATTAAGGTCGGCTCTTTCTCAGCAGCGATTGGAGGCATTTACGTTATGGGCGTTGAGAATCAGCTGTTAGAATCAATCGATTTAAATTGCATCTTAGTTAAGCTGAAATTTGTTTTTAAAAACGTTGTCTTATTAAAAAATTAAAATTTCTTTTATGTATTTACATTTCATTCATTTTGGTGACATAACAATCTACGGAGAGATGCGAGCCCCTACCGGCCAAGTCCTACCGGGTCTTTTCCTTTCCAATCCGCCCCTGGCAAATTGCAACCATTGTATGAACCGTTTCTGTAGAAATTCAGTATGAATGCATTCAATAACTGCGGCAACAGTGGCGGATCTACAGCAGAGAGAGGGGCTATAGGGGCTGTAGGCCCCTCTTATTAGTGTTCCATAAAAAATAAGTTTATTATGATACATTTATAAATTGGTCAGATTTGAATATTTTTCAAAGTTTTTGTTACTGAGATAATACAGATGACCTCAAAATGTTTTACATTAATGTCGTTAACGAGTTCTCGACACTGAAGTTTGGTACAAGAGAACAGAATAAAGTATGAAAGCAACTACCTGTTTACGTGCTGATACCGAAAATTTTAAAACAAGTTATTTGGTGATGACAGGGGCGGTTTTAGACATCAGCAAAAACAAGCGCGTGCTTGGGGCGGCACATTTCCAAGGGCGGTTTTTCATCACTTAACAAAAAGTAGTTATACCCTGTAAAGCACGCGTAAAACTAATTTCTTTTGAATAATTTTACAAAACAAGAAAACTTTTTATATTCATAAAAAACAATTTGTGGTTGGTTTCCGATACTTTTTTAGTCAAATACCGGTACTAAAAAAATCTCATAACCGTAAGCAGCATACTGAAATAAACATGTTACGTAAACGTAGAATAACCACTATCGCTAACGGGTCATTTATTTTGGAAACAGCCTGCGCTAGGCAGACGAAATAATGAAATAAATAAGGTGTCGGATATCAATCCAAACATGCACTGAAAAATATTTTGGCGGATCAGTGGCTGTGTGACAGAACCTGAATGGCAACAAGAGAAATGAATAACACTGGAAATATCTTTTAAAACTAGAAATTTCTACTCTAAAACAGGAAATTTCATCTTTAAAATGTAGAAATATCTACTTGAAAACTACAAATTTCTACTTTTTAGTTTCATCGCCGCTTTGTGGAATATAGTTATACAAGGTGTTCTTAAAAGGTCTGACATAATTTTTTTTTTTTTTAAGAATCATGAAGCCGTGCGTGAGCACGACCCCATGATTCCCATCCCACCCCCTTACCCGGGCTCAGCACACTCAGTGCTATACACCGGTCTAACATGCACCCCACCCCTGAAGACATGCAACCCAACATACACACCTACATACACCATCCATGGACCCGTCGGATTTAACTTGTTCAGAAAAATTACCGATGAGCAGTGGAATCGAACCTACTGCCATTGAGAGTCTAGTTTCAAAGCCTGGGACTTTAACCACTAGACCACCCGCCGGCGCTGACATAAATTTAACCACATATGTTTTAAGCTAAATTGTGTTTATTTAACCCAGCTTTCCTATACACAAAAACGTTTTGTTACAGAGTTGTACCCTCCCAAAGTTTGCTTGCAATTTATGCCAATTTTCGTTCAAATAATTGCTCCAAAGGCGTTTCATATGGCGGGCGGAATCACGTAATATGTTTTTTTCTAATTTTATTAATCTTTACATTTTTTTTAATATTTAAAATTCTTATTCTCTAGTTTTTAAGCAAAATTTGACCAGGTCCCGATGGGAGTTGTGACCAGGATGGGTGTTATGACCAACAAAAAAGTTTTGATTAAAATAAGTGGGCGCTATGACCAGCGTCGTACCTTCAGTAGGAATCGGTGGGCGTTGTATCCATGTTGGGTATTAAGTACTATGACAAACTGCAACAGTGACGGTTGTGACCAGGGTGGGCGTTGTGACCGAAGGCGGCGGTGAGAGTGGTAACCAGAGCGAACGTCGTGACCAACGTTGGCGGTGGGAATTATGACCACAATCAAAGGTAGACGTTGTGACCAGATTGTACAGGTGAGCGCTATGAGCAGTGGATGTTGTGACACGGTTCCTTCGATTCCATCTTTATTTTTTCGCCTTAGATTCAAATGTACATGCTGTTTAAAACGCGATTCGCAAGCCATTTTCATCTCTGAATAATAAATTTTGTAAAATTCATTCGTGTAAATCCGAATTGCGTTGTGTAACCGTCGAGAAATGAAAACATTTTAATTTCCACATGTTGGAGGTGTCAGATAAATAATTGGATGTTAAAACAAAAATATTCAGTTAAGTTCGGTTGTAGCAAAGATGATTAAATTTCAAAGTCGAAGGATGTTGTTTCGCAAGAAGTAATTTTCAAATCTCACTCGATTGCACATTCTACTAATACGGATCTGTACTGCCTGAGCAAAGCAACACAGCTATTGTAGCTTGTTCCTATTTCTATGAACCTACAAAATGTTTGTTTTTCACTTTACAGTTTTCCTCTTTTCGAAATTTCTTGTACTTTACTTACATTTTGTCTCTACAGAGCTATTACCAGACCAAACATGAGTTCGATCTGTCAACTCGTTTTTACGTATTAAGCCGTTAAAGTAAACATTTTCAAAAAATAGCTGTTTTAATGCTAAGTTGTTTAAAAAGAAACTAGTGTTACCTCACCGAAATTCGACGGTAGACTCAGGTTGACCGACCTGGCAAGATGCTAAGTCACGTGATGCATTAGTTCCAATAATTAGACGCGGCGTTAGTGTAGATGTGGCCTCAAGTGAAGCGCGTCTAGCACACTTTCATATATATTATAAATTAAAATAATTATTATTGAAAAATCGACGTAGAATAAAAATATAAAAATGTTTCATGTTCCATCTGAGGATAGAGACCTTTCATTGAAAAAAAAAGGTCCAAATTGGTGAAGCGGTAGCCGCTGGAGGAACCGGAGAAAAAAACCCTTTAAGCTTTTATATATGTATGGATAATAGAATTTGCCTCAAAGTCTTCTATCAGGTTCTGTTTCAGATTTAGAAAATACGTTGTTCCAAACAAAAATGCCCTTAAAAATCATTCCGCTTCCTGTTCTTTAAAACTTATTTTGTTGTTGAATTTCTAATATACTCAGTGAAGGCGTCAATGGGGGCAAGGTAGACACATGCCCTCCCTGTCAACTGGGCGCCCAACCAAGTGGCCACCCAAATTACATTACGATTTTTTAAATATATGTGTAAGAGGATCGTTCGAAATGTACGTGGCCTAACACAGAGATGGCGTTAATTCGGTGGAATGCCGCGTTTGCTCACACCGGAGCAAAAACTGAATCGTTAGATTGTTTCTCGCGACCTTTTGGCACGTTTTCGCCGCAATCCGAAAAACTTTTTGCGCTGTTTCACAACCGTCGATGAATCCTGGGTCCACCATTACACTCCCGAAACCAAAGAACAGTCCAAACAATGGACACACAAAGGTTCTCCGCCACCGAAGAAGGCAAAACGGTTTTGTCAGCAGGAAAGGTTATGGCAACTGTATTTTGGGATTCTCATAGAATTATCTGCGCCGACTACTTGGAAGAGAGAAAAACAATAATTGGCGAGTATTATGCCATATTCTTGCAGCAATTGAGCTAAAAATCAAAGAGAAACGACCTTATTTGGCGTAAAAGAAAGTGCTTTTCCATCAAGATAACGCACTTGTACACACGTCTGCAATTGCCATGGCCAAAATTCATGAATTGGGATTCGAATTAGACCTTCATTCTCCCTATTTGCCAGATTTGGCCCCCAGCAATTTTTATCTATTTCCAAACCTGAAAAAATAGCTATTTTGAGGACTTGGGTTCATCGACCTACAAAGACGGCATTGCTGCTTTGGAGCATCGTTGGAATAAGTGCGTTGAGCGAGCAGGAAACTATAATGAAGATTAAATAATTTTTTGACCAAAAAACTTGCGTTATCTTTGATAGGCCACCTACGTGGTTTTATTGCCTCATTTAAAACAGCTGGCGACAGTGCTGACTTATCGAGAAAATAAGGTTCTGTTAGAAACAGTTATTTTCTTAGAGCACAACCATTAATGTAATTTTATTATGAAAAATGAAATTATGTAGTGGTACATATTTTGTTTTTTTAATACTTCACTGAATTTTTTTATAAAAAAAGCCAAAGAATAAATAAATTTACTCAAAAGCATCCTCGCCAATTGATTAAAAGCAAAAGTTTTTCTGATTTTTCGTCGCTGAAGAGATACCCCTGCATTCCAAAGCGCATCGAAATCGGCCGATCCGTTTAAAAGATATGAAGCGTACCACACCCACCCACCCATCCAAAAACAAACATTTTCTAAAAAAAAACCTTTTTGATTTCCTGGAAGTCCAGAACGTGTATTTCTGTAAAAATCGCGAATAAAAAATTTCTATGAAATCGGTACTTCCCTGGGTACTGAAATTTTGAGAAATTTAAAAAACAATCTTTGTACTTCAGGTAAGTACTTTTTATTGAATATTTGTTTTGAAGTAACCGACTTTATCTTTATGCATTACCAACGCCCATATTTACGAGTTCGTGATAATATTTCGAAAGGTTCTGGGAAATTCATTTTACTTTTATCCTTATTTGGATCAATTGTTAATACAAATTTATTAGTATCTATACAGTCTGTCGTCAAGATAAGATAATGCATTAATTGTTGATGTGTTTTACACAAAACAAGTTCTTTGTTCTAAAATATCTTTCAAAACTTTGTGTTTTCTCGTAAACAACGAATTTCAGTTAAAGTATTTCGCGAAATTTTTAACAGTTGTTCGTTTGAAATTTTACGCCCCATTTTAGGCTGATTTTTAGACATAAACTTCAACTGCTTCAAGGCGTTGAATCAGTCCGATAAGAGGTTGCTACTTTTATCGCTCAAAATAAATAGATAACCAGTGAAGGTTGTCATTTCGTAGCATGAACTTCAAAATTTTAAATTCCGCATTAGAATAACTAACAATGTCTAAAAGTGTCTTTAATTTCATTGAAAGTGATGCCACTCCTGTGAGGGATCAGGTGTTTACACCCGAAAGTGAATTTGGATCACTTTCTTCTGCTGGATTTGAAACTCCCACAGGTAAGCAAGGAATAACGAATTAACATTTACTTTGTACATGTCCTCTATTTTACAAGTATTTTTTAAGTAAATTTTCAAGAACTAGATAAAATAAAACAATCATATAATGAACTAAAGAAATTTGTCGAAAACCCGGAACACATTCAGGACGAATATGAATATGAAAGATCTGGTTCCGACCCTGGGTTGGTGGTTATTTTTAATCAGCAAAAGTTTGAAGATGACGAATACAAGATAAGGACTGGTACCAATCGAGATGTTAACGAATTGATTTTAACGTTTGGAAGACTTGGTTACAATGTTGATCCACATCATATCTACATTGATTTGACTAGAAAAGAGATTACTGAAAAATTGAAAGAGAGTAAGTGAAAATTTGCCTATTAAAAGTGCAAACAAAAGCAGTTATCTAATTTTGCAATTTTGCATACTCAAAAATCTTTGTTTTATATTTTTATATCATAACATACTAACTCTAACAGTTGCATAACGCGCGCAATATTATGGCAATAAATAAATCCTCACTTACACACCGTTTAGACTCAGACTATAAGAATACGAGTGTAAAGAAATTGCTTTTCCTGTTGCTCTAATGAAGCAGCAACAACATTTTGATTTTGCTTTGTTTTGCGGGAAAACATAAATCAGTATTAAAACAACAAAAATCATAAAACAAATATTTTCAGTCCGAAAATAGAAAAATAAGAAAAAACTCGAACTTGCAGACAATACTTACAATTTTCCTTTTAGTATCCCATCAGGATCATACTAACAGGAACAGTTTAATCATTGCTGTCCTTACACATGGGAATACAGGGGACCAGCTTCAAGCTAAAGATGCCCCAATCTTTACCCGAGAAATATGGGAACCATTTTCTGCAAGAAACTGCCCAACACTGGAAGACAAGCCGAAATTTTTTATTTTTCAGGTAAAAGCTTCTATTGTAAGATATCTTTATCTACGTTTTTTAACATCTAAATTTTAGGCATGCAAAGGTGAAAGCTTTTCGGCTCACAGTTCCGTAAAAAAAGACGTCGAAATAATTCCCAATGCCTTTTATACAACCCCTTGGGAACCTGATATGTTGGTTGCTTTCGCAGCTGTTGAAGGTTTGTAAATTAGTTTGGTTTACTATTAGATTAATAATCTAGAGTTGTTCATTGGTACTGAAAAGTTGAATCTACAAATTTTAATTAAATTGCTCAAAAGTTTTCTTAGTACAGAGTCTTCATTAATTACTGATACCCATGTCACCACAAAATATAGGCAACCCAACTTACACAATTGGTAAGGCTTTTATCCAAAAATTCCCAAGCCGTTTGTTAACTTATCAAGGCTTGCTTGTTTACATACATAACCTCACTTTGAGTGTTGACAGTGACACTTACAGGAAATTTTTAGTTACCACGAGTACCAATCCTGAACTGACTTCAACATCTAAATCTAAAACTCCCTAAGTCACTGAGGAACAAAGGTCACGTGGGTATCAGTAATTAACGAAGGCTCTGTAGTTTGACAAAAAAGTGCAGAGCCATAATAATTTATTATTAAGCAAAAATCATATATTGTTTATTTTATTGATGATTTGCATTCTAATTAAAGAAAAAATCAAAACCCACTACAAGGCCAGCAAATTTACACAAATAATTTACAGGTAGTCAGTCATACAGACACATGTTTAATGGAACCTGGTTCATTCAAGAAATGTGCAGAAACTTTTCCGCTTTCGGGCGTCGAGATGATGTCGTTTCTTTGTTAATCAGAACTACCAAGTGTGTAGCAACCAATTACTACCACGTTGCTGAAGATAAAAATTTTACAGAAGCAGATTCCCGTGTTCAGATTAAGAAACAAATGCCTTTGTTCGTCTCGACTTTAAGAAAGAAGTTCTATTTGACCAAAAGCAAAGATAGAAATTTGCTACTGCGTTTGCTCCAACAACAACAGAAAATAGTCGAAACCCTTCAGGACGTTCAGGAAAAAGTAAATGTTATGTATGAAAACTATCAGGGTTTAAAAAGGCAAAGGCAAAATAGATAAACCAAGTTATATTCTACGTTAAACAATTATTATATTTTATTTTTCAACTGAATGTATAAAAATTCACTGTAATTAAATGTCTTTAACCAAACTATTTTTTTTTGTATTCTAACTCATAATTTATTTTATCGCCCGTTTAGCACCTAACTAGCGGAACCCGTAAACTACGTCCCACGTTTTTTTGTATACTTTTTTTAATAAACAATGAATACACTGTGTCGAGATGTTAGACATGTTCTTAATGCACTCAGCAGTATTTTATGTTGTCAGTCATGCAAAGAGTTGCGATTATGAACACACTTTCGGTAAATACGTTTGTTTCCTGAAATAATAAGCTCGAATATATTTCGCTGTTTTCCTTTTTTTATCTGTGTATAGTAGATCCTGTATATAGAAATAGAAATATAATATGCGTTTAATTGTAAAATTGTAAGTATTAGATCATACAACAGGTCATTATACATAATGGGTTGGTTGTATCAGCGACGCACCCATAGAGAGGGGTCAACACTCCCCAAATTAATAAACGTTTATTATTGCTACCAAATATAGCAACCATACCACAAATGATTTCCTGTAACGAGTTAACCTGATGACAACAGTATTAAAAATCAAGCATCAAAACTCCTTTCTTCAAAGAAATCACGTATCTACCTATCCTCCCACCAAGTTCTACGAATGTGAAACCAGAGTGTGTGTTTAAAAAACGAAAACTCAGACTTCAGACTTCTTCCAGTCCTACACTACAATTCTGATTCTTCTTTTTTAGAAAACCTGACCTGTACTAAACCGACTAAATTTTAGAATTTTTATTTAATTTTATTAGCAAAGAGGCGAGCAACCTTACGTATACATTGGACCGACTAGTTTCCAGAAAATTATCAACGTGTATATTCATTTTTATTTTAACGACGAATCAGTTAAATAATAAACCGATCAGTTTCAGCAGAGTTACTCAAAGGTAGTTTATAAATTACTTAATCACATCAAAAAGTTCAGTAAACCAGTTCAAAGTGAATAAAAACTTTTTGAAACTCCGGTTCACCAAAAATACCAACGCCGTATAAGTTGATAGCACTTATCTTCGTAAAAACTATTTTTACTTAACCACTCATTCAATTAAAGAATAAAATTTAATTATTTACCTGGTATAAACAACCGAATATCTCTACAAACATCAAAACACCAGCACAACCACAAACTGAGAAAAAGAAAAATTAAGTATACAAAAAAAACTTGTTCCCAATAAGTTTTCTTATCTTCTACGGCGATTACCAACTTTTTTTAGGGGTAGTTTACAGCCATACCAGAATTTATACATTAATTTAGGGATTCATGCAATTATTTGTTTTGCACATTATTGCACGTACTCTACTTTAAACACGACAAATACATAACCGTTGTCGTGGAAACCGTTCATTTGTTATTAAACACAGCGCATGTAAATAAATGTCAACTGTACTTTGAAATTGCTTATTATAATTGTTTTTATCTCTTAAATTTCTTGCTAATTAAAGCGTCAAAACGGCTAAAATTATACGCAGACTCATCGCACAGTTTTAAGAAAGTACGCTCAAGAAGTGGCAAATATTCAAATGTGTTAACAGTTTTTAAAATAGCCGTGCAGTTATTTGTGACAATACCGGAAGAGGAAAATCAACTGCAACAGAAATCGTTCCTGCTGTCATTTCCGAGACAGTTATTTGGCGATTTGCATTGATCAAAGCTACAACACGATAGCAGGACTGACTCTTGTTGCAGTTGATTTTCCTCTTCCTGAATTGTCACGAACAGTCTCACGGCCATTTTTAATTTTTAAAACAGTTAGACCATTCAAATACCTGCAGCTTGTTGAACGTAATTTCTTGACACCGTGAGCTGACTTTGTGTAACATTTTAACCGATTTGAAGCCTTCATTACCGAGAAATTAAATTATAATACGCTGTTTCATGGTACAGTTGACATTTATACATCGGCCATGTTGAATAACAGCTGTACGTGTGTAATGTGCATATTAAATAATTGACTGAAACACCAAATTCGCTATGTCATTGCGTAAATTTTGGTTTTGGTGTGAATTACCGTAAAATATGAGTAAATATGTGAAAAACATTTATCTTAAAAAGAAATTGATAAGAGAAAATGATATGCATGACTCACAATTTCATAATCTTACTCACCTGATTAAAATTATTCAAGTAGAAGAGCTATCTATTAATGTACTTTAGTGGTTATCAGCAATCACAATTAAAAACCTTTTTCAGCAACCATATTCTATAAACAGTGGCGTAACAACAGTCAATGCAATAGCTCTAATGTAGCTCGGCCCATTCATAATAGAGCTATATTATTTAAAAAATATATGTTCTAATTAATGCAACTGCCCTAATGATTATGAACGAAATTAAACAAATCGTACATAGCCATAGATATGTACTAGCCGGATTTGGGTTTTCAATTTCCATGAAGTTAACATTGCCACATATTGAACTTTTCCTTGTCTCCACTTAACCGTATAATCAACAAATGCAAATTCGAAGGTTATCTAACCCCAGATAACGCAGGATATCCTGTGGATATTCGTTTCAAGTCCAGTACACATCCGCAAGTCTGTGGAAATAAAAGTATGTTCATCGGATATCCAGAATTGGATGTCCACAAAAGACATGCAACAAAGACCTCCTATAGAATTCCGTTTTACGTCCTGAACATTTATTTTATTTTTTTATATCAGTAAAATAGTAATAAATCTAAAAAAAATAAAATTATCTGAATAACATTCATACCGGATGTTTTATGTACATAAGTATAAGACGTCTTATGGACATACATTGAGAATGCCCTAGGATGTCCATTGTTGTGACAAATATAGAATACGTATGGACGTCCTTAGGGTTCAAAATATATCCTATAATCATCCACAACATCCATGAAGGATGTCTATAAAACTTCCTGTGGATATCCTTGTGGTATATGGGAAGTGATATTTCTTGGTGTCAAAAAAATCGTCTAACCCTAAAAAATGCACACTTCAACGTCATTTATAAGTTGCTTCAAAAATACATATTTGAAGGTTATTTAAAATCGCCGTCTTATTGATATTTTGCATAAGCGTCTTCCCTCCACTAACCCGCTCCTTGGAGTAATTAACTTCATAAGTGGAATAACTTAGGCTTGTGAATCTAGTAACTGTTCTAATCTTACATCAATTCAAGTTTACCTTTAAGAGAAAAAGCGTTCCACACTGGAACTTTAGACGTAAGTTAGAAGGGAGCGTTCACCGCTTGTAACAAATATCCTTAAACGTTTAATTTAAATATTTCAACATTTAATAAAGCATTCGAGATTTGAATAAATCTTAAAACATTTATTGTAATTTTTAAATATTTAGTAAATTTTTATGTATTTAGATAAATCTGCACATGTTTGTTTTAAATCTTTCAATATTTAATAAATCTTTATAGATTTAAATAACTATTTACCAGTTTAAATAAATTTTTACACATTTAATTAAATACTTACAGATTTGAATAAATCTTTACGGATTTAAATAAATGTGTCAACATTTAATTTTAAGCTGTCACATTTATTGTTAATATGTCATATTTATTTGACCTTGGTAGACCCAGCCGACATAAAAGACCAAGACCGTTTACACTGGCGGTAACGTTCTACAATTATGAACACGTTTTCCGTATTACACGAATTTGTAGAATAAATATTAATTCAATCATAAATAACAGCATAAACATTGCATAATTTATTATTTATATGATGAAAATTTCTTCAAAATTTCCTTGAAAAAGTAATTTTCAGTCTGTTTGGTTAAAGCGTTGAACGCTCCCACCATGTTCTTGCGCCTTACTACCGGCGTACAGAGTCTTGGTCTCCTAAGTCGACTAAGCTTACCAAAGTCAAATAAATATGACAGGTTAACATTAAATATGAGAGCTTAGAATTAAATGTTCAAACATTTGTTTAAATCTGTAAAGATTTATTTAAATCTGTAACGATTTATTCAAATGTGCAAAAATGTATTTAAATCGATAAACATATACACATATGTATATAAACGATTAAAAATTGAAATGAGTCCTCATACTGAGTATCGCAGCAAGGCTCCTTAAGGGCAGACTATGTCACTGCCTAAAAAAATCGGCATATTTCAAACCATAAAGTAAAAGTGGAACTGATAAAGATAATCCACTAACAATAAGGTTTTAGTTTATTTTAATTAACTCTTACAGATATATTTTACTAAAAAAAATGTTAAATACCTTCGATTCAAGTACTACTGAACTTTAATCAGATCAAACACAAAGACAAGCAGCTTTATTCAAATGAATGTTTTAAATCTCTCAATGTAGATTAGAGAGTTCTCTTTTATCTTACATTATTCATCGTGTTACCTTTTTTTTTATCTAAAGCTATTTTTACTAAAAAAAACTACTAAATAAGGCTGAAAATCAATTCCTCAAGGCAAAAAAATTAAACTAATATTTCCAAGGTTTCTTCAAGGGTGTTTTCACAGGTTTCTTCAATTTTGATTGCGAATCGACTGAACTAGCAGCGGATGAAGTTCTGCTAATCTTTTTCGAATCACTCGGCTCTATTTGAGATGACTCTCTACTTCTGGTTGTAGAATCTTCACTTTGCGTTGCGTTGGAACTTGTAGTTGGAGATGGTTCATGCTTATTTCTAGCAAACCTTTGCTCCAGCTTCCTCTTAAAGGCGCTTTGTTGTTCCTGAATTGTCCTAATTTTCTCATTTAAATCTTGCAGAATTTCAATAACTGCATCATGGTTCTCGTGGAGGGCATGATGATGACCTCTTTGGTCACTAGATCGTACATAAAATTTCCTAGTCAGCGTGGAAATAATTAATGGCCGTTTTTTACCCTTTTGGTCAGTATGCGTCACAATTCCTATCATATCATCCTTGTGTCCATCATCATGGATATTGTTACATATTTGCTCTATGAAAGCATTCCTAGCATTCAATGGGTCTGTAAGTTAGTTTTAGATTTATCAATAACGATAAGAATAAAAATGAACAAATTTACCTTCAACCTTGTTGTAAACCAACAGCATATCAGCTTCAGCAGGGATATCGTAAGCTCCAGGTGGAGGCTCCGTTTTTGACATTCTGGTACCATCGAATTCAACCGCATCAAATTTCTTGGAAGCCTTCAATTAAAATTTTTGTAATAACGACAGTAATAAAATTATCGTTTTTGTTAAAAAGAAAGTTATAGACTTTCTGAATATATTTGATCACTTATGATTGAAAAATGGGTATTGTACGAGCAAGGTAAAGTTTTTAAATATTGCTTATTTAAAGTAAATAAATGAGCAACTGTAAGAAAATGATTAATTAAAAAAAAATTAAAACCGTTTAATTCTCACAAATTTTTTGTGCATAAAACGTACGTTTGGACTGCTACGCAGTCATTATTTAGTAGAATACAAATGAAATGAACCCCAACTAATCTGAAAAATACAGCAACAAAGTAGAAACGTCACTTAAGCCTAAGGAAACTACGAATTGCCATATACATTGCGGATACAAATTTATAGTATGGGGATTCCTCCCCTCCCGCCGTACGCTAAGTCCCATTTTCGCTTCAACAAACCCGATAAATCACACCTTTTGATTACTTTGATTATTTGATTCCAAATTGTCCAATACTTCAATTTAACGCACAACGAGAAGGGAGGAATCCCGAAACTACAAATTCAGCTCCAGTTGTCGGCAATTTGTGATTTTCTGTTTACCAGGCTTAAGGGACGTTTCTACTCGGCTGCTTAGCAGTAAAAATGGACATTCAGAGTACAGACAGTTTATGTGAAAATTAAACAGTTCTACCGTTTTTCAATTAACGTTTATTTAAAGCTGATGATGTTGTGACTTACTCTTACAAGACTCGCTTTCTTTTATTTAGGTAAATAATACAGATTAACTTAATTAGATTTGTGACAAAGAATCAACTGTACCTGAAAAATGAAGATTTTTGGTTTGTATCTTAGAGTAGGACATGCGTCGCTGGTAAAAAGAGACCAAACATCTCGTATTAATATACAGTTTTTCCTATCCGTTTCGTCGTCTGCCAAAAATCGGTCCTCCAGTACATTTTCTGCGTTCCCCATGAAGAAGAGAATGAAACACGTTTTGTCTTCGTGGTCTGTTTGAGCCACTGCAAAAACAAAGTTTGTTTAATTAAACTAGGTAGATAACGTAATAACATCAGATATGATTTTATGTTTGTCACAACATTTCAGTTATCAAACTAACAAACTCTTGAAAGTTTTACACAATTTGGTAGGTATAACACTCTGCTGTTTGTTTTTAGAATACTAAATTAAATCAGCTATTGGAGAGTTATACAGATGTACTATACAACTTTTATTAAGGAAAATGACATTATTTTTTCGTGGGACGCTTCTAAACCATTAGCTCCCTCTTAGAGTCTGTAAAATTGTCTAGAAGTTAGAGAAGTTGGATACTCAAAATGTCCAAATACAATAAGTAGAAACTGATATTTAAGCAAACTTAACTTAGATGTTTTGTAAACTAACAGAGGCAACTATGCTTATTATAAAATATTTATTGACATAAGAAAATAAATTATGGACACTAAAAAATGTTTTTTGTTGTTTCAAAAACCGACACCGGGAAGCAACAGGTGCGCTGCAAGTGGCAAGAGTAAGTTCATATGTGTTAGTTTAAACTGGGGCTTTGCTATGATTTATTTTTTTTTAAGATTCAGAACATCTACACGGTAATAGCATTTAATAAAAAAATAAACAAAATCGACTTAGTAGAACTCTGGGAATAGATGTCGAAAGAAATAGCTACACGTTTTAAATACAGCCTGAGTCAAAAGTTACAAGTTTTGAAATATTTCTGCTATTTGAGAACTTAGGAAAAAATATACGAATAAACGTTGTGCGAACCGACACGTACTATTAACTGACATATGAAAATCTTATACAGGGTGTCCCATAAAAAAATATTTATAAAATAATACTTTTTGTTAAATGGAATGCTCCATGATTTGTTTTGTGAAATATTAATAGTAGTAGTTGCGTAATTCAAATTTTTTTCCCAAAGCAATCGATTGGGAAAAACACTGTCTCCAAAATAGCAAATCCTTTGAATAACTATTACTGCAATATGATGTTATTTCCATTATTTAAATTTTTATTTTAATTGTAAAACCAGACGAACTAATTTAACCTTTCCTCTCAATTATCGAGATTAGCTGTTTTAAGTTATCTACAGCTGTTCAAAAAATGCTGCTGGCAGTATAAAGGACCCTGTCACTCTTCTTAGACACGACGACAACCTGGCCTGTTTATCTGCAAGCTGTACGCTTGAAATATTTGCATTACCATTACAGCCAAGTTTAACAATTTTTTTAAATCAATTATCGATTGTTGATCAAGAAACTTGCAAGGCTACATTGAAACTTCAAATAAATGCTTTTAAATAAGCAATCAATCAAACCGTCCTTTGCAAATCCCATAAAATATTGTTTTTGGTGCCTATTGTGTTACAATAAAAACCTTTTAATACTAGCTGTATCGAATAATTGGGTCAACGATAAAACCCTGACGTAGTTGTACCTAATTGATAAGACCATGAAAATCCTAATCAGTGTGCATCAATATTTCGTAACAATTTTATAATATAATCGTTTTCTTAGTTCAGTGGGTATCGCTGATTGTGGTATTTAATTGTTCATGGAGATTAACCTACTTTGTTTATTTCTGAGAAATCAAAAATTTTTTTATTTGCTCCTATCTATAGTAAATCCCCAACTGTCTCACCATAACGACACGACGGGATAAAATTTATCACCATAATACGACGGCGGCCTCTTGCAACTCCACCAGTTTGTTGATTGTTTTTGGCAATTATTAATGATTGCTGCCACCGCTGTAGTTATAATTTGGTTATTAATGGTTTACTAACAATAAACTCCAAGTTGTAATTATATTTGCCTTTAAACAAGACAGATATGCTTTGTGGTTGTTTAGACTGGGCGTTTCAAATAACTGTAATGGTCGACGTCGGAACAAATAAACAGTAATATATTCTCAATTTATTCTAACAAAATGTAAAAAAAATTGCTTGTTTAAATTGATACATTTTTGTTTGTTTCTTAAAGGTAGAAAATAACATTGTTGTGAGGTGAAATAAATGATTCTGTTATCTTATATTGACGATTTACGCTCTGTAAGAAATAATATTTTCAAAAAAATATTGGTCAAAAACTGGCCACGATTTATTCTATTTATCTGTATTACAATAGGACTATAATGCAGCTATGCTCTCGATACCTACAGTAGTAAGAATGGTAGTATGTTATTGCTGTCAATGTTGGGGCGTGAAACGTTAATATTAAAATACTTTTAAATATATGATAAGTTACAATATCTAAAGTATTGGAAAGTCCAGGAAAAGTATTTCGCTCAGTTTGACAACATAAAAAAATACTTGTCGCGCGCCGCTTTGAATGCATAATCTCAGCTGCAGACGTATTCCTCTCGAGTTAAGACATGTCGAAGGGATCCGGATTCAATATACGGAGAGAATTATTGCAATCGCTATATAATTCATAAAATTAGGACTTCGATCCTCGGCCCGCTACACTACCTACTTAATTAACTTATTTATTATTAAAAAGCAGAAACAAAAACATCTTGGGGCATAGCCCACGGAGTTTGCTAGTTTTACATATTCCACTAGGTCCCTCAAGTGTCTTTTCTTTTAACAAATTAAAAAATGTAACTTAACTTACCTTCTCTTAAATTTCTCAAAATCACCTCTTTAGTAGACATTTCGTATATATTAGAATCGCGAACGTCATAGTTTTGATCAGATAATGCTTGTTTCAATAGTTTCATATTTTCAACATCCTTTCGTGAATAAAAAATTAACACTAATCCCTTTTTGTTGTCTTCATGTTCGTATTCGTCTGGTATGAGTTCCGTAGAAGGTTTAACAGTAATTTTCTCAATTTCATCAGGATCGGGTATGTTCAACGATTTTCCAATAGAATATTTACGTGATTTCTCACTCGTAGACATAACGCTAACATCAGGTACTTCCATTTTGTACGTTCTTTTCAAAAAAATGTTATGTACTAAACAAAATGAAATGCACACACCACGTCAATCTAAACTAATCTAACCCTGGGGTTTTGTCCGAAAAGATATAAAAAGCTTATCTTTTATCACCTCTACACCAGCAGATAAGGTCAATATTTATATCAATATGTTAAGTATTAAATAAAATTAATTTGATATTAGGTTTTCTACGAAAAATTTATTATTAAATCCACTTAACCGTAATTCCAGTAAAAGTTTTTATGTAACATGTTTTTTTGTTTAGTTGTAAATTTGTTGTTAACTATTATGTGACAAAAAGCATATTAAAAAACAACAAAGAGGCAAACCTTGAAACTTGGAAATAAACGGTATTTTAAGATAACGCATATCTGTAAAGTCCCTATTTCTAAACTGCAAACTAAATTTAAAAAAAAACAGTTGTTGCTTGATAAAATAAAGCAAACACCATTGCAGTATGTCTACTGGAAAAATTGTAAAAACAATTTAAATGAAAATTATCCGAAAAAGAAAAAAAAAACAAAATATGAATATTAATTATATTTCTTCCATTTTACGTTTAAATTAATTCCTGTAAATTATACTTACAGTACAGGAGTAAGAAATCGGCAAGCAAACGCTATGAGAAGACTGGAATGGCAACGAATTATCGAAAAGGCTAAGATTCTCAAAGGGCTTTAAAGTTGCAGATGATGATGATGAAGTTAATACTATACCCTTTTTACTTTCCTAGATTTTAACGAAAATACACGTTTTGGGGCTCAAGGAACCCAAAACAGTGGTTATTAAATAATTGTGTGTCTGTCGGTCGGTGGGTGTGTAAGGGTGTGACACCTCTGTAATCAAAAGGTATATCAAAAATTGCAGTTCTAGTTAAGCTTTTCAAAACAATCAGAAACCGGAAATGGAAGTTAGACATGATTTTTCGTAGCGCTTTGTTCAAAACTAAAAAGCACGGGATCTGAGAGAAGAACGCAAATTAGAAACTTTTTTACCGAACGCTCTAGCTTCAAAATAACGGCCGCTACAACTTTTTCAGTATCTAAATTTTAACGCCCGTTTACTCAAAACGTAGTTGTCTGATCGGAATCAGCTACAACTTGTTTGAGAGCCCTTTATAGGTAGTATACGATAAAGTAAAATTAATTTCTAAAATTCGAAAACGATCGCAATGGCACTACTGCTTTAAAATTTTAGAAAAATAAAAAAAATATTTTTCAAAAACTGCCTACGCGATTTTTTTAAACTTTTTAAGCCGATAGAGTTTGCAATGAACTACAAATTTATTTTTTACTAATTTGCCAAATTTTACTATGGCGCCTTCCAGAAACTTTTGAAAAATTTGAAATTGATTAATTATTTATTCAAAAATTCAAACGCCAATTGTTATAAACTTTAAACAGTTCGATAGAGTATTTAAAGTACTTTAAAATTTATCAAAATTTTCACTATTTAAAAAATTAAGGAAAAAACCGATACTTTTTAATATCCACAACGCGTTTTCCGGCAGTTACATAATTTTGAAGACGCCTATCAATTAGCTCTAATTAAAAAATATATTTTTTATTATTTTCATATTTTTGATAACTCTTTAAATAAACCATTTTTATCTATTTTTTAAGGGGGGCCGCTACAACTCTTAGAAAATGTAACGGCATGTAAACAAGTCGAAATAAGTATGTTAAAATAAATAAATATTGTTAAAGTGATTAAGTATTTTATTTATATTACGAAGTAAAGCTGGAACATTTTAATAAAAATACGGAAACTTTTCGTATGCTCATTTTGTTTCTATAACTGTGCAAAACAAATCCTGTTATATTATTGGTACAGCGTTGCTGAAACTCTCGTTTTTAGTTTCTAATTTTTTAATTATCGGTGTCAATCAACCATTATTGTTGCAGGATAAGATAAGATTTGTTTTTAGGCAAGCAAGGCTTAGATTAATGTGATTTTTAATTGCATACTTTATCTATCTGAGTTTAACTATTCTGTACGTTGCACAGACTAGATTATATCCAAATCCACGCCACCATAAGGCAATGTTCTCTATGTGGTGCCTCCTGTAGGCCTAATCCACAACAGTGGCGGTTTCTTCATTAGTTCAAATAATCATTGACCTCCCAATGAAATAAGAAAAAATATATAATTATTTTTTGTTTGAGTACATAATATTATACACTAAAATATTTAAAAAAATTGGAATAGTTTACATTTGTATGAGATTTCTATACGAGAACGTTTATTAAAGAGCTGCCGCAGGATCCAAAAACGTTTGAATGTTTGAGTATTACGCGCGCATTAAACGAATCTATGCGAGGGTTATTTGGCTGTCAGTCCCCAATTCAGCTATACGCCACCGAATAATGCTGCCGGCTTAAAAGGTCTTTAAATGAATAAGAGTGGAACAGAAAGCTCATTGCGGTAAAATTCATATGACACAAACTAAAAGAGGATAGAAGTATTTGCGTATTAAAGATTTCAGGGTCACGAACCCACCGAGAATTATGCTGTCAGCTGTCCGTGATAAGCGCATGCCAATAGTCGCCTAATTTGTGGGATTCGCACGTACACAACGTAGTAATGCGATAAAAGTTGTAGGTTGTGTAACCATAATTTAGGGGTATTGTACGATGTCCGTGCAATATAATTTTGGATTGTGAATGCCGTGTAAGAAAATGCTTTCACTTGTTTTCACTGTCTGCTATTTTGTGATAATTCATTGTGTGATATTGACTGCAAACATTTTAAACTAAAATTCAAACACATTTTTTATCGGTAAACCACATGAAAAATTTTGTGCATTTTGACACACTGGCAATGTACAATAATTTTATAAAAAATACTTTAAAATGCCTCCTAGTACACCACACCACGAGCCGCCACTGATCCCCAATAGCGATTTTAATGTACTTTTCTCCGTTTCAGCAAGTGGGAAAATTGTGCTACACTTCACTCAGCCGCTACATCGAAGCTAAATTTTACAAAACAAATGTATAGGTCATAATTTGTAAAGACGTTAAACCCCTTTCATCTAAAAATTACTATTTTTGCTCTAGGAGGCACTGCAAAAAATATACTGCATAAAAACTGTGTGTAGGCATCATTTTTCCAATATGATGGCGCGAGCCACAATGCTACGAGATAGTAAAATGAGTATTTTAATAAGGACTACCAAATGTACCAAACTAAACAACTGACGTGTTCTTCACTTCGAGTAGACTTTCCCATACTAGATATGCTTACCGTACTTGCAAAAGTGTAAATTTTATAATTATAACGCTGTATATTTTACCGACTGTTAGTTTTCTAAGAAAACAAGCTATATGGGCAACCCTCAATTCCATCCACACTTTTGTTACAGCTCAGTCAGTCGTTTATCATGACGTCAGCAAAGATGATGCCAGCTTTTAGTACTTATACCTGCTCGTATCATAATTTGTACAGTTCCAACGAGCCGAACCCCTCGACGACCCGGCGCTGACTCGTAAACTAAGATATTTATCAAAACTCTTAGGATAGATACCCCCAGTGTCAGAGTAAGTCCGTCCACCGCTGTAAGCAACACTTTTTTTGCCGCCTCAGTGAATATGGTTGGTGTTTGTTAACAAGAAGTAATCCAGAAATCAGTAAAATGATATACAAAGATATGCAAAAAAAAACAATTGTACCGCTCAGGTGTTAAGACCCATATTGGGGGCTAGCTTGTTTACACCCCTAGAGCCCAAGAATTTCATAGCAACCGCGTTTCTCCATCCTGGGGTACACCTTCATCCGCCGGACCCCCACCACCCAGTCAATGCGAGGCTACCCGGTCAGAGAGCGAGGACCGCTTTTACCTGCCGGACCATTTGCCATCCACGTCGGGGGATGACGGGCTGGTACGCTCCCGGTACCCCGGTTAGGTAGCAGGGTTCCATTCCAGAGAGCGAGCTACTGCCGAGATGTTAGAAACCATCTTAAGGGCTACACATCACCTGGTGAAGTTACTCACCCAGTCATCGTGGTCCCAATTAAGGAAACCTTGAACCTCTCCGAATAGAGGTGGGCGTTCCAAGTTGAAATCACCGAAGTGGTTGTTACAACGCCCACCCTGCACAAGGTGTCTTTGTTCACGCCTCTCACCTAGGTGAGGGTCCTTGGCCGCCCCGCCCCTTTTATGCAACAATACGTTGCGCAACATAATTAAATTACACCTTAATAAACGTCTAAATTGTCCATATTTAATATTAGCTACATTGCATGGTACTCACCAGTGACTTTAACCCTTTATATTGTCATTACTTCTTTGATCAAAAGCTCTGAGAACGTTTCATAAAGACTTTTATCCAAAAGGTCTCTGTCAGGAAGCCTTAACTTGGTACCTCACTTAAGTTACCCGAAAAAGGGCGGTCTCAAATCGATTTTAATCTGATATTTTAAAATTAACATAAAAAGGTTATTGGTGCCAAATTTGTAAACATACATTACGGATGTAAAACTACTTTATTTATTGAGTTATTTTCATATTTACATATTAAGCTTACTAACATGTACAAAAGGGAGAACAAAACAGTTTCAATTGTATTTTTATATTCTGCAGATATTAAAAATCTAAAACAGATAGATAAGCTTGATTTTTGGTTTGGAGTATAATATCACAAGCAGAACCATAGTGTTAGGGAGTTGCCAAAGCACTCATTTGCCTTTCCTCCAATATCGCAATTTTTTCTTTCAAATCTTGCAGCTTTTCGACAAGTATGTCATGATTCTTATACAGATCGTAGTGATGTCCCCTATGATTGCTAGATCTTGCATAAAATTTTCTAGTTAGTGTGGACATAATTATTGGTCGGGTTTCACTCTGATGGTCAGTGTGTGTTACAAGTTCAATAATATCATCCTTATGGCCATCATAATAGAGATTGTTAGAAAATTGTGTTATGAAATTATTCCTAGCCCATGGCACTGTAATTTAGTTTATTAGTTTTATTGAATTACATTTAGGTAAACTTACCTTCAATTTTTTTGTAAACTAACAGCATATCAGCTTCAGCTGGAATGTCGTAAGCTCCTGGTGGAAGGTTGGTATTTAAATCTGTAGCTTTGTAAAACTGAACCATGTCAAGTTTCTTGCAAGCCTTGAAATGAAATTATTTATAATAAAGATAGTGATTACTACTTGTACTACAAATAAGCGTTTTGTGGTTATATTAATAAAATGAATAAAAGCATTTACAACATGCGTCTCTTTCGTATAAATGTTGATATGATTCACTAATTCGATGCCATCGACCATCCTGCATTCTACAATGTTCAATTAGTATATAATATAAAAATAACAGAAAACTGAGCAATAGCGACTTCTGTTTTATATTAAATGACCCCTCCATCTGTAGATATTTGCTTATATTGTTACATAAGAGCTCTTGAGAAAGAGTATACAAGCAAACTCATTGGCACGGAAAGTCAGTTCGTTCTCAAAGATCGAATGGAACAGTCTAAAGAATAAATCCCAAACAACCCTTTCCTTCTATAACAAAGCAGCGATTACAACAGGTCTCGGCAAAACCCGCTAGCACTGCGATCCTCTTTAAAAGCAGCAATTACGTCAAATCTCGGCAAAACCAAACAGCTCCACGAACCCTTGCAAGAACGAAGCAGCAGCTACACCAGATTTTGGCAAAGTCAGCATCGCGCGCTCTTTCACGAGCAGCGCTCCGCAAAGACCACCACCAGGACATGGAGCCCCAGCTCGGTCTCTAAGCGGAACACAATGATCCGATACTCTAGTCCAAACCTCACGTCCTTTATTTTTTAAACTAATTTGTGTATGTAAAACTTGTTCCTTGTTCAAGTAATAATTCGTGTTTGTTCCTGTTTGATATTAATAATTTAAATACACATTTTGTTGCAATAAAATACATTAGACCAATAATGGTAATAATGTCAAACTTAAAACTCAATAAAATAAACAATTATTTTGTGTTTTTCATTGTAGTCCATAGTTTGCTCTAACAGACAGAACAAATCCTTTGTTATAAGCTGAGACATTTTTCTAGCTGAAATTTGTTATCCCAGTAAATTGAAGATCTAAATTAGTTTTTTACCTAAAACTATGATCACAGCATAAAGTACAACCTAACACTCACAAAATGCATACTTTTTTTATTGAGCTAATTATACATTGCCAAACTCTTTCAAAAAAGAACATTTCCATTTCCTATTTAAATTTTTTCGTAAGTTATTGGTTATTTTTTATAGTATATGTAAATGTTCTCAATTTTTATATACCGGCAGATTAGAGATGTGACTTTCTATCCTGACCGGTAATTCGTACCGACAGCGCCCTGTGGACGTTGTCCAACAACCACTGCGACTTAAACGCCGTGTATAAAATAAAAACCGTTTATTACTTCTCCCTCTGCATGACAACCCTAATCTGTCTCATTCTCACACGACATTTTAAAAATTGCGTGATAACAAAAAGATATCAATATTCACCCAGACGGTTACAAAAGCACGGGAATAATGTTGACAAACTACTTGTTACCCTTAGCAAACAAAGGATATAATACCAAACGCAAAAACGCAGAAAAGTAGTTTATATCGAATAAAATCGGTCATAAGGTTAACGCTTGAGAGATGGAGCTCTAGCTTCCCGGTCCTTGAAATCAAGCCTTTTAGCCTCCGGTCACCAGCACTACTCCTAGATACGGCTCTAGCCTACGGTCATCAGATCGAGCTCTACGCTACGACCACTAGATCGAGCTTAAGCTTCCGGTCACAAGAATCATCTTCGTAAGCTTCTCCTAGAGTCGTATGAACCAATTACAACATCGAGCGTTATCTCCGGTTCAGAGCAACTCCTTTCCACAGGTAAACCAGCATCAAGCTTCGAGGGCGAACAGCACCTACGCACCCCAGCACTCAAAGAATCCGGAATGCACCCTCAGTACCACAAGCCCCACAGACACCCACCAGGTCCTGACGACACCACCTCATCTTCACGAGGCTGCAGCAACCTGCAAGAACCACTACCAAGAGATGCAAGCCTCAGACCCAGTCACTACATAGACCACTGTGTATTGAAGCTCCAGCCAGATCAACTTGTTTTTCTAATCAAATAACACATTTTGGTTTTTCTTTTAAATATTTATCTTTAATGAATTTCTGTTTGTGTTATGGTGTTGTAATATACATTTACGTCTGAAAATAAAACATTACATCCTAGCAACATTGATTTGGATGGTGTTAAGAGTAGCGGATCAAAACAGTTGTGCGAATACAACAGGGTGGGTATACCGATCAACGGGTCATTGTCAGGGATGTAAAATTGCCGTATTTTTTTTAAGTACGGTAATTAACTTAGTAAATTTTTATTTTACATCCTTGGTTATTGCGGATTGTCGGGCCACGACAATTCAAAACAGGTTAGTGGGTCAAAACGGGTAAATGGGTTTAATCGTTAATCTGGATCAACCCGAGTTATCAGCATATATCAGGTAAACGGATTAGGAAGAATTGGTATCCTGTATCAAGGTAACATTTATTTTAGAAATCTTCAGAGCAACATAACGTCTAACGATTTCTTAGGTAGGTACATATTTTTTGAACAGTTTTTGCTGTTGTTCATCAGCAACCTAATCTAATGGATCAACTGATTTATAGATCAGCAGGGTAGACGTATCAGAACGGATCGACGAACTGAAAATGGTCGAGGGATCGTAACGGATCGACCGACCGACGCGACGGCTTTTACGAATTAACGGTTTAGAACGGATCAACAAATCAGAACAAACTGGGGGCTTGGATCGGATACACGAATCAAAGCTCGTTAACCGAGAAATGAAAAGGTTGCGGATTCTTTAAAACTTGCTATCATAGATTTCAGGATTATGCTTAGAACGGGATTATAAGACACACTTTCATGAATTAATAGAAAATTTTCTATAGTCACGCATTTGCGTTATAGTATACATATTAATCTAAGTTTAAAGAAATATTTTTTTACCTGAAAAATAAAGATTTTTGGTTTATATTTTAAAGATGCACATTTGTCGCTAGTAAAGAAAGACCAAACTTCTCGGACTGCTATACAGTTTCGCGAATCTGATTCTTCGTCTGGCAAAAATTTGTCATCCATTCCAGTCTGTCCCATAAACACAACAATGAAGCATGTTTTTTCTTGGTGATCTTCTTGAGCAACTGCAGAGAAAAATAATTTTTGTAAATTAATTTTACATCATTGCTATTGTCATATTTCAAAGTATTTGTACAACCTATTGTGTAATAGGTGATTAGTCAAAAGATAACATTAATGTCTGTAATAAAAACCACTTAAAATTTCATTCAGAATACAAGGGTAGTTACTGCTTTGGTACACATTAGCAAAATTGAGGTAGGTATTTATAGGTAATAATTTTACAAACTATTTTGAAATATGTGATAAACCAAGCAGGGTAGCTAGACAAGATTACAACATCTACAAGACAACACAAACACCCATAGTTCTGGCAAGAATTTAAACTCCAAACCTCCCCTAGAGCAAGCCACTAACCTATGGAGGTCATAAGATAAGAAACCAGCACTGAAGAAGTGGCCAGGCTTTGGAGCTACTTTGCCAAAGACGAGGGGATTCAATTCCTACTTGATTCATATTCAGGGTTTTTGTGTTATTTTTAAATTAAGGCATGTTAGAAAAGAACAAAAATAAAAAAAAAGATGCAAAATTTAAATTAACAAAAAAAGTTATAAACGGTTTACCTATTACCTACTTGCCTTTTTTCAAACTCTCCCAAACAAACTTCTTAGTAGATATCATATATATGTTGGTATCAAGAACATCGTAACCTTGATGTGACAGTGCTTGCTTCACAATTTTCATATTTTCCTCATCACATCTTGAATAAAATATCAATACCAATCCCTTTTTGTTATCTTCGTGTTGGTATTCATCTGGTATTAGTTCAGTAGAAGGTTTAACCGTAATTTTTTCGATTTCATCAGGGTCAAGCTGGTCAGAGATACTTACTTTGCTAGTTGAATATTTAGCCCTGGAAGTAACTTTACCATCGTGAACATTCATTCTTAAATACATATAAATTCGTTATCACCTATGACAAGCGAAACAACTGAGTAAAATATCAAATGCACACAGGATGTTAACCCAAACTTATCTAAAACTACATTTTTCCCAAAAAGATAACAAAAAGATTATCTTTTTATCGCTTTAGTTTCAATAAATAAAGATAAATACAAAACACAAAAAGTAAAATGTAATATACATTTCTATGAAAAACTGTCTTATGTGTAAGTGCGTGCTTTACTTAAACTAGCGAAACCCGTGGACTACGTCCTACGTTTATTTTTGTTTTTTTTCCTTAATTGTTAAATGTATTAGAATACTTACGCAATCTACTCAATAAAGTGGGTTGTTTCATATTACTTAAACCTAAACATGTTTATTTTACCACCCGTATTGTGATGTTCGCGCACGTGTTTGTATGACATCATTCTAACCGACCAAACTATCGATTACCAAACTTGATCGCAAGAATAATTGTGCCTGTACATTTCACTACTATTATTAAATATTAGCGTTCTATACAGCATAACTAAATAAAAGTCAAAGTAAATTCGTAATGCAGTTGCATCGGAGCCCGAAATTGAAAAGAATCCAAGTTCAAAGCATCTTTTTTAATAAAAATAAAAACAAGGGTATTGGAAATAGACCTACGTATTCAATAAAAGAAAAATATATGAAGCATTAAAGCGACCTGCTCGCCGGTATTTGCCGTCTTGCGACCATAATGCTTTCTCCTCGGATTTTGTTTTTGTAAGGACAGCTACCAGCTGTCAGCAGATTATGTTCCAGTAATACAAACAAACCATATAAACCCAATTTTATTATTTGCATCAAAAACTATATGGGGTCGTTGTACACCAGTACATATGAATATGCGCCTCATATAATTAACTATTAACGCATAAATATGCCTCAATATAATTAAGTTGGTAGTGATTAGATAAATATTACATCACATCAGTTAAAAACATACCTAACTTAAAAAATAATTAGTTATTATATGGGAACCTTGGTAACCACTGGGCACTCAGTTGACTCAGTTACTTTTATAATTCGGTAACTTACTCCATTGATTTTTTCATTGTAACTGATTAACTTACTTAGTTACTTCTATCGAGTAACTTACCCAACACTGTAAAAATTTCATTATTTCTAAGAATTTTAATATTTTTTAAACTTAAATGATAATAATACCTACTTTTACAACTGTATTAAAAATAAATACTAGACTTAATAGGGCTGGACCCAAAGTGTATTCTAACTACACCAGACATTAATGTTGAGCTAATAGCTACCAAACAGTATTACCTAGTTACTAACATACATAGAAACTTGTAATTTTAATATTGCAAATCTGTACATTTAGCCTCTATATTTATTTATTTATTTATTTCTACACAGGCAAGTGCCTTGTTACATAGAAATACATACAGTAAGTTTTTCTTTTTTGTATACATACCAGCTATGTATACTTTTATAAAAAAACATGTCAATGCATTGTTTTACTGCAATATGTAGGCAACCAACTATACACTAAATTTCTTAGCTGCAATTTTTGAAAAGAATAGTCTGCTGTGGAAACGGTAATCAAATTGTTTGATGTCAAATTAATAGCAATTAGTTTGTTTTTTTTTAATTTACCATAAAATTTGTGTATTGTTGATATTTTATGTTTTTAAAATAATAATTACATTAAAAAAATTTTGATATTCAAATAATTGCGTTTATTCATAAACATACTCATTGAACATAATCTCACACTATAAGAACTAACCTCTTTCGCTCTCTATTATTTTCTGTACAGTTGGCCTATAGATTCCAGTAAAACAATGCATTGACATTTTTTTATATAAGTATACATAGCTGATATGTATACATAAAAGAAAAACTCACTGTATATTATAATTACAGTGCTATGTAGCGTGCCATTATAAAAAACAAAAATGAAAATTCATATCAAAGCAATCATATAAGTATTATAAGGCAAGACGAAAAAAAGGATTTTTAAATACCCTACTGAAAATCACCTCAGTTGCCTCATAAAACCTCATACAAAATGAACCTGGTTGTTTCAAAAACCGCATAAAACCACATACAACCTGATGAAAACATTATCAGGTTATATGAGGTTTCTATATATATTTTCAGTAGGGTAAGGATATGAGAAGCAACCAAAGACACCTTCCTTCCTTAGTTCCCGATTAGATATATTTTCAACTCCCTCGTGAACTTGTTAAATATCCTAATTTCCTTCTTTCTTTTTGGAATTTTGTTATATAGCTTTGCTCACCTGTTGTTAAACTTTTTTGCCATGTTTGTTCTTTGTTCGTTTAAATAAGCGTTCCTTTTGTTTAGTATTTTAATGGTGTGTTTGTCGATTTGTCTGCAACTTAATGTTTGATTCCTCTTTCATACGCTGAAGTTGTTGTTATTAGTGGCTGTTTTTCATGCAGTTGGCTCGTTGGAGTTCTGCAGTGTAGGCTATTTACTAATTTTAGTGCTTTAGTGTTGAATTACTTGTATTTTCTGTAGGTTATCACCAGCGGTGGTACCCCAGATTCCTAGAAGGTAGCTTATCACCGAAATGATACAAGCATAATATATACTGGCGCTGATAATATTTCTCATTTTTTTAGAGAAAATTTATGTCAGTGCTATGGGACGGTAATTTTCACATAGATCTCTGTTGCCTTCCTTATGTTTAGGCACTATTACAGTTGTCTTCAATTCTTCCAGAAAATTAGCTTGCTGTAATTTTCTTGATCATACTGTATGATGATAACCTCGATGTAACAGTATAGGTTTATATTGAAGACCTCTTCCAATTACATTGCTTCCAACCTACTTTTGATTTTTCCTTTCTTTTTAACTTCACTTTAAGTTTTTAGGCCTACTTCTACAATTAGATTAAATTTGTACTCAACGGCTTTTTTCGACTACAAGAAAAGAAAAGTAATAGAATTTGTTAGTATTTTGGTTTCAAGTGTCTTACACAAGGAATTTTTTTAAATCATAAAGATTAACCACTTCTATAAGAGAACAAAGATTTGCTTTCTGAATGAATATTGCCGCGATACCAATCCGTCTTTTTTTTAAACATTAAATTAAAATTCAAAAATTAATAACTACATAGAAAAATAAAGTAAAACGCAACTTATGCTATATTATTAAATTCTTATTACAACTTCACACAATTCACAAAAACACATTATGTTGATACTATTAAGTTGTTATCTATATAAGACTTGATCTAATCAGTCTCCAAGTCTCAAACTAAATGTAACTCAACAAACTAGCCTTAAAAGATATCACAACACTTAAGGGAAAGCTAAAAATTCAGAACCTAACAGGTAATACAAAACAATCACACTAAATGAACAATAAACTCAAAAACGTAAAAAATGAAATTAAAAAAGTAAACTTAAACAATCCTGAACAGCAAACGCAACATAATCAGGCAACTTGTCAAGCAAACTAATTAATTTTTGATTAACATCCATCAAAGTATTGTCTTCTTTCTTGTTTACTTTAGTTGACTTTAACAGCAACTGCTGCAAATTGTATTCAAGTACTTCTTTCAATATCATTACGTGAAGCAACAAGATTTCGTAGGAACTCATATCAAAGTTATTTGCTGGGATCTTCACTACTAGACTGTAAAAGGATTTCACCCTTCTAGAAATCTCTGTAACGACGAAACTTCTTGCAAATTCGATTTTCTTGAAAGATCCAATTATTTTTATTATTAGTTGATAAACCGGGCCCTAAAATAATTCCTTGCTTAAAACTACCACTTAAGTAGAGTTTCAAATACAAACCTTTACAGTAAAATTATATGCATCAGCAGTTCCTAAAATAGAAAATAAATCAGAGAGGAATTTTGTAACGTGAGTTTTGAGAGGAACAACAATAATATTATTCTTTTCACAAACTTTCACAAAATAACATATTTCTTTAATAAAAGCCAGTACTTCTTTATAATCATTCTCGTAGTTTTCAATTTTATTCATAATAAATTTTAGCAACACTTTAACAAAAATTTCGATGTTTCTTTTCATTGAATTATTAGAGAGTAAAATATTTTTAATTTCTGTACTGTCGAGCATTATTGAATTTTCACTTGAATTTGATCTGACATTATCTTGTCCATCAAGATCCATTTGAACACACAGAGAATCAATATCCCAGCTTTGCTGACAATTAAAGATGTGCTTGGCCCATGTTAAATAATTCAATAATTCATGTTCTGGTAATAAATTTAAAATTTCATCACAGCTGAAATCAAAAAATTCCATTTTTTTCAAATGTTTGACGGAATTTAAATTTAAATGACACGTTCTGTCAACAAATGAATGATGTGAAATTAGCAGCAAATAGAGCAATGTTGCCAAGTCTACTAGTAATAATTTTTAGAGATCCGGACTGGCATTTTAAAATTTCAGTTACGGTTACGGTTCACAACAAACGGTTTTAGGGATTTCGGTTACGGTTCGGGTTTGGTTCCGGACTCTTGCCAAAGTTTTATTATTTTTTTATTAAAATTTTAATTTTATCCAAAAATTAAATCTTAATTTCCACTAAACGCTATTTATACTTCTCAGTTTACAAATAGTTTTTCATTAATATTAAAACGTCATTTTAAGTCCGCCTAAAATCAAATTGACTGCACGTTCAATACAATTCCTGCATAAATTCAGCACACCTTCCGTAGGTGTTAATTTTATTTTTCGGTTTTACTGATCATTATGCATTTTATGGAAAAAAATTACAATAATAACAAAAAAATAGATAAGAAATTAATATTGAGACACCTATAATGTCTCCATAGTTATAGTAAGCAACGGTGCAGTAAAGTAATTGTGAAATTTTATATTTTCTTGCTGAAAAAAATGTAGAAATACAAAAAGATATAAAAAATAATTTCTGCAGTTTATCTGAAAGTACAAAAAAATGAAAAAAATAATTTTTGTAGTTTATGGTTAATAAGCTTTACTCTAAAGGTTTTTCTATTTAAGTTATGATTTTTTTATCTAGCCCCATAAAAACTACCCCTTAACATTTAGCAGTTGTAACCTAATTTTTTTCAGAACTGCACATGTATCCATACTATGTTTCTACCAAACTACACCAAAAGACAGACAGAGTGCACACAGACTTCTTACCTTATTTATTTTGTCTGCGTGATCGATTTTTAGTTTGTAATTTAATTATTTAATATCTATTTGTCTAATTATTACTTTTATTTGCACATATCGTAAGTAATGTCTTAATTTTTAGTAAAAGATGAAAACTGCACTGCAGTCCTACATGCAGCTCTACACCATTTTGATTTGTACTGTAAAGTAGATGCAATGGCCGTTACATCAACCTCGAATTTACAAATGAATAACAAACGAGTCTAATACTTTCTTTCATTGGGTAGATCATAATTATTAATTACATACCAACAGACTTTTCTATGCCTTTGCATATAAAATTTGTAAAAAGAACCATATCACATATATTGAAATACCAAACTAATCACACCGTTAGTCCTTTAGCCGTAGCAAATTGGGGTTGATTAAGGTTAGCTTACACGATGAATGAGAAGCCGATTTCAGATTAAATTGATACTCCCGCAAATTTAATTTACGTGTTTCTAATCATTTTAAGACAAAGTGAAATAATATTGATGTCGACACAAGCGTGTTCGTAATCCCAAAGTTGACGGTACGTTAGCGTGTCCGCAGTCACAGCGAAATTTCTGCACTTTTTATTTCTTTTACCTAACCTAGAAATAGTGTTACTTAATAGTAATAGAAATAAAATTTTAATTTATTAAACTGTAATGGATTCACTGCCATCCAGTTTATCTAGCTCTCAAAAAGATGAGCTTATGGATCAAGTTAAACAACAAATTGCTGTAGCAAATGCCCAAGAACTATTGACGGTAAACTTGCACATGATATAACCTCAAATTAATCTTTGATCTTGAAAACCTATTTTAATTGCAGAAAATGACCGAAAAATGTTTTAAAAAATGCATCGGAAAACCGGGTACATCACTAGATAGCTCAGAACAGGTTTGTTATTTAATGTAAATAATTTGACACTCACGATTATATTAATATCTTTTTAGAAATGTATTGCAATGTGTATGGACAGATATATGGATTCGTGGAATCTCGTATCGAGAACTTATGGTGAAAGAATACAGAAAGAACGAAACCGCATGCCATGATGATCAATGAATGTTTTAAAAGCAATCAGCTAATTAGTGATATAAAAGTTTAGATCCTAAGTAATCGTGAATTTTAAGAACATTGCATTTTATGTACACAGAGTTTTGGTGAAGTATGACAATGTTACGGCTTATTCACTTACAAGTTTCAATTGTGGTAAGCTGTGAAATTGTTTGATTTTTTGTTGTGCCCTGTTAAATATGATGAACAATCAACTTCATCATTATGTGTAATATAACAAATAAAGTCTGTTAGGCAATTTTACTATTTAACTACAGCATTATTTGTTATTACAGTTTTGTTATTCATAAATATGTTTCAATATATTTGTGTTTTATTTACGTTAGAATTTTTGTTATTGGCATTCTATAAATATTGAATATCATAATTCACATGAACAGATGTCTTAAGTTTATTTCTGGCCCTTATTTTTAAAAATGCTCCAGGTTGGAGTTATCGAAAATTGAACATGGCACCTTAATGAAGTAGAACTAAAGCCAGCAAGCTTAGCGTCTACTCCAGCACCAGGTCATGCTTTTCCAGATCAATTCGACAAAGACATTTAAAACAACAATCTCCCCCTGCCCTTAGTCACCAATATATAAACCACTGCCATTGCTGTAGTTAACACAAATACATCTGTGAATCCCCGAACTATAGTAATGTTAGTGTAGGGGAAGGGAATCCAAAAATAAGGGAGTTGCTGCTGCTCGCCGTCTAAAAGAAATACACTTGCTGCCTAAATTATTTGTTTAGTTTAATTATTTTTCTTCTTTAGCCATCCCTTTTTGCCCTTAGGGCGTTAGATGTCGAAGTCCTTCACTCCGGGTAGGCTCTTTGCTTGTATAATAGGAGGTAGTGGAGCTATACGGCCTTTAAACCACTGCGCTGCTGAAGCTTATGCCACCCTTCATGCACATTCATTCACTGGTGTTTATTTGTAATTATTAATTTGTTTAAATAACATTAATTTTATTTTGAATTAGGAATGCCTTCCAATTTATACTCGATTGGCTTTACTTTAACTTTTTTTTTATAGTTATACCTATACTCACAAAACATAATATTTCAACCTTACAGTGGTGTAATATGTACTTAAAATTAAACCCAATACCCTATAAGCATTATTAACCTCTTTTTAAAATGTAAACCAAAATCATTAGTCAGCACGACCATTAAACAATTATTTTTTGACGCGCCTCTCCTAAATATTGCGCCGGGGGCTATCGCCCTCTACGCCACCGCGTAGAGACGGTATTGATAGCATGTATATTAAGTAATCTGAGGTAACAGCATGTTTTAATTCTGTCTCATAAAAATGTATAAATGTACCTTCCTACTATACTACAAAAATGAGCAAAGTACTTCGTCTATACTATCCTATACTTTAGATATTGTTACGAGTTTTATTATGACAAAAATTTTTTTGGAGAAAGATCCCTTAGGATTAAATAAAAATCAAAAAACAAGCAAAACCTTGTCTGCCAATAATCGAGAAGGGAGGGATTAACCCGTCCAAATATTCCTGTACCTAAAAATTAAGTTGTGGAATTATTCTACTATCATTCATTAGCAATTTAGTCTGAACAAAAATTTTTTATCGTTCCCTTTTCAATAAATAAAGAGATAAGAATTTACGATTTCTAAAAATGCATAGAATGATGAAATGTAAATAGCAAGTGCTTAAAGCGTTAGAAAATAATTAGCAGAGGTCTGTTTGTGACTACAACAACTTTATTCAAGTGAAGTACAGAGACACTAATACCACACTAAATATTACACTAGAAATGTAACTAACTAACACTAAAGATGTGTTAACAATATGTTCTCTTATTATTCCCAACATCCCCACTAGAACATAGGTTTCTAAAATACACTAAGACCCATATGACTTGAACAAAAATTGTGCTTATTGGCGAACAATGCCTTCGTTAAAACATCTGCGATCATTGTATCAGTACTAAAATGATTAATTTTAATACTATCGTCCACTAACTTTTGACGAACAAAATGATGTCTAACGTCAATATGCTTTGTTCTAGCATGATAGCCATCTGTTGAGGCGAGATTTATAGCACTTTTATTGTCACAATTAATGATTGTTGGCTTCTCAGGTTATGGGCCCAGGATAGTGCTCTGATAAGTGTCTCTGTACTTCACTAGAATAAAGTTGTTGTAGTCACAAACAGAGCTCTGCGAATTATTTTCTAACGCTTTAAGCACTTGCTTTTTACATTTCATCATAGAAGGTTTCACAGAGTATTAGTGAACTAGAATACGAACCAAACTGTAGCTCATCCATGTAGCTCTATGAGCGTATCAAATTTAAAAAAAAAGTTGCCGGACTTTGATGACATTTTATTTTGAAAATTCCTAAATTTTTTCTGCACATTAATATTGTGGATATAGGGCTATTGCAGTGAAGTAAGTAAGAAGTAAAAATCAGTAGAAACAAAAAATACAAAGGCATAGAAGCGACAAGTCACAGTCGTTTTTATTTTCCCATACTTGTAATGAAGTATGGAAAGCTGTTTTAATGTTTTAATTCAAATTTCAGGTTGTAACGGAAATACGCCTTTTTAGGTAAAAAGAAACCCTAAAAAGTGGTTTTAAAAATGTCTGTCTGTGCTACAGTTGAAAGAAAATAAGGAAAAAACAAAGTTAATGCGAGTTCCTGAAAGATCGTTTTTATAATTTAAAATCATCTAAACTATTTAGGAAATACAATGCTTCAAGACAGATAGTCGTATAAATAGCACTACTTAAAATTTGGACTTGAATAAGTTGATACATAAATCTGACGCAAAAAGAAGTTAGTTTAGTTTTACTTCTAATATTTTTGTTTTTGTCGGTTCATATATATTTTTAGTTGATATTATAGTTTCTATGCTAAATGGAACTTTATTAGGTACGCAGTTAATTTGTTTGTGTTTTTTCTAAATATACATGTGCTGCTGTGACAAAAAGTTGTATTTATAATCTTCTATTGGGAAGGGGGTGGTTATAGGGGCCCGACCTGAATCTGAAACCCAGGCCCCACAACTCTTCGTTAGTAACTGAAATATAGGTTTGTCAATGCAGCAATCGTTGATCGTTAAATAAGACATATATTTCAACAGTTGGACACCCTTGTACATTAACAAAGCTTGAAAACGGCAACACTGAACTAAATTCAAAATTTTCACTTTTAGATTATAAAACTTTGAGAATATAAAGTCGTTTTTCGAGATTAAAACACCGAAATTTCTGGATTATAAACTTGAAGTTTTGAGATTAGAAAGTCGAATTTCATTGTAGAAATTTAAATAATTTTCACTTGAATCCTCTATACTCATTTATATTTAATTATAAAAATTTTGTAGCAATAGCCCGTTTTTAATTAAAAAATTTCACAGACAAACACTAGTATATAAGCCAGTTTTTCGCATTAATGCAAAAAATTTATTTAATCACTTATTATCAATTACAACATATAGAATAATAATAAAATATAGCAATATATACAGCTTGAAATACAATTTATTTATACCTACTACACCACTGGTGAAATGTAGCTAAAGTTCCTTTTCATCACCTTTGCCTGTCAAATAAATTACTTGGAGTTATTAAAGAGCATAAAGAAAAGAGAAATTAGTGTACGAATTAGCGTGTTAGCAATTAAAACAAAAACGCAAACTACAGCTTTATATTTTGTAATATATTATCTTAAATACACAATCGTATAACAGACCTATTTTTAAAGGAAAATTACGCTAAAACAACGTATGTACAACATTTGGTTTATACTAGTACAAGTAGTTTTAATACAAATATTTAACTGGTACACACAACCGGATTTATTTTTTTCTAGCAATGTAATAAATTAGCTAAACAGTTCTAAAAACAAACCGAATTTAAGTTCCAATTTTATTCGTGTTACTTGTAATAGTCATGCAAGCACAGCAAGTGCTCGAAGCTGAACATCATTGGTTAATATTTTACCGAAAATTACTAATTTAAACTAGATGTTAGTACAAATCCTTACGCTGGATTAAACTGACGAAGCTCTGCCAATTTGTCTCTTGAATTCCATAGTGCAAATAATGCCGATAACCCAAAACCTATAGCACCTCCTACACCACATCTCCGAAGACCCGCTAGAATTATAATAAAAATTAACTTCAGCAACTTTGGCCTTTCTACACCAGCACAAACCTGTTGATTTGTAAAGACATCCTGTTGCGGTGGCGGCTGCTATTGTGTTAAGATCATCATCAGTTCCTCTTGCCCATGAAAGGATAACCCCAAATGCAGAATATATTACAGCTACTGAACCTAATGTGTTTGCAGTTGCACTACCTTTTTTCATGACATGATTTAACAATCTGGAAAATACATTGAACATTTGAATCTTGCAAGTCACATAACAAAATTACACCTGTCACTTACTGTGTTCGTCTTAATTTTCCTGTTTGTCCAGCTAATGTAGTTGCTTTAAGTCCATTATAAAATCCAACTGCACCACCGATAGTAGCTCCGGCCATACAAGATCCACCGATTTGTCCAAAAGCCAATTCAAATCGTCCTCGTTGTTTGTTACTTCCATCCAAAAATATGAATTCGGGCTGACTAGTTGGTATGTAACCGGGATCAAAGTTTAAATATGGAGAAGAAAAAGATTTATACGAGCCTTAAAACACAATGCGGATTGCAGCAATTGAGGTTAAATGGTCACATGAAATGTCAAACTTACCTGGCAAGTTTGGTGTACTGGTATTACCATAATTTTCCGAATAATATTCGTTATTGTCATTTAATGCTGACATTTCACTTAATTTTGTAGATGTTACTAATTTAGGTAGCTGTATTAAACAATTTCCTCAAAAATCGTGAGACTCGAAGGTCAGAAGAACAGAAGGCGAAGGATAGCCAACTGTAAAGTTTGTTATCGCCAACTGTTAATTCTGAAAATTCAAGTTTGTAACTAAATTCCTATTCTCAAAATGACTAACCGAAACGAACAGTCTGCCGACAAAAAAGTGTATGAAAATTTGCAACCGTATCAGAATGAATTGTTTAAGTTAACAGAACTCGCAGGTATTAATATAAACCCACTTTATATTTGGTAAGTGGCTAAATTTAAAAACTAGATGTGTGTATTTAAACTAGTAAATAATCAATGCCCTTCAAAATGTGGGTAACGTTAGGAATGTAATTATACAGAGTGTTTCTAAAAAAAAAGTATGTCAAATGTAAGAGTTCTAAGCAGCGGCGATGTGGACCATTGGATGGGTTCCCATGGAACTACAATTAATACTTCATGGGTAGTAATAAAGCGTTCAGTAATCAATTTGATTTTGTTCAGTAATCAATTTGATTTTGTTCAGTAAAAATGATGAATGATCATTATTTAATTTATTTTTGCACCGTAATAAAATAAAAAGGATCAGTACAATATTACATTTTGCACAGTAAAAAACTGACAATGTCTAGTAAAACATGCACAGTATTTTATTATATTTTGTACAGTATAAAGTGCACAGTAAAAAATGGCATATACAGAGTATTTTTAATTTTATTCCAATTTGCGCACAAGTAAAAATAATGAATGCTAAATAAAAGGAACTCTGTTTTCTCATTGTTTTCTGTAAAAAAAAATAACTGTTCGTAATCATAACCTCGCGTAGACCGCCTAAAATAACAACATTGTATAAAAAAGAGCTTCGTATTGTTTTGTGTCAAAATATAACTGTTCTTAACCATAACCTTGCATACACCGCCTATATATCACAACATTTGTTAAAAAGGAACTTTGTTTTCGTATTGTTTTCTGAAAAAAATAAACTGTTCTTAACCATAACCTCGCGTAGACCGCCTAGACCGACAACATTGTTTGCACAAATCTGCTGACATACAGGGTTGCAAGTTCTCCAAAGTTTCAATGCCTGAGATATTTCTATTGTTGGCGGGGGGATTGATATAAAATAAATACAAGTGGTGTTTTAAAAGGAATTCTCAAAACTTTGGGAGTGAATTATACTGTAAGAAACGACAAAAAAATGTTATTATAAACGTTGGGTCACAAACACTTTTTCGGGCCGGCGGGTGGTCTAGTGGTTAAAGTCCCAGGCTTTGAAACTAGACTCCCAATGGCAGTTGGTTCGAGTCCACTGCTCGGCGGTAATTTTTCTGAACAAGTTAAATCCGACGGGTCCATGGATGGTATGTAGGTGTGTATGTTGGGTTGCGTGTCTTCAGGGGTGGGGTGCATGTTAGACCGGTGTATAGCACTGAGTGTGCTGAGCCCGGGTAAGGGGGTGGGATGGGAATCATGGGGTCGTGCTCACGCACGGCTTCATGATTCTTAAAAAAAAAAACTTTTTTACAAAACTGTCCAGCCGTTTTTTTTTGTTAATAAATTTGTTGTTTTTTCTTGAACGCCTCAATCTAACGGTTTTCGAAATAATTTAATTTTTTATGGTGAACTGAGTTAACATGAAAGCCCGAGTGCTTCCTAAAGATAGACTAATAGTTTCTAGAGTGTTAACATAAATTTCTTTTGTTTCATCACTTGTAAATCGTTTTGGTGTAAATCATTTTAATGTAAATCACGGATATCTGTATAATTAAAAATATGGTATATACTTAAGTATAAGATAAGACTTACGATGATGGTTCATATTTGCTATGTAATTGATTTACGTATGATGTAAAAACGTACATGGAAAATGAATGAATTTTTATTAAAATTGCGAACATTATTTTTATAAATTATCTGTATTTAAAATTGTTTTATTTTAGGGTTTTCGTGCAGCTTCTAAATATGAATGTCCCGCCAGAAGTTGTCTATAAATTGTTAAAGCTGATTAGAAGATCAGCAAAGGCCACAAGAACAAAAAGAGTTATTTCAAGTAGAGGAAAATCAAATTAATTTATCAACTTTTGAAACAAAGTATAAATACATCTGCTTTTTTTAAATGTATGCTTTATTAGGGACTAGAAAAATCTTGAAGGAAATATTTGTATCTTTATTGTGTATTTATAGTATATATTGTATAAAATAAATAAATATATATAAATAGTGTGTTCTGATTGTTAAATTTAGTGGTAATCCACTCGATGGATGGTCGGAAGTATCGTGATAATGGCAGTGTTAGGGAAGTGCTTTTGAACTTTTAAAACGTTCAATTCTTTAGCATAAAAAAGATCTTCAACACGTTCAAGTTCTTCTTTGGGTATAAGAAGTGTAAAAGTTCAAGTTTTTGATGAATAGAAGTTCCTGAAAAAGTTTTTACTTATGAAATTTGAATATAATCAGGTAACGGTTAACTATCGAGTAACAGGTAACGGGTTATAATCGGGTAACGAGTTATAACTAGGTAACGAGTAATTATCTGGTAACAGGTTATAGTCAGGTAATAGGTAGTTATTGGGAACGGGTAATTATCGTGTAACAGGTAATTGATTATTCTACTCGGGTAGGATATTTTCGGGTACTATCCAGGTACTTGTTGTCATTCCTAGATTGTACCCAGCATAATCAAATAATGACCGACTAGTAGCTTGTCTATACCTTTACAAGCGTTTGTTATAAATGTTTCTGCCAGAGTGGTTTGTGTGTTTCTACTTCTACCTTGTTTGTCTGGACAAGGGCTAGTGCTAGGCCTACTCTTACTTGGATAGTTTGTACCTTGAGGCGGACAAGGATTTAATCTTGGTATAATATCTGCTTTGTCAGAAGAAGAAAACTTAATTGGATTATTTCTGTTAGCTATTTGTGAAACCATACAAACTGTTTAGGCAGGCAGGCCCTACAAACCACTTTGGCTCAAACAATTAACAATTACCGCATATGTTTGTAAAGACAGACAAGCTACAGGTTGGAAAACAGACCACACCCAATTTTGAAATAAATTAGGTTGCGGCATATTTTTGACATATTTTCAGAAATTGTTCTCCCACTATACCACACAAGGAGCCGCCACTGGTACAATGGTCATACATATGTAATTAATACTGGAAAAATTTTTACAACTGCTCAAAATTTGTTAAAAAAATTTTGTTGCTTCAAGTGATATTTGACGTTTCGCATTAATTTATTTGCAAATGTCAAGTCACTTTTAAAATACTTTTGTTTTAAAATAAAGGAAACGAGATAGATTCTATTTGTTCAATACTATAGCAGCCAGCCAGTTTTCTTATAAACAAAGCTTCAGTTTTGTTTGTGTATACAATGAGTTACGTAATAAAACCATTATTTCACTAGTGAAATAATGAACTTCATTACCTAACGCAAATAAATGACATAATAAGTTCTTATCCAAGCAGTCTTAGATAAAGTACTTTATCTACGACCTCGTGCAATTTTAAAACTCGTGTTATAATAACCCCTTTACCCCATTAGTAACATAAATACCTATTATTTAAGACTTCTTGAATAAGGACATATTATGTCATTCATTTGTGTTAGGTAACGAATCGCACAAGTAAGATAATGAATTTATTACCCAACTCATTTTATTTACACAAATAATGGAAAAAAGGATGAGGTTAGCTCTGACGAATTTTTGCTAATAATTTCCAATTTTTGATTGTTAATACTCGTTGAAGCTTCCATATTTTCAATTTCTCCCAGAATTCTTTTTAACAAATTCTGAGCAGTCATAGATAAAATTTTGTATGTCACACGTAAGGCATTATTATAGCACTCATGTGCTTACACGACTCCGTCCACGATATTTTGTTTACTTAACACCGACCGCGCGCTTCGAAATTCTGTCCAATACCCGTCTTCTACAGGGTAGTTCCTTGAATTTTCCAAAACTTTTGAGAGCTGCTGAATTTTTTTTGAGGTAGACGATATTGACCAAGGACGTTGACAGAACTAAAATTGAGGTTATGTTTTATTTAAAGATTAGTTTCGTAACATTTTTTTAGATTTAATTTTTCTGTAATAAAAGTTGAAACTAATCGTAAAAGATATTTATATACAACAAATATTTTGCATACTGAAGATATTCAATGTAACTCACATAATGTCTACGGAGGAAGACACCGAATTAAGAGATTTGGTTGCTCAAACATTGGAAATCAACGGATGTTTACCTAAAATAAGGGTAAGAGTGCTTTTATTCTTAATATCACTTTGCTTTTATGGCCTTTTTTGAAAGGAATGTTTTATATGTGTGGGTTATAGGCTGAACTTCGAGCCAGTATATTTCTTGCCCTGGACGAGGATGAAGAAGTAAGTACTTACCTAAGTTTTAGTCACAGTAAAAGTTATGGTTTGTGTAGAAATCACAAAAGTAATCTTAAAAATAGTTGCAGAAACAAGAACCGTTGCTCAACAAAAAAGTAAAAACTCATCTCGAATCTCAAGATGGCAGAATAATGTTTTGCCTAGTCAGAGAATTTCTTGAATTTTTTGATTTAGATTTTACAATTTCCGTATATGAACCCGAGTCATACTTGGGTGCAGGATATCATTACGAAGGTCGGTCAAAAATAATAGAAGATTTGGGAATCTCACAACTCAAAGAAAATCCTACACTGCCATTGCTGCTTCAACTAATACAAATAGCACGATTAAGAAATGTATCACAAAGTAAAAACATTGATATCAATTTGAGTAAAATTCAAAATGAAGGTTGGACTACAGAAGAAGAGCCCACTAACAGTAGTACTCACAATGAAGATTCTAATGTGGTAAAGACTGATCAAGTAGGAGAAGCAAAAGATAAAAACGGTGGTACATCGATTTCAGAAAACTGGGATCGTTCACAGGATTCTCGTAGCAATGAAAATTCTATAAATGGTGTTTTAAATCCAGTTACAGAAATCCATGCTGTCTCTAAAGAAGTATATTTAAACGAAACATTTGATTTAAGCTCTCCTACCAGTATTAGCTTAAAAGAATCCAAAAAAACTGAGAAAAAAGACGACAAACCTAAACCATCTATTGATATAATCTTGAATCCGCGCCTAATAGATTCATCAAAAAGTGGAAGCGAAGAGAAAGATGACACTTATGATGGGACCAGCTCAATTGCAGAAGACAGTGTAAAAGATTCACCTCAATTAGATTTGGATAAAATTACACAAAATTCAGAGAAATCTCTGTCGGAAACAGAATTTTCTCCTCCCATTTTAAAAGACAGTAAATCGCACTCAAAGTTTGATATGTCCTTTGACAAGCTCAAGTTGTCACCTCAGAAAACGGAGAAGCTTAAAGCAAAGAGTAGTTTGAGTTCTCTAGCGGACCTTCCCCCATTGCAGCTAAACAAATCACGCAATGACACTGTGTTGTTACCGTCCCTTTATAGCAAAGAATTTAAAGAAAAAACTACAAATCAGAATCTTAAAGAGTTAGACAAATTTTTTGATGTAGATGTAGACTCTTTGGACAATTACGAGGAAGATTTTATGTCTGAGAGTGAAATTAACTTGAACAGCTCGAGGAATAATTTGCTGGACGAATTACAATCTACGAGTATCACTGATTCAACCAAAATAGTTTCAGTTAAAAGTGCTGAATCAAAAACTAGTTACTCAGGAAAAGGTTTATTTTTACAAAATGCTCACAAATCAGATAATAAAGAAAAATCTGTAGATGCTAATCAAAATTTAGAAAAAAGTAAGACTGAAATTAAAAGTCCTAAAAACACGAATGGTGTTCGTACTACAGATAACAGTGGAACAAGTAGTGCTGCAAGTGATGAAATAAACTTTAATATTGAGGATATTTTAAATTCTCCTACCTCGAATTAGGTTTGCATTGCTCAGTCTAGTAATAAAAATATTAAGAATTAAAAAGACCCGGGTCTTTTTTTTTGGTACAGTTTCTCATTTACCGCGATCTTGGTTATGGTTTATAACATTCACTTTGATTTTTAGAGTGAAATAGTATGTTAAACACTTCTCGCCGGTGTTGCAAAACGATTGCATCATGCAGTATTGTCCGCTACAGCCGTTGATGCAACCGTTTGCTTTATGACGCCGATGATGCAAATGGTTGCACCTTGACCCTTTGGTGGTATACCACTGGTGCCCTTATGCCTATCAGGATATGCGAGACTCCTGCGCATGCGGTAGCCGGCGCGAGGTTGTTAAAAGCTTCTCTTTTTATAGTAGTTCATGCGAAAACCGGAAGTTACGCAGTGGCATGGTGAATTTAGTGATTCATGCAATATTTGTTTTGCACATTACATACTCATTGTTATGACGTCACATTTAGCATGGTGGCAAGTTCTTGTATGTCAATTTCTTGTCAGACCAGCTGAAATTTTACATAGGCTCACAGTTTCAAGAAAGTTTACCCAAGAAGTCTGAAGTATTTGAATGGTCATGAGACCGTTCGTGACAATCCAGAATGAGGAGGTTCAACTGCCAAAAGAGTTATTCAAGCTGTTATTGAACGTGTTTAAGCTTTGTATGAATTACTAAATTTGCTATGACATTACGTAAATTCAAGTTTTGGCTTGAACCTGCTCTTGTACTTAACACTTGGCTGTGTTTCGACTATAATATTAAAATGAGCTACAATCTAAAGAACTTATTCTGTATCACTGACATAGTATAGTAGCTTTGTTTTTGTCTTTTATCGTATTGTTTTAAATATAAAAAAGTACAAATTTTAAACTATTAAAACAGCTTTTATTAGCTTGCAAGTTGAAACTTACACAAATTATACTTCATCAAAATGTTATTTATTTTACTAAAGATAAATTGCTTTTAAGAGGCGAAAGTTTTTTGCTGTTTAGTTAAAAAAAAATTCACCTATAAGTAATACAATAAAATACCCTGTATGTGTAACGACAAAAATTTGTGTTGGTGTGTGTACTTACCACTGTTGATTTTATTTATTTGCGTGCACATATTAAACCAACTAAAAGAATTGTCAGCTTTTATATTTTTTAATATTTTACTTTTTTATGTAACAGGAATTTACTTACTAAAACAAGTTCCTATTTACTTCATGGCTTTACGTTAATGCAGCTCTTTTTATATTCCTCTTTAAAAATCAAATAATTACATCAAGTACATTAGTAGGTCTGTTAGGTAAGATATATTTTGAATGTTCTACGTTGAATGTCAACTTTTATTTTAAACCTTTTACTGTTGTTATCGCAACATCAAATACCTCTTTTAAGTTCTCTATAGTGGAACAACATAAGAGATCGAATATCCTCATTGTTGTACTACTTTTCTATTACCTACCTCATTCTCTATTTTTGAACAGACAAATTTTGTATTTGCTGTAGAAAGTAGCCATTTACGAATTAAAATGTTGGAATTTTTAACAAAATGTTACTAGGTGGCAGTAAATGTTTTTAAAATAATTCAGATTGTTTAATAAAGTTGAAATATTTAAATCTACACACGGTCAGACAGACCATATAACAGTTACATTCCGTTTCATGTACTTAAGTATTCACTTTGTAAATTCACCCATAATATTGTTGAACATGTGACATACATTTTCCCCATGTACTTAATTATTAATAGCAATTAGTTAAGTGCCTTTTAAGTATTGTATTTAAGTTTTTAAACAATAAATACTCTTGCAGTTTTGGCTTCTGTAATTATTTGAATATACCTTAAATTATAGATAACCAGTTTTGAATAGCGGTTGGTAGGTTTAGAAATGGGTGAAGTGTTTTTAAAAGTCTATTAGTACACCATGAACGAAGCGCATGCGTGCATTTTTTAAAGTGAGGGTGGCCTCTGCAACTTATTTGAAACGCATAAACATTTGGAAAACAAGTTCAAAAATACTAATTTTTTTGTATATAAGGTTGTTATAGCTAACCGTGCTTCTTACGTGATCTGCAGATCTTTTGTGCTTTTGCAGAGCAAGTGTGTCAGTTAAAAAATCCGTCAAAACTTGTTTTATTTCACGAGCAAGCTTTAACACTAACAAGAGTACACGGCCAACAAAATAGTTAATTTAGATTATAACTGCCACATTACTGATATTGTTCATACCAAACGTTTATAAATGTTCCGAACCCGAAGCATGGTTTGCCCTTATTGTTTATATATTTGCTAACATTTAACATTGGCATAAGTCTCTTCATCCCTAAAACTTCCTTTAATCTTCTTCAAATCCTGATAAAAGAGGTTCAAGTAAAACGCAAATGTTACCACTTACAGGAAACATTCTACGCCAACACAGAACACAACCAAGCTAACCTACTTATTTCGTTTGTTGTATCCATAAGCTTGTCTGCTAGTTTATTTGGGTGTACTTCCACTCTTTCCGATACTTAATTTTAGTTTTTTTATCTCCTCTTGAACCGAGAGTACGCACAAATCACTGTGTTGGGTACATACCACGGTGCACTTACTATAATTATTAGCATTTTGTTTTGAAAACGTTGAATTATTACAATGTTGCTGTTGCTGGCAGATCACGTCACGTCATTCCCCTCTCAAGATATATACCAAGATATTTTGCATGTTTTTCGTGCTTCAGTTGTTTATCATTTAGAGTCACAGGAGGGCAGTTATCTCTTTTTGTAGTGAAAGTTATTTGTACTGATTTATCTTCGTTTGCTTCCATTTACCAAACCCCAATCCGGTGCAGGCAACCGTGGGGTCTTAATGCCTAAAACCGTCTCTGGTATTTAGTCGTTCGGATTCGACGTTAAACTGTAGGTCCCCCGTACTCCACCTTAGTAACGTATTATTTTATCTACATTAATTTTGAATGATTTGAACAAACGTCAATTACGGCAATACAGTTACAGAAACTTAATTTTTTCAAAGTAGTCTGAATTAATCTTATAAAATCCATTTTTCGATGGTATTGTCATATAATATATCATCTCACAGCTTTAGACGTCTGTAGTCTTAGAAATTTAAAACTTCTTTTTTTTTTTAATTTAAAATGTTAATTGCTCTTCTATTACCATAAACATTAGAAAATTTTAAATTAAAAGTGGAAAGAAATTGTAAATAAGTTGGAAGAGCTCACAACCATAATAATAAAAACAAACTACTACATTTTGCAATATATTAATAATAGTCGAGATAATAGTATATTACGCAACAAGTTTAGAAAAGTGATGTTTTACTAAACGAGTATGGCTGGTTTGAGTACGAGCGAGCGAAGCGAGCGAGTAACTTAAGAAGCCATACAAGTTTAGTGAAAACACTTATCTAATGAGATTGCGTATACTATTTTTTCGCGTTTCATGTGAAAATTTAATTTTGTTAGTTTTTAATAAAAGTGACATTAATAACTGTCACAATTACTGGCATTGAAAATAAAAAAATAATAGTAGGTAGGTTGTTTCAATAACATAGTAACCTAAACAATCGATAGAGACAAGTAAATAAACAAAAATATTTGCAAAAAAAATTTACAAAGAGCGATGGAACTTCAAGAATTTGAACAAGAATGTGAAATAAGAAGTGAATTTTCGGCTAAAGAAGTTATTCTAAAAGCAGCGAAAGAAGCGTCTTCTAGTTTGTTGCCACAAAAATCAAATGACCGTTATGAAAAAATTTACAGCCAATTTTGCGATTGGAGAAAGAAGAAAGAAGTGGAAGGAGCCGATGAAAACATAATGTTGGCAATCAGCAGCTGCTCCAGTGAACGTCCAATCAGGTTCTGTTACATTTTCAAATTTAAATGATTGTACTTTTAATATTTATACAGATAAAAAATAAATAATTTCCTTTTGTCAAGAGTGTTTTTATGCAAAATCCGTTGCTATGCTGTAATGGTTGCTATGCTGTAAAGTACCACTTTACAGAACGATTTTGAGTATAGAAATATAGTCAGTTACAATATGAAATGCGAAAAAATATTAAAAAGCAAGGGAGGATTAGAAAAAAGTCCTCAACCACAATTTATTTTTTATTTATCATTTGTGAAATGGATGACACAAAAGCGTAAACTCATAAAAAACAATTTGTCATAAAAAATAATTTTTTGCATTTTTTGAAAAGTATGAGGAAGTACAATAATACACTACCTGTACTTTTACTACCGAGGGCTGCACAAATTTAAGCGTTATAGTTAGAGAATTTGTAACTAAACTCATTAGTCTGAGTTATATGATTCACCTATTAACTGTAATAAAAGTTTATGGAGCACAGTTTATGAATTTAGAACTCACGTGTAACATTGTTTATTAGAAAGACTAGGCCTCAATGACCCTGATTTACCTAAAAATGTTTTCAGGTGTGCAAGAATGGACAGCCCTGACTATCTTCTAATTACAATAGGTAGGTATACCTAACTGTGAATGAAATAATTAAAGGTGTGGTAGATGTAAACAAAACCTCAAAATACAAGAATTTAAATTTGTCAAGGTTTGTGTATTAATCATAATTCAACTAAAAGCACTTGAGTCACCTTTTAAATATTTATTTTATATAATTATATTTAACATACTTAATAATAGTAGGTACAGGTGAAGCAAACTTTATCTTCTGATTAAACCTTATCAAAAAACCACAGTTTTATCATTAAATAACAAGTTTGTTCCAAAACATCAAGTTAGATTAAATACATTTATGTTTTACAACTGCGTTTTGCAAATTTAAAGTTCTTGTTTTTCAGAAATTAATTTTTTTGTATGTTAGGTACTCTTATCTTATACTCATGTGATGTTTTGATTTAATAACAGAAATTTAAACGGTTCTTAGGCGTAAGAAGATCAAAACATGGAACAAGTAGGAGCTGAAAAGGCACTAAGTATAGTTTATGGACTAATAACAGCTCTTGGGGCTACAGCAAGTATAACATCTGGTATCGCTTGGGGTCATTGGAAAGAAACTCTCGATCAGTGTGTTCTTGGCAGAAATTGCAGTTGCATTCTTTATGGATCTAATACGCCTACTCATTTCTTAGGTATGTTAATCCAAAACTATTAATTTCTTCTTAGTTAAATTTCTTAATTGTAGGTGGTTATCAATCACCATGTATTTGGGTCACTTACGGGCCACTTATTTATGTATTGATATTTATTGGAATGGCATGTTTTCATGGTTTTCGAGTGCTCTTTGCATCCAAAAGTATAGTGACCAGAACAGTCACTGCAAAAAACGAGTAAGTAAGTTTTAAATTCTTGGAATGATTTTTAAATCTTGGCTATTTTTAAGGGTTGGTGAAACGATAGAACTTCATGCAGTGCAAGGAGAAAGTACAACTCCATTGCCTCGGGTTTTCTGGATAATAATGTCCGGTACAACAGTATTTTTCACCATTTATGCTCTAGCGCACTTTTCCGTATTCATTGATGGATACTTAAGTACGTGCAAGGAATACCGAATCACCTTAGAAAAGTTGTTAAGAATACATGGTACAATCTTACCGGTTATTCATAATCGTCTCTCTTGCAATGCCGTGTTTGACTTCATGGATTACATACAACCAGATTCAGGGAATGCCTATAGGGATGGTTTTATTAACACGGGACTTGATTTGTCGATAGGTATTGCAGCTTCATTCTTTAGTTGGGTTTTATTTTTATTTGCGTCGATTTTGAATATTAGATTTGCTAGGATTAAAGTGTAAAACTGCTGAGACGTTTTATAAGGAAAGCGACGAGAAACAAAATTTAATTTTGACATATATTAATGTTATGGTACGTTTCCTATAAGTAATATGGGAGGTCATTACATTGCTTTGGAAACACAAAACTATACGTTAACCCCTTCACGGCTATATTGCAGATTTACTTAAAAATAGGTTTTCTCCTTAATCTCCCCTCTCCACATGTCCAGTCACCACTCAGTTTCATCTACCAGTAAATGCTGGGCCCAATTAAAAATCATGGCAGGAAAAATTATTGCTATATTCCGGACCAATAAAGCTAGTTTGCATCTAAGTTCCAGCTCATTTACCAAAAAAAATATGTTGCTACAAATGGTGGACTGACAATATGGCCGTTAAAGGGTTAATGGTGTTGGTGCAAAGCACTGTCTACATTGTCAATGGCTTGTACATTGAAAAACATTGTTGCAGTCTATTGAACCAATCAAATTCGTGTTATTTCACTGAGTAACTGGGGCAAATTTTTTTATAATAATGCTACTAAATGTGAGCCACAAAGTTTTAAAAAAATGCTATAACTATCTTCAGATATGATTATGCAGTGATAAATGTATAAAAAGTTTTTCCAAAATACTGTAAAAAAAATCTAATCAATTTGGTATCAACGAAAAACTAACGATAATGTTCACAACCATTTCAAACCATTGTTAACTTCTTTTTACATGTAGAATTAAGTTTTTTATTTAAAATGACAAAAGTGCCCAAATGCACAATCATTGATTGCCATTCAATTTCATACTTTAATGGTAAGCTCTCGTTAAGTACGTGTACTTAGGTTTTAAGAATATTGATAAGTAAAAACTGTGTGCAATTGGTATTGTGAATTTAGAAATATAAGTAAAAATTACACTTTAAAAATTTTGAACACTTTCCAAAAATTTGGGTTTAAAACATAATAAAAAATAATAAATTCAATACATTAAGTTTTAGTTCTACTTTTTTTAAGTTATCAAGTAAACAATCAACAGTACAATTTAAAAAATAAAATGTGTAGTTTAACCATACTCCCAAATAAGTACAAATTATTTGTTATTAAAGTTATACGACCATAAGGCGGCATTGAAAAGGTTCTTAACATCAAAATTGTCAATTAAGCACCCTGTGCCTTACTTACCACAACGAATTATTTTAAATATGAATTAGTAGTGATGCTAAAAAGAAGGCTGGTGTCTGCACTCTACTCATTTGTTTGCATTTCTAAATTTTAGAACTCTCAGGACTCGTTATAAATTTTACCAACAGATGGCGCACTTATAAATGTCAATGTTATGTTAAAATAAATTTTAAAATTAAATAAAAGTAAAAACTAAATTAACTAATGTATTGTACACAGAATAGAGGTCAGAAAGTGTCAAATAGTGATCAAATACTTGTCAAACCGCGCCAATAATAGTCCAGTCACACTTTCCAAAAATTGGGGGTGTAGGGAAATAACTCAGAAAAGGATTTTTTTTGCTTACACTCTTTATTTGGGCGTCCTAAAAAAGACCCTGAGTTTGTGAATTTTAACTTGGTTTTCACCATCGTAGCCAGAAGAAAAAGGTACACTTTTTTCCTAATTTAACCAACTTTGTATCTTTAAAAATAAAAAAGTTGGCAATAGTGGCCCGGTTCCCAGAATCACCCTGTATAGCTCGTGATCTGTTAGCGTTAGAGGCTTTTTTTTGTTTTAAGTTTCCAGGAAATTGAGTGTACTTTAACTTATCTATGGACGGACTACTATTACATACGTGCATCAGGGACAACAGTATTTTAAGAAATTTAAAAGTACCATTTTTGAAGACTATTAAGGCTAGAACATCGTTATTTTTTTAGTTTTATGCAGAAATTTATCAGCTTTTTCTTCTTAGGACGTCTTTTAATGTAGGATAAAATGAAAACGAACCATCCACGATTTTGTGATTTTTCTGCACCTTTTTCAAAAAATTCAAAAAAAAAAGGTAGAATTCGCAAACTCAGGGTATTTTTTGGAGGCCCAAATGAAGGAATTCCGCAAAAAATGCTATTCCTTAGTTATTTTCCTTCAAAAGTACCTGATGACTGAACTATACAAAGTTCCGAGTTTGTCAAACTTTTAAATCGAATTTTTTATATAGGAAAATGGTGGGAGTTGAAACACCATACTCTTTCTAACATCACTGATTTAGTAATAGTCATCAGACAAAAGTATGTATTAGTTATAAAAGAAAAAGAAAACAACAATGTGGTAGAACTGGGTATAATGTTTCAAATATGCATTCCATAATGGTGTATACATAAAAAATAATAAAAAGTGCAATTGTTTTTTAAATACTACATAAGCTATATTTTTTATATACTTATATGCACAATAAGGAATGTAACAATATTTATATATTACTATTTTGTAAACAGTTGCCATAAATAAACTTTTTTTTATATATATATTACATGGTAGGTATGACTAATTATTATACTTTTATATCACTAATAACGCCATAATAATGCATCTCTAACAGTTTAAAGCATTGGCGCATCTATCAGAGATTCAGTTACAGCATTATTCTGAAATATAATTGACTAAAACGTAGCAGCTACAAGGTTTTTATCTCTCTTTTTTACTATTTTAATACCTACGGATAAAACTTTGGTATTAAAAGCTTAAAAATGACCAATGATTGTACAATTAACTATATTCGATAAAAGCATTGGGTGATTTCATTATGTTCTACTTTAAATGCCGACATTGTTTCTAGGAATGAATTTTCTGTCTTCTTTAAACTATTTGAATTATTATTTGAAAAGGGATAACTTGTTGCAATTTCATTTTAACATCTTTGTTCGATTCTTATCAATTCAGTGCTATTTAGATATGTTAAAAAATATTATAATTAATTATTTGTGTAAGTGAAATCGGAAAATACCTGTTTGATAATGAAGACATTAAAATGAAATGGCAAAACATGTTCCCAGTGGAAGGCACCTACATTCATTATATTTTTTGTGCAGGCTAAACTTCAATACAATTAAGAAATAAATGCCTGTTAATGCTGCTGGTTTTGTTACCCAAACTGTTATATAACATGAGGAGGAAAACATAATGTAGCAATGTTAATGGGACGAACCTGCTCATGCTACAACTTTTACTATACGAACAGATGATTCAGTTCACATCTAGCATAAACGACACTAAAAATTACAAATAAATAAATTGACACTAATTAACATATTACATGAGGAAAACAAACAAGTTGAAACTCAACAAAATATACAAATAAAGTTTAACAAAAGTGGATATTCGTAGTTAAAACAGTAGCTACTTCCTGCAGATTCTATATTTTAGTTAAAAGATGCTACTAATTCGAGCACAAACACATTAAAATATATTGATTATAAAACAATCACAAAGCTGGACATAAAATTTTATCTTTTACAAGATACACCAATTTTTTTCCTATACAAGCAATGGTAATATTACCTTTAATTAAAAACATATTAAAAATTAGTATAATAACAGCGAAAAATATGTAAATGCTGTTTTTATCGGTGACTAGTTTTAAGCTTAAGAAAAGTATTTTGAAATGTAAAACAGTGTAAATTAGGCTGCCAATAAATGAATACTTTGAAACATAATGTTTAAGTAAATTACTTGCTTTTTAATTATGCACAATGTATATTTTAATAACAATAAATTAAAGGCAAAAGTTCAAAATTTTCCTATTAGAATTATTAGGTTAATTTTAGACCCCAATAAATAGGCAGACTTTGGTTTTGAAATCCTGCATATGGTTATCGGCACATAAAACAATTTTTTTAACAGGTTAATTTAAGGTATATTTTTATATGCGCATGTACTGGGTTACAGGATACAGATTTTTTTAAATTGGGGTACCTAATGTGAATTGGATGGGCATCTACCCCCTCCCCACATTCCCCAAAGTTCGCCAATGCTCCCAAAATGACGCTATAAGAAACAAAATTTAAAAACAAACACAAGGACATTCATTAATTGTTTGTAATATTTACAATTCATAATGAATATTTATTATTTCTTAACCAATTTAAGCTTAAATTGTAAATACCACACAATAAATTTGAAAAAAATTTAAATGCTGAACGGTATAAGCTGCTCATAGGAAACAGTATCATTTTTACTTTAAAAAAAATCACAACATTTAGGCACCTGCACATGTTAATAAAAAAAATTATTGGTAATGTTACTATTAGTTAGGAACAAACGGTGACGTTGTATTAAAAAAAAAAATCAAGTGTTGGAATGTTTTCGCAAATATAAATAAATGGGAGATTCGTTTTAAAATATTACCTACTGGAAAGCGGGCAGCAGGGCTAAACATGGTTGGGCGTAACTACTAACAGACACAGGTACGGGGTAAAGGTGGGCAGTTCCGACCGGTTGTTCCAAAAGAACATGTCTGGACTCAGAATCGGCTGGATTCAATCCGACTTACATCTTAAAATGACTCCGATGAATCCAGATTGGCATGTGTACACTTAAATTCTTTAATGTTAACCGCATAATGGAATCGTCAAGTCCAATATAAAACCAACCCAAACATTTCGATTACACACATCATATCTTACGAAAGAGGGTTTGCTGAACTTGATAGTTGCATTTTGCAGTTTTTGTGTATGACGACAAAACCTTGAAATTTCTTAATATACAGCTGCATCACACCAAAATGACTCTGGTTTTATTTCCATGCACCTGCGCTATGGTTGAACGAATTCGGAACGACTCTGATGGAGTAGTTCCGAGACCAAACCGGATTCATTAGAACTGAATTCCAAAAAGTGGTCCGTTTGCCCATTTCTAGTACAGGGTTCTTCAAAAGCATGAATAATGGTTCTGGTTAATATTGGTTTTACCAAAAAATACTTTTTGAAAAATTTTTATCTGCCTTTTTACAAAAATCGCTTTTTCCGGTAAATATGTTATGCAAACATATGAAAATGAGACATCATTCAAAAGTGAAAAAATTCTCTTTTCCACAGGAAGTTAAAAAATATAGGTTCTATTTAAACAACATGATAAAATTAGGTACAAAATTTCAAAATTGTGTAATTAAGAAAGGCAATACATTAAAAAATTTTATAGTTGATTTGGATTATTATAACCATTATTCCATACTTTTGAAGGACCCTGTATATTTAGATATTAAATTTTGTTTTTTATTATTTACACAGATTTCTACGAAGGTTTACTAGATACATGACTCCAGTTTCTGAATAATCAAATAGTGAAGCCAGGCGGCCATTTTGTAGGAGGTCAAAATGTCAAATGTTTAGTTCTACGTTTAGCAAAGAAAACCTCTAAGAAGTTTTATAAAGGAATTACAAATATCAGCAGTAATAATGCACTAGTATAACATATTTAACACAAATTATGCAGTCACTGCGTAATAATTGCATCCTTAGTCTCTTTCAGAATTGCCAGCAATATCTGACATTAAATTTCCCTGAGTTTCTCAGGTTTTCCCTGAGTTTCTCAGGTTATCCCTGACGAAATATTCCAAATTCCATGTTACTCAGTTCGCGTGATTTAAGATCTTTTGTGATTAACTCAAAATATAGCTTATCTAATTTTAAAAGTTGAAAATTTTGTTAAACATGTACTATCTGCTAGTTTTGCTACTTATGAAAACATTTACACAATTTTTTTTATTGCAAATAAATAATTCTTAACTTCTTCAACAGGTTTTTATGTTAGCTTTATACGTGTTTATCAAAAGCAATATTTATTTAAAGGCAATTTTGCCATGATACATGATTGTATCCAGTAATTACCTTTACGTTTTTTTTTAAAAGAATCATGAAGCCGTGTGTGAGCACGACCCCATGATTCCCATCCCACCCCCTTACCCGGGCTCAGCACACTAAGTGCTATTCACCGGTCTAACATGCCCCACCCCTGAAAGACATGCAACCCAACATACACACCTACATACACCATCCATGGACCCGTCGGATTTAACTTATTCAGAAAAATTACCGACGGGCAGTGGACTCGAACCTACTGCCATTGGGAGTCTAGTTTCAAAGCCTGGGACTTTAACCACTCGCCGGCCCACATTTACGTTAGTTGCACCTTCTACTACTACGTACCTTGGCAAATGTGGTTGTAAATGTGCATTGGCAGACCCAAATATTTCATTTCCACGTGATCTTCACGGGAATAGGCTAATACAATAGTGTACTTTCAGATGAGAAAAATGGAAAAAATTTCCGCGAAATTAAAAAGTGTATTTAATTCATATTATACAAGTGTGAGTTAAAAATATGGAATATCGATGCCACAGTCTTATATAATAACTTTACGAAAATAAACTAAATGCAAAAGTTGTTTAGTATAAAGTTCCACATCATTGTAAATTAATTTCACTTATACAGGGTGTTTACTTTTCAAAGTACAATAAGCAATACGCAAAACTAATAATTTAATACAGGGTGTTACATTTAAAATAACAAAGCTTCTTATTGTACCTTAAAAAGTAAACACCCTAGATAAATAAAACTAAATTACAATAATGCGAAACTGTCTACCAAACAACTTTTGCATTTAACTTATTTTTGTAAAGTTATTATTTAAGGCTGTGGCATCGATATTCAATACTTTTAATTTACCCTGTATATATGCTTTCAATTCCACAGTTGCATAGAATTATCTATTTTTTCAACATTTTTCCAAACTTTTGACTGGAAAATACCTGAATTTTACCGATTGTTGTCACAATTACATGAAATGTCCCTGAGTTTTTGGACAATTAAAAATTCCCTGAGTTTTCCATGCTGCTGGCAATCCTGTATTTTTTTATACTTAAAAACTGCAAACCGTCTCCATTTGTCCGGCGATTTCTACAAGCCACAGCACAACACGCTTACGGCATTCCAATTAAATTAGGTTTTGCAACTAAAAAATTAAATTTAATTGTTTGTTAACGTTGAAATGCAAATCACAAAACGGATTTTGACCTTCTACAAAATGGCGTCTGGGTCTAGCTTCATTTTTTGTATAGTAGTTGTGCATAACATAACATAAACCTATATAAAAAATCTGAGTTATTTTAAATGATAGAAAACAAAATTATCATTAAAGTTTAGACTAATTATGATATATTTTTACAGTAGCGGTTTAGAACTTAGACATTTTGGTAGATGTGATCTCCTGTCACATAATAAATAACAATGGATTTGGCCCGGCTGATTTAGGAACTAGCTTAAAAATCTCTCGTTTATCACGATTTTCCCTTTAAGTATAAAAAAAATTCAGAACTTTTACCTTTAATTCTCCCTTGCTAAAAAACCAAACAAAAATAGGCAATATAAAAAACATGCAAAAAGTCTTAAATTAATGAATAGCATTTTTATGTTTAGTCAGATTCTTTAATACTTTTGTAAACAGACCTAAAAATAGTTGACTTTCCTCAAGAAAAAGGATTGCTCATCCTTTTCAAGCTGCCATATTTCTTATCCTCTTGTTCGGATTCCCGCAGAACCTCAAAAGGCATCACAGAAGTCTTCTTTTCTCCCTCATCAGAAGGAAAATCTTCAAAGCTCATATTACTAAACCCTGCTTGAATTTTAATTTTGCTCCCTAATTTCTTAGTCTTACTACTTACTTTTTTGTATGTGTTATTGCTTTTACCACTTTTACCTGGCTTTATTTGTTCAATGTTTGAACTATCATCTGAAGTTCTTTCCTCGATGAGATAATATTTTTTTCCTTCCTTTTTGCGATCCTTCTTGGACTTATATATATCAGCGGATGATTCCATATTGGAACTGCTTTGGAAATAATCAAGATTTTCAGAATTCTCTTCCTCTTTTAAAGTATGAATTTGCTTGGTAATGCTTGAGGCTTCGTCAGATTGCAAAAACTGCTGGCTTCGAAAATGTGGATTTCTGGAAAACCTAAACTCCTCAGTTGTGTACGATTTTTGAGTACTTTCTAGATGTTCATTGAAAAATTTTTCTGCTTCAACGCTGAAATTCGATGGATCAGTGTTCAAATTCTCATTTACTTTATTAACATTTTCATACAAGCTGAACGATTGCTGCTGGTTAGCAAAAAAATTAACTGGAAACTGTTGGGAAAGAAAGTAAGGCTGCATAGGTGTCTCTGAAGAAGGAATTTCGATGTTTATGATATTAGAATTAACCGTAACAGTTCCATAATTTGATGAGCTTTGAATTAGAGTATTCGCAGTCGTCGTTGTTACAAAATTATTGCTGGTATCCAAAAATGGATTCAAACTACTAAAAGCATCCGAGTTTGCATTAGACATTTCAGGGCTTTCTAAAAATTGATTTTCAAATACAGTTTCATCATCAAAAGCTTGAAATTCAACTTGTGCAAAAGATGGTGTTGACGTCATCAAATCTTCAGGACTGTGAGTTTGAGGTATCGTTGGTTGTATTTCAGTCGGGCAGTAATTCGGATTATCAACGTTTTCAGGAGAACCGTCAAAGGCAACAACTTCTAAAGAATTTTCGATTTTCGATTTCGAAGAATTCCTGCTCTTGCTGTTCCTATTAAATGGAGCCAAAGCAAAAACATCATCAGCCTCATCCAAGCTTTTAGGTTCAATCCACAAGTCGGGTTTCTTGGTAGTTTTATCAATGCTCCATTTCGAGCCGTCTTGTTTCAGTTCACAGTCGGAGTCTAATTCGTCATCGAGTAGGAGAGGTTTTTCCCCATATTGATGTCCAACAAAAAGTGCATCCTCGGTTTGGAGCTTAGCACTGTCTACTTTCTCTTGTTTCTTTTGTATTCGAATCATTCTGCTAACACAGTCTTCTTCATGAGTAGCCATACTTTCACATTCAGCGTGGTAAGCAGACGATCCACAAGTCCTTATGCTCTCGCTTATAGTTTCGCTTAAAGCATCGGCTTTACTAGCCGTTACCACTTCTCCAGCATCCTCATCAATCCGCAAATCACTAGCAGAGCCGATAGAATCATCAGACTCAACATCAACCTCCTTTTGTTCTTTTGATCGATGACGAGCACCCTTCTTTGTTTTTTTTTCATTAATTTTAACACGCTTTTCACTTCCACTTTTATTAGTTCTATCAGAAATCAAACTTTTAACCATTGGTACAATTGGCAGTTTTTCTGGTAAGTTCTTAATTTTGCGTTTTTTTCTCGTTGTCTTGTCTGCCTTAAGATTGGCTTCATCATTAGAACTGTTTTCAGAACTAATATCGTAAATGTTCTGGTTTAATTTTTCGTATTTTGAACGATCTTCCAATGGGGCTTTGATGTATGGTGGAGATGTTGCTAGTTCATCGGGTTCTCCTTCAGTACTGTTTAGTAGTGGGGCTTCACCCTCTGAAAATATTAAATTGGCGTGTTCTGGTGATGATTCGAATGTTGGTAATTTGGTCTGAATTGGAATGTCTTGCACTGTTGATCTTAATGGAACTTGTTTTACTGTGATTGGAGGTGTTGTTGATGCTGTAAATAATTCTTTGTGATAGTTTTAAATTTCATTTAGTACCAGAAGTGGAATGTCATTTATTGATAGCAGCAGAATATTTGAAGCTTTTTTTTTTATTAAATACCAAGCTGATTTCTATTTGATAAAAGTGGGACAACTTAGCCCTACAAGTTTTTCTCTTTTCATTAACGATACACTAAAAATTTTCAGCTTTTGCAATATGGCTTGACTTGCATTTACAATGGAAGACAGATATAACTGAAGAAAATATTTTATATGTACGCCCTTAAGAAAAATAAATCTCAACAAACCAAATTTGTGTAGAGTTAATTCTAGACAAATCTGGTTTTTGACGTAAATCTAATTCATTCTAACAAAAATACATATATACAGTGTGTTCAGCATTGAATTGTAAATTTGAGTACATAATATTAAATCACAGCTCACATTTCCTGAGAAAACTTTCGATTTTGTCTCGCCCCTAAAAAGGAGGAGCCGTAAATAATAATTGTTTTAAACGGAAATACCCTCTGTGTGACACATCAAACAAAAGCTTTTTTCATTGCCTTGATAACAGATTTTAATTAAAAAAGCTGTCGGGCAACCGCCCATGAGACCTTCTTCACGTAAGCTCACTGCCTTGTCTCCAATTCTTAGATTTAAACTTTCATATTACCTTCAAAAGTTTGTACAATTTTTAATATCTTTAAATTTTGAACTTGAAAAAATTTAAAAAATTCTGAAAGCTGTAAATATCAGTTGTGAAATTTTGAATCTGAAATCTTTGCAATCCTGAAAATTAAAATTAAAAGTTTCATAATTTTATAAATTTTCCGAATTTTGGAAATTTTGAATCCCGAACATTTTTTTCAGAATTTTAAAAATTGTGTAAATATCATTTTCAAAATTACTGTAACTTTAAAAATACGAGAAGAAAATTGTGATGATGTGGGCAAAAATGGAATCTAAAAAATACACGACAACTTGAAATTTTTGATTTGAAAAAATTGAAAATGTAAATTTTTAAATATTTTAGAAAAAATGGCGATAGATTTATTAAATTGTTGTTTGTGAAAATTTTCAACATTTGAAAAAATTATAAATACTGAAGATTTTGAAAATTTCCTAAATAACGATAATACCTAAATTTAAACTACTAAAAATATTAAAAAATTACGAAATTGTTAAGTTTAAAGATTTAAATATATTGAAACTTGAAGTTTCCCCGCGGTTAAAAATTATGAAAATTTTGATTATGTTAATTATTGAAACATTTTGAATCTAAAAAATTTGGAAATGCTGAAAATTTTCCAAATTAAAACTTTCATATGTTTTAGGATTTCAGAACTTTTTTAAATTTTACAGAATTTTGAAACCTTAATTTGTTTGTTACTTAAAAAACTTAATGTTTTAAAAACGCTCAAAGTTTTAAAAATAGTGACATTAGGCAAAATTTGAAACTGGTACATACTTCTTTTTTGATAAATTCAACTTTTCTAACATTGTTAAATTGATGTCACTAACCTCATCTTCTTTTCCTCTTCGACATAATTCCAAAGAAGAAAAAAAGAGCTAAGCAGTTCGCGTTGACTTTTCCGTACTTTGAATCTTGTTCGAATTACATTTTTTGATTTTAATTCTACTACTTTTTGAAAATGGCGTACGTGGGTTATTATTACTATATTTGTATTGTACACATAGTGGAAAGCTACTGCTTATGCTCCCTGGAATGCTTTTAATAGAATGGTTGCGCCCTTGCTAGCGCGAGCTAAGAGCTTAGCCAATATCACAGAGTAAAACATATGCTGTTCGTAAAAAATTTGTCGCGTTATACGATGACACCGTACCGGCAAAAGTTACCCAGCCGGCACCGGGCTACTAATGCTTGCGTCTATTATTTTCATGGATCTTGTTTTTCAACTACATAATTATAAATAATTATTGACCAAACACAAAGTTATTTGTCCATATTTACAAAAACAATTCAATATTAAATTCCTTTCTTTGTACCTAATAAGTCTTTTCTGTTTTTTATGTAGTTATACACTTTTACTGGAAACTTGGGCAATTATTAGTGCGACAAGATTGGGAGAGAATGAGTGGGCTCAGTGGGGGTTCACATATCCATGGGTACTATTATTTAATTTAAAAAAATCACTAAGCGATTTTAAAGTTAAAAGTATCTATGGATACATGAATCCCCACGTGGCCTTCATTATCACTTGTTCTTGTCACACTCATTTGTTACGAATCCCGTCCATGTTGCACTCATTAGTTGCCCATGTTTCCAGTAATACCGTGATAATCTATTAATTTTTATATGAAATGAAAACTTTCCATTTTAATGTTTTGATTGTGAATGGTTGTTCATGTTTTAGTGGACAATTTCTTTTACTTATTTATAGTTGGCTCATTTACAGCTGTAAAATCACCATGACATACAGTCTGTTCCAAAAAGTGCACGATCTTACAGCTCTTCCGTTATTAGCTTGAGAAAACTTCTTTTAGGAAGTATTTGAATATTATTTATTTTGAATACTATTTATTATTATATTATTTATTTATGAATTAAAATCATATTTTCTACCAGATTCGTGTATCAAACATCATCTTCTACTTTCGGAAATAACCAACCGTAAGTGACATCAAGTTTGCTTATTTAAACAGAACATGCTGTATATTGATCCATATTCTCAAAAGGCTTTTTATTACGAAAATAGCGAGCTTTTGAAAATATTCTACCATGAAAAATAATGAATTTGGAAGCTTTTTTTTTGTCGTATATTATTAGTGTGACAATATGTCGAAGAACGTAATGTTTGATCTATCTCGTGCCGCCGTACCATATCGAACTGCGACAGCCTGAGACATTGAGAGGATTTAGCGTTCCTCTGTGTTACGAAATATTGTGTAATGGTAAATCTGAGATAATAAGGTTGATGTTCCTGTTATTAGTGACATATGATTATTTTATTAGTCACCAAGCGCGGCTCTGTATCTTTAACACCAGCCTGTTTCATCTTACATGTTTGGGTTCGAAATAACAACAGCAGAGTATCGCAACTGAATACTGTTCACTATGAAATCTTGTTTCTATGGTATAACAGCGAGCTATTGCGCAAGCAAATTTGTGGTTTCTGTAATCAGCGCCTGCATATTGGTGGTGGGGGTCTGTCACCACGAAAAGTTGACAGAGGGAATAGCCCCAGGTTTAGTCTATAGATATAAATTTGTGTCACACACTGCTAATAAATTGTGTTTAACCTTTTTGGTTTACATTTTTACGCTATAATTCCTACAAAACTAACTTTAGTTAAAAACATGAAAGGTATCACAAAATATTTCTCAATTTGCATCGTTACTTTTCTAACAAGAGAGCCATGTTTTCTTTTGTTTCTATAATTGAATTCATGGCAACTGTGATCTACGAAAGTTCACAACTTCCAGTTTTAGCACATTCCAAAAAAATTATATATTTATGGTAGAATATTTAAAAAAACTTATTGTTTTCGTAATGAAAAGCTGTTTTTAGAATGCTGAACAATAGACAGGGTATTTTATTTAAAAAATCAAGGTTGGTGCCACTTCAGGTTATTTTCGGAAGTACAACATGGGGTTTAATACATGGATTTGCTAGAAAATGTGGTCCTAAACCATACTTCTGAAAATAGGTTCTCTACAGCATATAACAGAAGAGCTATCAGCTAGTGCGTTATTTTTGGAACAGATGTTATGTTATAGAAAAGATATAAAAAATATATAAAATATATAAAAAATGCACTTTTAGAAAATTTAAGCAAATTAATACGTAAATTTGAAAATATTTTTTAAATCTGTGCCCAAAATTTTTCTACGTATTTAATTTTTTTTATTATCAACTTCTTCTGTATCTTATCAATTAAAACTTCTAAAAGGGCTGTTGCATTATATACAGATAGTGGGTATCTACACTTATAAACATTTAAACGGCAACATGCTAGTGGTATGATGTGAAAAACATTTAACATTAGTACAATTTTAAATAAACAAAAACCCACCACCGTTCTGGAACAGCCATTCTAGAAATATTAGGATAAAAGGAATTGAAGTGGTTAGTATTGTTCTAAAACGAGCAAAAACTACAATAAAACTCATTTTTACTCATTTACCGAAGTACACAGTTAACTTCAGAAATTCAGCCGTTAACATAAAGCAACTTTATTGCTCCATAAACTTTACAGATTAATACAAGAGGAAGAGTTACAACAGTTATTATTTATAGTCAGTTGCAAATAATAACGAAGATGAAACTTATTATTATTAATAATAATGAGTAGATTTTAAAACCTACAATTTTTTTATTTAATTATATGCTTTATAGTACTGAAAGTATATACAGATTTTATCATTTGAGAATTAATTATGCAAGTCACTTTATGTAACCTTTAAATAAATTTAAAATTGTTACATAAATTGACCACCCTGAACGTGTTAGTGTGAGATCTATTCATTGTTGCCAACAAATAAGAAAAGCTTTAAAAACCTTTGATTAAAAAAATACTGATATCACCAAGGTGCAAAATAAATCTTAGAACTTATGAGAGATGGCAACAATGTCATTTACTGCAGAAGCTTAGGTGGTTATTTCGGATAGCAATATTAAAATGTATAATTTTCATACTTACATAAAATAATAAAATACAAAAATTTACATTATGAAACGTTAAATAATAATAGACAGAAACAAAGAAAAAAAAAAGAAAGAATAAAATACTTACATTAATATTAAAAGAACCAACATCCCAGCAAGAAACAGTTAAAAATTATATTAAAACAAAAGTTGCAAGTTCATTAAAATACAAAAAAATTAAATACAAGCAAAAAATATTTTTTGAAATTTCAGGAACGTGTACAAAACTTGAATAAAAAGGATAAAGGTAATAGGGAAAGGTAAACTAATATTCCTATGAATGCTGTTCCAGAAGATTAACAACAGGAAGAGATCTAGATTGTAAACCATCACCAAATTAATAAATTTTATACACATCAAAGAATGGCATTTGGAGGCGAGTTTATGTAGCAGAATAAAAACTACTTTTAAGCTGAGTATAACACCGGAGACCAGACACATTATAAATTGCAATTTAGTAAATATTTTAATTTTTACCATGATAACTTGTTAAAATAATCACATACCTAATATATTGTTTATAGAAATAAATAATTTTAAATTATCTTGATATGGATATCAAACTGCAATAGAAAGACTGTTTGTGTGTTTGACCTTAATATGCACTTCTTTTTCTATGTTATTACTTTTTGTATTATAGCATACAACTATTATACTTTCACTTAATTGTTTATTGAGTTTTTATTCAAAGAACTGTTGTTTGATACTATGGATGAGATGCGATTTATAAATTGAACATCAACAAAGTATGCACTAAACAACTTTTAGTAATAAGAAAAGATTTGGTTTCAATTATGGCTAGAATAGACGCACATAATAGAGGGCGTTATTAGTTTAATTCCCCGTTAGTTTTAAACTTTTAGTAAGGTAAATTTTTCATAGAATCTATATTTACTAAGACATGTGTTACTTTTTGCTCGCCCTATACACAGAGTGGCTAGGAAAACTCCGCCCACTTTTGTTGCGGCGGTCAAGAAATTCTTTACTAAAGCGCCATCTCTTGACCGCCGCAAGAAAAGTGGCCGGGGTTTTCCTAGCCACTCTGTAATTTAAAACGAAAAAAAATTTAAATAAAAATATTGCCGAACTGTTTGACGATGTCTTGGCATTCTATTTATAATTTAAAATTCATCAACTTCCCGTTTTTACTATGGAACTTCATTTAGTGTTTTTAGTTTTACACAAAGTTTAGTTTGTTGTCCTGGCACCAAATTTAAATTTGGGAATATTCAGGAATTTTCAAAAAAACCCCATTTGGTAATTTTCCCAGATGTCCATCACTAGAAATTATACTTGGCAATAATAGAAATGCATTATATGATGTACAGGTGACTAATCTAGCACTTCTGGCTTAACCTCCAATTTCTGTAAAAAGATGGCCATGAAATCAACACTTGTTAGGCATTGAAAGTTATTGGTAAATTTAAACAGCGACAACTAACTGTAAAATAAAATTTAATTGCGTCAAAAATATTCTAAACAAACGTTTATCACCTTGTAATGCACAAGACAGATAACAACATCAAAGTATGTTGAAGCCTCGATTTGCCTATTTCTTGCAACAGTAGGCCCAAGTGCCACACAAAATGAATTTTTGGGTTGTAAACTTCAGTGGGAATACATTGTATTAGTTGTCAACTCTCACACAAAGCAATCTAGCTACGTTTGCCTAGAATTTACTATTTTAATTATTGTATGTATTTTCGTAGTATTTTGAAATTATGAGTTTGACTGAAATAGAAAGAACTGAAATTTTAACAATGTTTGATTATGGTGATAGAAGTCAAACATAGGAAGAAGTTTGGCTTTTATTTAACAACAAATACCCACAACGGCCATCTATTACACAATCAACAGCAAAATTGAAAAAAATTATTTTTAAGACAAAATACTCACTGGGTACAAAGAACACTTATTTGAAGGTAGTTTGACTGGGGAAAGCTATTAGGAATTCATTTAAAATGAATCATTCCTACATTAGCCGTATTGTTTCCCAACGATGCAGATCCAGACACACCAAACAATAACATCTGGTTCCAACAGGATAGAGCTTCACCGCATTATGCAGTTAATGTATTTGCATCAAATTTTCCCAAACAGATGGATTAGTAGACGAGACCTATGGAGTCACCAGCCAGATCCCCAGATCGTATACCTCTTGGTTGTTTTTTGCAAGGGTACTTAAAAAGTAAGGTGTATACAAATAGACCTAACAATGTAGATGAGCTAAAGGAGCGAATTTGGCAAGAGAGATACATTTAATAACACCAACAATTATTGAAAATGTTTTACAAGAATTTGTTTTTTGCCTTGGTCATTGCCAGGCTGTAAATGGGCATAACTTTGAACCGTTTATTCAGATTATTTTTAGAGTTAACTTAAAATAATATTTATTTTGTAATTTTTTGACGTTATTTAATTCTCAGGTAATGTATCCGTTGTTTCGATAATTTTCTTATGCAATCACATACAATTTTTATATCGTTGTATAAACTAGCATCTCTATAAAATGACATAAAAAATGTTACTATTTAAATAAAAATATAAAGATGACGTCCCTAACTATAAATAAATTGACACAAAAATTTGTGGCCACAGAAACGTGTTTTAAACTACATTGTTATACGGGTTCAACGATTTTTGCGTTTAGTTTAGATTTACGATTTTTAATGAATAATTCATTCCATGCTTTAAGCACGCACTGTATACCGTCTGTCTATAAAGTAACTCCCCCCCTCACTAACTTTTGAACGACTTGATATTTTACCACAAAATTTGGTGTGCTTGAATGGGAAATGAAATACTATTTTCTAGCCAAAAATTAAATTTTGTATTATTCAAAATGGCGACTGGGCGTCATTTTGAAATTTTTTTTTAAATAGAAAGGGGGGTCGAGTGACACCTCATTTGAAAGGTCTTTTAGTTCTGCGTCTGATTCTAGAGTTTCAAAGAAAAATATTTAGTCATAATAAAATGGCGGTTTTTAAACAAATGGACTCACTCAATTCAAAATTGTTTTGATTTTTTTATCCAGGGTCGAGCGACACCTCATTTAAAAGGTCTTTTAGTTCTGCGTTTGATCCTAGAGTTTCAAAGAAAAATATTCAGCCATAACAAAATGGCGGATTTTAAACAAATGGACTCACTCAATTCAAAATTGTTTTGATTTTTTTACCCAGTAGTCCACTTTTTCATTTGCAGGATAAAATTTTCCCAGAAATATCTTAGGTGGCTGGAAATAATATTGAAAACGTTATGTTCCAACAAGATGGTGCACCGCCTCATTATTATAGACCTGTTTCTGACTTTCTCAACGAACATTTTCTTGGAAGATGGATTGGTAGGCGGGAGCCTGTAGAATAGCCGGCTCGCTCCCCATATTTAATTTCCTTAGATTTTTTTCTATGGGAATATCTGAAATCGAAAGTGTACAGAACCCGCTCAGAATTGATTGAAGATCTGGAGCAACGCATTACAGAAGTTTGCAGAAATATCACTCCAGAAACTTATGAAAATGTAAGGCGGGAATTTCATAACCGACTTTTTATGTGCCAAGAAATGAATGGTAAACATTTCGAACACTTAATTTCTTTGTGCTTTTATTCTTAGTTTTTTTTAAATAGACTTCTTTATCTTCAAACATTGCCATTTTGTTATATCTGAATATTTTTCTTTGAAACTCTAGGATCAGACGCAGAACTAAAAGACCTTTCCAATGACGTGTCACTCGACTCCCCTTTTCATTTAAAAAAAAAATTCAAAATGATGCCCAGTCGCCATTTTGGATGAAAAAATTTTAATATGGGCCTGAAAAATTGTATTTAATTTCCCATTACAGCACACCAAATTTTGTGGTAAAATATCAAGTCGTTCAAAAGTTAGTTGGGGGGAGAGGGATTACTTTATAGACACAGTGTATACAAAAACCATCAGTGCAGGCTCTTTCCTTTAATGTTTTTCCCAATATATTCCAAGTCCTACAGTCAATGATTTGCTTAATAGAAGAATGTCGCTTAGGTCTACTCATACACCTAACCTAACAGGAGACCTTTTGAAAGTAACCTTAAAAATGTTAATTATGTTTCTCAGTCTTATTAACAGTCTGAAAAAAATATCTAATAACGTAATATATTAACAATAACAAATTCAGTCTTGTTTGAAATGATGTTCCTTTATACTATCCAGCTAATAATTTTATTTCAGATAAATCGTATTATAAAAAAAATAGGATTATTTTTGTCATAAAAATAAACAAATTTATAAAACAAAAAATAAAAAGAAAAACAACTAATATCACTGTTACATTTGTATTAACTACTCTAATTGCATATTATTTTCAATAACAAAAGGTATTAGCCGTAAACACACTTCGTACAATAAGTCTGCTAAAAATACATTGTAAAAGAAGAATTAAAATTGGATGGATTGATTTTATTGATACAGCTATTTGTATTTACAATGGTTATGTAACAAACCATAGAATATTATATTAGCAGAGGAGAACTCAGATGATTTTGGGATTGTAGTAAACGATTTACCGTTTTCAAACATTTTATTTTCAGACAAAACCGTTTCTCTTTGTAGTTTGATATCCACACATTCGTTTCATGAGAGTTATTAATGTCATGATATGTAAGATAACAAATTATATGGAAAGAAATCACAAAATATGTTTACATAAAATTACTTTTCAGTACAAAATACTATTTTCAACATTTCCTGCAACTAATTTTTACTAATTTGAGCATACACCAATTTCCTCTTCTACTGATGGTGCAATACATAATAGGTAAATGTTTACACATCATATCACAAGCACTTTTTTGACTATATAAGTTACTCTTTTAAGCGTTTGACAATAATGATGCCATCCAATCACCCTTAATAATTATAAAAATGACACACAAGTACGGTGCTTACAAAACTAATGTCAATCACACCACATCGTTTTAATCTCAAAAGTCAAATGCTTCAAAGAATAATCTCTACTTGTTATATTTACAAATATATATTTGTTCTAAACTGCACACCTCAGTCAAAGTGCTAAAAGTGCCGCTTTGACAACGTACAAAGTTAGGAAATCATGACTAGGACAAAGAAACATTCATGTCTTTTTTTATGCAACAATTTTAAATGGAATGATCTAACTGGATATTATAATAACATACAAATTTGAATAATTTAAGTACGGCTAGGAATATTTAAATATAGTGTTAATTTTTATTATTTTTTGAAGTTAAGCATATTATATACAGTTCAATGCTATCACACTAATAATGGCTTTGCTGTTTTTTTCCCTATAAATTTACAAACATCAAAACATATACTACACTACTTTAAAAGTATTTAAACCAAACAGAAGTTTTTACAAAAAAAAAGCATGACTTGAGAACATTAATCTAACTTTTGTGACATGATAGTCATATTTTAAATAATACTGTAAATGTTTCAAGATGCCAAATTGCGTAATTAAAGGTGTACAGGGTGGTCCAATTTCCAATACCTACTTTTGTTTCGACATACAGGGTGAAAATGACAAGTTCGACATTTTTCCAAGTTACAACCATTCATTTATTTTTATAGATATTAAAAATCAAAAAAACACACTCTTTAGGCAGTTTCTCAAGTACAATTGAATATTTAAGTCAGATTTGTTCTATGAATTTTATAATGAAAGCTACGACATAAAGTTGTATTTTTTTAAACGAAAACCATAGTTGTCCATGGCGTAATTGAAAAGAATATTTTTTACTCTTTAACTAGTTTATTTTATCAACAGTTGCCCGTGTTCAATATTATATCAAAAGAACAGTTGAAATACTTCAGTTAGTACTTAGTTAAGAAAAAAAATAGACTACTGTAAAACTAGCAACTAGCCGTTATCGTTTTGTTTTAATATTGAACACGCCAACTGTTGATAAAATAAACAAACTAAAATCACTTATAACTTTGCAAAAAAAAAGGAAGTTACTGTAATTCTGTTTAAAGCATTCGAATCGCCTTAAAAATTTGACTAAATAATGTATCACCATTTTTTTAGCTCCATTAATAACAGACATACCCTTTTATAACCATCAAAATTGGACCACTCTGTACATATGCGTTGATATTTTTATGGCTGCTAAGACCCGAGTCTCAATTGTCACAAAATTCATTTCTATTACCTTACAAAGACAAGCAAAGCCACATTTTTTTAATACATTATTTGATTGAATACTAACCGAGTAAACTGGATTGCATTTTCTTTATCATTATTGTTTATATTGTCCAAGCAATTGTTTCCTTTAATTGTTATTTATCTCTTGGACAGGTTTACAAAATCAATGGAACATCTTAAAGAAAGACAATCCAACTATAAGCCTCTAATGACTTTAAAAGAGCAAAAATAATTACCTAAAGTAAAAATGTCCAAGAGATATGTTTTATGCAGTGCTTTGCTACACATTAAGAGGGATTACCTGATGATTGCAGACTTATCTTGCCTGATCTCTCCCGTGATTTCACAGGAAGACTGAACGGAGCACAGCCGAATGGATCTTCCGATACCGACATCACTAGACTTTCACGGGACTTTACTCCTTGAATACCTATTTAAATTTGTTTATGTTAATTAATAAAAAGTGTTCTAATAATGCATTTTAACTATTTCAGTTTTTTTCATATTTCACAACATTTCTCTCATTTTCCCGTCGTCGTATTTCTTTTCATAAGTGAGATCCCAATACTTGCAAGTATTCATATATTATTTTTTATGTTAATCAATAACACAAGCTTAAAATAATCAAATTAATTACTGGTAAAATCTTTTAACATTTATTGCCATTTTAGTAATTATTTTTTTAATATTTTTCTTTTGACCCCTTTCAAAAGTGATCATAGCAGACATTACAAAAGGTGGCAAGATCATGAATACACTACAACCAAATTTGTTTTACTTACTACTTTGGCTGCCTCTTCTAATCTTATCAAATTCTGCCCCAAAAATATGATCCTCAGTCATCTGACTAAACGGAGGGTCTTCAAAGGGGTTCCAGTCTGCAATATCGGCAGAGAGAGATCGATTATCAAGACCTACAGTACGACTAATATCGGTACTAGAAGCAGAACAACCAGGGGGAGCTATTTGGAAATCCCCTACTGGAACTGCAGGTGGCGATTCATTACTTCGGGGTTTCATTGAAGATTCGTAAGGTGCCAAAAATTGTGATGTTTCAGTAGCATAGACCCTAAAATGATATGATTGTTAATGTAATAAGTAACAAAAACGAAACAATTCAAACTTACTTATTGAAAGCCGTAGTATCGCTCATATTACGACGATGCCCTCTTGGTACAGATAAAGAAGGTGAATTAGGAGGGGTTTCAGTTGTGCCAACCACACTCTGACTGGTTGATTCCACAAGTCCAGACTTAGCTGGAGCTCCTGGAAGCAAATTTCCAGAACCCGAGAGATTCTGATCGGGCGTAATGGGAGAAACAATATTAACAGGCACGTTACTCTGACTAAGTGAAGCTTCCACTTTGACCCCACTATTAGCAGCTATCTCTAATTCAGCTTTACCTGCTTCATCCCTAAAGGGATCCGGGTAGATGGAAGACTGGAATAAATTTTCCAAGTTTTTCTCGCTGGTCTCCTGATTAGGCATCGGGAAAAATGGTTGGGTGTTCTGGAATGGAGAAGTGGAAGAGAAGTTCGGGGTAGTGGCAGGAAAGGCTGCGGAATATGTGGTATTAGAAGTATAATTTTGCTGGTTTAAATTGGTTCTCTGAAATTGGTTATCAGTGAAAGTTACCGGGCTCTGGGATTTTTTAACTGTCGTTGGACTAGGGCTTAATGTAAGTGGGATGTTGTTTAAGACTAACGGATTTGCTGAGCTGCCCTTGGGTCGCTGTCGTGGCATCACACTTGTTCCCTCCACTAATGGAACCGAGACAGGTTTGTTTGATGCTTTTATTTGGGTTTGCATTTTTTTTGCTTCTGCTTCTGATTGTGGTATGGGAAGGTCTTCTAAGACTGGAATAGCTACTTTCTACAATACAAATTATAACCAAGAGGTTTTTTTATGTTAAAATATCAAACAACTTACATGTAAATTTTGTACTGGATTTTCTTTGCCTAACAATGGGAATGCAATACAAGAAACTTGGAAAATGTCTGGTCGCCTTTCTGAATCAGGTTCTAACATATAACCTAAAAACAACAAAAATTTAATTTTTTTTGTGATACAATAAAACAATGCATAACAAAAATGACTAAACTACTTATTTATATTTAAATAAAATTTATACTTACGAATTAGTTGATGTAAACCTTTAGAATATCTAGAATTATCAGGAATGCAAAAATTACCACTCTGAATTGCTAAACTGCTTTCTCCAAATGGCAAAGTAAAAAAACATAACTTATAGAGTAAACATCCGAGTGCCTGCAACGAAAATATGCTCAGCTACTCCTTGAAATTCTTCAGTAAGACAATGGATTTGTTTAATGTAATGCAATTTATGGATCCCGTAAAAAAACTTTTCTTATCTAGAGATAACTGAATAATGCACCTTCCTTATTTGATGGTGAATTCTTGGAATGTCACTTAACAGTTTTACTGATAGTCCAGTGTAGTAATTACTGTGGCAATTCTTTAAACAGAAATAATGTTAAGGAAAACAAATAAATTCAAATCGTTGTTTACCAGCTTCTATACTATATGAATAAAGTTTGTGGTAAAAATTATGCCAGAGAAATTTGTTATTAAATAATAACGCCTTTATCCCACTAGCAACATAAATAACTACTAGTGTTACCCCAGCGCACAATGCACTGACAGACTGAGCTGAGCGTTGACTGAGGCGGCTAAATGCAGTCACGTGATGCATTAGTTCCAAGAGGAGACGCGACGTTGGTGTAGATGTCGCCTCAAGTAAAGCGCGTTTAGCAGACTTTCATATATAAATTAAAACAATTATTATTGAAAAATCGACGTAGAATAAAAATATAAAAATGTTTCATGTTCCATCTCAGGATAGCGACCTTTCATTGAAAAAAAATGGTCCAAATTGGTAAAGCGGTAGCCGCTTGAGGAACCGGAGAAAAATACCCTTTGAGCTTTTATATATGTATGGATTATTGTTGAAATTTACATTGTTTTAAATCATTTAAACAATGAAAAAGAGTAAAAATTATAAAAACATTTAATATTTTTTAAAAAGATAACAAAGACATTCAACCCTTTAAATTTTTAATTTTTACAAAAATGCTAAAAAAATTCGTTCAAAGGTGTTGAACATTTCGTTATAATCTGTAAATATTATGTAATTTTATAAAAAATGTTAAACAACATTTACATGTTTTTACCTCATTATTTATTAACCAATGTGCAGGAGCCTGTAGTCAAGGCAAACTAAGCGTTCCGAAGGCACTTTTTACTGATATTAATCAACTAACAAATTTCTCTGTCATATTTTTTATCATAAACGTTATTCATATAGTATAGAAACTGGTAAACAACGATTTGAATATATTTTTTACACTAAACTTTATATCTGTTCCCAACTAACCACACTGGACTATGATAGCAATGCAATGTGGGGTTGCCAAACTTTCTATTGTGAACATTAATTTTATTAAAATTACCAATTTGATGCAAAACTGATAAAGTTAGATTTTAAGAACATTTTAGCCTAAATATTGGCAGCATTGATATTTATTATAATGCGTTTAAGCAAAATACTACTATTAAATTAAGTGCAATTAGACTTCGTGCTTCGCAAAACTTTAAATATCAAGTTCCACTTTTCTGTCTTACCCAAATATCCGCTTTTGTAGTAATAGGCGTCCCACAATACATATCCACCATTTCTGGAGCTCGATAACTAAGGGTAGTATAGCGTTTAATTTCTTCTTCTACTGCAGTAGCTCCATGAGTTGAAGGATTTAGCACCCGTCCAGTGGCAGAGCCAAAATCACATATCACATAATTACCATTCTCGCCCACTAATATATTTTCTACCTATAAACAAAAACAAAATGTTTTAAATTACTAGCTCTATGAAAAAATCAAATAAAACAAAAACCATTTTTGAGTAGTTTTGATGCCAGAATAACCATTTTGGAGAAAATCTAGAATTTTTTTGCGTAAAATACACTAAAATGTTCGCCTTTTCTATGCAAGTCCCAATTAAGAGCTTGATGGTTGTCGTTTTCAGCTGTTGCAAGTACACGTGCATTTATTTTCAATTTAAAATACAATGTGTCCATAAAGTAACCCCCCCCCCCTCCAACTAACTTTTGAACGACTTGATATTTTTCTACAAAATTTCGTGTGCTGTAATGGGAAATTCAATACTATTTTGCAGACCATACTAAAATTTTGTATCATCCAAAATGGCGACTGGGCGCCATTTTTGAATTTTTTTTAATAGAAAGGGAGGTCGAGTGCCACCTCATTGGAAAGGTCTTTTAGTTCTGCGTCTGATCCTAGAGTTTCAAAGAAAAATATTCAGCCATAACAAAATGACAATGTTTGAAGATTTGAAGTCTATTTAAAAAAATTAAGAATTACGAAATGTTTACCATTCACTTCTAGGCACATAAAAAGTCGGTTATGAAATTTCTGCCTTACATTGTCATAAGTTTCTGGAGTGATATTTCTACAAATTTCTGTAATGCGTTGCTCCAGTTCTTCAATTGTTTCTGAACGGGTTCTGTACACTTTCGATTTCAGATATTCCCATAGAAAAAAATCTAAGGAAGTTAAATCTGGGGAGTGAGCTGGCTATACTACAGGACCCCGCCTACCAATTCATCTTCCAAGAAAATTTCCATTGAGAAAGTCAGAAACAAACCTCTAATAATGAGGCGGCGCACCGTCTTGTTGGAACATAACGTTTTCAATATTATTTCAAGCCACCTGAGATATTTCTGGGAAAATTTAGTCCTGCAAATGAATAAGTGGACTACTGGATAAGAAAATCAAAACAATTTTGAACTGAGTGAGTCCATTGGTTTACAATCCGCCATTTTGTTATGGCTCAATATTTTTTTTTAAACTCTAGGATCAGACGCAGAACTAAAAGACCTTTCAAATGAGGTGTCACTCGACCCTGGATAAAAAAATCAAAACAATTTGGATTGAGTGAGTCCATTTGTTATGGCTGAATATTTTTCTTTGAAACTCTAGGATCAAACGCAGAATTAAAAGACCTTTCAAATGAGGTGTCACTCGACCCCCCTTTCTATTTAAAAAAAAATTTCAAAATGGCGCCCAGTCGCCATTTTAAATGATACAAAATTTAATTGTTGGCTAAAAAATAGTATTTAATTTCCCATTAAAGCACACCAAATATTGTGATAAAATATCAAGTCGTTCAAAAGTTAGTTAGGGGGGGGGGGGGGTTATTTTATAGACAGACGGTATACCATACCATAAGCAAAATGCTGATCTGTTTTGACAAGCTTTTGTTGCTTAAGGTACCGGTCTAAGCTACAGGCTGACCGAGCATTAGCTCGGAGCACTAAAAAGATTATACACTGTGTCCATAAAGTACCTAACCCCCCCCGCCATCTAAGTTTTGAACGACTTAATATTTTACTACAAAATTTGGTGTGCTTTAATGGGAAATTAAATACTATTTTTTAGCTCATAATTAAATAATGTATCATTCAAAATGGCGGTTGGGCGCCATTTTGAAATTTTTTTTTAAATAGAAAGGGGGGTCGAGTGACACCTCATTTAAAAGGTCTTTTAGTTCTGAGTCTGATGCTAGAGTTTTAAAGAAAAATATTTAGCCATAACAAAATGACAAACGTTTGATGTAAAGAAGTCTATTAAAAAAAACTAAGAATTAAAGCAAAAACAAATGAAATTAAGTGTTCGAAATGTTCACCATTCACTTCTTGGCACATAAAAAGTCGGTTATGACATTCCTGCCTCACATTTTCATAGGATTCTGGAGTGATATTTCTGCAAACTTCTGTAATGCGTTTTTTACAGAAATGTCACTCCAGAAACTTATGAAAATGTAAGGCAGGAATGTCATAACCGACTTTTTATGTGCCAAGAAGTGAATGGTGAACATTTCGAACACTTAATTTCATTTGTTTTTGCTTTAATTCTTAGTTTTTTTTTAATAGACTTCTTTACTTCAAACGTTTGTCATTTTGTTATGGCTAAATATTTTACTTTGAAACTCTAGGATCAGACTCAGAACTAAAAGACCTTTCAAATGAGGTGTCACTCGACCCCCCTTTCTATTTAAAAAAAAATTTCAAAATGGCCGAAACCGCCATTTTCAATGATACATTATTTAATTATGAGCTAAAAAATAGTATTTAATTTCCCATTAAAGCACACCAAATTTTGTAGTAAAATATTAAGTCGTTCAAAAGTTAGATAGGGGGGGGGGGGTTACTTTATGGACACAGTGTATATTATACAAAGTGCGACAGAGGCATTTTTTAAGAATAAACTTAAAACTTTATTTAAGGACATACAAGATTAGGATATTTAATGCCATTTTTATTTTAAGAACAATTTCTTCTAAATACCCACCGTTGTTATCCTTAGATCATTACTTCAATTGGGCAATTGTAGTTGAATGAGTTCAGAATACATTTGCTTTTAAACCCCTTTTAGCCATGTGGGCCGTAGTGTCCAATTTTCTTGCCCACAATACAACAGTGTTTCAAGACAGAACGCCCCTATGTTTACGCCAGGTATGTTTGATTGAAATAAAAAGGAATGTGATAGAAGTTAAGGGGAAAGTGACGGAAATAATATAGAAAGAAGTGATACAAATACATGAGAATACATCATACACACCCTAGTAGCAAGCAGCACAAAAAAACGATAAATTTAAGGATTTAAGTGATTACCAAAAATATTGCAACTTGCAACCCAGATAGTTTATACTTTCCTCTTAGCTATTAGGCCAAACGATGGTGCTTCTTAGGATGAGAAAATGTACTATTACGTCTAGTTTCAACTGTTATCCTCTAATTTAAGCTGGTTTGTATTTTATTTATATTTTAATTATTTATTCGCTTCATTCTTTTAATATGATAATGTTTAAATTAGTGTATTTGGTAATATAATAGATATTTACGATATAAGTATCGTAATAAATCATATTACGATATGAGATAGGAAAATTGTCAAACGAGGTCGTAAGGCCGAGTTTGATAACCTATCGAATATAGTAATATGATGTTACGATAAGAATATTGTACAACGTTTTATCTACTTTCATGAAATTTTAAATTTAAGAATAAATTTTAAATTGTCATTGAGAAATGTCATTAGTGACATTCATTATTATTAGTAGGCTGTTATTCAATTTTCATTAATATCTAGGTTTCATTTTTTATTTTATCATCTTTCAGTTTGTTGTAAAATAATTACGTCGCTTGCACAAATTGAGATAAATTATTGGAAATGGATCATTACGAAGACAGTCTGCCGTCAGATATTGAAGCACTAGCCAATGGGGCTATTTCAGTCCTGATTCCCGCAAAGTCCAAAACCAGGTGTGAGCTAGAATATAAAAAATTTGAAGATTGGTGTGTAGCAAAAAAAAACATCGACATCTGGATTGCAAATTTCTAATTGTAAAAAATGTATCATAAATGTGTACAACAAATAATTTGCTTGTTTTGTTAAAATATTTATAATAAATAATTAATATTTCGTATCATACTGTTATTTTTATATCACAATTCATTATGGTGTCGTAATAGAAATTTGGGTATCGTAATAGAAATTCGGTATCGCAATAGCTCATTACGATATGCCTTTTAGTATTGTAATATTGATATTACCTAATGAAAGTAGATAAAATGTCAATTTTAACATCACACTTAAGTCAGAATACCCCCCTTCCCTAGTTAAAAATTTCTTATTAAATAATTCAAACATAGATAGGTTATATTTGCTTGCCAAACCACCAAGAAAAGAATTAATAATCTTTAAAAATTTTTAAACTAATGTTTTCCTTCACTTCTTGTCTCTTTTAATTTTTTAGGTTAACAAACTTACTTTTAAATTGCTATTTACCAAGCTGCAAATATTAAGCCACTAATTTCTTTTTCAAGGTTGTTAATATGACAGAAACAATTATGCAATAAAACAACAAGTAATAAATTTGCATTTACATGCCTAAATACACGTGTGCCTTTATTTTGTTACAATTATATTATATTACACTACATATGGAATTACAAACTACACATTAATTTGATACATCATGACCACCAAAATTGCTCTTTTCACTTCCACTAGAAGATAGTGCTGTATCTTTACGAATATTTTTAATTTTATGCCTCATAGCATCATGAAAACGTCGCCCAAAGGAAGAAGTATGTACAACCCTTTTAGATATGGGAAGCTTACTTGCTTTTAATTTAAAACCTTGTGATTTTCTTTGTTTAACAGCTGTCTTTAATTCAGTTTCAAACTCACCATATGATATGTTTTTTGAGCTTGCCGTCTTCACTGGTTTGGGTAACGCTGCGATATTTAAATTATTCGATAACTGATTCATTGATTTTAATTCATATATAGACATATGACCTGAAGTACTAGCAGAGTTAGCATCACTTGATATACCATTTTTTGTACTTCCGTTATTTGATAACACAGAATTCTCAGCAATAGGCGGCATAGGTAGCGGAGGGGGTTGTGGTACAGCTGATGTACCAGGGATGCAGGAATACGAACGGGAAGTCATTTCATGTCTTCCTTGTAGAGTATTTACTGGAGAAACTCCAGCTCTAGGAATCAAAGAAGAGGGTTGAATTGTCCTATGAAAACTAGATGGTGCCATAGTTCCATGTGAAGGAGTTGTATGTGTTATTGCTCCCAGTTTTGAGGAAGAAATATTTGTTCCAAAAGACGTAGATTGTGAATCTATTTCTTGGAAAGAAGTAGTGAAAGAAGACTGCTTAATTGTTCCAAATGGGACAGGTGATGAAGTTGTCCCACATAAAGGAGTTTTCGAAACAGTTGAAGTTGAAAAGCTAGGAAAGGCCAATCCGGATGAAACCGGATTGAATTTTGCAGATGAATTTGAAAATGGTTGTGTTATCTTGGACGACTCAAAATTATATTTCTGATGATTAAAAGTACTTTCACGTGTAGATTTTAACTCAGGCAAGTCATCCCAAGGCAATATACGAAATGGTGGAGGTAGGGGTGGTGGTGGAGGTGGCAAACTTTTAGGCATAAATGGCCACAATCCAGGTATATTTAATTTCTGGGGCCCACTAACATTCAATACATGAGTATAGGGTATTAATTTTCCAGATGCAACGGAGATATAACCAGCAGGTACTTTACCATAATTAATATCAGAATATTGTAATGTTTTCAATGGGATATCATTCGATTGTTTTGACGAATAATGAGTATTGTGCATCTCTGTTTCATCACCACAATAACAATCATGTTGTCCAGGACGTAACTTTCCTGTATCATCATACAAAGAATGAATAATTTGCTGTGGTAATTTTTTTGGTTGCAGAGGAATCTGAGGCTCCTCATTACAAAGACAATTATTAATTTCCTGAGGTAATAATTTTTTTGATTGCTGAGGTATCAATTTTTTTGGTTGCTGAGGAATCTGAAGCTCCTCGTTACAAAGACAATTATCAATTTGCTGAGGTAATAACTTTTTTGATTGCTGAAGTATTAATTTTTTTGGTTGCTGCGGTATTGAATTTTTTGGTGGCTGAGGCATCCGAGGCTCTTCATTACAAAAACAATTATCAACTTGTAGAGGTTTTAAAATTGTTCTGTGCTGAGACATTTGTGGTTCCCAATCACAACGGCAGTTGTCGAGTTGCTGATATAATTTTTGTTGTTGTTGAAATGTTTGAGTTTCCTTATCGGAAAAATAATTATTAATTTGCTGATGTTGCAATGCTTTCTGTATTTCTTGTAATGTACCGGTAATTCCTACTAAAGCAGCATTTATATGAGTTAATGTTTCTATGTGTGAACATGACACCGTGTTATGCATACCATTTTCTTGTTTTTGTATTTCATATCTGCGTGACGAATCGTTTGTTGATAATAATTTTTCAACATATTCCTCACAAGCAGTCATACATTTGTGATATTCCTTCGTATCAGTTTGTGTATCATTTTCTCTGAACTTGATAGAAGGTGAATAGAAGCTTCGAGGTGAATTGCCTGCATCTTTACATTCAGCTTGCAGTTTAGCATTACAAGTCCCTTTACAGAGTTCATCATAGGTAGGAATTTCTTGATAACCTCCCACCTCTGGCATTATTTGTTGATGGTTTAAAGGGAACGAAACTGGTGTCTCATAGTACGAAGATTGTGGCATATATGGAAATTGGGGTGCTTGTGGCATACAAAGGCCTGAGGATAAATTGAAAGATATTTTTAAAAAGTACAACAATTTTAATTAAGCCGATGTCCCACCGTACAAATTTTATAAAAACTTTTTATAAATACGATTTTTATACTGCGACAGCACAGTTTTATGGAAATGACGTCACGGTAAAATATTTTTACAGCTTGACAGATATTAGCTTTCATGTGAGTAAAGCAAAGTAAAAATTGGTGGGACGGGCATGCAGCTCATTTGCATCGCACTGCCAAGCTGTAAACATCCAATACAGGCTAGTGAAAAATAAGAGCAATGGAGTTTAGAAGCGTGCTTGTTGTCGTGGTGTTATACAAACACTTATATAATGAAGTGTACAATTTGAGCGACAGCATGGCTCCAGTTTCTGTAATTTTGAAGAAAACAGGCATTTCATTGAATGATGAAGGACCGCCCAACTAACTGGAAATTTGAATTTCTAGGCGAAACTACCTGCCAGACAAACTAGCTGTGAGCACGGTTAATATTGCTTTCCAGTTTGTACTTAAACTTTCTATTTTAAAAAACAGCAAAATCTAAAAATTAAAAAAAATAATAAAGCAAGCGCTAACCGCCATTTGCGTCACTCTTGCAAATTTAAACCTCACTTTTCAGTGCTGGGTCAAAAACGCTGATCAGGTTTTTATAAAAAAAATTTCAAAAAATGTTTACAGGAGACATCGACTTTAGAGTTTAAATAAAGGAAAAAAACCTTGTCTAGCAGAGCTTCTTTGCCCACATCCTGGACTAATTCCACCATAACAAGCATCAAGCATTTCAAAATATTTGGCACAAAGACAACCAACGTTTCTATTTTTGCCATCATTCACTAATTGTAATTTTAAACGAACGTTAAGAGGTTTTGGATTTTCAAATTTAAAATTGGAATCTGACATAGTTTTGCTTTCGGCTTTATAATTATGGACATAAGTTTTGCAGTCACAACAATCTACATTTTCTTTCACAATGCAAGGACTAGAAATAGGTTGATTTCGCATACGAAAATATTTTGGGCTGTAAGAAATATTTTTTATACATTACACCATCCATTTTCAGTTAGTATTTACCTACTGTCGGACTTCTTTACAATAATTACATTGATGGTTATTTTCGCAGTAAAGTTTTTTAATGCACGTGGGCATTACATAAAATATGGTTTTTAATTACCTCATTTCATAATTTTGACAAATACATAACTTTAATGATAAAATTTTGACAGAACTGCATTGTTAACTTGATTTTTGAGAAACATTTTCATTTGTTTTGTAACTACATCCATGTATGAATTTGTTATCGTGGAATTTGTTGGTGAAGTACAAGATTAGTTAAGTGTGTAGGTTGCCTCGTAACTTCCCGGCTGCGGGTCATATGGTATGCCAGGAGCACAGTACGCTGTAATAGTACTGGCAACTTGCTGACAAGCGACAATCCAAACGTGCGCGTTGCCATTGCACCAATAGATTACAATATAATTCTATGATCGCCTAGAGACGGCTTTTATTTAAACATTGAAAATGTTTGAAAGCATTATTTTAAACTGGCATACCCGATGACGTCATCTCACCGCGCTCTGATTTATTTTTAACTTTAATAATGTTGGAAATTTATTTAAAGGGTACTATCATGCATAAACATTTAGTCTGTACCCAAAAATGTTAAAATATACAAAGTGTTCCATTTAAAATAAGAAACCTGAAGTCAGTTGCGGTGAAACTGGAAGTGCAAAAATTGAAATTTATATCAAATAATAGTAAGTATGTATATTTCATTTGTTTTTCTTTGTCCTCTATTCCACTTTCTTTTCCATTTGTTTCTCAGTTTTCGTCTCATTCTTTTTTTTACAGGTTTCCATTTGGTAATCCTTTTCTCATCTCTGTTGGGACCCATCCTTTCCGCATGCCCCAGCTATTTTCCGTAGAACTTTTCTCTCAAATATTCTTAAAAGGTTTTCGCCTTTTATGGTTAAGCTCCACTATTTCTATCAGTAGTAAAAGGAGGAGTAGTTAAAATCTTAACTTATCCAGAAGAACAAGAATTGAATATGTTGAATTATTTTTTTTACACAAATTTAAATAAAGTTCGCCTCTCAATTTTAGAATCAACAAGTAAAAGACTATTGTGAAAAATTATTATAACAAAATAAACGAGTAAGCAACACTGTTATAAATAGCGGTAACTGCGATTGGTCAATTTGATAAATTAAAAAGCAAGGACAATCTACACAGTTGTCAAAAAGATACCCTAACCCTACAACCTTTTGGAGAAAAATGTCAAATTTCCAAAAATATCACATAAGCACCAGTCTACTTCACGAAAGAAAATCTAATACTACGTAAAAGAAATATAGTTAAAAAAAATTAATATGTATTAAAAATCAAGCTAATGCAAATAACAAGATTGCTTTCTCCAAACTTAATGAACAGACAGTTTTTAACGTGGCCACGAATAATATGTTTTTAAAACAAGTTGGCTGACAAATACTTTCAGAACATCCTGCTGACTCACTGCTTCTAACAGAATATTTCCGAGTTTAACATAATTTTTTTCTGATCTATACAAATAATGCACTAGTCTTACACCTTCACAGGAAGTAATTTCACGCAGTTGATAAACTATTCATTTTGCATTGCATGTTTATTGATTTAACATAAAATTTATTGTTTGTTACAAAAATATATCTTATTTCAGCACAAGTTACAGACTTACCTAAAGTACAATATGCAAGTTTTTTTTCATTAGTGATTTATAAACAGAAGAGTTTTTCTTACCTTTAGATCCCGATGAATAATAGGAGTTTGGCAGTGGTGCAATCTCGAGACAGCTTCACACGCATCACAGAATACGGTCAGCACTTCTTGCTCAGTAAAATTGGCTTTTCCACGTGCCTTCATCAGTCCTAATACATTATTTTGGCAGTAGGGCATCAGCAAAAGGACCTCGTAAACCCCACCGCCGGTAGCTGTCAGACTTGAATCCACATAACCAATTATATTTTTATGTCCACTTAGGTTGCTCTATTATGCAAAACACAAATATTAATAATACAGAAAATTAATGTTTAACAATAACTCACAGCAATTTGAATTTCCCTTTTTGCAACGTTGAGATCTTGTTCATTGTTAACATACATTCGTTTGAGAGCATAACGAACACCATTGTTGGCTTTGACAAGGTATACAATTGCAAAACCTCCTGCAAGAAAATTGATATTCTATCAGTGAAGATCCACCCCCTAAATTAAGTAGGTTAAGTTCACCTTCTGCTAAGATATCTTCCACAGTAACTGTGAGCCGCCCCACTGTGAATGCTTTTCCAACGACATTATTAGTTTCTTTAGAAGTATTATCAATTTTAGTTTCGATTTTGGAAAATAATTTTTTCATTTTGGTCGGTTATGTACGTAAAAAATACTAACATTGAGTTAATTGGCTATTTATTAGCACTTCTAAACCATGAAATCACAAATTTACGATTGTACACAAATTACATGTTTTTATTTTAATATCAAATTGAACTTTTTTTATTCTATGCTCTTATTAATTACACCTGCACTGCATTTTAGTGACGTTTATAAAATGGAAAAATGACAATAAAATGACACTTGACAGAAGTTTTGCACATTCTAAAGCTTCGCTTACACAAATGAGAATGGTTAGTTTACACTGTATACGCAAATACTGTTTAGCTAGTTAGCAGTTTTACCGAAATGTTCAAATTTCGATTCGTAAATTTCAACAGTTAACATTAAAACCTGTTGCCAGAATGGTAAACACTGCCGCCAACAGAAAAATGGGCGAAACAGGTCGCTGGCACTTTCTCATACTTTTTACGTTTTAAAATAACTGACTAAAAATAAAAAAATAGTAACGCCCCAGCGGTGAATTGAACTTGCGACAACCTGTGCAATACGATATCGTGTATCGTATAAGAATAGTGCTAATAGTTCAAACGCAAAGAGAACTTCATGTTCGATTGGCGCTCACTACAACTCTGTTTTAAGCACTCATTGTGAGTAGAGGATTCGAGGCGTAGTGAAAGACCGAGAATCGCATCATAAATCGCATGATCTAACGTGAACATTGCTCGTGTAGCGGCAATTGTACAGTGTAGCCCAGAGTCCAGAAACGTCAATCCGAAGACGTTCTACTCTACTACTCAATTGCAAGTTAGAATTGCGAGTTAGAAGTTATTTAATTTATGGTTGAATTGCTCAATTTTATAATGTAGTAGTAGTTTGTGCTGTATTAAGATGGTCGCATCCTTTTGAACACCCCGTATTTAGCTATATCAAATCTAGCACCCTAAACAAAATAAAAATTCTATTTATTTTCAGAATGAAAATTTCAAAAGTCAAAATTTTGGTCTTTTTGTAATATTTTTCTAAATTCTCTTTACATAATAATTCCTACTAAATTTTAGTAAATTAATGACTTAAAAACCGCAAAAATACACACAATGGACGACTCAAAAGCAAAAAAACAAGCAGCCTTCTGGCATTCGATGTTGGATAAATACCACGAACGTAACGATCGGTTGGAAGAACAACAGTGTCATCTTGAACATCGCCTCGAAGCAATGCAAGTTGCTGTGCCTGCAGCTCTTATGTGCAAAATGAATAAAAATGCGATTGTAAATCAAAGAGATATAACAAAATTCATATCGCAATTGGGAAATTCAAAAATGATGATGGCTAGTGAATCATCTATTGTTAGTTGTCCATGTAGTCTCTGTATGGCTAACAACAGTTCTTTTCAATCGGCTGGAAATAGTGGTTTAAGTTCTAATAGTTGTTCTTGCAACTCTTGTATGGGCGGTCAAACTCCTCAACCAAACACAAGAATAAGTAATGATAATTGTTCATGTAATCCTTGCCCATCAACTCCAGATCCAAGTAGATATTCAAGTGCGAGCAGGAACTTGGGGGCTTCACAACAAAGTGTAGCTACAGGTACAAATTTCAGTACTTAATCTTGCAATCCCTGCATAAAAAAATCTCTCCGTAGGTCCTGACAGCAGTTGTACTTGCATGGATACTGGTACAGCAACCCCTACTCCTCCTACGAGTCTTTGCACTTGCAATCCTTGTTTGGCTAACAGCACCTACTCAGCAGAATCCAGTATGCTGGAAAAAATAAGTGCCTTTTCATTGCAGTCGGCTGATTTGCTTTATATGAAGAAGTTGCATGAACTGGCAATTAAAGAGAAGCAAATGAAGCACCAACTTCAAGAAATGGAGCATCGAGAGCAGGCTTACTTGGAAACTTTACGACAGGCAGACAATATGTGGGCTTGCATGGAAGGATGCTACAAGCAGCGCTTATCAGATGTACAACAGAGTGGAGACAGCACATGTTTAAAATATGAAAAAATGAATCAGCAATTAATGGAAGAAAATACAAGACTTAGTGACGAATTGAAAGATCTTAGGCTAGAATTGAAACAGTGCATTGAACAAGTACAAGGACCTATTACTCGTCAATTAGAGAAAGAACGGCGTAAATCTGTACAATTGGAAGAAGACTTAGTGTGTGCTTCAACATGTATGGCTCATAAAGAATGTGCGTACATAAAAGATATGTGTAATTTACAGAATCAATTAAACGACACGTGCAAAAACCTTTGTAGTTTAAATGCTATGAACGACGAGTTAAAAAAAGAGCTGTGTAAATTAAAACGTAAATATACTGAACTTGAACAAGATTTAATTTGTCAGAAAATTAGCGAAGCACATACACTTCAACGATTGCAAGAAGCACTTGATGCGGAGCAAGATCGAAAACCTAAATGTGACTGTTCTGCAGGACCAGATTCTGGACCAAGACCAGAACCAGGGGCAGGACCAGGGGCAGGACTAGGAGCAGGACCAGGAGCAAGACCAGGAGCGGGACCAGCGGCAGGATCAAGGCCGGATGATAATAGTTTGAATGGAATTGCAAGAAGACTTAGTAAAACTCTGTTCGATGTTGATCAATGTAACCAATGTACACAGTTACCTACAAATTTAACAGATACCGTAAGAGGGATTAAAGATATAGTCGACATAGTTGACAAAGGAGGAAAATTGAAAATACAAAAAAAAGAACCCAGTGAAGAAAAACCAAAATCAGGCGAACCCCCACCAAAAGAGCCAAAACCAGAAGAATCAGGAGAATCTGACCAGACATCTCTAGCTGAACAAGCTATAACTACCATACAGCTTGACATCGCTGTTCATGAAGATGGTGTTGATATTGAAGCCGAAACCGAAGTTGTTATGGAAGCACCAAGCCAAACTCCTAGTGAGAAACTTAGTCATGAGGTAGCTATTCAAGAAGGTAGTGTTGATATTGAAGCGTCTTTATCATTAAAGTCTAGCCAAACTCCTAGCGCGAAACTCAGTCGTGAACCGAGCGGACAGCTCAGCAAAAAATCAAGCGGTACAGTTACCAAAGACGCAAGTGAAAAAATTAGCCAAGAACTAAGTCGAAAGTCGAGTTTCAAACCCTGCGAAGGAGTATGCTCAAAGCTTGGTGGTAAAAGTAAAGAACCAAGTGAAAAAATTAGCCAAGAACTAAGCCCTAAAGAAAGTCGAAAGTCAAGTGTCGAATTTTGCGAAGGAGTACGCCCAACACCTAGTGGTAAAATTTCTAAGGATTCAAGCAAGCGATCTAGTACACGATCACTATCTAAAGAACACAGTAGGACAAAATCTAGCAGAGTAAGTATTCAAGAATGCGGAGACATTGTAGCAAGTGCGGAAGCATCTCTAGATGAGACTGCTTTAAACGAATCGTGTGCATTGCAGCCAGAAATCGAAATTACAACCGAAGTAGAAGTAGCAGGCAATGTGGAAATAGATGTTGATACAGAGGTAAACTTATATGACGCTATAAGCGACGAAGTTAATATAACAACTACTATAACAGGTTCTGGTATGCTTGAAGTTATAACAGAAGGTCCCGCCGGAATAATAGAAACAACTATGACATACACAGAATCAGGAAATATCGAAGTTACAACGGAAATAACGGAATATCCAGTTGAAGGTTATCAACCAGATGGCTCACGGCTTTCAGCAGAAGCCATTGAAGAAATTATGCAAAAATCTGATTTAGAAATTTCAGTTTCGTCAACTTCTCACACAACTGCATCTAGTACATCACATTTAATTCCTTCATCACCATCTCGCGTCACTATTGAAAGTAGCTTTGAAAGTCAGCAACCCAGCGGAGTGTCCAAAATCAGTGAAACCAAAATATATGAAGAGTCGGATGCTGAAAACTGGGCATCTAAAAAAACAAGCACTGAAGTGGAAGCAAGTGCTAAAAGCAAAGACGGTGCTGTGGAGAAAACAATTACAGATAAAGCAATCGAAATTGAAGCAGAGAAAGTTACCTCTGAAGTTGCAGTATCTGTTACAGTTGAAATAGGTATTCAACCAGAAGCAGTTGACAAAAGTGAAGTTGGTGTCGAAGCAGAAATTGTCGTCGAAATAACTGACAAAGAAACTGGAACAGTGGAAGAAAGTAAAACATCCGTCGAAACAGCAGCACTACTGTCAGTTGAAGCTAAAACAGGTGATGAAGTTAAAGTATTTTTAAAAGAAGAAGCCTCCATCGAAGCGGAAGCGCTTGGCGAAGAGAAACTATTCGCAAAGACACCAGTTGAATCTGTAATGGGTAAAGAAGTTGAACCATCTGCTGAAACAAAAGCACTAACAGAAGCTGAAGGTCTTGCCGAAAGAGAAGAAATTAAACTGTTCGTCGAAGCTGAAGCTCTTACCGAAGAGAAAGAAACAAAAGCACTAACCGAAGCTGAAGCTCCTACTGAAGAGGAAGAAACAAAATCACTAACCATAGCTGAAGCTCTTGCTGAAGGGGAAGAAGTTCAACCATTTGCCGAAGCTAAAGCTTCTACCGAAGGGGAAAAAATTGAACCATTTAGCGAAGCAGAAGGTTTTGCTGAAAGTGAAATATTTGTCGAAGCAGAAACATTGACACCAGTTGAATCTAAAGCAGGTGAAGAAATTAAACCGTTCGCCGAAGCGGAGCCACCAACCGCAGCTGAAGTTTCTGGCGAAACAGAAGAATTTGTCGAAGCAGAAGCACCGGCAGCAGTTGAAATTAAACCGAGCGAAGCAGAAGCACCTACAGAGACTGAAGTTCTTGCTACAGAAGAAACATTTCTTGAAGCAGAAGCATCGCCAACGACTCCAGTTGAAGCTAAAACAGGCGAAGAAATGGAAGTGTTTGCCGAGCCAGAAGCATTTGCTGAAGATGAAATATTTGTTGATTCTGAAGCACCAAGCAAAAGTAAAACACCTTCTACAGCTGAATCAGAAGTGTACGTCGAAGCAAAAGCATCAGAAGCACCTGCTGAACTAGAAGTTATGATTGAGATATCGCAAGCAGAACCAGAAATAATTACAATAAAGGCTAGAATTGATATTGAGGAAGAAGAAGAAGAAGAAAATGGAAAAGTTAAGCCACTAAAACATGAATCTATTAGTGAAGAACCGTACATTGTAGAAGAAGATACCGAAGATTTACGAAAAGGTGTTGAGGAAGCGCTTAACAAAGCCAATAAAGATGTTATGGATGCATTGGAACAAGCCAATAAAAACGTTGCGGAAGCTTTGGCTAAAGCTAACAAAGACGTGGAATCTGCTTTGGCGTTGGCTGTAAAAGAAACGCAAAGTAGAGCCAATAAGCAAGTTGCCACTGAAATTTTAGATTTAGATCCTAAAACAGTCACCTCAGCTACTATAGAGCCAGAGGTATATGAAGAACCAATTGCTAAGGAACAGTTAGTTTCGGAAAAAGCATCACTTACGAAAGAATCATTCGTGTCTGCCGTTTCAATTGGTGAGGAAACACTCACAGATGAGGTCTCACCTGTTTCTAGAAAACAAGTAAAAGGCTCGCAGGGATTACTTGTTGCAGGTGCTGCTACATTACCAACTGATACAACTGTAAAAGATGGCTGGGATGCGGTATATGGTGACGAAATGCCTGGCATGCCACGAGTACGCAGTGTAGAAAAATGTAAAGGTGTGTGTTCTCCTTCATACACTAAAGAGAAAGAAGAAGTATGCACAGATGAATGTGCTAGGGCATTTAAAACACAAATTGCAATTAAAACACAAGTATCTGCACTTGAAGCACCAGACGCTGCAATCGAAACACAAGCATCTGCGCTTAAAGCGTCTGCATCTGCAATTGTAGCACCTACATCTGCGCATGAAGCACGTGCAACTGCATCTGAAGCGCCTACATCACCACTTGAAGTAAAAGAATATGCACCTGAATCACTAGCATCTACACAGGAAACATTAATATCTGCAACGGAAGCATCAGCAGTTGAAGTTTCAAAATCCGCTGTTGAAGTGCCGGCATTGGCAACTGGAGCTTCGGAGGTGGCAACTACAGCTTTGACATCTGCAGCCGAAGCACCAAAATCTACGTTAGAAGCATTAGCATCTACATTTGAAGCACCAGAATCGGCAACAACAGAACCAATGTCTGAAATTGAAGATTCCAAGACAGCTCTTAAAGCACCAAAATCTGTATTTGAATCGCCCGGATCTCCAATTGAAGCAGCAGAATGGGCACTTGGGTCACCAGAATCTGCAATTAAAGCACCAGAATCTACATTGGAAGCGCCAAAAACTGCACTTAAAGCATCAGTGACTGAACTACCAGTATCCACAATTGAAGCATCAGAATCCGCTCTTAAAGCCCCTGCAATGAAAATTGAAGCATCTGCACTTGAAGCATCTGAATCCACACCTAAAATACCAGCATCTACACTTAAAGCACCAGAATCTGAAGCTGAAGTATCTGCACTTGAAGTAGCAGGATTTGCGTCTAAAGAAGCAGCATCAGCACTTGAAACTTCAGAGTTTGGTTTTGAAACACCGGCATTGACATCTAAAGCGCTGGTATCTGAACTTGATGCACAGGCTTTTACACTTGAAGTACCGACACTTGCAGATGAACCAACAGCACGAAGAGAAGAGGCTACATTTTCAGCAGTTTTACCTGATGCAGTACCATCATCTGTGACACCCTCTTCCGTGACTTTACCAGAAACCGGTGTAGAACTGGAAATTGTAATAGAACAAGAAGCAGTCGTAGGTGCCGGAGATATTACAATAACAATTAGTGAACCATCTGAAGGTCCAGCTACAACTTCAGAAAGAAAATTAAGTAGTTTTACTGAAGAACCATTAATTGAAAGCACACGATCTGAGAGTGTAGCTACTACAAGAAGTGTTGTTAAACAATCATCACAAGAATCTGGAAAATCTAAAGATTTAGCAGAAAAAGCCGTGACTGAAGAAGAAGCAGAACAAGAATCAAGAGCATTATTAGAAAGAGGGACCGAAGATGATGATCAAGGTGTAAAGCGTTTATCACAAAGAGCAAGCAAAACTGAAGATCAAAGAGGAGCAGAAAGTAAAGGTAGTAGTAGACGTTCTTCTGGTAAAGGTAGTCTGAAATCACCGCAAACTAGATCTAAGCAACTAGAAACAGTAGAAACACCAGAAAGAACTTCTATAGTTGCAACAAGATCGACACGTACATCACAATCAGATCGACGTTGTTCCTTAGAACAAAAAACTAAGACATCAATTAGTAGAGAATCTTTGTCACGAATTCCGGTTCCGTTACAAAGACGTTCAAAATTAGCTGATATTAAATGTGGTTGTAGAGAATGTGAATGTGAAATTTGCTCACCTGATATGGTGAAAAAGAGAGAAGAAAAATTAAAGGCAGCTAGACTTGCTCAAGGTCAACCAGATGACTGTACTTGCAAGCCGAATTGCACCTGTGCTCGTTGTGCTGCACCTGACAAAACAAAAATACATTCTGCGGAAGAAATTGAAGGAGGTTCTAAAAGACAATCATTTGCTGAGATACCAGGTAGTACCCGACAATCAGAAGATTTACAAGTTTATAAGGGTTCCAGAAGGCAATCATCTGCTAGAGCATCAATGGAATGCTGTGATCCTCGAGCGGAACATCCTCCAGATTGCGATTGCCTAGAATGTTTCTGTGAACCTTGTGGTAGCTTTCCTGACAAAGTAAGAACACATCCCCCGGACTGCGATTGCCTTAGCTGCTTATGTGATCCATGTGGAGATGAATGTGAAAGTGCACGTTCTGGGCCAACTAGTAAAGATGCGTCTCGAGAAATCTTTAAAGAAAAATCTCTAACAGAATCTTTAAAAGCATGTAGAGAAGAATCAACACGTAAACTACTTCAAAGTAGAGAGCAATCTAAGCGGAGGTTAGAATCTCTTGCAGAACACCCTCCAGATTGTGATTGTGTCATATGCAGATGCTGCTATAATTGCACTGAAAAGAAGACAGAAACACACAAATTTCCTCCTGAAAATTGTAAGTGCGACCAATGTTTATGTCTTGAGGGAATACCATCTACAGTTCGACGTAAATCTCTAACTGCTGAACCACCAAATAATATTGACAAATTAGATAAAGTTGCTGCAGAAGAAGCAAAGCAAGAGGCAAAAGTAACTAAACACACATTTCCTCTAGAAGATTGTACGTGCGACGAATGTTTATGTCTAGACGGAATACCACCCACAGCTCTTGTAAGGGATGGACTCGCAAGTGATAGTCTCAAATTAGATGAAGTTCCTGTAAGTGATGAATCACCAAGTGATAGTCTTAAATTAGAAGAAGTTCCTGTAATTAATGAACCGCCGAGTGGTAGTCTCAAATTAAGTGAAGATCTTATAAGTGACAAAATACCAAGCGATAGTCTCACATTAGATGAAATACCTAAAATTGATGAGCCTCCAGCTGATGGCCCCAAATTAGATGACGTTCCTGTAACTGCCGAACCTGAATGTGCTCATCGTCCTGATTGCGACTGTCTTGATTGTATACTCGTATGTGATATATCTTGTCCCGACTCTCAAAAACAACCAAACGAGTCCAAAATAACTGCTGAAACAGACATCTTAGAAACGGATGACACTACTATAGAAGTTCGTATAGAAGAAATGGAAAAAGAAAGCTTGGAAAGAAAAAGTGAAATGAAAGAGCTGCAAAACATTATACAACAAATTCAATGTGCGTGTTATGAAGCTGAAGTTAGAGCAACACAAAAAAGTCCAGCCGAACAAAAGTTTGCATGCAAACAAAAAGCATCCTACCAGAACACAATATCTAATATGCAAGTAGCACTTTCTGCATTGCAAGATAAGTGCAAGCAAAAGGATCGCATGATTGCTACAATGATCAAAGAACTACAACTAAGGGCCAATAGTAAAATATTTGACGACATGCTTCATAAGTTAGCAACTGCTGGCAGCAGTGAAATTATTGCAGATTTTGACAGAACTGAAATTTGCGGTTCACTGCCTCGACCAATTTGTGATCTAAAGTATGGTAAGCCAAGTAATCAACTAAAAGAGCCACTACCATGTCAACCTTGTACACATCCAGATTATCCAAACTGCCCATGTAAATCAGGTGACGTAAATTCTACGACAAAAGAAAGATTGCCAGTTTGTTCTCATCCAAACTTTCCCAATTGTCCTTGCACAACAGGATATAGTAAACCGTCACCTGCAAAACCGTCAGTCCAATCAGTTGAAATTAAACCTTGTAACCATCCGAATTATCCGGATTGTCCATGTGCAACAAACCATACAGTTCCTGCTATAAGCGAATCTCACATTTGTACACATGCAAACTATCCAAATTGCCCATGTAAAGTAAGTGTAAACCCCGTAGTAAAAGAAAAGCCGCCAGTTTGTTCGCATCCAAACTTTCCAAACTGTCCTTGCACAACAAAACACAGTAAACCAGCAGTTCAATCAGTCGAAATTAAATCTTGTAACCATCCGAATTATCCAGATTGTCCATGTGCAACTGAACAAACAACTAAATCCTCCGCATTGGAACAAGAAGAACGTATATGTAACCACCCAAACTATCCAAACTGTCCCTGTGCAACAAGAAACAAACCACCAACTGTTACACCACAGCATCAAGCAGTTCTGCTGCCATCTACACGTGCTGCCCCGAAAGATAATGCGAAGAAAAAACCAATTTTATTACCATGTCCACAACCTGATGGTTCCTGTCCATGCAAGCTCCAAAAAACAGCTGGAGAAGATAAAACTACAAATGTAGTAGTTAAACCTAAAAAACCAACCAAGAGTTGTCTTTGTACAGGCCGCAGCTCACGTAAAAAAGTTACCGTGCAAAAATCGAGTGATGAAGGATCTACTTCGGACTCAAAAACCACGTCCACTTCAGAACGCAACAGTTCATCTAAAAGAAGTTCATCTTCATCACGAATAAGTTCATCTACGTCAGCTCGAAAAAGTTCGTCTGGCAGGAGCTCGTCAGCGTCTAATAGAAAAGAAACATCAAGATCTGATCAAACTACTTCATCTGGATCAGAGCAAAGGCGTTCTTCCAAAAGAAAAAGATCAGCTAATGTACACAAGAAATCATGTCCATGTTCGTCGAGACAACCAGATACAGTTCAGAAAAGCACGTCCAGATCCCAACACAAGAGTCCTTCTGCATCTCCAAAAAGTTCAAAGCATTCACCGGTACAATTAAAGAAGCCGCCAGATTGCAGTACGCCCGCAGCATCAGAGGCTTATATATCTCGTTCGGCAAGGTTACGGAAACTATCTACTACACCACCCGTTGCTCCAGCAAGTTGTGTATGTGACACAGATCGACCAGATGGGCCCTTAAATAAACCATCTACAAAAGAAATTATTGATTCTTCACCTATGGAAGTGACTGAAATTCGAAGAATAACTCCCGACAGTCTTCTTATTAAATGGAGTGCACCTCGGAGCAAATATGTAACGGGATACGAAATATTAGTTGATGGAATAATAAAATCCCGTGTTCACAGTGCAAAGCGAACTTCGGCTATTTTGCACACACTTGCACTAAAATCTTCCGTTCACGTTTCGATTTTTGCAATTACTAATGTTGGTCGATGTCAACCACCTGCAAATGCTATATTTCAGATATAATACGTGAAACTGTCTAGTTAATATATTACTGTTTTTGTTTATACTGACAAGAAAAAATAAAAAAAAAACATGTTGTACCTATATGTGAGTTTACAAACGTATTAAATATATGTTTTAAGTATCAATGAAGGTAATTAAAGTCAACGAATTAGAGCGTGCACTTCATGAATTAAACGCAGCGATATGGCGTAATTTTCCACTACTTTATAGAATTAACTCCTGCAAGCAATGAACTTAATTGTTGGAAATGTAGAAATTTATAAATAAATTGTTATGGAATTTTGTATTTGGACTTTAACGTATTTTTGCAAAAAATATTGACACGTTTAACAGCAATGTATCCTAGTTCCATATATGCTCTGCGAAGATAATTTTTCTTCTATCGACAACTAATACCTTTTAAAACCTTGGTCGAAATCATGAATATAACAGACAGGCTTCTTATGGGGTCTCTTTCTCTTCGGACTTTGAAACGGTTCATTACTTTTCAAGGATTGAGATATGGCGCTGACCCTTTTGTAGACCAATGTTTAATGGATCTGCAACCATCTACAATAATTAAAAATTATAAACAATAACTAGTGCGACCCCAGCGCACAATGAACTGACAACAGACTCGCGTTGACCGACCCGCCTAAATGCGTCGCGTGATGCATTAGTTCCAATAATGAGACGCGGCGGTTTTGTAGATGGCGCCCCAAGTGACGCGCGTCTAGCCGACCTTCATATATATTATAAATTAAAATAATTATTATAGAACAATCGACGTAGAATAAAAATATAAAAATGTTTCATGTTCCATCTGAGGATAGAAACCTTTCATTGAAAAAAAAATAGTCCAAATTGGTGAAGCGGTAGCCGCTGGAGGAACCGGAGAAAAAACCCTTAGTGCTTTTATATATGTATAGATATGGATAACAAGAATTTAATTTTAAGATTAACTTACCTTACCCCTCTCACAACATTTAAAGGTACAAAGACAACAACCGTTATCGCGTCCTCTGTCAAATATAATACCAAAGAGGCAATCAATTATTTTGACTGTCTATGCATTGGCTTTGGCATGATCAGTTCTGACGAAAACTGTTTATTAATATGACGAAACAGTTCACAAATCAACTTAAAATGCGGGAACATAAAAAACGTCAAAAATGAGGCGAAACAGTTCAAAATTGAAGAAAAATATGAGAACTCCCAAAACTGTAGACACACAAAATGTAACGTTTTTAACTGATAACGAAAAACACCAAGAAAGGTAAAAAATGACAAAGCAATTCAAATAGAAACAAGTTATAACCTAATGCAAAAATACGAAACACCACCACTTTTATTCTTTTCTCTCCTTTCATTAATTCATTAAATTACAGTATCAAAATATTTCGATTTTTTTGCATTCTGTTTTATGATTCTGCGCTAGAAAGCATAACAATATGGTCAGAACTTTTATGATTTATAACTAACCTATAATTTCAAGGAATTTCAAACGTCAGTGAAAATTGCCGTAATTATTTACAAAAATGAAGAGTTAACAGCAAACATTCTTTTTTATTATAATATAACCAGAGATACAAAATATACATACGTAATATAACTAAAGGAACACCAAACAAGATAATTATGACAAATTAAATTAAATTCTTGTAAATGATGAAACACCAAGTGATAGTCCTACATTAGATAAAATTCCTGAAATAGATGAGCTTCCAGCTGATGGTCCCAAATTAGGTGAATGATCTGTAACTGCTAAATCTGAATGTTATCCACGTCCCGATTGCGACTGCCTTGATTGTTTACTCATATGTGATGTATTTCGTTCCGACCCTCGAGCTCAGTCAAAAACGGCCAAAAACAGTTTAAGAAGCAGACGGCATTTTAGAAATGAATGACAGTACTATAGAAATTTGTACAGAAGACATAGAAAAAGAAACCTTAAAGAGTAAAAAAGAAGTGGAGGAGCTTCAAAGCATAATAAAACAAATTTAATGTGTTTGTTATGAAGCTGAAGTTAGAACCACACAAAAAAAACCAGCTGAACAAAAGTTTGCATCCAAACAAAAAGCATCCTACCAGAACACAATATCTGACATGCAAGTAGCACTTTCAGCATTACAAGATGAGTGCAAACAAAAAGATCGAATGATTGCCGCAATAATCAAAGAATTACAACCAAGAGCCAATAGTACAGTATTTGACGATATGTTTCATAAGTTATCAACTGCTCGCAGCAGTGAAATTGTTGCAGATTTTGACAGAACTGCAATTTGTGATTCACTGCCTCGACCAATTTGTGATCCAAAGTGTAGCAGACCAAGCTTTCAACTAAACGAAGTCCTGCCATGTCAACCTTTTACACATCCCGACTATCCACACTGCCCATGTAAATTAGGGAACGAGAAACCCCCAATAAAAAAAACACCAGTTTGTTTTCATTCAAACTTTCCAAATTGTCCTTGTGCAACAAAACAAAGTAAACCTTCACCAGTGAAATCTTTAGTTAAATCAGGTGAAATTAAACCTTGTAACCATTGAAATGATTCAGATTGCCCATGTGCAAGAGACTGCACAATCGAAGTTCACATTAGTACACATCCAAATTATCTAAACTGCCTAAGTGCAACTGAACAAATACCTCCCGCTACAATCGACAATTCACATTTGTTCACAAACAAACTTTTTAGATTGCCCATATAAATTAGAGAAAACGAAACCTCCAATAAAAAACACCAGTTACCAGTTTGTTCTTATCCAAACTGTCCCCGTACAACAAAACGAAGTAAACCTTTAATTCGATCAACCAAAATTAAACCTTTTAACCATCCAAATTATTTGAATTGTCTATGCACAACAGATCGGATAGCTCCCGCTACAATGGAATCTCACATTGGTAGATACACATCCAAATTATCCGAACTGCCCATGTTCAACTGAACAAATATCTCCTGCTACAACCGAATTTCACATTTGTTCACATCCAAACTTTCCAAATTGCCCATGTAAATTAGAAAAAACGAAAGCTTTTATAAAAAAAAACACCAGTTTGTTCTCATCCAAACTTTTCAAACTGCGCCTGCACAACGAAATATAGTAAATTTTTAATTCAATGCATAGAAATTAAATCTTTTAAGAATACAGATTGTCCATGCATCCAAACAAACAATTTCTGCTACAACTAAATCTCACATTTGTGCACATCCAAATTATTCGAATTATCCATGTGCAACTAAATCTTCTGCTTTGCAACAAGGACGTATATATAACTACCCAAACTATTGAAACGGTTCATGTGCAGCAGCAAACAAACCGCTAACTGTTACACCACAGCATCGAGCACCTTTACCGCCATGTATATGTGCGTACCTGAAAGATAATGAGAAGGTAAAGCGAATATTATTACCATATCCTACAACCTGATGGTGTCCATGTCCCAAGCAATCAAAAACAACAGCTCAGAAAGTTCAGCTAGAAAGAGCTCGTCGGAGGGGCCTTAGTAGGCGAGTGTAGTCGGCGCTTGCAGCCAAGGTCACAGGGGCTTTCGGAGATCTGTCGCTCTATTTGGCCTGGTGTTCGAATCCGAGCCAGGGCAGTTTGTCAGCTCCTGGAAACCTCTTAACATAGAATAGTTCGAAGTAGCCTTTAAGGATTTAGTTAAAGTAGTACGCACAAGGGGCCCGACAAAGTGGCTGTAAGACCTTAAAATACAATACAATACAAGAGCTCGTCGGCATCTACCAGAAAGAAAACATTAAGATCTGATCAAATTAATTCACCGGGATCAGAGCGAAATCGTTCAGCAGAAAGAAAAAGATCACCTAGTTTACTTAACAGGAATTTAAAGAAGTCGTCAGACCGCAGTATGCCTGCAGCATGGTTACGTAAATTATTTACTACACCACACACTACTACAGCAAGTTGTGTTTGTGACACAAATCAACCAGATGAGTCTTCAAATAGACCACCTATAGAAGAAATCATTGATTATTCACCTATGGAAGTTACTGAAATACGGGAAATAACTCCTGACAGTCTTCTTATTAAAAAGGAGCGCACCTGGAAGCAAATATGTAACAAGATACGAAATATTAGTAGATGGGATAATAAAATCCCGTGTTCATAATGCTAAGAGAACCTTGGCTATTTTGCACACACTTGAACTAAACTCTTCCGTCCACGTTTCGACTTTTGCAATTACTAGTGTTGGTCGGTATCAACCACCTGCAAATGCTATTTTTCAGATGTAACACATAACACTGCTCAAATACATATGTTTCAAGAATCAATGATAGTATTTTTATGTTATGATTTCGTGCAAATTTTCATAGACTGGGGAATAATAGAAGCAACTACTGCTTACTTAATGCAGAAAAATTCGAAAAACCCCATACTTAACTTTTCTTTTCTCTTCTTGTATAATTTTATCAGCAGATGTTCCATGTCCCATCTAATAAAATCACAGTACCTTTTCAAATATTTCGATTTTCATAGAAAACAAAACAATAGAGTCAAAATATTTGTAATTTATAACTAACCTATAATTTCACGGAACTTCAAGACGTCAGTGAAATTTGCCGTAAGCATTAAAGAAATTGAAAAGTTAGCAGAAAGCATCCCTTTTTTGAACTCGTTCGAATTAATAGAAGATAGGAGCGTAATTCACAACTAAGGGAGAATAGATGTCAACTCTAATATTACCTTGATAATATGAGTTACATAAACCCTTGGACCTATTTTCTTAACATAAATAAAGGAGCACCAAACCAGATAAATATGACAAATTGTATAGCACGATCCGAAAAACCTCGATTCAGCACATTGCCACCCATACCTGAATCTTGTTCATGTAAAGACAAGTTAGAAAATGAAAATTATATGAATAGTGCTAATACCACAATAAACAATTTAGGGCACAGTAGTTGTTCATGTTTGGATAACCGTTTTCAAACTAATCAGTTGTACGATCGAGAAAAGCAAATAAAATGTAGAATTAAGGAAAATGAACAAAATAAACAGGCATGTAGACAAATCTTACAACACGCTAATAATATGAAAAATGGTGCTATACAAAATCAAAATCATGATAACAGAAACATTGAAGATAAACACGATGATTTATCTAAAGAATACACAAAAATTGGTAAAGAAATGGAAAATACAAATCTGGAATTAAATCATTGCCTGGACCAGGTTAATAAACCGCTCTTAAATCGGATAGAAGATCGTCGACGCAAAACTGAACAATTACAGGATGATTTACGTTTTGTATTGTCAACTTTGGATACTAAAATTTGTCCACATGCGCAAAATCTGACTACTTTACAAAAACAACTAAACTGTACTTGTAGAAATTTTAATGCTGCTAAAATTACAAACGAACAGTTAAATCAAGATATGTACATGTTACAGAATAAATATAAAAAACTTCAAAAAGATATCGAAGCCCAAAAGATGATTGAAACTCGAACTACACAAACACTCAATGATGCAATGGGTATAAAGCAAGCAATGGGCGACCATAAAGAAATAAGAAACAAACATACCCGTCACAATTTCGAAGATGATAATTTAGAAGAGCTTGCTAGAAGAATCAGCAGAAGTCTCCTAGAAATCGAAAAATGTCATGAGTGTAAAACAAAACTACCAGAAGATTTAAAGGAGACTGTGATGGGTATTAAACACTTATTAGATTTAATACATCGCCATAAGTTAAAACAAGAAAAGCAAGTCAAATCGTTACTTATACCATCAGCTTCATCTAAAGAACATTCCAAACCAGCTTATGAACTGAAGATCAATACAAGTACGACAACTAGCATACCTAGCGATGTTGATGTTACCATATCAAGTGACAAGGTTACTTCTGTCATTGATGAGACCGAAACTGAAATAAGATTTACCAGTTCAGTTCAAGCACTAGAAACAGTCAGTCAGACCTCAGTCGAGGTTGAATTCGAAACACGTACTTCAACTAAAAAACCCTTTTTAAAAGAGCTTGCAGAAGAATCTAGTACAAAGATACAATCAGTTGCAACTGAAGTTGATGTTACCATTGAAAGCCGTACATCTTCAATAACTTCTATAAAATCTGTTTTGCTAACAAACTTTAAACAAATTCAGGATACTGTTACATGCACAAGTAGTCTTTCTCCAACTTACAAAACGTTAAGCACTGTGGAACCGATTGCTTCGACAGATGCTGCTGCTGCAGTTTTCAAAGAATGCGAAATATCTTCCAAACAAGTTGAAGATATAGATGGTGATATAACAACCGTGGAAGAATGCAAAGAATTACAAAAACAAAACGAAATTTCATGCAGCAATAGGATAACTTTAGAAGAACACAAATCGTTAGAAAAAGTTGAAGGTTCATACACTATAGTGATAACAGTCGAAGAACGCAATAAATCGGAAGAGAAAGTTAATGGCACATTTATTGCTGAAACAGCTATTGAAGCATACGAAAAACCAGAAGTTGAAAAAACATCTAAAAACGTGATAACGGTGAAAAAACGTGAAAGCCTAGAAATGGAAGCTGAAGATGTACGCAAAGATATGATAACCGTGATAGAACATGAAAAAACTGAAAAACAAACTAGCGATGAAGGCTATACTATCACGACCTTGAAAGAATATAAAAAACTACAAGAAGAATTTGAAGTTACATCGAAGCAAGAAGCACTAAACGTCATCGACGTAGGAGTCGTCGAAAGGGAATCAAATTTAGATGATAAACATATTAATATAATAATTAAAACCGAATCTGGCAATCTTGAAATAGTAACTGCAAGTGGCGATACTGCTGTAGAATCTATTATAACGTACAGTAAATCTGGAAATGTTAACATTACAACTGAAATAATTGAATATAACGATGAAGCTTTTGAAAAATTTATACCAGAATCGGAATTGGACACATCACTCTTTTCAACTTCACATATAATTATAGCGCCAATGGCGCAGCTTTCTACTGAAAACAGTTCTGTTTCTAATCCTACTTTAACTGCTAGACATAGTACAGATATTATAACATCAGAGGAGACAAGGTATCCAAAAGTAAGTGCTTCTAGAGACGTTAAATATGAAGAAATATCTATGGAAATAGAGAGTAAGAGTGAAATAAGCAATGGTTATGAACTTGAAACAATACTTGAAATTGAAGAAGTAGAGATAGAAAAGGTAGTTAACAAACAGCCTCAAAGTGAAATAAAAGTATTGCAAAATAAGATTGGAGAAATTGAAACAAAAACGGCAGAAGCTAAAGAACAAACATCACTTGAAGTACAAATCGAAGAAAAGAAAAGACTTCATTCTAAAACTGAAACAATAGAACTTGTCATTGAAGCAACAAACACGCAAGAATTTCAATTTTCAGTTGAATGTCAAAGTCTTGAACCTGCAATGGAATGCAAAGAAGTTCATGTTGAAAGTGAAATGCTAGAAAATTACGCAGAAGAATTAGACGTAGTAGAATTACAACCTGTAGTTGAACGCCCAACATTAAAACCTGAACCCGTACTTTCTGTAATAGAATATCAAATAGAAGTTCATGTTGAAAGTGAAATATTTGAAATTCCTGAAAATGACGCTGAAATATTGGACACAGAAAGCGATATATTTGAAATACCTGAAAATATCGATGAAGAATCAGATTTAGAAGAAATAATATCCGCACTTCAATGTATTGATTATGAAATGTCTCCACCTGCAACTACCGGTAGTCTAATAAAATTTAAAGAGCTAACATCAAAATTCGTATTTGACGAAAATCAGGACGAAGACAACCAGAATGAGGCAGAAGAAAATATTCCACGAGCTGCTGTATTTTCTCCTAAATCTCTCGAAAGTATTGACTATAATTGTAACAATGTCTGTAGTCGTGTGTATAGAAATAAATTAGAAAATGCTGAGAAACAAATGACAATATTTAGTGAAGACTCTGGAAACTACCCCAAAGAATACCCTTCAGAAAAATCAGAAGATGAGATAACGTTCATTGATGAAATACAACATCAAGAGTTTACAAAAGGAAATAAGCAAACTGAACAAAAACTATCTTCGAAAACCAAAGAAGAATATGAAGAAGAAATGAAATCTGATTTAGCAGAAATATTTTCGTCAGAAAAAATCACACGTCCATCTCTTCTTGACGATAAAGTTGCAACAGTAATTTCCGTTAACAAAGACCCATTTATTGTTGAAAACATTTCTAAAAGCGATCTGCATAAAAATGTTGAAGAAGCATTAGAAAAGACTAATAAGCTTGCTACGGACACTTTACATCAAACCCATCTCAACATTACTGAAGCGTTAGAAAAAGTCAATAAAACTGCAGAATCAATTTTAGCTTCAGCCGTAAAAGAAAAACCAACTAAAGTGAACACACAAGTAGCCACAGAAGAAGAATTTTTTGAGCATTTAACCATTTTAGAATCAATTTCAACAGGCCGTCTCAGTAAAATGATACCTTTGCAAGATGTAGCTATTAATGTAAAAGAAAAAAAAAATGAAGAAGAACAACAAAAAATAGACAAAGAAAAAGAAATAAAAAAACAGGATGAAGACAACCAGAATGGCAGGAAACACTGGGGTGGTGTGTACGAAAAAGAGGTAAAAGGAGATATTCCAAGAACTCCTGTATTTGTTCCTAAGGCTCTCAGAAGTACTGGCTATGATTGTAATGATGTCTGTGGTCGTATGTATAGAAAGAAACTAAACGATGAGGAACAAAAAACAATATTTAGTAGAGACTCTGGAGAATACCTTAGAAGATACCCTTCAGAAGAATCAGAAGATAAGACAACGTTTATTCGTGAAATACAATGGCAAGAATTTACAAAGAAAAGTAAGCAAACGAAACAAACACCATCGTCTAAGACCAAAAAAGAATATGAGGAAGAAAATAATTCTGATTTATCAGATATATTTCTGTCAGACAAAATCACATGTCCATCTCTTTTTGACGATAATGTTACAACAATGCTTTCTGAAAAAGATTTAGTGTGTGGAGAAATAACTGAACGTACATTTTCAATTACAACCGATACTGTTGTACAAGACACAATAGCAGTTCCATTTCTTCTTCCAGAAACAATTGAGAAAGAGGAAGAAACAAAAATTACGGTCTCTATAAATGTAGAAAAAACTGCACCATTGGGTACAGGCTTAGTTGTACAAGACAAAGTAGTAGTTCCATTTATTCTTCCGGAAACAGTTAGAAAAGACAAAGAGCCACACATTATGGCAGAAGAAACTGCACTATTATATACAAGCATAGTTGTACAAGAGGAAATATCAGCTTCAGTTGTTCTTCCAGAAACAGTTGAGAAGGAAGAAAAACCACAACTGATGGACTTTATAGGTGTAGATAACACTATATTATCAGATACAAGCATAGTTGTAAAAAACAAAACAGACACAGTTGGGAAAGAGGCGGAACCACAGCGTATGGTCTCTATAAATGCAGAAAACACTTCACCGTTAGATACAGGTGTAGTAGTAGAGGACGAAATTGCACTTTCATTTCTTCTTCCAGAAATAGTTCGAAAAGAGAAAGAACCCCACATTATGGCAGAAGAAACTGCACCATTATATACAGACATAGTTGTACAAGAAGAAATAGTAGTTCCATTTATTCTTCCAGAAACAGTTGAGGAAAAAGAAGCACAACTTATGGTTTTAACAAATACAAAAACATCTACAATATTAGATACAGGCGTAGTTGTACAAGACGAAGTTGCACTTGCAGTTCTTTTTCCAAAAACAGTTGGAACCGAAGAAAAACTACCATTAATCTCTATAAATGCAGAAGAAACTACACCATTAGGTATCGACATAATTGTACATGAGGAAGTAGCCGTTCCACTGCTTTTTACAGAAACAGTTGAGAAACAAACAGAAGCGCAACCTACGTTCTCTATAAGTGCAGAAAAAACTACACCATCTTTACAAAGCAACAGCATTGTTACTGATCAAAAAGCAATTACCAAACCAGACAGCTTTACTGCCCAACTAATTGGTCTTGATAAACCAAGCAGTTTAAGAAACTCACGAGAAGGATCAAGAAAATCTCAAGGACAATGTTCAAAAAGATCACGAAAATCGTCTGAAAGAGGAGAACTCGAAGTGAAGCAAGAAACAGAACTTAAAAACTTAGTAATTAAAATTTCTCCATTAGAAAAAATTAAATGCAAAGATGTGTGTCGCCAATCTGTGACAAATAAACAAACGTCAACACGAAAACGTTCAAAATCATCCTCAGAACAAAAAAGTGATAGTCGCGACAGTACACAGTCGTCTCGTAAACCTCAGTCAGCAGAAGAAGGATCTAAACGCCTAGATCTAAGAGAAACAAAAGAAGGAAAATCTAAATCACTACAAGTTCCACGTTCACCACAATCAAAACCAGCTAAATTAAAAGAAGGGCGCAAAGCAGATCGTACAGCCGATGTACATACTTTTGAACCTAGACGTTTAGACATTAAATGCGACTGTAAAGAATGTGAATGTAAAATTTGTTCTCCAGAAAAAATGAAGAAAAAGGAAGAAAAACGAAAAGCAGCCAAATTAGACAATCCAAATGAATGCACTTGCTTACCTGATTGTGGATGCGCCGTTTGCTCTTCATTTGCGTCAAATTTGAAAGTATTTGGAGAAATTAAGCCATCTGGAGATGCTACAGATCAGCAAGTACAGCTTACAAAAGAAGTTACAGAAATCTATAATAAGCATAAAGCTCCACAACAACACCCACCAGATTGTGAGTGTTTGGATTGTTTATGTGATCCGCCTATCTCTTTAAAAAACATCACGGAATTGCGGCATCCTGAACAATGCGATTGCTTACTTTGCACATGTTGCACTTGTTGTTCTGGTCCTGATGAAAAAACGAAAAGTAAATTTCTACCAGCAGCATGCTTATATGAACAATGCTCTGTTGTAACTGATACTCTTCCGACATCAACAATTAGTAATGTAGTATCCGATTCGCGAATACTTCTTACTGAGTCCGTTACCAAAAAATTATCTATAGTACAGATGACTTATTCTTTAATTGCAAGTAAAGATTCTAAAAACTTAAATTCAGACATTGAAGTCATTTCGTTACTACATGATTCTACTAACCACTCTGTTAATTGCGACTGTTTTGATTGTTTAAAAACAGCAACAAGCAAAACAAGATCATCAATAAAGAATGCGGATCATGGTGAGAATTGTAACTGCTCTCAGTGCTTGCAAGCAGTTTGTACTACGCCAACCGAAGAAATAGGAAAAGGGAATATAATCGATATCGATAGTTTAGAAACAGACAGTAACGATCGAAAGCAGTGTTCGCAAACAGTTTGTCCTATACCAATTGAAGAAATAGAAAAAGAGAAGGTAATCGATAGTTTAGAAACGGAATTTATCGATCTAAAGCAAACCATAGTTCAACTACAAGAAACAATTAAGCAAACAGGATGTATAGTTCGTGTTGCCGAAGATAAAGCATTACACAGCACTGCTTTTGAAAAATCATTTGTAGCTGTACAAAAATCTTCCTTTCTTTTAACGATGTCGGGGTTAAAATTAGCCCTTTGCGCTCTCCAAGATAAATGCAAAAAGAAAGATCAAATGATTGCAACAATCACTAACGAACTGAGACTACGAACAAACAATGCAATCCTTGATGACTTGATTGGCAAATTGTCAACAGAGAATATAGATGATAGTCTTGTAGATTATGACAGAACCGAAATTTGCAATTCACTCCCTCGTCCTACATGTGATCCACAACATCGAAGGTCGGGAGATCAGCTAAAAGAGCCAATAGAATGTCGACCATGTTTACATCTAGATAACCCAAAATCTTCTTGTACAATTAATGCGAATAGAATAGCCTCTCAACGTATAAGTATTTTACAAGAAGCGGATGTAAATAAAAATCTATCAAACGAAATTAGAAAGTCTTTTGCAGAAATGCCGTCTTCAAGATCGTCTTCGGAGTATGCAATTGCTCTCGATAGTAACAGTTTATCACACTCTAGTTGGGAAAGATCAACAAAATCACTAAAATCTCTAAATTCATCAGAATCAGCAAATCTACCAGAATGCATAGATTCTTCAAATATTTTATTATGTCCACATGAAACAAAAAACAGATCAATCAAAGATGATATATCACAACTTCAACTACAGCCTAAGTGTACAAAACAACCAAAACCAGTAGAAGAGTTTAGCAAGACAGTGGTATCTGTTCCTGAGTGTTTTAAAAAATTTAACAAAGATCCTCCATGTTCAGAATGCATTAGTAGAAGGAAATCTTTATCTAGAGAAAATAAAAAATTGATTACATCAAAAGCAGAGAATTCTCCAAAACCTGCATGTTCTAAATGTGGCGATATTTATAGTCCTAATTTACAACAAATGAAAAATATAACCCATAGATGTGAAAAACATAGAATATTATCTTCAAAACCAAAAGAATCTAAAATAACAAAACAAGAGCAGCAAGTACATGATAGTTATCATTTTAAAGATTATACGTCAACAATGAAGAAATATACCAATGCTGAACAACCAATAGAGTGGCACACAAGACATGGTACCTGCATATGCCATGAATGTTCACATAAAAGAACACCTTCGCCTGGAGGACGGAAAGAAAGGAAAGAAATTCATTCAGCAAAGAAGAAATTTACACCATCCAAAAAGTGTGGATGCCCAAAACATATAGATACGCTGTCAGTTAGAGAACAAGAGGTAGTAACACTTATTCAACGAGCATTGGGTTGGCCTAAATATGGAATTGGTTATCTAAATCCAAAAATGCGGAAAGCCTGAAACATTATCTTCGGCAAATTATTAAAGTTTATTACAGGAAAATATTCTAAATCGAGCAATTATTAGCATAAATTTCAGGCTGACGTCGAGTCTTTAAATTGGTATAATTATGTGGAAAGTATTATGTTTTTTCAGTTTAATACGTGTGGTATTTAGTGTTTTTTTATGTAATACAACGTACAAATTAATGTGTAAATATGCATAACGGTAAATACTTATAAAAAAATAAAATACATTTTTATATTCATTTTTTTATTTTATGCAAAAATGTGTGATTTAAATAATTAACAAATCATTACAATAATTGTACAGCAATTTAAAATATATTCTAAGTTTCAAATTATTAGAAGAATATGTAAAACATCGTTCATCGTCTGCGTTAATTTGCACCACGCACACACGTCGTACATTATATAACACTACGGAACCCGTGGTCCACGCCCCACGCTTTTTTTGTAACTTCTTTTTAAAATGTACTAAATAAGCCGTCGAGTTGCAAGACATGTACCGAATACGTCTTGTAGTATTGTATATTCTTAAATACGTAAAGTGTGAACTGAATAATATGCGTAACTACTAAACAATTATGCGAATGAATCTTTATTACCTACCCAGCGTAATCGACATCGAATAATCTTTTAAATAAATGTAGCCACCTTTCTTTTAAATATGTGGTTCTAGTAGCGCAGGCCCCTCACTGCTAAAATTGAGACAGGTGAAAAGGATCCCGATATAACGGAAAAAGATATTGCCATAAGCCGTTAAAGTTAGAAACAACGAAGTAGCTACAGACATCGATGTTTCGGCGTTATTGCTTTTCTTCAGTGCAGCGTATCTAAAAGAAAAAGTTGGAAAAAGAAAGAAACAATGCAGGTTAGGTACCAAGACACACACCCCAAATTTGTGCCTTCATCACTAACACCACTAATTTGCAGGCATGATAGCTAATCGACCCAGATAAGAATACCATGCAAAGAACCACACCAAGAGGCAGCTGTATATAACAGAAAAATTAAAAATTAACGCGGATAAAATTATTAAAATAATGAAAAAGAAAGATATTGTCATAAACCGCTAAAGTAAGAAACGTCGTTTTATTTCAAAGACTATAGCCCGTTCGCTAGACCGTGAGCTAGAGCTTTTGAAGGAGTTAGTGCTGTGGTGGTGACGGTGTTCTGCAGGTCGATCACGCGACTGGTACCTGACAGTTCGATCTGAGTATTTACCCCTGGACCGATCTTATTCGATCTGAGGATAAAGTCTAATTTTTCGGTCTTCTACCGTATAGTTTTATACCATTTCGTTGCCGGCGGTCAGGTGACAAGTTCGCTGTCAACATTATTCCCGTGGTTTTGCAACCCTCGGGGTGAATTTTTGTATCTTATTGCTATTACCCAATTTGTTTAGTATGTCGTGAAAGGAGACCAACCGGGGCTGTGATACAGAAAGAAAGAGGGAAATATAAAAAGCAGTTTCTAATCCTGACACGCTTCTTTCATTCGTAGCTGTGTAAGAAAATTTGTTATTGTTTCTTTTTACGTAATTTTGTAGATTGCTGCGAGAGAGCGAGATAGAGTGTGGCCATCATACAGAGGGAGATAACAGCAGTATTCCATTTCCTTTACGATGTTACGTCGAGTTCCCAATGTGACCACGCCCTCCGGGGCGCTGATTGGCTTTTGTGCGCACAACGGGGCCGGCGCGGCGTTATTATTATTTTATTAATCTCGTAATGTGCACATCAAGTGGCTGCATGTTTACTGTTTTTAACTGCTTTTCAATTTATACCTGAACTCGTAGTGTATTGACGTCGCGGGCGTTTTTTGTTAAATGATGTCACATTTCTGTTCAACAATTCGTGGCCTGTGTATTTGAAAATCGACCAAACACTATAAACATAAACAAAATGATAAAGTACCTAAATTCGAGTTGGCTGTATTTATTTTAATTGCACAATATCTAGGTATTTGTTCAATTTCAGCTTTGAACCGTGAATGAATCACTACCTAATATATAAAACTATACAAAACTGTTTACTTCACGCTAAATGTGTGGGTTCAAAATTAACAGCTAACCACTACCGCTCCGTAAATATGTTTGATGAATTGTTTTAATTTCTTCGGTGCTCAATGTGATGCTCGAGGAATTTGTTTGTGTAATGACGCTATCGCTTTGCGTAGATTTTGTTAGAATAAGACAACGAAATAATCTACATTTTGCGTGTTTGTTCCTATGTAGTATTGTAGTGGTCTACTATACAAAAAAAAGTCGTCTCTCTGTACTGGTAACGTAAGTATGTGAGTTCTCGTGGTAGGAGACTCCCGCCAATAAAAGCTGAGATAGGAGAAAAGGTTTCGGATTTAATATACAGATAGATATTTCACTCCGTAGCCAACAAAATGAATGAATTTATTGCGCTAACAGTTGGCAGATATGTGTTCAGTGGCGTAACAAACACCCCCACAACCCCCGTACCGTGGGAGCACCAAGCCTTTTAGAGGCCCAGAGCGATCACTGGTCGACAGAAACTTTAAAGGAAAAATTGAAAAAAATATGTACGGTCATTGTACTTCTTACCCTACAACCATAGAAAATGAATTTGAAATAATTAGTTCAGTTTTGGTTTCAATCGCGAACATCTTTAGTGTTTCTGCATATGGTAGTAGAAATGAAGTAGAAAACAATAAAAGGGTAAGCATGGACGAAATTATAAATAAATTCGCCATAAAAAATACGCTACATGCAAGTCGTTTTTTATAAACTAATGTTGTTAATAGAGAAAATTGTGATTTTACCGCACAAGATTATCACTAACATACGACGGCGGGATAATAATTGGTTAGCCTACCAATGAAAGACCGATTTTATGTTTTCAAAATCATTTTTATTTTTCAACATAATCTCCTGAAAGTTGAGTACATTTTGTCCAACGATGCTCTAAGGGTTTGATCCCATCACGGGACGTGTTTTCCTCAAGACCTGCAAAATAGGCGTCAACAGTGGTCTTGACCTCTTCATCGGATGAAAATCTCTGTCCACCTAGGAAAATTTTCAGCTTAGGAAATAAGTGGAAGCCAGAAGTAGCCAAATCCGGTGAATACGGTGCGTGTGGAAGCAAATCGTACTTTAATTCGTTGATTTTAGCCATGGCAGTAACACAGGTGTGAGAACGAGCATTATCTTGGTGAAAAATGATTTTTCTACGCGCTAAACCCGTCCCTTTTTGATAAATATTTTGGCGTAGCTGGTCCAAAAGGTTAGCGTAGTATTCGCCATGTATCTTTATTCCTGTTGGAAGATAATCGATCATTAAAATCTCTTTTGCATCCCAGAACACTGATACCTTGACCTTGCCAGCTGATTTGAAGGTCTTTGTTTTCTTTGGAGCCAAGCCACCAGGTTCTGTCCATTGCTTTGTTTAGAGTTTCGTTTCTGGCGGTGGTAACAAATCGACGCACAAAATCAGTGGTATTCTTCATAAAACAGTCAAGACACTCTTGGGAAATCTGCATTGGCACACGTTTTTGATCGAGTGTAAGCAAACGCGGCACCCATCGCGCGGACAGCTCTTTCATACCCAATTCTTGTGTTAAAATATTAAACACTCGCTCTTTTGAGATGCTCACAACATTAGCTATTTCAGTCAATTTCAGTCGTCTGTCTTTCAAATCCATATTATGGATTTTGCTGACCATTTCTGTTGTAGCCACACTTCTTGGGTGCCCAGAACGGTGTTCATCTTGTATGCACGTACGGCCCCGTTTGAACTCAGCCAGCCAAATTCTTACGGTCGCATATGATGGAGCACTTTCACCCAATACACTTTGCATCTCTTCAAAAATTTCTGCACTTTTTAAGCCTTTTAAATGCAAAAATTTAATAACAGCACGATGCTCAATATATTCCATTGTTACAAAAACAGAAAACATGTTTTCTCTAAACAGCTGATAACAACAAACTATTTGACAGATGGCCTCTGTATTTTTAGTGTTGTCAACTAAAAGATGAAACTTATAAATTATGTATAAATATTTTACATGCTAGCGCCACATATGTGAAGGCTAACCAATTATCATCCCGCCTTCGTATATAAGGTAAGCTTACCAGCTAGGGTGTTATAGTACCTACTGTTTAAAATTTTTTATAATAATCCTGGTATGTGATTGGTAAACGTATTTATGTCTTATTTTTAATTTGCCTATATAAAACAACTGGAGAGGGGCTATTATAAAAGTCTGCAGGGGGGCCCTTACGGTTTGCGTTACGCTACTGTATGTGTTTCATATTGTAGCAGGGAAATATATCTCTCTATACTGTTAAGGCATATAAATCCCTCTAAAATGGTTTGAGATAGACCTTTTGAAATGTAGTATAGGTATGGAACTATATGACTTGAAACAAGAAATAGTACCACCAATTAAAAATGACCAACTTAGAATTAGTAGCGCAGATACATTGAAAGACACCGTCCTTTTTTAATTTTCTTATTTGTAAAAAATCATCGTTTGTTCTGCCCTCCTAAGCAAGAAGGGCGTATCTGCAAATTTCTCAAAAATGGGTTTATCTCGTAATTACATAGAAGGCGTAACTGCGCATCTATTGGAAAATTTTGGGCGGCCTAACTGCACGTTTAATGCGAATAAACCGTCTATGAAAATGGGCGTATGTGCATCTACACTAAGTATTACTAAGCAAGAAAGGCGTATCTCACAATTACTTGGCAAAAAGGTCGTATCTGACAATTTTATAGTAGATACGACTTTCTTGCTTAGGAATTGCCCCACTACTGTTAGTTTATACATGGCATATACGACTCTGGTTTTGACATTTGCATATGTTAGGTTAGGTAATTTCGAATAGCTAACTGACGGTGTGTTATTAATTGTAATTAGTTTATTGCTAAAAGTGTATTTCAAAGCAGTGAATAAAGAGAAAGAGGTAAGTTTAAGTATTACTGTTGTATGTAGTTCATTTATCATACTAAGTCGCACTATTTTATGTTTAACATCTTATTATGCGACTGAATATTCAATGTAAGGTTAGGTGTACAAGAATAAAACTAAACTTTAAAAATAATTAATAACGGTTCGTTAAAAACATTAATGCTTTTAGATTATGTCGTCAAGGGCAAAGCTTTTGGTTTCTCTGGCACTTCAACAAAGGGAGGTATTTAAAAATTGTCCCAAAGTCATTGTGCAGCAGATTGAGCAACCAGTCATTACTGAATTTATTAGTGATAAAGCTGAAAAAGAAAATAATACGATTATTGTTGATGAGACTGCCATGAATATTCATGAAGATGAAGAAATAACCTGCTCAGACTTTGATGATGATTCTGTTGTGAATAAAAATTATGAACCTTCCTTGAGTGAGAGTGATAGTGAGAGTAATGGGTCCAACAGCAATGATTCTGTCTCAACTTCGCGTAAGTAACTAGTAAGTCTCCCTTGAACACAATTAAGACTTTACTGAATAATATTGTGGAAAATGGTATGCAAAAAGGTGATGCCAAAGAACACTCTAAATTATTTACAAAGAATGGTAGTGTTAGAAAAAGGAAGGCATTTGACGAATCAGTAAGAGAAAGGAAAATGAAGAAAATTAGTAAAGTAGTGGAAGACCATAAAGTAAAAGAAGGTTGCAAAGATAAATGCAAAAAACAGTGTTCGACAAAAATCTCTAAGGAAAGACAAGTTGACATCAATGAGCAGTTTTGGGCTCTAAGTCGTCATGAACAAAGGAACTTTATCTTGCATCACAGTAAAACTGCATTGGTACAAAGGCGAACTGTCGCTGAGAATTCCAGAAGAAACCGTACCTACCATCATTTTCTAAAATGTAACACGGGTGATTCTCACTTTGTGTGCAAAACATTTTTTCTGGCTACATTGGGCTACAATAAAAAAAAATGATAAGATAGTTCGAAATGTTCTGTCCAACATTAACTCCTCTCACATTGTTGCTAAACTGGATGGACGAGGCAAGAAATCAGCGCATAATAAATTTGATGTTAATGTTATCAACGAACATATAGAATCTTTTAACCCTGCGATCTCCCACTACAGAAGGGAGCATGCTCCGAATAGGCGGTATTTGCCTACTGATATGTCGATAACATCTATGCACAATAACTTCATAAGTCAATATCCACAATACAACATCTCTTACGAAGTATACCGCAAAGCTGTTGAAGCCAAAAATATCAGCTTTGTAAAGTTAGGGCATGAAGAGTGTTGGGCGTGCGAAAACTTTTCATTACATGAAGAAAGTACTTCTCATAGAAAAAAACAGTTTAGATGCCAGCTGCAGCAATTGTGAAACATGGAAAATACACTATAAGAAGTATACATTAGCAAGAGAAGAATACGCTAGAGATGGAGATAGTAAAGAAATGATTTATTCCGCGGACTTACAAAAGGTAACATAAAGTTCAAATGATACTATTTACTAAACTATTTTTTGTAATTTCAGGTTATTATGCTTCCCCGCTGCGACATGTTTAAAGAGATAATTTTCACGCCAAGGATCATAGCATTTAATGAATCATTTATCCCAGTCAGAAATAATATTGTACTTAAACCGTATGCTTTCATATGGCATGAAGGTGTGTCTGGCCGGAAGAAGGAAGATATAATATCTACTTTCTTTAATTTTTTTTGCAAGTTCGTGATTCAGAGATAGTTAACATTTGGCTGGACAACTGTTCAGCTCAGAACATAAATTGGGCCCTTCTTTCGTTCTTCATCTACATTGTCAATTCAGACCAGGTCAATTTAACTACACTAGAAATAAAATATTTCGAGCCTGGACACACCTTCATGTCCGCCGATTCATTTCACCACCAGGTGGAATAGCAACTAAAGAAAAAAAAGAAAGTGTACGACTTTAATGACTTCATGGAATGCGTTGAAAATGCAAGCAAGGCTATGTGAAGGAGATGAAAATAGAAGATTTCAGAAACTGGGTAGATTTCAGTTCTCAGTACAAATTGAACAAACTAGAACCTAGATCATATTTACAGAACATGGTGCAACTTATATTCGAAAGGTAAAAAAGGACTATGAAATACAGGAATTCATTTGACGAGTCTTTCATTGAATTAAATTTTTTAATTGCTAAATATTATAGTAAAAGCCAAGAAATGGTAACACCTAAAAACAAGCAAAAAGCGCGAGGTGTAACAAAAGAGAGAAAATTCACTCTTTTTGCAAAACTCGTTTCCATTTTACCCAAAAACAGATTAAAATTTTGGGAGACTCTTGCCATCAATGAGGAAATTGACAAAAACGAAGACGAGGACAATTAATAATATTATATTTTTGTTAAGAATAACTTGTTAAATATTTGCAATATTAAAGTAAGTTAAGTAAATTTATAAAACTTATAATTTTGCAAAATTTAGAAGTACATGTTTGGAGACATCTTTTTGGGTCACTCGTACACTGCTTTACAGCTGGTTGTATAAATTTAGGCGTACATCAAATGGTAACGGCGACGTGTAGCACAATTTACTAACACTGACAAATTCGAAATGTTAAATAAATAACAACACTAGGTATTAACATTAAATTAAATATGTACCCATTATTTTAAGGCACAACGACGTTGGCATGACATGTAGTCCAGAAAAATTAGGAAAAATAGTAAAAAAAATGTAGAAAAGCTAAATTTTGACATAATTGCTTATTAAATATCCTTTTATCAACATACTAAAAGTCACCACCAAAGATTGGGTTGCAGTTCCCGCCGTGAGAGCGCATTAAAGTCGTTAAAATCAGTTTTTCGCTAGTAACTTGTTTTCTGGTAAATTTAGAGCAAAAGTACTTTAGATAAAAATTAAAGACAAGATAATTTTCAATCGATTAGATATGTATAATTTTTCTCGTGGGATAACCGGTTAAGTGACAAAATTGACTTGAAAAACCGCGCTTACGTATATTAATTAGGTACTGCTGCGCACAGCATCAACTAAAACGCAATTATTTTATTTAATTTACTTACAACATAATAATTGACAAAGTTATACGTTTCCACGTGTAAGATATTATCGAATTTAACATTTTTAACATATCTTTTTATTTTAAATTTTAAGTTATTTTTTTATATTATTCACCAAATAATAAAAATTTTTCTCTAAACTTTTAGTTTTGAAAATTATTGTAACAAATCCATTTTGAACTAAAATTTTACTGAGGTTCTACATAAAAGTTGTCTTAGTCTCGCATAGAAAAGTAATATAGTTAGCAATTAATTGTTTTATTGCTGATGAAAATACAAATATAAATAAAAATTGTTCCTAACTAAACAAGAAAACCTTATTAATTACTTGAATCTGTTAGTAACAAATTAATTGTGTATTATTAAAACAACGTGACAAGTTTCTCGAATGATTATCATATTATCAATGTTCTAATGCAAAAAATGAGGTTAATTAATATTCGTCTTTCAAAGGTCACTTTGAAACATTTAAATAAATTTTACCTGACGTTGGTTATTAAAAAAGAATGCATATAACATCAATTCTTTTACGAGTATGAGTTAGTCGGTTGTTATGTTAATTTGCCAGTTAGACTAGTGAAAAAAAAGTAAAATCAAGTGGCAAATGGACCGTGTGTTTTTGATATGTGTTAAGAGAACCCCTTTTAAATAAACGAAAATATACGTTAATTAGTAAAAGTAAGCAAACACTTTTCATTTATTTATTATTATATCATTTTATTAAATCTGTATTCAGTACTATTCTAGCTACGTGTAGGAGCCACCAATTCTTCCTCATCACTCTGCACGACCCAACTACGCATTTTAATGTAATTAATGTTTTTTGCCGTTGGGCTAAAATTTAAAAATTTAAAAATTAAAATTTTCACGTTAAAAATTGGAAGAGGGTTAATTAAAACGAAATGGTGACATATAAATAGGAAATTACAAACACTGAAATACATTTCAGAACAGGGGTAATATTGATTTTATTAATTATTTACTAAAATTTCTCGTAAGTTATTTCAAGTTGTTTTACGGAAGTGCTAAGTATTTTAATACAACGCCAAATGGTCTGATTAGACAATAAGTTTATAAATATTAAGCAGTAATTTAAAACTATCTTGCATTTTTATTGTGCCATGGTTGCAAGCTACTGTTTCTGCTCTTTGAGCTGTTTTTATCAATATTGGGGACGTAGGCGCAGCAAAGTGCACACGGGCATAGGTGGGAACCAATAGCAATATTAGTTATGATTGCCCTAAGTGTTTTAAAAATTTTAATTTAAAACAGCGTTAATAATGCATTAACGAGAAACATGTAACACAAATGACAAATACATTATATAACAAAATTTCAAATTTATCTTCAAATAAGCGAGATCCCAAAGGTGATCCAAAAACCCCTTTTCAAGTTTGTCGCGCATATCTAGTAAACCATGGGTATTGTGGGAAAAAACAAAATCACCATTACATTTTGTGACATATTAGGCAACTTCCTTTAATTTAAACATCTTCGTATCTCTCTCTTTCTCTTATAGTCGCGCAGATCTCCATACAGTAGAAGTTAAATTGGGCACCTTGTATATTTTACTGTAATGTTACTACCTGTTTTGGTTGCCTGTTAAGTATTTCATATAAAAACCTGTTGATAAGTGTGAAGCACACGGTTTTGCTATTTGACTTGATTCTTTTTCTGTTCATTTTTGTTTTGATATGGAAATTTACCTACATAAAATTAAGTGATGTCACCTGGCCTTAGCTAGATAAAACAGTTGAAGTGAAGACCCACCAAATATTAAATTTTCTAATAACTAACATTAGATTTTGGTTCTACTAATCAAGATGAGTAATTCTTCTTAAGCAGAAGTTGTTTATTGTTTCCAGTTTAATAAATAAAGAAATACCGATTTTTGATTTACAAAAATTCATAGAGGGTGTCCCAGTGGAATTATAGTATTCAGCAAAAAAAACGAATTTATTAGCTCTTATTCGGTTCTCTAAGACTACAAAGTTCAAAAAAAAACGTATACAGTTTTTTAAAAGTATTACTTTGAAAATTTCAAAAATTAGGAGTGTTATACATTTACTACAGTAGCGCCACCAAGTATAAACGTATCTACTAATAATTAACATTGGTTTTTGATTCTACTACTCATGATGAGCAATTTTGCTTAAGAAATTTTTTTATCGGACCTCGTCTAACAAATAAAATTTTTGATTTTTAAAAATTTATAGAAGGCGCCACAGTTACTTAAGTTATAGCTTTCAGCCAAAAACTAAAATGTAACAAACTTTCGGTTTTGTCAACCTACGAAGTTATAAGAATGTGGAGGGCAGATTTTATAAAATATTTTTTTGAAAATTTTCAAAATTGTGCAGAAGCGTCGTTGCGATCGTTTTCAGATTTTTGAAATTAATTTCCTTTTATCGTATACTACCCACAAAGAGCTCTTAAACAAATTGTTGTTGGTCCCGATCAAACTACTACTTTTTCAGTAAATGGGCGTTAAATTCGAGGTTTTCAAAAAATCGTAGCAGGCGCCATTTTAAAGCTAGAGAGTTCTGTAAAAAAGTTTTCAATTTGCCTTAAGTTCTTCTCTTAGATCCTATGCTTAAATTTCGAAAATTTTGTTTTGAAAGAAACACCACCAAAAAACATGTCTAACTTCTGCTTCCAGTTTCGGATTTTTTGAAAATCTTAAGTACAACTACTATTTTTGATAAACCTCTTTATTTAAAATTTCATTAAAATCGGTGCAATACCAGGGGCGTGCGCTCCATGGAAGCAAGGGAAGCATTGCTTCCCTTTAAATTTTGTTAGAAAATAAAAATTTATTATAAAACAATATAACGCTGCCACACAATTCACTAATCTCTATTAATGCAAACCGCCCACCCACAGCCCCACACTCATCTCTATCGAGTTTCGCATGTGCGTTGTGGTGAATTTATGGAAGCAATTCAAAAGTCTGCCTAATGTGTACGCTTTTTGTATGAAGTGCGCACGTGCAAAGCATGCTGCAGGTTGGTGACCTTGCCGATTTAGTGGATGCCCCTTACTGACTCAAGTACGCAATTTTTGAATTGCTTCTTAACAAAATAGCTATGGCTTCAACTTCGTTTTCTATGTCCGGGATAAATATTCAGGCGATACAGCCAAGTGTGTGTAATTGTGTTGTGTGTGGTGTATTAAAAAAAGCATTTTCCACATACAGTTTTAGGGAAAAATTAGAAATAATTGAAAAAGGTAGACCAAAACCCGCGCTAAAACATTTAACAACTAAAGTGAAAACGTGCACTAGATATTTTAATGTGGATATGTACGAACATAACGAATGGTTAACGGGTTGTGATATTTCAAATAAACTTTTTTGTTGGCCGTGTCTACTTTTCATAAATGAAAAAGGCGTTTGGAATAAAAGTGGGTTTTCCGACTTAAATAATGTACATAAAGTTATAAAGAGGCATGCAATATCTCGGTCTCACTTGCAGGCCGTAATTAAGGAAAAATTATTTGGAAAGTCACGCATCGAGCATGTTATAGATAATAATCAGTTGAAAATAAGTCATCGTCAGCATAATGAACTGGTGGAAAAAAATCGTGTGATATTAAAAAGGTTAATTGATGCTGTTTGTTTTCTTGGAGAACGTGAACTTGCTTTTAGAGGTCATAATGAATCTAGTAGTTCCGCAAATAGGGGAAATTTCGTGGATCTACTTACGTTCTTATCCAAATATGACGAACCTTTAAAATGCCATTTAGAACAGTCTAGCGTATTTCGCGGAACATCAAATCGCATTCAAAATGATTTAATTTCAGCTGTTGCTGCAGTTGTTTTGGAAAAAATTAAACAAGAAATAACAGAAGCACGCTTTGTTGCAATTGTCCTAGATGAAACAACCGACACTACAAATATTAGTCAGCTTTCTGCGGTAGTACGCTATGTAAAAACCGATGGGAAAATTCAAGAACGGTTTTTAGGATTCCTCGACGTAACAGCGGATAGGACAGCAATATCTTTATACAAAATCGTGTGTGATATTGTCGAAGATATTGAATGCGGTGCTAAACTCGTTGCCCAGAGTTATGATGGAGCGGCAGTTATGGCTGGAGAATTAGGGGGTCTTCAAACCAAAGTAAGGGAGTCTTTTCCAAGTGCCTTATTTGTACATTGTTTTGCTCATCGGTTAAATTTAGTTCTGTCGCAGTCAGTAGCACACATTAAGGAATGTAAAATCTTTTTTTCGACCCTTAGTGGAATGGCTGCATTTTTCACAAGATCTTCAAAACGTACTCGAGCGTTAGATTTGATAGTACAAAAAAGATTGCCCAAAGTTGCTCCTACACGATGGAACTACAATGGAAGGCTTCTCTTAACGGTGTGTGAATATCGACATCCTTTAATTGAATTATTTGAAAATATTTTAGAAAACAGTTGTGATTGGGACACTGAGACCTTGAATAGTTCTAGAGGTTATTTAGATTGTTTAAAAAGAGACTTTAACTTTAACTTTCTGTTAAATATTTTTTCAGAGATATTTCCCTTTTCTGATAATTTATTTAATATATTACAAAATAAATCAAATGACATTGGATTCTGTGTTAAAAAAGTGGAGGAATTTAAAAACATTATAAATAAACAACGAAATGAATTTGATAAATTTTGGGAAAATACAGTTAACACCGAGGAACATCTACAACCCCAAAGAAAACGAATACGAACTGACAATGTTGGGGACCTTAAAACTTCATATCGAAGACTTTTGATTGAAATAATAGACCAGATTTCTGAACAATTAAATAATAGATTTGAAAATATTAATAATTTACAATTTCTCGAACTATGTAATTTTAGTGAATTTAAAAATAAACCTTTCCCGGAAAAAGCTTTTCAATCCTTAATTGACAGTTATGGAAATAATTTTGATATAGTTGCATTGCGGCCTGAACTTACCGTAATATATGCTACTGAAGAAGTAAATACAAAAAATAATGCTAGTGACTTACTGAACTTTTTAAACGAGACAGGGTTAAATAAGGCGTATTTGGAAGTGATTAAATTGTGCGAGTTAGTGGTGACAATTCCCGCCACTAGTGCTTCAGTTGAACGCAGTTTTTCTGTACTAAAACGCATTAAAAACTTTGTAAGAAATTCAACGGGCCAAGATAGACTTTCAAAACTATCAGTTTTATCTATAGAAAAAGATCTCGTTAAGGAAATGTCTGAACATCCACGATTTTACGACAACGTTATTACTGAATTTGCTAAAAAGGACAGGAGGATCGAATTACACTATAAATAAATAAGTTTTTTAAATTTGCTTCCCTGTCTTTAAATCCCACCGCACGCCCCTGTGCAATACTTACGCCCACCCACCCGCTTACCCACATACTCATGTACACACCCACCCACCCACAGACAGACATTTTTTAGAAACCACTTTTTTGGGTTCCTTGAGCCCCAAAACGTATATTTTCGTTAAAATCTAGGTTTCTAAAATTTCCATGAAATCAATACTTCCCTTTGCCGAAGGCATGGGAAAGTACTTAATATACCGAAGGTATAAAAAATTAATATACCGAAGAAATGAGAAAGTAAAAAAAACAATGTAGAATTTAATTTTTGCATTTTATTGATTCCAAAAACGTTTAGGAAATTGAATAGACCTAAAAAAATACATAAAATTCATTTCTGAAATTTTCTACGAATTAAAGGTTCCAATACTATTTTATAAAAGTTTATTTTGTTTTAAGCTAGCAGATATAACTCGCATTGCCCGGATTCTCTAACGAAATAATCAAACACGATACTATTATTTTTTTCGAATACTTAAAACAAAAAAATCAGTTTTAGGTAGCATTTTCCTTGGAAACTGAATGTTTTAAAACCAAACGCGGAATCTGATTAAGGCCTTAGAGCAAGTCTAACGATATTTTGCGGCGTTAAAATGGCGGCTGCTGCAATTATTAAAAATTTCGAATTTAGCGCCTTATTACTCAAAAACGAGTTAGCAGATCGAGATGAAATTTGGTATTGTAATAGATCAAAGCGGAGACAATGTTATCATCTACAAAAAAGTTTGAAAAAATGAAAACTGTTAAGTAAAATATTTACAAAAATATTTAGAAATTTTCAATAAAATATTGCCCAAATACTGGTCACGGGATTTTTTTAAATTTTGTAGGGTGGAGATGAGCTGCAATTTGGTTCTTGATTCGGCCCGCTAATTTCTCTGTTACGCTTTCTATAAAGTTTCGTAAATTTTGGCTTTAACGCCGATTTACTTAACAACCAGTTTTCAGATTGGCATGAAACTTGAAATCGAAAATGCCCTAAGCAATGTTATAAGCTAAGAGAACTTTTGGAACTACTAAAACTGCGGAGTGGCAAAAATCAAACTTTTGACATTTTCAAAAAATGTTGCTCTAAAACTAACCAAAACGATTATATTTAAATTTTATAAGCTCATGAGCTACACTGTGATTTGTTTCTCAGTTCTCTAACTTCTTTGTGACGCCTTCTATGAATTTTTGAAAATCGAATTTCGTGTCTCTTTATTTAATAAACGGAAAACGTTAAAACATTTTTTTAAAGCTAATTTACACATGATTGGTAGTAGAACAACATATTTTTAGATGCAAATTTACGGGGGTTAATTTTCTGTCTTCCACTAAATTTTTTGCAAACGAATTTTTCCTTTCGGTTTTGGTTTTATTAAATCCCAAGAAATCCAAAAAATCACACATCAATTTTTTACCATCAAAAAAATTAGACGGCAACCGGCAGGCCGGATCGGTTATTAGTCAGGTGGTAGTAATGGCTTAGCTCGTTGTGACTGCACGTCGTATTTTGACTTTTTCGTTGCACGACCGGTATCTGTTGTGAGGCTACAATGTTCTGATACAACTTTTGGACACACGAAAAGTAAATGTTTTTCAAGTATTGGAAAGTCCAGACTAAGTGATTTACATATTTTTGTTAGTTATACGACAAACTTTTTTGTTTAATGGTAGCTAGGTAGTCCTTGATAACTAGTTTGTAATTTACTGACTTTTTAAACAACCCGATATTGTTATCTTAGTCAGAGCCTTTGGTCAGAGCCGAGAGCTTTTATTTATTTTAAAAACTTAAAATTTTTGAAATTTTTTTAAATATTCGAAATTTGTAAAAAATATTTAAAAGGTATGGAATATTTTAAAATTTTGAAGATTTTTGAAAATTTTAAGTTTCGAATTATTGTGTAAATCTTGAAAACTTCGAAATGTTTAATTATTTATATTAAAAATGTATATGCGGAAATTTTGCTATTTTTCGATATTACTCAAAAACAGTCGCAAGCGTAAAAAGCATGGGCTTACGTTTTTGTCACATTGAATTTAAATTACTATTTAAGTAACAATTATTAAAACAAAAAAAATTTAAAAATTATTGGTAGAAAAACTAAACCTGAAAGTGAAAATGTTGATGTACAAAAACTTACTTGTCCCCTCAAGGTATATGTTTACGTTTTGCCTCGTTGAATTTAAATTACTATTTATGTAATAAGGCTAATAACCTTATAGAGTTTAAATGCATTTTTTATCAATCTCAGCAGTTCTCAAACAAAATTTTATTTTATTTTAAGTATTTTAATTAAAAACTCTTAAATGAATTTTGCAAAATGAAAGTTGCTACTGACTTCTATTTGGGCTAATATATTATTTGTTTGAATATTTGCACCTATTTTTCATAAACCCTGTAGATTATTCACTCAATTTGTCTCTGAACTGAAGCACAGGGCCTTGATCAATGCAAAACCTGCCGCAACCACAAATTTCACGGTAATGTAATGTCTCATGTACATTTTTTCTAGCTTCTATAATATTATTAGCTAATGATGTCATCGAAACTAAAGGCCAACATGTTAGAAGTTTGATAACTCCGTTGCATTAAATATTAATTAACGCAGACATCTTTGTAATGCGACACTGTTACGAAAAAAGACAATTTCAAGGTCTTTTTACAGTCAAATATATAAATTTTAAATTCCTAAATCTAGAAGAAAATTAGTTATTAGATTAACAAAGTGAGATCATTACAACACTCTCTATCCTTATTTATTACATTTTTACTTTCCATGGTAAAGACTTATAGTGATGTCAGTCTGGTACAGGAACGGATTTGACCGGGTAACTCGATCGAATCAGGGTCGGGCGCATAGAACAAGATCCGGTTCCATCGGGCAAAGGTGACCCGACAGGGTCCGGGCCGGGCACGAGTCGGCTCCACAAATGTTGTTCTATCGTACCGATCCCCCTTTTTTTTAGTGGATTATATTCCAGTTTTTGGTATTCTTTAATTATACATTTTCGTTTTCTTGCGATTGCTTGGTTTAGCCTGTTCAGAAAATTAGTAAAGCAAAACTTGCGCCCCCGCAGTTGCTCTATTATGAAAGATTATTGACAAAGTCATATCATATACCTACGTGGCAAGTGTAAAGTCGAAATGTTTACAAAATAAAAAATCGATGATGCAAAATAATATTATCACGCGGTTTACTTTGTTGCGGCAGAAAAGTTACACCCTGTGTACGCAGTGCTGGTTTTAGAAGTAATTCGCTCCTAGGCACAGCCACCTTCTGCGCCCTTGTAACGAAGGTTAGGGGCCCGACCGGGGGGTCCGGTTTTATTTTTTTTAGCAAAGTACACAGTTTTACACATCAAATTGGCTATTATTGTGATACGTATCCAGGTTTTGTATTAAAACGAAAAGTTAAGTTTACCGAAAATATTTTGGCATTCAATAATATTTACAGAAATTTTTTTTTGCTGAACCTCGGGCGCCTCTAGGCACGGACCTATGAGGCCTAGTCGGAAAACCGCCCCTTTGTGTACGTTATGATACGTATTAAGGGCATCTTTAGGCGCCACTGTAAAAATCTTACTAATAAAAGATTGGTATTTTTATGGTTTTAAAAAGGCTTCAAAAATTACGTATTTTACGGACGTAGTATTAAAATTTTCTCGGGGAAGTCCCTCTCACAGGTTGTCCTTGTCCTCCGTAAAGTGGTGCAATGCGAGCAACACTGCGGCCTAATAGGTCACTCCTACAAATACCTAGGCAGCCAAACATTGGGGGCCTTAACATCCCCGAAATTCAGATTCTCGACTCGCCACGTGCAAACGATTTTCTAGCATTTATAATTTGAATATCCTGCAATTAATCGCCAAGGCCGCCTGCTTCGCAGTTCATGGGATGGGCAAGTGATAAGTGCACTAAAAAATGGAAAGATTCCATTGTTTCCGAAGTTTTTTGCAAAAAACTTGTTGAAATTTGGAATTGTCTGGGTTTGTTTACAGAAATAAGCACAAACCCTTTTTTGTGCCGTTTTAGTATTCTGTCTTTTTTTATGTTTGCAATCCAAATTCATTTATTTCAACGAAATTTTCCGGCAAAAATATTTAGCACATTAAATTTTTTTTTCATTAATGTCAAATGTGAATTGTATCAAAACCGAACCTCATATTTCACGATATAAAAAAATAAACAAACGGCAGACGTTTTTCAAATTTCTACATTTCTGAAACGTGTTATTTACAATTTCCAAATTTTTCATGAAAATAATTCTTTCCTATACTGGAAAGAACATAAAACGGTCGGCAACATTTTTCTAGTGGATTATTTTGCCCTAAGCCATTTGCGTCAAGGCTTTTTTGATCATTCTGACAATTCTATTCAACACGAGTGGACGTTGTTATTAACCGCGAGCGCAACTTATTTATTTTAGGTGTTATGTATTTCGTTTAACTCTGCTTAATGGTAATAAGAAGACAAAATTCTGGTGTGTCTTATCTTTAATTAACAATAATATTTTATTTACTTATGTTTCCCTCGCGCACCCGCTTGTTTTTGCATTGAAGTCTCCACTGACTATTGTTTCATTTTCCTTGTCTCTCGTCATATGCTTATTGTAATATTTTATAAAACATTTTTTTTCTATTTTGCTGCGTTGATAGATACGTAATTATAGATTTATAACAACTATTCTATTTCTAGTTTTTCCCATTTGTTGAAGCATTGCTTTAGCTATGTTATTGTACTCAGCGGAGTCGTTGCCAGTCATGTAACCCCTTATCTTGAGGCTTTGCCTTGGACTTCACCTAATTTCTTTAGTGGGCGAGGTCGAGTTGGACCCCATACCTGAGATAATCCCTTTTGCAAAAGACAGGCATTGGTAATCTTAGAAACGAGAAACATTGTTTTGATGTAAAACAGCATTGATTAGCTTTAAAATTTTAGGGGTGACCTTTTCGGTGTCCGGAAAAAACATCTCTAAAAAAACAGTCCCGAAAAAAATCCCGAGATAAAAATGACCCGGAAAAAACATCTCCTGGAATAAACATCTTTGGTAAAAACATCCTCGGAAAAAATTACTCGTGGAAAAAACATCCCCGGTTCAAACATCCTTAAAAAGAAAATCTCTAGAAAAACAGCCTCGATTCAAAATACCTTTCAAAAGAGGTAATGAGCATCTCACAGAAAAAAGAAACCTGTGTTTTGCCGTGTCTTATTTTACTCTGCACCACCCATATAAAAATTATATTTTTAGCTCAATTAAAGCCAAGTGTTTGCAGGTTGAGAATTTGTCTCTAAGAAGAATGCTAAATGTTATAAAATGTAAAACGACAGTCTACTGTAATTAAATTTGTTTATCAAAAATCGAAAAATTGTATTAGGAAATGCTTGGAGGTCCAAAACTTGTATCAGTTTTTTATCGATTTTTTTTTCTTTTTTTTTCCGCGCCATTTCTCAGGGAAATTCTTTCTGGGGCTTTTTTGGGGCTTTTTCTGAGAATATTTTTTCGGTAATTTTTTTCAGGGCTGTTTTTCCACGAATGGCTTATTCTAGAATAGGACTTTTCACAATTACACTTGTAAAACCGATTGGCGTAGGAATAAAAATGAGCGAAACACTTCGCCTGGACTTTCCTATACATTTAAATACATTGTTTTATATTTTCCAACACTTTCGATATACACCTGTCTAGACACGACTAGTTAAAGTAAATAGTTCTTATAAGTTGTAACATCTTGAAGCGGTTGAAGAAAGTCCGACCGCTGCGCTGCAAGCATAAGGTTGGGTAAAATATTCGGACTGAATCAACGGAAGCGCGGAAATTGATATTTGAAAATATATTAATAACTCGAGAAGTATTATTTTTTAGCAAGAAATTACTCTTATTAATTTGTATTTAGAATTTCAAAACCTTTCTGATTTTAAAGCCAAAATGCCACGTTTCCATTTAAAAAAAAGTTATTTTTTACCGTGGCCGCCATATTAAAATTGGAAACTCAAGTTTTTTTCTTAAATACAATCTAGAAGAATTTGACCTACAACTTTGCTCATGAGTTTGCGAGTCTATCTATTAAAATAAAAAAGTTAGCCTACACTGAACATTAAACGACTTGTACAAGAATACAACTGCTGTAGAAAGTATGTGAAATTCTTCGAAGTACAACAAGATTATTAAGGGGCAAAAAATTCGATTTTAGATTTTTTGTAAAAAGATTCTCCTAGATCAAACAAAACAAAAAACCAAATTTTTAATTTTTTATCGAAAAAATTTGGGGGGAGGGGGAACAGTAGCCCCCCTAAATATGAAATTATCGAAAAAATATTATTATATTCGGATTTTGCTATCAATGGTGAGCTATTTCACCCCCCGTTAAATAAATAAAAGGGTACCAATTTTCAATTTTCAAAAATTCATACAAGGCGTCACAGTGAAATTATAGCAATGCGCAAAAAAACAAATTGTAGAAGATTCCCAGCTCTATCAGTTTAAAAAGTTTAAACAAAAACGTCTGGGCAGTTTTTGAGAAATATTTTTTTGAAAAATTCCAAAACTTTGGAGTGATGTCATTGCGATCGCTTTTATATTTTCAAAATTAATTATATTTCATGGTATAGTACCCTTGAAGGGCTACCAAACAAGATGTAGTTGATTCCAATCAGATAACTGGTTTTTGAGTAAATGGGCGTTAAAGTCGAAATGTTCAAAAATTCGTAGCGGCCGCCATTTTAAAGCTAGAGAGTTCGGTAAAAAAATCGTTTAATTTGTCCTAAGGCCTTCTCTAATCTCCACTAATAAAATTTCCAAAATTCAGTTTCTGAAAAAAATGCTGCCAAAAAAACATGTCTAACTTCCGCTTTCGGTTTCGGTTTTTTTTAAGCTTATTTTGTCGGTGAATTTTTGATATACCCCCTCATTCCAAAGCACATCAAAATCGGTCCAGCCGTTCCGGAGATATGGAGCGTAACGGACCCACCCACCCACAGACAGACATTTTTTAAAAATTACTTTTTTGGGGTCCATGGACCCCCCCCCCCCCCCCGACTATTTCCGTTAAAATCTCAACTTTGAAATTTTGCATGAAATCAATACTTCCCTATACTGAAAGTATAGGAAAGTAAAAATGCAAGAGAGAAAATTGGACAACTGAATCAATTAGGTACATAAAAAAGATGCATCGTTTGGACCACATGTTTGGGCGGCTGCTTCTGATTGCTTGTCGCCGACGACAAACGCGTGCGAATCCTTTCTACTCGATTTAATAGCAATTTTTATTCAGCACACCCGAATTTGTTTTAATTTATTGAAATTTTAATTGACTTTCAAACAAAAACTTATACAAGAATTGTGAGTGCAAAGAACTACATTAAAAAAGTGAGAACGGCAACATTTCGTGAAAGAAAAACTTGAACAATTTGAAAAGAAAACGCTTTTATAATGTCTACTTATTTTATAAATACGCGGCGGCGCGTCGCACGGTAAAGTTTAATATTTTTATTTTTATGGTTTGTACAGAGTGGTTCAATTTCGATAGCATATCCGTTATTAATAAAGCGAAAAAAAAACTGATGCTGCATTATTGAGTTAAATTTTTAAAGCAATTTGAATGCCGCAAACGAAAATTCAATATCTACTTTCGTTTCCGAGATACAGAGTGAAAATGAAAATTTCGGCATTTTTACAAAATACAACCATTCGTTTATTTCTATAGATATTGAAAATCCGAAAACACTTTCTTAGGGCAGTTGTTCAAGTAGAATTCAAAATTTAAATCAAATTTGTTCCTAAATTTTATTTTGACTGCTGTGACATAAAATTGTATTTTTTTTAAATGAAAACTGTAGCTCTGACCATGTCATTATTATTATTATTATTATTGTTTACAGTTCGTCAAATTTGAGTTAAATTTTGAATTTTACTTGAAAAACTGTCCCAAGAATGTGTTTTCGGATTTTTGAATGGTTGTAGGTAATCTGTAAAAATTCCGAAATTTTCTATTTCACTCTGTATATCGAAAACGAAAGTAGATATTAAATTTTTGTTTGCGGCATTCAAATTGCCTTAAAAATTTGACTCAATAATGCAGTATCAGTTTACTTCTAGCTTCATTAATAACGAATATGCACATTTAAAACCATCGAAATTGAACCACCCTATACTGTAATGATTAATATTTTTGGTACGTTTTGTATATTGTGTATTTAGTTTTATAGGGTGTAGAAAAGAAACCTGAAAAAATCTCGGGAAAAAAACCAGAAAGAAAATCCCAGGAAAAGAAACCCCCGGGAAAAAAATCCCGGAAAAACCCGCAATAAAAACCACGGAGAAAAACATAATGTCAAAATAATTATGAAGACCAGTTAAAATTACTACATTGAAATGAATACAGAGTTTTCTATGCTATTATTTATTTATTTCGTATTTATTACAAAATTTAAACAGAATTCGGCGCAAACAACAAAAGCTTAAAATCAACTTCTACTCCTTAAGTAATTCGCAGAAAGCGTGATTGCAGCTTAATGGTAATTTGAAATTAACATCTTTTGGTTGACATGAACTCGAGCTTAATAAACATGTTATGCATCTTTAATACATGCTCGGTATCTTAATCGTGTTTTGCTTACCATAAATAACCATTTGAAACGGTCCTCCTTATCTTTGTCTTCGAAAAGGTATTAAAGGAGCTCCAAATATGGATAAATTTTTTAAATGCTATTAGTTATAACATTAGATTTAAAGAATTTTGCAGACGGTTGTAGTGTTAAGTAATACCTATGTAACATAATATAATAAATTTTATATAAAACACTCTTGCCGACATTTGTTGTTTGTGCCCAGTAACAGAAAAACTGAAAAATTGCAGGTTTTATTCTCGGAGGTTTCTTTTCCAGGGTTTTCTTTCCGTTGTTTTCCGAGAATTTTTTTCATGGTTTTTTTTCCTAGATTCAGTTTTATGTTCATGTGATGTTCTTAAAGTTACTGTTAAAATAAAGGCTATTGTAGAGGGGTGCACGTAATTTTTTAATCAAAAATTGTTTAACCTTCAACTGCAGGTAGAGGTTTTACTTCTAGTCCAGTCAATGAATGCTCAAAAGGGGGGTATAGAGGGAAATGGAAGGAACACAATTTTTGACTTTGGGACTTTGTTTGGACTAGTTAGGAGGTAAACATACTAAAAGTCCCCACTCCTAGGAGGTGAGCGGGGTGCAGGGGGGGACGTAGAAGGTCCCTTTTTCCGGCTTTCCGCTTATTTCTTGGAAACTATGCGTCCTAGCAGTAAGACCATTCTATACAAAATTAAAGCTGATAAAATGTGCTACAAGATTTATTGTATTCATTTTTTCGCTATCTCGCATAGTTTTCGAGATATCCGTTATCAAATTCGCAAATTTTGAAAAAAAAAATTTTGCCTCACTTTTTTTGCAACCACAGTTTTGTCAACCATTATATTAGAAAACATCCAGTTGACAGAGGAAGAGGAGACATGTACTAAAACTCTCACATTAAAGAACTGTTCATCAAATTTGGAGCTGCACTGGATAAACTCAGTGATAAGGGGACCAACAGCACAGTTTTGGGTGCAGTACTTCAAAATGGTATGCCTGATGAAAGAGTACATCCATGCAGAGAGATCTGGGGATTGGAAAGGACACCTCGATTGTGTGAAGCGAATGATCCCGTACTTTCATGCTTCAGGGCACTTTCCCTACGCCAAGTCGTGCCATTTATACGTCCAAGATATGGAAAATCTGTCTTCAAAACTGACAGCCGAACAATACAACAAATTTGTAAATAACAGTTACTTCACAATGCGGCGATCTGATCGCTTTTGGTCAGGGGTGTGGTTCGATATGACCATCGAGACCACCCTCATGCGAGCGTTTTCTGGCCAAGGTGGCATGACCCGTGGTAGAGGTGTGACAAATAGTACACTCAGCAAATGGGTAATTGGAATGAGTGCGACCCATGATATTTGCACCTCTCTAGAAGAGTTTTGTGGGGTTCTATTCACGTCAAGTGAGCAGCACAGAGATTTTGGACAAGCCCGCCAAACTAAGGATGCAGCTGATGTTACCAAACTAATTGAGTGGTTTGAGAGAGAGAGAGAAATATTCTCCCTTTCCGGCTACCAACGACATCATGTCTATTGCGACGGGGGTGGTTGGTGACAAAACAATCACGTGCTACAATGCTGTTACAGTTGGTAAACAAGCAATGGCTAAAATGGTGAATTCTCCATTTTCAGATATCAAACTGTCTCGGAAAGATCGAGCACTCCCCCTTTCGACTGTAAGCTCATCAATCAAGATCAACGACGAAAAGGTGTCTGTGGATCCTTTTTTGCTATTCCAACGCATATCCATAAGCAAGAAAACCGACGAAGATTTGAAAACTTATTTGCAATATGAATTAGCCCCTTTCCCTTTGGCCTTCTTCAATGAGGGTGGGATGAGGAAATCGACGAAGTCAGTTCTCTACAAAGAGCTCAATCCAACAAGCAAAGATGTACGTGTGACACACTTTGACATTGTTATGGACGAAGGACTTCTCCTCCACAAAGTTATTTGGCAAAGAGGTTCCACGATATCTGCCATTTGTGATGGGTAAGCCAATTTTGTGAACAGTCACTATCGTGGAAGGAGTTGCACTGTAGTGTTTGATGGGTACACGAGTTCATCATCCAGTACCAAGGTCGCTGAACAGCAAAGGCGGTACCGTCTCAGCAAGTCAGTCGACATACATTTCAATCTGGAGACAGTTATAACTGTGAAGCAGGAAGACTTCCTGTCAAACATCTACAACAAAAGTCGGCTGATTAATATGCTGAAGGTCACACTAAAGGCACATGGAGTCAGAACCCTTCAAGCACAGAACGATGCGGACGTCTTCATTGTAGACACGGCTGTGTAATAGTCCTGTTGATGGCCAAAACACCTGATGACCAGGACATAATTTTCGTCAAGCCTGGACGTGGAAACATAAAACCTTCATTGTTTTCTACCCAAGAGCTTCAGACCCAGGGGCTGCGAGACATACTATTTCTACACGCCTTCACTGGGTGCGATACCACCTCAGCAGCCTTCCGAAAGAGTAAGCTGATATTTATCAAACTGTATTTGAAGTCTCCAGACGTCCAGCGAGCTGCTGCTGTTTTCTCAGACCCTTCTTCAACCAAGGATGATATAGAGGAAGCTGGGAAAAAGTGTATTTTGAGGTGGTACGGGGCCCCACCTAAAGAGAAATCTCTAAACGTTTACCGTTACCAATCCTGCGTTAAATCGGTAGCCAACATCCAACCGGACATCTCATGCCCCCCACCAACTGAGGGGGCAGCGAACCAACATTCTCTGAGGACATATCACCAAATCCAGATGTGGTTGGGACATGAGCTACCTCCTCAGATGTATGGGTGGGAGCTAACCACCAACAAATTTCTAACCCCGGTGCACAGTGAGCAGCAGGCTACACCGGATGAAATATTAAAAATGATTTTTTGTCGGTGCATAAAGGATTGTGCCACCACCAAATCCGGATGCAGAAAGGCATCTCTCAAGTGTTCCCCCGCCTGCCAAAACTGCCAAGGGAACTGTCTTAATGGGGGCCCCCTCTTAGACAATGAGGATGAAGAACTCGACATCGATCCTCTGCCAGTCATCCTCGAAGATGTATCCCCTTTCTCAACGGATGAAGAAGAAAACGAAGCAGAACCCACCCCAGGACCAAGTTCCCATGACGAGCCAGGACCGTCCCGCCCCAAGAGAGCCAGGAATTGATAACAATTATTACTGTATAATTGTACTATATGGTGTAAATATATTATTAAATGAAATGTAACAGTTTAACAAAACCACTTACGAGTTAATGTGTTAATAAAAAAAGTTATGTACAAATTGATGTTGACTCTGCAATCACCCTACCCCAATGCCTTTGCGAAGCGAATGTACAGTATTATTGCCTATGTAGAGGGTTATTATGGCTCCTAAATAACAATAAAGATTCAGCGATCCTCGATAAATTGTAAATTTTGAGAATTATGAAAAAAATTCCATCATATACAGTCTTTGTATTTCTGTAGGGGTGAAAGATGGAGCTCTCAAAGTGGTTCCATTAGATTCGGGTTGTGGAAAATAGTATTCAACGACAACAAACAATATTACTTTTGAAGAACTACATATGTACCTGAAACTATATTATATAATACATATATACATATAATTTCTTTATGTGCCATTTATATATATAGTACATACTATTTATACATATAAATACGTATATATTGGCTTATACATAGAGTTATAGCAGTGTAATAACGAAAAATATGAAAGTTAAGTTTTTCTGCAAAATCTCGGAATTTACACATAAAGTTAAAATTGCTCAAACTTTTGAACGGTTGAAGATAAAATAGTAAAATATCATATATTCTTGAAGGAAATTGAATGCTCTACAACTTCATTCTTCATGACTTTTTCGTAGGACGAAGGGCTGAAGAGTTAGCTAGTCAAATAAGGCAAAAAAAGTGAGGCAAAAATTTCTTTTTTCAAAATTAGCGAATTTTGATAACCGATATCTCGAAAACTATGCAAGATAGCGAAAAAATAAATTAAATTAATCTTGTAGCACATTTTATCAGCTTTAATTTTGTATAGAATGGTCTTATTGCTAGGACGAATAGTTTCCGAGATATAAGCGGAAAGCCGAAAAAAGGGACCTTCTACGTGCCCCCCTGCACCACGCTGACCTCCTAGGAGTGGGGACTTTTAGTATGTTTACCTCCTAACTAGTCCAAACAAAGTCCCAAAGTCAAAAATTGTGTTCCTTCCATTTCCGTCTACAACCTTTTCGTTGACTGGACTATTCTAGAAATCTGATTTAAGTGATGACGATTTATAACCCTTAAAATGTACTTGCGGGACCCAACTCATACGCCCGGATTAAGATCCTGGGTAGACGGAAGCCAACTCGACCCGGACTTACGAATTGGGGCCCGCAAGAACATTTCAGGGATTAGAAGTCGTTAATTCAGATTCCTAGAAGATATATCTTTAACTGCAGTTGAGAAACATGTAGATTAAAAAAACAAATACTCTTTTATCATAAACCTTTTATTGATATTACTACGAAAAAATAAACTTAAAACTAAATTTACAAAATACAAAAAATCAGAAAACAGATATGTACTAAAATAATTAACCATTGCAGGCAGAAACATGAAAATAAAATCACAAAATAAGAATATTTATAACTAAACGAAAAAACACACAAACTTAAAAAAAATACAAAATACTAAAAAGAAATCAGAAAACAGAAAACATGTGCTAAAAAATTACCATTTCAGGAACAACATGAAAATAAAAAACAGAATAAGAGTAATTATACTAACTAAACGAATTTTTACATAAAAGGAATTAAACTTTACCCTGCGGTGCGTATCTATAAGAAATGCACTTAACAAATTCAATTCTACTTTTAATTTTATTTTCAAATTGCTCAAGTTTTTCTGTAACATAATCTTGCCGTTTCCTAACTTCAGTTCTCATTTTTTTAATATAGTTCTTTGCACTCACAATTCTCGCGTAAGTTTCTGTTTGAAAGTTAAGCAAAATTTCCACAAACTGAAACAAATTCGGGTGTGCTGAATAATAATTGCTATTAAAACGCGAATGAAACGATTCGCATTCGTTGGTCGTCGGCGACATGGAATCGGAAGCAGCGGCCCAAAGATGTGGTCCACATGTTGCATCTTCTCCTATGTAATTGTCCACTAAATAATCACAAAAAGTCCTCACCGCGCCGCGCCGCGTGTCGTTTGGAACAGTCTCGAATAATTCGGTAAAACAATCGCCTACGTCTTCAGGCTTCAAAAAGGACAAACCAAAAAAATATTTCAAATGCTTGCCTATTTCTGATATTTTATTTTTTCGGCTAGACCTTGCCTAAATTTTTCTAAACCAGGCTTGCCCTAAATGAAACCTGCACCCCGTAATTCGAATTCCTTCCCATATTTCTTCTACGGCACAATGTATGGCTGCTTCATAATCAATTATTATTGATTTTGGTTTAAATTAAAGATTACTTTCTTTACATTTATCGCAAATTAATTTCAATAATTGCAGATAAGTTCGGGTAGATGCTTATTACCTGTTTTCAAAAGTATTTTGTATCGAAGCTGTTTTTCTGGAATTGCTTTTTCAAAGAATATTTTAACCGGGGGTGTTTTTCCACGAAATGTTTCTTCCGGGGGGATGTTTTTACCGAAGATGTTTTTTCCAGGAGATGTTTTTTCCGGGTCTTTTTCTCCGGAGCTTTTTTATCTCATAATCTTTTTCGGCGATTTTTTTCCGGGACTGTTTTTTCCAGAGATGCCTTTTCCGGACGCCAAAAAGTTCGCCCCTAAAATATTAAAGTTGCTAATGCTGCTTTACATCAAAACAATGTTTCTTGCAAATGAGTTCGAAAAAAGGACGATAAGCGGATTCACTTGATTAAATAATTTCTGGGGCCCAACTCGTCCCTAAGATTACCGATGCCTGTCTCTTGCAAAGGGATTATCTCAGGTATGGGGCCCAACTCGACAATTACCCTTGCCTACAAACATCTATTTTGGGGCGTTGTATTAGCTAAATTTTTGTATGCAGTCGGGTCGCTAGTTTGCATGCATCCCCTTATCTTGAGTCGTTGTCGTAGCTAACTTTCTATAAGTGAGGTAACCCCTGCCTTGGAGTTTTTTAGGCTAATTTTATTACACAGCGTAGTCGCTACCTTTGCATGCAACCATTTATTTTGGGGCGATAATTTTTGGTCGCGCAACCTTTGCATGCAACTGTTTATTTTGAAATCTTTTATCTTTCAGGCACCCAAGTTACGATTTCTGCGGGTAACTGCTTATGTTTGAGATAGTATAATCATTAATCAAGGGTTTGGGTGATTCTTCAGCTAAGTTTTTTAAGTAGCCAGTTGTTAGCCCTACGTGCAACCTCTTATTTTGGGAAGTTCTGTTCTTATTGCCTTTTTTGTTATCTTTGTGGTCAGCAAATAGTTTAATTTTTATTGCCTTCATTTTTGTAGTTTTTTTGAGCTATAAATTGTTGGTCATTTATATTACTTGCTTCTCTTTCTTTATCCATTGATGAGGGATCATTTGTCGGGCATAACCCAGTTCGACCACCTACTCTCATTAACCGTTTCAGGTGATAAGGGTACTTTCTAATCCCATCGCTTAGTTCGGCCACGGCTTAAGTAGAAGGGGCGGAGATAAGATATTGAAGTAAACCCCTTAAAATCGATTACTAATGATTGCTAGAATGAATCTAAAAGTTTGGTGGCATTAGCATTGAACATACACTAAAATAGGTTCGTTTTAGTTAAATAAAAAATCTTCGAAGAGTTCATAATACATTTTATTAATTTAATGGTTGAATTTTATACAACTGTTTGCTTGTGAACATTTTCTTAAGAACTGACTAACTATTTCTAATTGCTACCACCAAAACTACTTATTCAACCCTTGAGTGGTGGGGTTGTGACGTAGGAGAACGCGTCTTTTCTTGGACTTTCCGATGTCTCGGGTTTGAGATAAGCCTTCTTAACATTCCGCAAAATTATTACGTAAGCTCGGGTAACGAGGGAAAGACACGCAGCCAGTTTCACAATTTAACAACCACATTCCTTTCTATGGTCCATTATATTGGCAGGCATAATTATCGTATGTAACACCTCCCAATGCAGATAAAGCTGTACCACCAGCTTTAAAAAGGGTTTGGCGGTTTCTGTATATCCCCGATGTCATCCAGGTTGGTATGCGGTTCGCAAGGTCTGCCTGTTGTCATCTAATATTGCTTGATGTGAGGATGAAGGGATAATATTGGAAAAATATTTGGAACATTTGTTTTATAGGGTAAAGGTTATGGGTAATAATAATTGTAATACGTTTTTGAATGGCCAAAAGTATTTGCAAGACGAAGATGATTTTATTGTTACATTTAAAATAACTAATTTTAATTATTTCCTGGTAGTGTGGTACATTATCGATATTTTGCGGGAAATTTCGTTTTTGATTCTGGGAAATATAAAAATGGCAAGTTTGAATTATTATTTTGAGCATGTTGAGTTACTGTATTGAGGGAACATTTTCGGACGTATGTTGGCGGGAAGCTGTTTGTCCGGAGGCAGCTTCGCCTTGGAAGTTTAAATGGTTGAGTTCAAGATTTCCTGAGTCTTCAAAATTTTCATAATTTTGATTATTTCCGTCATCAACATATTGTTTATTATAATAATAATTATGAGGGTCGTTAGAGTCGTATGTAATATCTACATTATTGTGGGCTCTTTCGGATTGTACCTGTCTTGATGGACCAGGTTGAGTGAAATTTTGGTCAAAGTTAGGTCTGTGAGGTAATGTTTGAGGACGTGGATTATTTACTCGATTTTGAAATTGAAAATCTGGGTTAAGCTCACGAAATTGTTGCTGAAAGCGTGGGTCAGCACCTCGAGCAAAATTGTGTAATTGTGGGCGATTTTGTTGAAATGGCCTTTGTTGGGTATTAGTGAAATCGAAAAAACCTTTATTTTGTAAATTTGGTCTAAATTGCATTTTCATGCGACATTCTTGTGCATTATGTCCCTGATTTTTGCAGAGAGAACAAAACTTATTATCCCTAATAGTGGGTGGATATTGAGCTTTACTATAAGCAACATTTTTTGAACTTGATTGTCCTAAACGGTTTTTCATATATGTTATGTTTTCTTCATTCAGGATAAATTGTAAGGCTTGTTGGATACTTGCAGGGTTACGCGCTCTAATATTAAAACCGAGGGGTTCATCGAGGCCAGCAAGAAAGGTTTTAAGCCCTTGGGAATTAATCGAGTCCCTTTTTGATTGAGCGATGAGCACGGGCTCGCCATCGCGCAAGACGCTTTGGTGAAGTAGAACTAAATGTTCTAACACTCGTTGTCCGAATTGTTTTGGGGTCTCTGCATTTTTTTGGTACATGTGATGGAGGTCTCTCAGCAGACTTTCCGTATCACGTTGATCGGCGAAGTTAGTTAAAAGGCATCTACGGATTGAATCCCAATCGTTGAAATTTCGGGTTGCTATTAATTGTTTAGCGGGGCCTTTAAGTTTGTTTTTTATGTTAAGTAACAATATTTTATTTCGAAAGGCATTTGGTAATGTGGGGTCATAGTATGCTTGCATAATTAGTTCACAAGCACTTAAAAAGTCCGATAAATTTGATAATGTACCATCATATTCGGGAATAATTTGTAAGTAACTAATATTAAATTCACCAACATCAACAAGTCCGCCTGGCTCATCGTTAATTTGGTTTTGGATATTAACTACTTGATCTTGATTTTGGTTAATAACTACTTGATCTTGATTTCGGTTTGCCATGATAGAATTTTGATTATAACTTACTCTTATTATTGAATAATAGGAATAAATGTAGGATTAGTTATAGAAAGGAAAACAATATTGATAAACAAAGCACACTTACGATACCGTGAGTAGAAGCAGGATCTTCGTTTGGCTCTTAGGTGAAGCAATTTTCTTTCTTGTACTTTTTGTCGTAGATTGATTGATTAAAGTTGTCGTCGTGATCGCTGAACGGGACGCGTGCGTTTTCTTTCTTCTTTATAGATCAACGGGTAGAGTCGTAGAGTAGACTTCGTTGTTGTTACAGTAGTTCACTGAATTATTATAGAATACGGCTTATTTATTTGCGTACTAATAAACTATTCTTATTTTAAATCCGCGGTTAAGCATTACGTACACGTTTATGTCCACGAAAAGGGCCAATGGTTTTCATAAACGCCGCGAATCCTACCGACTGCGCCACTAAAATAGGTTCGTTTTAGTTAAATAAAAAATCTTCGAAGAGTTAATAATACATTTTATTAATTTAATGGTTGAATTTTATACAACTGTTTGCTTGTGAACATTTTCTTAAGAATTGACTAACTATTTCTAATTGCTACCACCAAAACTACTTATTCAACCCTTGAGTGGTGGGGTTGTGACGTAGGAGAACGCGTCTTTTCTTGGACTTTCCGATGTCTCGGGTTTGAGATAAGCCTTCTTAACATTCCGCAAAATTATTACGTAAGCTCGGGTAACGAGGGAAAGACACGCAGCCAGTTTCACAATTTAACAACCACATTCCTTTCTATGGTCCATTATATTGGCAGGCATAATTATCGTATGTAACAATACCTTTGTGATCAGTTGTAGTGCTTGTAATTTGTAACGTGTGGTAAAGTTTTCTGTTTTTGATCGAGATGGAAATAAAGTTCATGTTAAGTGAGAAAGGCAACAAGTTACTAATATTAAATGACTATAAGTTTTCTAAAGCTCATGTATCAAAATGCGGAAAAATACGTTGGCGGTGCGTGAATCGTAAGTGTATGGCAAAAATTTATACTTCTCCTGATGGTGATGGAAACCAGCCTAAACCACAATCACGAAGAAGATTCCACAGTCAATAGACAAGCAGTGAGCAACGTTATAAACCGGAAGGCTTTAGATGATTTAACCGAGAGACCATCGAAAATAATTAATAAAGAATTAAAGGTTAGTAATTTCCATTCTTAATGTTTTTTAATTGCTAAAAGCCAGCAAAAAGTCATAATTTCTTTTGATTTATTCACAAAAGTCTATATGATAAATACTAATTTTTTACAAAATGCAAAACCTATATTATGAATTTCTGTTTTTAGGTTACTGAACTTTTTACTGAAATTAAGTCCGAAGAGGTAGCTTGCATTAGAAAAAATATGTACAGGGCCCGTCGTAGTACGTTGCCGACGCTGCCAACAAAACAAAGCGATGTTTTCGATGCATTGGCCGATCTGCAGCCAAAAACTAGAAACGAAGAAGACTTTGTAAGTGTCATGGACAGAGAAAATAATAGCATAGTGTTTTCGTGTTACACAAACTTGAACTTTTTGTGTTCTGTTGATACCATATACATGGACGGAACTTTTGAATATTGTACCAAGTTTTTTCAGCAATTGTATACTATACATGGTTTTAAAAACGGGCATTATGTGCCTGTAGTTTTTTGGTTATTGTCAAGTAAAAGTACGGCAACATATGTAAAAGTTTTCCAGCATTTAACTGCACAGTGCCATACTTTGGAACTATGTTTTAATCCAAAACCAATTGTTGTGGATTTTGAACATGCAATTCATAATGCTAGTTTAAAAATGTGGCCAGATGCAGAAATTGTTGGATGCCGATTTCACCCGTGTCAATCTTTTTATAGAAAAATACAAAATTTAGGTTTAACAGTAGAATTTAAGGACAAAGATTCGGAAATCGGAAAATTTTTAAAATTATTCTTTGGTATTCATTTTTTTAGAACCTGCTTGTGTAGGTAATTTTTTTGCAACGAGTAACTAAATTTTGCGACTACATCGTAGATAATTCCATAAGCGAAGATGACGCTACATTTCTACCGAGTATATGGGCTTGCATCACAAATGGTATGTATAGAACAACAAATGCATGTGAGTCCTTTCACTCGAAATTCAATTCTAATTTTTATGCCACTCATCCCAACATATTTCAGTTTGTAGAAATTTTAAGTAATTTTCAAATAGAAACGTATATAAAAATTAAATCCGCAAATTGCAAAGTAAAAGAACTCAAAGGCTTTACTAAAAAAAGAGAGTGAATTTATAAATAATAAGATAACAGAATTTAAAGAAAACCGTATATCAAGATTCAACTTTATAAAATGTTTATCATACAAATATTTGCCAGTTGTTACATAGATGTAGTTATTGTAATTTTCATATGCATGTATACTTATATGTATATTTTAAAATAAATGTATTAGAAAACCAAATTGCTGCTATAACAATTATTATGCAGGACTTGTATTAACATTTGAGATACAGTAAATCTATTTAACATTGATGTAAAAGATTCTTATCTGTATAATCCCTCGGAGAACTACTGGTGGCCGAACTGGGCGATCGGATTAGAGGGCTACATGCTTTGGTGGTCGAACTGGCATACGCCGCATTTGTCACTAAACGCCTTGGGTCCGCTTTGCTTGCTTATAGATTTTAAAATTATAACTAGTGTTACCCCAACACACAATGCACTGACAGACAGCGTTGCAGAACCGGCGAAATGTCAAGTCACGTGATGCATTAGTTCCAATAATGACACGCGACGTTATTGTAGATGGCGCCCCAAGTCACTTGGGCCAAGTGACGCGCGTCTAGCCGACCTTCATATATATTATAAATTAAAATAATTATTATTAAAAAATCGACGTAGAATAAAAGTATAAAAATGTTTCATGTTCCATCTGTGGATAGAGACCTTTCATTTAAAAAAAAATGGTCCAAATTGGTGAAACGGTAGCCGCTGGAGGAACCGGAGAAAAAAACCCTTTGTGCTTTTATATATAGTAAATTCCAAATTTTTATGTACCTGGCGGATTATATGCTTATCTGTAAGTACTAAGGTATGGACAATGGACATGCCCTCCGCCGATATAGCCGGGCGCTGAGCAGTGCAGTAGGTAATTTATTTTGTCGGTTTAATTTTATTATTCTAAGCAATCTATATTCTAAGCTTTCTGTTTTTCTACAAGTGGCTTATTGTTAAATTATTTTGTTGATGAAGATAAACACAGATAAATTTTGCAGCATAATTATAGACTGAAGATTATATTACATTTTAATGAGCGTTTGCATTAGTTTTACTGCAAATGATGATTATATACTTTCCTTATTTTATTGTTCTAATCTTTGAGGGGTGTTTCTTTGCAAAAACATGTGATTTAGTTAGTCGCAAGACTTTGAAAACGCGTCTTTAGTTTAAGCCACGTTTGAAATTGTAGAAGTGCCAAGTAATATTTTGAATTTCCATTATGCCTAAGCGTCAGATAAATATATTGGAGTATTTTAATCTCGAAAAAGAAAATTTCGGGCCACTTTTGCCAGTTTCGTGTGTTCAACAACGGGTGTCTGCTGCATTAAAAATACACGTCAACGCTGTAAAAGCGATTATAAAACGCAATAAAGAAAATGTTAATTGTGAAGTTGAGGATACTAATAAGAAATCTCGGAAGTTCAAATCTGAAGATATGTGTGACGCTTATAAACACGAAATTCGAGATACAATATACAGAATGTATTCGAAACGGAAGCATATAACGCTGGGTACTTTGAACGATGAACTTAAAGAAAAGCACATTGTTGATGTACGTCGTACAAGTTTATATCGAATCCTTAAATCCATGGATTTTAAGTATTCTAAGGATTGCGACAGGAGGGCTTTATGTGAAAAACCTGATGTGGAGCAAACTTTCTGCGAAAATTCAAAGACTTTAAAAATCAAGGGCTAAAATTTGTGTATTTGGATGAGACTTGGTTTTTTGCTAAAGGTGGAGTCAAAAGAAGTTGGCAAGACGAGTCTATTTTTAGTGTTAAAAAAGCATGCTGGGAAGGTAAGCCTTTATTGTCCTACACGCGGGAACAGAAGATGGTTTTATAGATGAAGCAAGTTTAGTTTTTTCTTCCACTTCAAAAAGTGCTGATTATCACGATAGCATGAATGCCGAACAATTCATAAAGTAGACGAATGGAAAACTGTTGAATAATTTAGAACATCCATCGGTGATAGTTTTGGATAATGCGTCATATCATTCAGCTCTTTGTGAAAAACAGCCACTTGCTAGCTGGCGTAAAGAAGATATTAAATTATGGCTACAGAAGCAAAAAATTGCAAGAAATCATAGAAAACCGAAAGAGTACGTAATTGACAAAATAATAAACGAGGCTGGACATCAAATTTTACGACTTCCTCCATATCACTGTCAGTTTAATGCAATTGAAGAAGTATGGGGCATATGTAAAAACTATTATGATGCACATATTGGTCGAGACGGACACGGTGATGAAAAAGTAATAAGCATGTGGAAAGAAGCATTGTCTACTGTTACACCGGAAATATGGAAAAAGACGATTGAACGCACAGAAAGAACAATTGAAGAATGTTGAGAACGTGAACGTTTAATAATTGCTGAAGTAAACCCGCTTATAATTAATTTACAATCTGAATCAGATTCCGATGATGATTTTGATTTTGGCCGTTACTTTGAAGACAATGACAATGAATAAAATAATAATTGAATTTTGTGTTATAATGTATAATTATATTCTCTAAATTTGTTTAAGTTACTTGTATTATACACAGAATATTAAATGATTGTATATTATATCTCTTGTGAAAACAAATTACTCTTAACAAATAAATTAATATCAACGTACCTACACGACTACACGTACACCACTGGTCTTTAGCGATGGCCCTTTAAAGCAGCAAGAATCGCGTATAACTCGTTTCGTTTATTTCTCTTTGGCGCGTTAGTCAGAAAGAGATACAAGTACAACTGGTATTAGTGACCCACGTTCGAAGCGCAAATACGTAATAGTCAACGAGTGGGAGTAAACAGACGCTATCCGTACGTCTTCGTACAGTTGAGTTTCCTAATCCGCCAGGTACATAAAAATTTGGATTTACTATATGTATGGATGATCCTGTTATCTCCTATTGAGTTTTGTGTCTTTAATGTAAATGTTTTCGAACATTTGTGTTATTTATCTCAATTGTTTTAAGGAATACGCAAAGAATCTGCAATCGAAATTTACATATGAAACATAATACGATAATGGGCATTACAGAACTTGAATTTAACTATGATGGATGGGCATTTGGAAAACGTATAGTTTGCTTACCATCAATACAAAGACGCGTTACTACAAACGTTGAAATAACTAGTAGTGAGTCTTTAAATTGTGGCATTGCTTTAGAATGGCAAAACTACCTACTAGAATATGTGTTCGAGTTTTTGGAAGTGACAGATTTAAAATCGGCTAGTTTAGTGAACCCAATATGGAACAATCTAGCAAAGCGAGAGCTTCAGAGAAGGATAACTCCTGGATGGATTACATTTTCTTATAACCCTAGCGATGTAGTCTACCTTTGCACCAGTTCCGGTTTAAAATACAATAACGTTGCGATGGCTTTAATTATGTATTGTCCTCATGTGATAAGACTGGACCAACAGGTGTGGCTTGATAAAGCTTACAACACTAAATCAATAAAAATGACTTCTGGTGAGTATTTTAGAAAATTAGGTTTAACTAAACTCATACTCATAATCATAATATTTAGTTGCAGAATATATTGATAGAGAAATTGTGCCATCGGGTGTTGATTATTGTACATTACCTTGCACAAAAGTACTAAGTGCTTCCGGAACTAAGGGTAATTATTAGCTAATATTATACTTAAGCTTTACTTGGCAAAAAAATTCTAGGCCATATTTTTGAAACAGTGATCTACCATGGCATATTTATACCACACATTCCAAATATAAGGTCTACCATGTTTTATTGCGATACAGAATTTGGGAATTTTCCTAACGTAGGAAATAGTAATGAACAAGTTAAATGTATTCTAATGTTTAATCGATGTCCGCTTAAAAACGCTGATAATTTCTTTGAGGCTATGTTAAGAAGGTAACCATAAATTTTGCGTGTGAAATGGTTAGGTATAATTTAAGAAATTTGTAGGCAAAGTTCCGAAATAGTTGCTATGGGTGGTGGACTGATAAATACTATGAAAACCTCCACAAAGGAAAATGGTCAGAAACTATCTCATATGAGTGATTTATTTTGCATAAGTTTTCTGCAAGAGAAAGGAGTAGAAGCAAATTTCAACGCATATTCTCTCGTGTTTAATTACACAATTGATATCGACAGTCGATATGAAGAGTTTGAGGCTGAACTCGTGAAGGTAGTAATGATAAATCATAATATATTTCTTTTTTAAAATAATATCACTTCTGATTGTTTTAGTTAAAGAAATCTTTAGTCCTTCGAAAACATGGAATTATATTTAAATTCTGTTATGATTTGGATTATAGAAAAACAATCACTGCATTAATTGAGAAACATTTTCCCAATTATGCTGTCGTGGCATTGGGACTTGAATTCGATGCAGTAATTGGATGGAACTCAATAAGTCAACATGGATTTGGTAAGTTTAATAATAAGCGAATGAAATAATCAACATTGTTAAGAAACTTCATGAAATTGTTTTTTTACCTTACAGAATCTAAATCAGACGAGTTGCCAGCCTCAAAAAAAGCTAAGAATAATTTTCCAAAAAGTTTACACAGCCAATCAATAAGTATGGTACTTATTACCTGGGGAAAAGAAATTAATTCATCATTTAGATAACTATTTTCTCCAACAGCTTAACGAAAACGCCAAAAATGCAATACCTTAAAATTACTTTTCAGTTGTACCTTGATTAAGTTTAATATTGGTATATGTTTAATTTAGTGTAATTTACGATCATTTATCTTTGTAGATAACGGAAATTCGTTATTGAGCGGCACACCGTATAAAGTTCCCAAAAATTATTGATAAATTATAAACAAATAAATGTACTCATTGCTAGCTACGTATAACCTATTCGTCTAAATTTAGGTCTACTATTTGAAGCTTTTGTGTTTCCTTGATCTGCATACTTGGATCTCAATGCAACGTGAAAACCATGGGGGTGAAGGTTTGTCCTATGCTCGCGCAACACAAAAGTTTGTATGCCACATCAGGGAGGTGCGGGACAGTGCAGGGTAGGCCGCGGTAGATTTAAATTTGGCCAATTACAGCAGATTTAGTTCTGCCACTTCGTTCGTTTTCGAGTGCTTTCGCGTTCTTCCACGTAACTGCATGTATAATTTCCTTTAACATGTGGTCGGTAAATTGCAGGTTATGTTTCGTTTCGCCGTGTTTATAAAACGTTCACAAAAAGATAAGTTGAGATAAGTATTATCATAAAATAGATGTTACGCTTGTGTAAAATTAATTTATTTTCATATTCTACTTAGATTAGATTTTGATGTGCTTCCTGTAACTGCAAAGATAAGTATTGAGTGAAATAGATGTCTATGCCTTTTTAAAATTATTTTATTATTTTCAGGATTGCAGTTTTAAATTCATCAGGTCGTCCACGTCCAGTTCCCGAGTTTCTTTTTTTAAGAAAGGGTTCTTGCCTTTGGTTTTTGCCTGTGCAATAGTTACTTTCTTATATTAATTATGGATGTTGTTGGGCGTAAAAAGTATTGTTGTAAATATCCAGGTTGCAACAATTGGTATTACATACGTACTTCAAAAAGTTACGTAAACAAACACTTTTACAACTTTCCAAGGAACGCCTACTACCATCAGCTGTGGAAAAATGCATGTAAAATATATGGTAATGTAAATAAATGGGTGATTTGTGAGGATCATTTTGAGGAAAAAGATTTTGTGAATGCGAGAAGGGAACGTTTAAATGTAAATGCAGTCCCTATACAATTTTATCAAAATGACGAAGAAATAGTTTCTGAGGCTAGCAAAGTAACAGAATCTGAAATCGTTGCTCATCCAGAAGTAACTTTGTTCGAGGAAGAAATTACGTCTTGTGCTTTTTTATTAAATGCTTCAACTTCAACTGCGCAATGTGCTTGTTTTCTAACAAGTACCTCCTCTCATTTACAAAATGAAGTAATAAGCAACTTTGATCAAGATCACGTTTATTGTTTGAATGATGTTAATGAAGTACCGTGCAATTTTAAACGGTTTGCTTTTTTAAACGAAGGTGAGAGTGTAATTTTAGCCAAGATTGGAACTTCAAAAAAAGATTTAACACCTAAAAAGAATATTATGTACGCTGCGCATAGAAATGTTTGTGCGAAATTATTATTATTTTTACAGGACCAGTATTAACTGTTACAAATGTGATATGTATTTATCTATTGTCAATTTTTGTTGAATTTTTATTATAAGAATTAAGTTGTATTGAGTTTATAGAATATTTATTTCTTTGTTGTTAAGCATGTAGGTATTGTTATTTTTATTGTACTATATTAATATTTGTTTCATTTACACTACTGTATTTTGGGATGTATTTATTTATGTTGTTTTATTGAAAATTACTGTTGTTTTTCAGGTTATTTTGATTAATATACCCCATAGTTTAATCAATTTTTGCGTTTTTTTTAGTAAGTAACCTATTTTATAGTAAATTTTATTCATTGCAGCTGTCATTGTCATTATTATGCAATTGAAATTAGTTTGTTTTTATTGGATTATTTTCAAACCTTCCGAATTCTCCAATAAAAGCAAACGAAATTTCAATTGCATAAAAATGCAATATAAACAACTGATAATTGCTTGAAATATTTGCCAATTCAAATAAGCGCGGTAAGCTATTTAAAATTTTTAGTTCTGCCACACCGTCACCAGGCGGCGCCTTGCGAGTTTGTGTTGCCAAAATTTAACCAGGGGATTTCATTTCTCTTCGTGTATGTTTTATGGTGAAAACTGCACCTAGACTTCTCGGTTTGGTCCGTGTTGTTCCTTGTGAACTCTAGTTAAACGTGTCATTTGTAGATCTACATATATACAAACAAATGATTCGCAACATGAACCAAAACCGGTACATTTTGCCTTACAAAAACTCAACCTAATTCGAAAGATAGTAGATATCTTTAAACAGATATAAATTTAGGTTTCGTCTAACGTGGATTGTAGAATATTAAAAAAAAACAGTTACTCAGATTCCATTTGTTCCATGGTTACAGGATGCCTAATGCCCACCACTAAGTTTTCAAATTTCAAAATAATTAAAAATTTTAATAGGTTTTCTTTAAATTCCATTACAAAATTAGGATGGGAGAAGAAAAAATTATCGCCCCACCTAAATATTGCTGTACCTAAGAAAGTAAGTTGTGGACTATATTCTATTATCACTCATGAGCAATTTAAACTGAACAAAATTTTTTTATTGTCCCGTGTGTGTTCAATAAAAGGGTAGGAATTTTCGATTTGCAAAATTTAATTAAGGGTGCTGCAGAGAAATTAACGGACTCGGATGCAAACCAAATGGTAGCTCATTTATAGCTCCATATAAGCCAACAAAATTTAAAAAAATCATGTGGCTAGTTTTTTTAGCAATTTTTTAAAGCTCCCAAAACTGTTTTTTACTTCATAGTTCTTATACAAGCCAAGTCCAAATCCATCTGGACTCGATCGCTGCTAGCTGCAAGAATCTAGGAAAAAAGTCTCCGGAAAAACAGTCTCGGAAAAAATTCCATGGAAAAAGTCCTCTGGAAAGAAAGTCCGCTGGAAAAATGTCCCAGGAAAAGAAGTCCCTTGGAAAAAGTCTCTTGAAAAACAGTCTCCGGAAAAAGTCCCTTGGAAAAAAAGCTTATATTTTGAGTATACTGGTAAATTCAGGGCTACTTCCTCTACTATCCAACACTATTGTTGGTAATTTTCTTCTTGAAGACTTTTTTCCGGGGACTTTTTCCCAAGGGACTGTTCTTCGGGGACAATTTTTCCATGGGACTTTTTTCCGGTGACTTCTTTCCTGGAGACTTTTTTCCGGGGACTTTTTTCCGAGAGTCTTTTTTCCGCGAGTCTTTTTTCCGGAGACTTTTTTCCTGGAGACTATTTTCCGGGGCCTTTTTTCCGTGGACTTTTTGCCGTGAAAAAAAAGGAGTCAACCGTAAGCTGTGGTGGCACTGGCAGATGTGGGCTAGTGAGAGACTAAACAAAGCCCTTTACCTAACATGCAGAGTGTGGTTGCATGTGTTTGTAAAAACCTACTATGAAATACTAAAAGCAAGAAGTCTGCCAAAAAGTGCTGAAACAGACGGATGGGTGATAACAAGGTCCAACAACAAGGGTCTTGAGAAGAGAGTCTTGTAAGTGCTGGATTAAGCTAGACCGAGGTAAGCTCAAATTAGATTGACCAAAACAAAAAAAAATAAGTTCGGTTACAAAATCTTGACGTTACTAAAACCACTAGACACATTGAAAGCAGAAACCAAAACGAAGATGCCCACCAATAACAATTAAAGCAACAAAAAGAAGCCAATTGAAGACAACTCACGCAACGATACCGCACAACTACAGCAAAATAATGGAAAAAGTTTTTGAAATTGCTTTCCCCAACAGGCCGCTACTCGGGGAAGAAAGAGACTAAATCTCGCAACCCCATCAACCAAGTAGAAAAAACAAGCGTAACATTACAAGACAAACAGTTTAAGAATGAGATTAACTTAGAACTATGTACTCTAAATCCAAGAACCCTCATGTCCAAAGACAGAATGTTAGAACTGGAAGCAAAAAGTTAGAAAAGTAGCATGGGCCGTATTAGGACTGTCTGAAATTAGAAGACTTGGCAATAATACAGTGTGTAACAGATCACCCAGGCATTATCTTTTACGACTAAACCATTGAACCTACATAGATAGGATAAAAAATTTGTTATATAAAACGTACACGGAGGTATTCAGTAAAAATGTCTATACATTTTTTGGGGCTTCAGAAAGGGTAGTTTTAGGGGGCTATGGGAGTTTCTCGAAATTTTTAAATACGAAGGTGGGTCAACTTATACCTCATTTGAAAGGTCTTTTTAAACCCAACAACTTTGAAAAAATAAATATCGTTAGCTCAAACCGTTTCAAAATGGCGGCCAATTATATAAAAAAGGGGCCATTACATGAACCTTTTCCCAATCGCGCATGCACTATTGTACCAAGAAAATTAGTACCGATTGTCAAAGTCCATTAAATTGGCTTTCCAACGATGTACCACATCAAGAGAAAAAATAAATGTTAGTACCCCTATCCTCCTCAAAAGAGCGGGAACATTCAAAAAATATTATCTCAAAAATCTTAAATAGAACGAGGGGTCAAATCATACCTCATTTAAAAGGTCCAATTAAACTGAACGATTGTTGTGTTTAAAGTTTTTCGGTATCTCTCACCGTTATAAAATGGCGGCTCAATTTATAAAAATTTTCTTTTTATTATCGGATGAATCGCTCCCTCTACCGCAGCTAAGGCAGTAAAACAGAAAATTTGTTGCTGATTTATAAAGTCTATTACATAACCTTTAATTTCACGTGCGAGTTGGAGTTGGACAACTCAACATCGCTCTCGCACCAAACCAAAATGTTTTAGCAGAACTTGAGAACAGTTAAAGATAAAAATTAGCAATTTTGGCTGTGTCATTGTTTGGTAGAATCTCTTTTTAGTTTGTTTTTTCATTTTCTTTCGCCAGTGGCGTAGGTATCGTATTGAATCTTTGTTCATAACTTTTTTATCAGTTTTTATTTTATAATAGTATATTATACACCAAGGTAGAAAAGTCTACTATTATAGCCTAAGGGCTAAGGTTAGATCTCGAGGCGCGTAGCGCCGAGGGATGTAAGGCCCGAGGGCTATAAGACTTTTCTACCGAGGCGTATATACTTTTTTTTCACTACTAGTGATATAAACCCTTATAATTATCGAAAAATGACTATTTTAACTTAAATCCCTGTTTATTTCAAATTATAAAACAAAAGGCAGTTTTAAAGTTGACCATTATATTTTTAATAGTAAGCACTTAACCTAAAATACAGAAAGTTATGTATCGATAGAAAGATTAAATCTACGTGTTATTCACCTTGTTAAATCATCATTTGTATTCAAAAACATTGTTTTTAAAAACTGGTTTCATCTAAAATACTGAAATTATTAACAATTTTCTCCTTTTTATTTTGTGTGGTTGTATTATAGGCGAAATTGATATTGACAGAGTTGTCATTTATTACGGCGCGAAAAACGTATATTCAAATACACCAACATTTTTAAAATTAAATTAATTTATTTAAACAACTATTTTATGCATAAAATACCATTAAATAGAATCTCTCCATTATATTAAATCGTGCTATAGAAACGTTCTCTTTAAAACTGTCACAGGATTATCAAAAAATATAAATTTGTTCATTATTTACCAGTGGTTAATAATGAAAAATTAGTTACCTGTCAGTGAGCAAAGGTAGAGAAATTGAATTTCACAGCATTCTATTATGTGTCAAAATGCTACGCTATATTACTAGTAGTGAAAAAAATACGTTATATAATTGTGTTTATGAGAAAAAAATACGCAAAAAAGAACTCTTGCTGAATAGTGACACGATCAACTGGTTTGGAGAAAAACAATTAATAAATTAATAAAAAAAAAAGTATATTTTTCGTTTGTGATCATATCTAAATGTTGTTTTGTTTTCGTTTGTGACATTTATTAGGCATTATTTGAAATAAAAAAGGTGTTTAAATACGTTCTTGGTTATTTTGTCGGAATTTACAAAAACAAAAATAAATAGAAGTCTGAAAACTTCAAGATTCCATAAGTCACAAAAAAATATATATTTACTGTATTGTATGTGTATCCGAGCTAACCCTAGGAATTTGAAAAACGGCGCCTATTGTACAGCAATATTAACTTTATACAGGGTGATAATGAATTGTAGGGACAAACTTCTAGGGCTTGCGAAACATATTTATTAACGAAAGTTGTTTGCTTTGTTGTGTTTTGCAAGGCCTAGAAGTTTGTCCCTACAATTCATTAACACCCTGTATAAGTATAAAATGCGATAGAATAGTTTTCTTAGTATATTCTTCTTGTTCAGGTGCCATGCCCTTACAGAGCGTTTGCGAGAGCGTCAAAGGCACATTTGTAAACGGCTTGGCGTCGTAAACTTTTTACATCTCTTTTCTAGGAAAATTCGGCGTAAACTGTGTAGTTTTCCGTTGATTTCCCTGTTCCTAATGTCACACGCCGTAGTTTAGCGAGTGCCCTAGGTGTTAGCATGGACAACCGGGACCGACGGTTTTACGTGCCCTCCGAAGCACGGCAAAACTCCATTTTCACCAACTATATGGGTCACCCATCTAAGATCTGACCAGACGGATCGTTGCTTTTTAGGCTTTAAAAACTGCACAAAACTGTGTATTTTACTGCAAATTTTTACGGATCTGCAACCCTCACTAGGAACCACCGGCTGTGGTACAATGTTGGTAACACTGCAGCCGAATGCTGGGTTACTACTGCTGTAAATGTTTAGGCACGCGATGGGAACTTTAGCACTCCCGAGATTCAAACTCTACATTCGACACGTGCAAAACCAGTTTTCAGCATTTATAATTTGAACTGCCTAATTAACGACAAGGTCGTCTGCTCCGTCGTACGCGTCGTGTGTTACGTAAGTGCTGAATGAAAAAAAAAACGATTTTAAAAGTTTCAAACGCATCTAGTTACGGAGCTGTTGAAAACTTTTGTAGAAAACTATCTAGTTGAGATTTGGAATTTTCTCGATTTTTTTATATAAGTAATCGTAACCACAATCTGGCTCACCCTATTTTGCGCTCTTTTAGGGATTGTTGAGCATTTGTTGGCAGTTTGAAACAAATATAATCTGTACTTCTATTGCTTCTAAAAAGCAATTTATGAATTTGCTACCCGAATTGTTTCATTTCAACAATGTTTTTAAAATGCTGTCAAAAAGTGTATAAGTTTAACTTACTGCTTCAACTTTTTTTCACTCAATGTAATGCTTTTTTCGGTTCTATTGTTTTTTCTAAATCCCGCTTCTTATACAGACATTTGTGGAAAACAAACGTTTTAAAAATCTTCGGTCTTAAGACGTTTTTCCACACACTCAAAACATTTCACGAAAATAATTCGTTTTTATGTTATGTTCTCTATTCTTCTTCTTTTTATTTGCCTAGTCAAGGTCAATGTCGGGGCCTAATTATGATATGAGGTTTGATCATTCTAATACCTCTATTCAACACGAGTGAACGTGTTCTGTGGGTTAGTGGGTTAGCATGAATGCACTCATTTTTGTGCTAATATGTTACATAACTTGTGGTAAAAAAAAAAAGTTAAACCTGGTAAATATCTAACAATTATAATATGTAAATTACTTATTTGTTTCTCTTACAATAATTATGTTGTCAAACTCATTATTTTGAGATTCAATGCCAAATTTTATAGTGTGTTTTGTTACAAAAAGTACAATCACTTCATATATTATTGTTTCGCCAATTGATAGCGTAAATTTACAAAGCAGTTTTCAGATTCCAGCATCCAGATTCTAGTTTGTCCCATTTATTTTGAAGCTATAGGTAAGTTATCATACGATAGGTAAGTTATCATACACATCGGAATCGCTACTTTTGCATGGAACCGCTTATTTTGGGTGTTGCTTTAACTAAATTTTTAGGAAGCGGAAGCGGTACACTTGTATGCAATCAATTGTTTAGAGGTGTTGGTTTTAACTGAGTTTTTGTAGCCCTATCGTTGCACGCAATCTTTATTTTGGTGTTCTGCTTTAGTTAGGCGTTTTTGTGCGGAGCGGAGCCGCTACACCTCCATGCAACTACGTTGCGACATTATTTTTAGTTTTTAAAGCAATGGAGTCGCTACCCTTGCGTGCAAGCAATTATTTTGGACTGTTGCGTTATCTAAGTTTTTGTACACAGTTGAATTTCTTATCTAGGGGTGTTGCATAAACTAAGTGTTTGTGCTCAGCGTACTAGCTATCACAGCATGTAACTATTTGTTTTGAAGCGTTAGCTTAGCTTAAGTTAAGGTGAGATTTTGTGCGCAGCAGGGCTGATACTCCGCACGCAACGGCTAGGCGTTATTTTAGCTAAACTTATTTTACGCCGCAGGGTCACCACGCTTGCAAACACGTATATAGGGGGCGCTGCGACAGTTACTTTTTACTTTCCTATACTTTCAGTATAGGGAAGTATTGTTTTCATGCAAAATTTCAAAATCGAGATTTTGACGGAAATACATGTTTTGGGCTTCCAGGATCCTAAAAAAGTGGTTTTTAAAAAATGTCTGTCTGTGGGTGGGTGGGTGTGTGGGTGTGTGGGTGTGTGGGTAACGCTCATATCTCCGGAACGGCTGGACCGATTTCGATGTGCTTTGGAATGAGGAGGTATATCAAAAATTCATCGACAAAATAAGCTTTTAAAAAGAATCCGAAACCGGAAGCGGAAGTTAGACATGTTTTTTTGGTAGCATTTTTTTCAGAAACGGAATTTTGGAAATTGGAATAGTGGAAATTATAGAAAGCCTTAGAACAAATCAAACGATTTTTTACCGAACTCTCTAGCTTCAACATTGCGGCCGCTACGAATTTTTGAAAATTTCGACTTTAACGCCCATTTACTCAAAAACCAGTTATCTGATTGGAATCAACTACATCTTGTTTGGTAGCCCTTCAAGGGTACTATACCATGAAATATAATTAATTTTGAAAATCGAAAAACGATCTCAATGGCACCACTCCAAAATTTTTGAAATTTTCAAAAAAAAATTTCTCAAAAACTGCCCACACGTTTTTGTTTAAACTTTTTAAGCTGATAGAGATAGGCATCTGCTACAATTTTATTTTTTGATCATTTCTATAATTTCACTGTGACGCCCTCTATGAATTTTTGAAAATTGAAAATTGGTACCCTTTTATTTATTTAACGGGGGGCAATAAAATATTTCTGTTAAAGCAATATAGCTCATCATTGACAGCAAAATCCGAATATCATAATATTTTTGCGATAATTTCATATTTAGGGGGGCTACTGTTCCCCCTCCCCCCAAATTTTTTCGATAAAAAATTAAAAATTTGGTTTTTTGTTTTGTTTTCTCTAGGAGAATCTTTTTACAAAAAATCAAAAAATTAAATTTTTTGCCCCTTAATAATCTTTTTGTCCTTAGAAGAATTTCACATACTTTCTAGAGTTCTGAACGTTTATGCATTTCTATTGCGCACGCATTCAATAGCCACTTATTTAACAATAACGGGTAGCTCCGGAATAGCATGGTTGGATATGCGGGTGTGTTCGAGTGTACTGCCGTTTTACTGCATAAGTAGTTGTGGGGTCGCGCCTCGGTTGGGGCCAAAAATTTTTTTTTATTTTATAGTTTTTTTAAAACACTGCTTTTGCGTTTCTAGACAGGTGTATATGGAAAGTGTTGGAAAATATTAAACAATGTTAATTTATAAGTATAGGAAAGTCCAGGCGAAGTGTTTCGCTCATTTTTTTTACAGAGCTTAGTCGCTAGTTTTGCGTACTATTCCTTATTTTAAGCCGTTGCTATAACTAGGTTTTTATGCGCAGCGTGATCGCTAGCACAGCAAACACTTATTTTAGGTCGTCATTTCAGGTGTTTTTTAGGCAGCGAAGTTACTACCCTTGCATGCAACTACTTATTTTGGGCCATTGCGTTGGTTAAGTTTACGTAAGGGGCCGGGTTGCTATCCTTGCATACAATCGCTAATTGCTGTGTGTTGCTTTAACTAAGTTTATGTGCGCAGTGAATTTGCTACCCCTGCATATAACCACTTATTTTGGAGTGTTGCATGAATTAATCTTTGTATGTAACAAAGGCTCTACGCTTGCATGCAACAGATTGTTTTACGCAACCAGACTGTGAGCCAAATTGGAGCGTTTTGTTGTTTTTGAGTTTTCTTTTAACTCCGCCGTCAACCACAATGTAATGTTTCTTCTCTGCTTTCTTTACAAGTCTTCTCGAGTTAAAAAATGTTTTGATGATTTATACTAGTTGGTTTCTAAGTTCTTCTCTTCTTTGTTTACTAAAGTAAGTTAACTTATCACTAAACCATCTCTACCCCTCTAGAAATATTAATAGTTTTTTCTGTTCCTGTATCTATTTTGAGTAGTTCTCCTTAATCCCCTTTGAGGTTTGTTTGTTTAATATAATCTTTTTTAAATAATTGTGTCATTTATCTCAATTACTGTTTAAAGGAATAACGGAAGCTTCTGCCATCAACTGTGAATGAAAAAAACCTATACGATAATGGGTACTACACAACTTGAGTTTGATTATGGTCCATGGACACTTGCTCATAGTATAGGAAAACGGATAGTTTGCTTACCATCAATACAAAGAGACATTTTGACAAACGTTGAAATATCTAGTAGTGAATCGTTTGATTTTGGCGTTGCTTTAGAATGGCAAAACTACTTACTAGAATACGTGTTCAAGTTTTTGGAAGTGAGAGATTTGAAATCGGCTAGTTTAGTGAACCCAGTATGGAACCATCTGGCACAACGAGAGCTACAGAAAAGAATAACTCCTGAATGGATTACGTTTTCTTATAACCCAGTACCTCACCATTTAGTCTACCTTCGTACCAGTCCCGGTTTAAAATACAATAACAGTGCTATGGCCTTAATTGTATATTGTCCTAATATGATAAGACTAGACCAACAGGTGTGGCTTGATAAAGCTTACAAGGCTGAAGCAATAAAAATGACTTCCGGTACATATTTAAAAAAAATTAGGTTTAACTAAACTCTTATTATATCATAATTTTTAGTTGCAGACTACATTGATAGAGAAATCGTGCCATCAGGTGTAGATTATTGTACACTACCTTGTATAAAAGTAACTTCCGCCAGTAAGGATAATTGTTAGCTAATACTACCTACAATTTACTCAGCAAATGCATTTTATAGGCCATATTTTGGATACGGTTATCTACCATGGCATATTGATACCTCGCATTCCAAAGATAAGGTCTACAATGTTTTATTGTAATACAGAATTTAAGGATTTTCCTAACGTTGTAAATAGTAATGAACAAATTAAATGTATTCTGATGTTCAATCGATGTCCGCTTAAAACCCCTGATAATTTCTTTGAGGCTATATTAAAGAAGTAACCATAAATTTTTATGTAAAGTGATTAAGCATAATTAAAGAAATTTTAGGCAGAGTTCCGAAATAGTTGCTGTGGGTGGTGGATTAACACATTCTATGGAAACATGCACAAAGCAAAATGGCGAGAAACGGTCTCATATGAATGATCTATTTTGCATATGTTTCCTTCAAGAGCAAGGAGTAGAAGCAAATTTCAATGCATATTCTCTCGTGTTTAATTACTTTAGTGATATCGACAGTCGATATAAAGAATTTGAGACGGAACTTCTTAAGGTAGTAATGATAAATCATTTGTTTCTGTTTTAGAAAAGTATCAGTTATGTTCGTTTTAGTTAAAACATTCTTCAGTTCTTCGCAAACATGGGATTATATTTGAATTCTGTTATTATTTGCATTATAGAAAAACAAGCACTGCATTAATTGAGAAACATTTTCCCAATTATGCTGTGGTGGGGTTAGGACTCAAATGCGATGCGGTAATTGGGTGGAACTCGATAAATCCACATAAATTTGGTGAGTTTAAAAATGGACAAATAAATTAAAATAATTACCAATGTTACGAAACGTTATCGAATTAATCATTTATATTGCAGAAACTAAACCAAAGAAGTTGCCAACTGTAATAAAAAACAAAAATGGTTTCCCAAAGAGCTTACATACTCGATCGCTAAGTTTGGTACTAATTACGTGGGGAAAAAGATGTAATGGATCAATTGGGTAACAGTGTTTTAAGTTTTATTAAGTTTCAAAGTATTAAAAAGAAGCGGTGACAGCATTCTTAGTACAACAATATCAGTAACATGTTTATGTTATTTACTACGTATTTGCTCATCAATAAATCTAGGTACTGTAACAACAAAGTACACTTACGTTAGCCATATTGCCAACAAAATGGCAAAAACACTAAAAATGTAATAGCTTTAATTTTTTATTTGTACAATTGCTTAAGTTTGATATTAGTAATTAGTATATGTGTAATTAAGTTTAATATTTTGTATAATTTTTCTTAGAGATGAAATGTGTGATAGAGCATCATAGCATGTGAACTTTCAAAAAATTGTAAATAATGTAACATAGCATTTAAGTATTTGTAAGCTGATCAGGAATTGATACAGTGGCCATGTGGTTTGTTTTCATTTATTTTGGGTTTATTGCCAATAAAAGTATACTTGTAAGTAGTACAAGTATAATTACACGCTGCAACAACTAAATAATCATAAATTAAATTTGTTTCTATTTATTTTGTTTTCATGAGCTATAAGAGTGTATTTTTAGGCATAACTACAAAATATGTACAAGACCACAATAGTAGATAGTCGACCAACAACCAATTGGTTGTATTTTTCAAAAACTTTAATTTTTTCGCACAATTGCATGTTGCAAAGTTACTGTCTGAAGATTTTGTGGAATAGTTTTAAATGTTTTGTCCCCGTTCTCATTTAAAAAAATAGTTGATTTATAGAAAAGAAAAATGTATCAACTTTCGCCGTATATAAATATATTGTTCAAAAAATAGGCTGCAATTAGCAGTAAAAAGTTATAAAATTTTAAATACCGTAAGAAATTAATGTTGCTTTACTTTTAAATGAGAAGCCGAAATTTTATTTTGCTTACGTAAATAAACAATATTGTGCTTAAGCTATTAAGCAACAAGTCCGAGGTCACATAAAGCATAGCCACTGCCCACCATACGACTAATTGTGCATTACTGCATGAATGTGCATCAGGACTCAAAAAATTCCAATTTCCAACTATCCGATCCGAATTCCGGTGTAGTCAACGGTGTACGAGCGTTTTTATGCAAACACGTACGACGGCGAAGTAAGAATGATTTGATTTTTCAAACGTTCCGACATTTGTTTTTGTTCCTGGTCTCATATTACAAAAATCTACTTATAAAACGAAACAGAAAAATGCATCCACTTTCGCGGTTTATAATAGTATTACTCAAAAACAGACCGGAACTAGCGATAAAATGTGATGTTTTGCAGAGCGGCCCGAGAAAAGACGATGTGAACGAAAATTCCTTTATACGAACATTCGAGAAGCAAGTGGTGAGCGTTTTAACTGCTTTTTACCGCATAGAAACATCCGAATGATTTTATGCGAATAAATCATTTAATTATCAATTTTAATCGAACGACAATCATTCGATTATGCCCATTACTAGATAAAGTTAAGAATGGATAATTCAGTAAAAAAGGGTTAAGTAAACTCCTGACACGTTAATTAAACAAACGCGTCTAAGATATACAAACTGTTATTATACGGCAATAACCCATGCGTCTGGTATTTAGGAATGTGCGAGTAGCCTTAATTAATGAAGGCCGCCGCCTTACACTCTTTTGATAACTTTTCTTTGCAACGCCGCGCGCCGCTCGCGATATAAACATTAGCTGAAATTTATAACTATTATGTCTCGAAATGCAAAAGCCCGTCGGTTTGTTGTGGTGAGACACTTAGGGGTTTAACATAAATAATGTCATGGACATGCTTAGGTGCCATGACAAAATTTTTGATAACATTTCTATTTTCTTTTTTGGGATTGAAAAGCGCCCAAAAATATGTATTATTTTCGCACCTCGTCCTTCATAGATCATTTGGTAGTAACTCCGACTTTAGGCTAGTTCCCACAATTTTAAAGTAAGAGGGCTAAATTTCCTGGGACGGATCTGTGCCTGCTGGTATTGGTAGTGTAGAGAACTCATTACTTCTTCTTGTGCGCTACGACCCACACGTCTCCGCGCTCTGTGCCGTCTTACCACCTCGCTGTGGTTGTTTTTCTGTGTAGTACAGTTGTCAGTGATACCATTATGGGTAAACATAAGCATGATAGGGAAAAGAGCCCAGAAATTCGAAGAAAAATACGAAAGTTGGAAAAGAAAATTCATCGTCATAGGGCTGCAATACGCCAACATTCGAATGACCAGCGCAGTCATCGCCTCGCGTGGACACCTCCCATTTCATTATCATCACGTTCGCAGACATTCAAGGTCCTGTTCAGTTTCCCGACAAAGAGATATGACTTTATCGCCACGCAGTAAGTAAAATAAACTAAATAAATTACAACGTGTTTTCCAGAAGTGACCGACTTACTCATATCAAGTTACGGCGAAAACACTTTCACACCATCGGGACCGTACCTTCTAAAAAGGAGAATGTGATTTCTTCTTAGTAGCCCGGACTGTTTTTTTTTAAATTAAAAATCAGCCCCGTCTTGCTACTCTTACAGGAATCCCTTTAGTGCCTATTTTTTAAGATAGGGCTAAAGCTGATTCTTCCAGTGCCTATTTTTTAAGATAGGGCTGGCCTGACAATTCTAATACAGCAATTTGTGTGTCAGGGTAAGCCAGCCCGTTTTGCTACAACGTGTTCTCCAGAAGTAGCTGACCTACTCATATCAAGTTACGGCGAAAACATTTTCACACCATCAGGACCGTACCTTCTAAAAAGGAGAATGTGATTTCTTCTTAGTAGCCCGTGCTGTTTTTTTTTAAATTAAAAATCAGCCCGTCTTGCTACTCTTACAGGAATCCCTTTAGTGCCTATTTTTTAAGATAGGGCTAAAGCTGATTCTTCCAGTGCCTATTTTTTAAGATAGGACTGGCCTGACAATTCTAATACAGCAATCTGTATGTCAGGGTAAGCCAACCCGTTTTGCTAGATGTTACCTTACCGCCACGCAGTCCGTACCGTCCAATAAGGATATGGTGATGACGAGTTCTTCTTTTTAGTAAGCGGTGCTGTTTTTTAAAAAATTAAAAATCAGCTCGTTTTGCTACAACACAACTCTTACAAGAATCTCTTTAGTGCCTATTTTTTAAGATGGGGCTAAAGCCGATTCTTCCAGTGCCTATTTCTTAAAACTAAGATTTCAGGGCTGGTCTGAGTAATGCTTCCTTCTTAAAATTAGATTGCTCTTGTAATCAATTATATATCTGAGATGTCACCTTACCGCCACGCAGTAAGTATAACAAACAAATACAACGTATTTTTCAGATGTTGCTGGCTTACTCATATCAAATTACGGCGAAAACATTTTCACATCAACAGGTCCGTACCGTCTAATAAGGATATTGTGATGACAAGTTCTTCTTTTTAGTAAGCGGTGCTGTTTTTTAAAAATTTAAAAATCAGCTCGTTTTGCTACAATACAACTCTTACAAGAATCTCTTTAGTGCCAATTCTTTAAGATAGGGCTAAAGCCGATTCTTCCAGTACCTATTTCTTAAGATTAAGATTTTAGGGCTGGCCGGAGCAATGCTTCCTTCTTAAAGTTAGACTGCTCTTGTAATCAACCCAGCAATCTGGATGTCAGGGTGATAATTGCCCTTTTTTGCAGCAGCAGGCGGCTCGCACACGTGCTACTACCACTCCCCCAATTAACCAAACCGAAACGGCAATGGTTCGTGAGGAGCAACATCTTCATGAAGACATATACGGGGGGAAAAGAAGATAAATATTCAATCACTGGCACCGCCAGTTCATAACGATATCGCGGATCGCTGAACCGATATAATCACAAACGTTCTCCCAGAAGAACAAGGTCGAGTTACTAAAAGTATCCTCGCATTGAAAACCTACCCTTGACAGCAGCTCCGGATTTAAATCCGGAGGTGATCTCAGCGGTAAGCGGAGTGGCCTTAAAAAGAGCTCTCGCTTAACAGATGAAAAAATCAAATAGGGGCTTGCATTGCAGCTCTGGAAAAAGGATTTTCTTGTGCTTAATGAAAAAAAAAAAAAAAAAAAAGGAGGGGGGGCAACTGCCTCTCACTGAAGTATTAAAGGGAAGTATTAAGTGATGCAGCGCGATTACTCGCAGACGCTCATCACACTAGGTCCTTAGTGCAAAGATCTCTGTTAAGCTTCAGCCTAAATAAGACTGCAGAGGAACTGTAACCATTGGTGGCGTGGATGGCTTCTTATTTGGAAAAAATCTTGGTGAAAGGCTAAAACCCGCCAAGGAACTGGAGAAATCTTCACATGTATTAAAAATTCCTATACTAAAAAAGAAGGGGGAGACACAAAAGACGCTATCCACGGAAAAGAAAAAATGTTATAAAGGTACGCCTTCTGGCACTACTAGGGTGCCAGTACTATCGGTGGCCCCATCAGAACATGCCTGGTCTAAATTAAAAAGAGACGAACTACAATTAGCTGTTAGTAATCTCTTACATTCCAAGGTATTTTCTATATGCTCTCATACTAGTGGAGAATTTATCTCACGAATCTTCCTTGCCTTCCCCTTGATGTTAGCTTGGCTCCTATGGGTTTCACAAAATAATGAAACCGGTAGTAGGTCTACGGTCTAGAGGGTTTCTTTCTGTTATATATTTAGATAATTTCCTTCTAATAGAAAATTCATACTTATAATGTCTAACAGACGTCACGACAACAATTAAAGTCCTAACAAGTTGGGGTGTTGTTTTTTACTGGAAATAAAGCCATCTAACACTTTCACAACATTGCAAATTCCCAGGGTTTCTATTTCATTCCAATGCAACGTCAATAAAATTGCCATTAGAAAAAAGAGGTAAATTACACGTATTAATACGTGAGTTTCAAATACAAAAGAAATGCAAGACCCGGGACTTTGCACATTTTATTGGTACTCTAGTCTGCTTGTCCCGCTCTCGATTGCAGTTGGGGTCAACCAAACTCTTTGAAAGGATAAAATTTCTATCCTTTAAAGCTCAGAATGGGAATTACTACAAAACTGAATTTTTTGATTAGTCACTGTCACATGACTTCAAGCGGTGGCTACGCAGTATTAGCACTAAAGTCCACACCATTAAAACATTTGATTTCAAACTAGAGATATTTACAAACGCTTCCTTATCGGGTTGGGGGGTGTGCTGCCAGGGACAACCGACGCATGGCTTCTGGACTGAATCAGAAAGAACTAGAACACATAAATTACTTGGAACTTTTATCTGTTGTCTTTGGAGTAAGATGTTTTGCTTCTGATTGTTTCGACTGTGAAATTTTGATCAGGGTCGATAATACTACAGCTATATCCTATGTGCATAGGATGAGTGGTGTCCAACATCCCAAACTAAATAGGTTGGCAAGAGAAATATGGGAATGGTGCGAACATTAAAGGATTTGGGTTTTTGCATGTTATATAAAATCCAAAGATAATTTTATGACAGATAGCGAATCCAGAAAAGTAGTCCCTGAAACAGAATACAAACATTCCAATTGAGAAACGTACCTACTTTATCTGCAGACCTGCTCTTTTTTACCATAGAATTCAATAAAGGAACCTTATATGGATTCCTGAACAGTCTCAGGTCAGCTTTTGCATTAATTCTAGGACCCGAAACCTCACAAGACAGGGTTAAGAAACTATTTCAAGGAATTTTTAATAAGCGACCTACTCGGCCGAAATATAGCAGTACCTGGGATCCGTCATTAGTACTGACCCATTTAAAATCGTTAACCATTGCAAAAGAGATTACCTTAGAAAACCTGACCCTGAAACTTATTTCTCTGCATGCTGTAACCAGGGGACATAGAATCCTAACACTGTTTTCAATAGAAACTGATAACATGCAAGAGCTACACGACAGAACTGGAAAAAAAAATTACAAAAATAATTAAGACCTTCGACAGAAAAAGGCCTCAAGCAGTTCTGATGCTACCATTCTTCATGATTAATTAGAAATTTGTTTGTGTTGTATCCACTCTGCTGCAGTACCTCAAAAAACTAAAAACCTTTGCAGAGCTTCCAGTTATTTCTTTTTATCATATAAAAAGCATCATCAACCTGTCTATACCCAAACCCTGAGTCGCTGTATAAAGACAATCCTAAAAAACAGTAGGATAGATACACGTATATTTTCTGCACACAGCACAAGACGTGCTTCAACCTCGGCGGCAGAAAGACGTCTCCATTGAGACAATTCGAAAAACCGCTGGGTGCACAGAATCGCCCAGGTTTTCGCAAGATTTTACCTAAGACCAATGTGCTCCAACCTGACCTTTGCATGATCTATTGTTCATGCTTAACAAATATACCTACCTCGTATAATCATCATACAATTATGTATTATATTTCCATATTATTTTATAGCTTGTTTCTATACAGTTAATAAACACTTTTCTGATTAGCTACTGCCACAAATAGTTTCAACATCTACCAAATGATCTATGAAGGACGAGGTGCGAAAATAATTATATGATCAAACGAACTTACCTGTGAAGTTCGATCATAATTATTGTAAGCACCTCGTCCGAATAGATCATACCCACCCCTGATTTTAATCCGCAGTTGTTCTACAGATTTTAATCCCATCCCTTTCAACATTTGTGGCAGGCACATCTTTCAAACTAATGAGTTCTCTACACTACCAATACCAGCAGGCACAGATCCGTCCCAGGAAATTTAGCCCTCTTACTTTAAAATTGTGGGAACTAGCCTAAAGTCGGAGTTACTACCAAATGATCTATTCGGACGAGGTGCTTACAATAATTATGATCGAACTTCACAGGTAAGTTCGTTTGATCATATAATTTTACTGCAATTTTTTTCGGATTTGTTACCCTCACTGCGAGCCATCGGCGGCGCAGCGCAGCCGAATAGTGGATTACTGCTGTTGTAAATATGTAGCCACGAACAGACTACGCAATGGCGACTTTACCACCCCCGAAATTCAAACTACAGATTCGCCACGTGTGAACCAGTTTCTAGCATTTATATTTTGAACTGCCTTATTAACGACAAGGTCGCCTGCTCTGTCGTTCGTGTCATGTGCTACGTAAGTGATGAGTACAACAAAAATAAAAAAAATATTTTAAAATTTTAAATTCATGTAGTTGCAGCGTTGTTAAAGACTTTTGTAAAAAACTATCTAGTTGAAGTTTGGAATTTTCTCGATTTTTTTTATAGAAGTAACCACAATCTGTCCCACTCTATTCTGCGCTCTTTTAGGGATTATTGAGCATTTGTTGGCAGTTTAAAACAAATATAACATTTACTTCAAATGATTCTGAAAAGCATTTTATGAATTTGCTACCCGAATTCTTTCAATCCCACTTTTTACAACCATTATATTAGGAAATAAACAAACGGAGGACGTTTGTGGAATAGAAAACCTTTTGAATTTCTTCAGTCTCAGACGTAGTTTTGCACAATCTCAAACAATTTCACGTATGTAAATATAGCAAATTATACAAAATGCAACATTTACTTTTTTTTATTATAATTCTGTGTATCTAGTTCTAAGTCAAGGTTTCTGATATAATCATTCTAACAACTCCATCCACCGTGAGTGGACCTGCTAGGTGGGTCAGTGGGTTAGTGTGAATGCACTCATTTTCGTGCTAATATGTTTGCATAAGCACTGGTAATAAAAGGAAGACGACCTGGTGTGTATTATGCTTATTTAACAATCATTTGCAAACTACTTATTTGTTTTGCTTATGCACCCGTTTATTTTTGCCGTTTTATTTTTCTAGTATTTTTTCATAAAAAAATACTTTTTTAAAATTTGTTTCGTTGATCCCTTTATAATAATTATAAATTTTTGTGTACCTATTGAGTTACAGATGTTAAAAATTTTATTACCACTGAAAACGGTTCCCTAGAGAACTGAAACGTTTGGAGTGTTATAGTTTTTTTATCTACGACTGCCTTAATAACGACTTATTATGTCATTGATTTGCGTTAGGTAATGAAGTTCATTATCGCACTAGTGTAAAATGAGTTAGGTATATGTATATACAGCGAGTATTTTACGGCCTGTGCCGTCTCTCGCATCCCAAACGCCAGTAGTCTTTGTCATTCCATGCTCCTTCTTCAAGGTTCCTGTTTCTCATGTCCTCTTGCACTTGTTTTATCCACGTATCAGGAGGTCTACCTCGTCTTCGTCGTCCTGGCGGGTTCCACTTTAGTATTCGATTTGGCCATCTATTTGCGTTCATTCTTTGTATGTGTCCATACCATAAGAGTCTCCTTTTTTCTATTTCATCTACGGATGTTGTGTTCTTCTGCATTCTGTTTCTTATTTCTGCATTCGTTACGTGTTCTAGTCTCGACACTCTACATCCTCTTCGAAGGAAATCCATTTTAACTGCATTTATTTGTTGTCTATGTCTTTTGGACAATTCCCAAGTCTCCGAGCCATATATTAGTATACTTTGCACTATACTGTTATAGATTCTAACTTTCGTGTTATTATACATGCTTTTTGACCACGGTAACGGATTTAGTCTTTGTATAGCTTGTCTAGCCTGTCCCATCCTACTCGTGATGTCTTTTTTTGAATTTGCTTCTGATGATATTATGCTCCCTAGGTATTTAAAGTCATCACACTTTATGATTGTATTTCCGTATATTTTCAGATCGTTTCCATGGTCTTTTGTTGTTAGATATTTGGTTTTCTTATAATTGATTTTCAGGCCGTTTGCTTTATAGATGTCTACAAGCTTTCGCATCATATATTTTATATCGTATTCATCCCCCGCCATTATCACTTGATCATCCGCAAATAATAAGGAATATATATATAATCGTCTTCTATTGGTAGACCCATATATCTGCATTTTGTTTTCCATTGCTTTAAGATGTATTCTAAGTATATTTTAAACAAGATGGGTGACAGGCAGCATCCTTGCCGTACTCCTTTATTTGTTTTAAATGGATCTGAGATTTTGTTCGAGATCTTGATAACATTTGTCTGATCTTTATACATTTCCCTGATGGTGTGTATATAATGGTGGTTAATGTTTGTGGTTGTAAGGATTTGAAACAGTTTTTGCATAGGGACAGTATCGAACGCTTTCTACAGGTCTATAAATATTAAATGGGTATCTAAGTTCTTTATTTCCTCTTTTGTAGTATTTGCTTTAGGGAGTAAGTGTTATCTGTGCAAGAGCGTCCTGCGGTAAACCCGCTTTGTTCTTCGCCTATTGTTATTTCTTGCTCCACTCTTTTCTTTATTATTCCTCCATACAATCTTCCTACTGTGGCTAACACGCTTATTCCTCGGTAATTTTCGCAGTTATTCCTTGATCCTTTTTTTATGGATTGGCGTCAAATATCCTACCTTCCAATCATTCGGTAGCTCGTCATGATGTAAAAGACATCTATTAAATATGTATGTGAGGATTTCATATGTTTTAGAAGGTGCGTGTTTTAATAATTCAGCAGGAATATCTCCAGGACCAGGAGCTTTTCCGTTTTTTTGATCTCGAACAGCTTCTTTTACTTCCTTTTCTGTTATTTCGTTTAGGTCTTGTAGGTTTACTGGTTGTCTCTGTTGTTCTCCTTCTATATATTCTTCCTGGTCTTCTGCTAGTATCTGCGAGAAATACTGTTGAAATTTATCAATGTTTATCATGTTGATATTATTGCCTTTATGGTCGTTCCTAAGATTTTTAATAACATTCCACGCTTCCTTGGTTTTTGTTCCACCTATGTGCTGTTCAATTCTTGCACAGTTTTCCTCCCATTGTTTGTTTTTTACTTCCTTAACTTGCTGATTTACTTGGTTTCTTTTTTGTTGATAAGTTCTGCGGTCATCAGTGTCATTCGTTACTAGCCATCTATTATAAGCATCTTTTTTCTCGGTTATTAGTTTGTCAACTTCATCGTTAAGCCAATCTTCTCCTTTTCGTTTTGGATGACGTTCTTGTTCTCCCAAGGCCTCGAATGCCGCGTCATGGATAGCATTTTTTAGTTTTTCGTATTCTTGTTGAGCAGTACTTGTGATGTTATTTTGTAGTTTTGCAGATAATCGTATTTTGTACAAGAAATCTATAGATTCATCCTTTAGGGACATTATGTTGTATTTTCTGTTTGAATTCATGCGTATTATCTTTGTCTTGATTAGTGTTTTGTTTAGTCGCTCTATGTGTCAGGTACGTTGTCATCTTAACTAAATAGTGGTCTGATCCGCATTCTGCGCGTCGGTATACTCTGACATCTTGAATTTGCCATTTTGTTATTTGTCTAACGCTGAAGTAATCTATGATGGATTTTAGCCCTCTGGTAGATTGATACCACGTGAATTTGTGTATCTCTCTGTGTTGATAATGTCCGTTCAGTATTTTTAATTCATAAGCCTCGCATATAGCTATTAGTCGATTTCCGTTGTTATTTGTTTTGTCTTCCCCGTAGTTACCAATAACTGGGTCGTTTAACTTTTTCCCAGTTCTGGCGTTAAAATTTCCTAATAGTATTATTTCTTTTCTGTTACTTGTTACTTGTGTACTAGTACTATGTGGCTAGTTTTTTTAGCAATTTTTAAAGCTCCCAAAACTGTTTTTTACTTCATAGTTCTTATACCAGCCAAGAACCCAAAAGGTGCAAATCCATCTGGACTCAATCGCTGCTAGTTGCAAGAATCTAGGAAAAAAAGTCTCCGAACAAAAAGTCACGGAAAAAAAGTCCATGGAAAAAAAGTCCTCTGGAAAGAAAGTCTCCGGGAAAAAGTCCCAGGAAAAGAAGTCCCTTGGAAAAATGTCTCATGGAAAACAGTCTCCGGAAAAAGTCCCTTGGAAAAAAGCTTACATTTTGAGTATACTGGTAAATTCAGGGCTACTTGAATTGCTAGATTATTATTATTATTACAAATAATATAAAAAAAACCTGATACAATTTCTGTATACAAAAGCAAAATTATCGATTTTCGGTTTAACTGAAAAACGGTTCTATCTTTGACTTTTGAAATAAAACACTGTTTTTTTTAGGTTAATTCAATCGTATTTTTACTGCATTTTGTACATTAAATTTATTAATGAATAAAAAAATTCTATTGACAAAAGTCGCTACATTATTATATTTAAAAGTGATCTTTAAAAGGCTACCGTATATGAAAATCAGGTAAAGTCGTGTATTTTACCCGACCCGGGGCTTCAATATCCAACACTATTTTTGGTAACTTTCTTCTTGGAGACTTTTTCCGGAGACTTTTTTCCAAGGGACTTTTTTCCGGGGACTGTTTTTCCATGGGACTTTTTTTCCGGTGACTTTTTTCCTGGAGCTTTTTTCCGGGGACTTTTTTCCGGGAGTCTTTTTTTCCGTGGGTCTTTTTTCCGGAGACTTTTTTCCTGGAGACTACTTTCCAGTGCCTTTTTTCCGTGGACTTTTTGCCGTGACTTTTTTCCAGAATCTTTTTTTGTCGCCTCCCTAGTTGCAAATAGTAATGGAGTTTTTTCCCTCGGCTTAACTTTAAATCTGTGTCAGCGGAGAAAAAAAAAGGAGCCAACCGTAAGCTGCGGTGGCACTGGCGGATGTGGGCTAGTGAGGGACAAAACAAAGCCCTTTACTTGACAAGCAGAGTGTGCTTGCAGTGTTTGTAAAAACCCACTATGAAATACTAAAAGTAAGAAGTCTGCCAAAAAGTGCTCAAACAGGCGGACGTGTGATAACAAGGTCCAATAACAAGGGCCTTGAGAAGGGAGTCTTGTAAGTGCTGAATAAAGCTAGACCGAGGTAGGCTCAAATTTGATTGACCAAGACAAAAAGCAAAAAAATAAGTTCGGTTACAAAACCTTAACATACTAAAACCACTAGACACATCGAAAGCAGAAACCAAAGCAAACATGCCAACCAATAACAATTAAAGCGACAAAAAGAAAGCCGCCCGAAGACAACTCACGCAACGATACCACACAACGACAACAAAATAATGGAAAAGGATTTTGAAATAGCTTTCCCCAACAGGCCGCTACTCGGGGAAGAAAGAGACCAAATCTCGCAAACCCATCAACCAAGTAGAAAAAACAAGCGTAGCATTACAAGACAAACAGTTTAAGAATGAGATTAACTTTGAAATATGTACTCTAAATCCAAGAACCCTCATGTCCGAAGACAGAATGTTGGAACTCTGGAGATAAAACGTTAGAAAAGTAACATGGGACGTAATAGCACTGTCTGAAATCAGAAAACTTGGCAATAATACAGTGTGTAACAGACCATCCACGCACTATCTTTTAGGGTTAAACCATTAAACCTACATAAATGGCATAAAAAATTGTTATATAAAGCGTACACGAAGTATTCAATAAAAATGTTTATGTGGCTCCGGAAAGGGTAGTTTTGAGGGGCTATGGGGATTTCTCGAGATTTATAAATACGAACAACCTCATTTGAAAGGTCTTTTTAAACCCAACAACTTTGAAAAAAGAAAATATCAATAGCTCAAACCGTTTCAAAATGGCGGCCAATTAATCAAAAAAGCGGCCATTATATGAACCTTTTCCCAATAGCACGCGAGCTATTGTACCAAGAAAATCAGTACCGATTGTTAAAGTCCATTAAATTGGCTTTCTAACGATGTACCACATAAAGAGAAAAAAAATGTTAGTACCCCCCTCCTCCTCAAAAGAGCGGGAACATTCAAAAAATATTATCTCAAAAATCTTAATAAAGAAAATTCAAAACCCTTTCTTGTGAGAACTAAAGGGTTTTGAATTTTCTTTATTTAATTTTCTCACAGTTGCTCATTTATATTTATTCAAAAATCTTAAATAGGACGAAGGGTCAAGTGATACCTCATTTAAAAGGTCCCATTATACTGAACAATTGTTGTGTTTAAAGTTTTTCGGTATCTCTCACCGTTATAAAATGGCGGCTCAATTTATAAAAATTTACTTTTTATTATCGGATGAATCGCTCCCTCTACCGCAGCTAAGGCAGTAAAACAGAAAATTTGTTGCTGATTTATAAAGTCTATTACATAACCTTTAATTTCACGTGCGAGTTGGAGTTGGACAACTCAACATCGCTCTCGCACCAAACCAAAATGTTTTAGCAGAACTTGAGAACAGTTAAAGATAAAAATTAGCAGTTTTGTCATTGTTTGGTAGAATTTCTTTTTGGTTTGTTTTTTCATTTTCTTTCGCCAGTGGCGTAGGTATCGTATCGAATCATTGTTCATAACTTTTTTATCAGTTTTATTTTAGAAAATACATTATATAATTGTGTTCATGAGAAACAAACATGCAAAAAAAACTCGCTGAATAGTGACACAATCAACGAGTTTGGAGAAAATTAAATTAAATTAATAACAAAAAAGTATACTTTTCGTTTGTATCTAAATGTTGTTTTGTTTTGGTTTGTGACATTTATTAGGCATTATTTGAAATAAAAAAGGTGTTCAAATACGTTCTTGGTTATTTTGTCGGAATTTACAAAAACAAAAATAAATAGAAGTCTGAAAACTTCAAGATTCCATACGTCACAAAAAAATATATATTTACTAAAAGGTCTCTTAGAACAGTATTGTATGTGTATCCTAGAAATTTGAAAAAACCGCGCCTATTGTACAGCAATATTAACTTTATACAGGGTGATAATGAATTGTAGGGACAAACTTCTAGGGCTTGCAAAACATATTTATTAACGAAAGTTGTTTGCTTTGTTGTGTTTTGCAAGCCCTAGAAGTTTGTCCCCACAATTCATTAACACCCTGTGTAAGTATAAAATGCGATAGAATAGTTTTCTTAGTATATTATTCTTGTTCATGTGCCATGTCCTTACAGAGCGGCTTGGCGTCGTCGTAAACTTTTTACATCTATTTTCTAGGAAAATTCGGCGTAAACTGTGTAGTTTTCCGTTGATTTCCCTGTTCCTAATGTCACACGCCGTAGTTTAGCGATTGCCCTAGGTGTTAGCATGGACAACCGGGACCGACGGTTTTACGTGCCCTCCGAAGCACGGCCGAACTCCATTTTCACCAACTATATGGGTCACCCATCTAAGATCTGACCAGGCGGATCGTGCTTTTTAGGCTTTAAAAAACGCACAAAACTATGAATTTTACTGCAAATTTTTACGGATTTGTAACCCTCACTGGGAACCACCGGCTGTGGTACAATGTTAGTAACACTGCAGCCGAATGCTGGGTTACTACTGCTGTAAGTGTTTAGGCACGCGATGGGAACTTTAGCATTCCCGAGATTCGACACGTGCAAACCAATTTCCAGCATTTATAATTTGAACTGCCTGATTAACGACAAGGTCGTCTACTCCGACGTAGACATCGTGTGTTACGTAAGTGATGAAGGAAAAAAACGATTTTAAAAGTTTCAAACGCATCTAGTTACGGAGCTATTGAAAACTTTTGTAGAAAACTGTCTAGTTGAGATTTAGAATTTTCTCGATTTTTTTTACAGAAGTAGCCACAATCTGGCTTACCCTATTTTGCGCTCTTTTAGGAATTGTTGAGCATTTGTTGGCAGTTTGAAACAAATATAATCTGTACTTCTATTGCTTCTAAAAAGTATTTTATGAATTTGCTACCCGAATTGTTTCATTTCAACAATGTTTTTAAAATGCTGTAAAAAGTACATAACTTTAACTTACTGCTTCAACTTTTGTTTCGCTCAATGTAATGCATTTTTCGGTTCTATTGTTTTTTCTAAATCCTGCTTCTTATACAGTCATTTGTAGAAAACAAACGTTTTGAAAATCTTCGGTCTTAAGACGTGTTTTTCCACACACTCAAAACATTTCACGAAAATAATTCGTTTTTATGTTATGTTCTCTATTCTTCTTCTTTTTATTTGCCTAGTCAAGGTCAATGTCGGGGCCTAATTATGATATGAGGTTTGATCATTCTAATACCTCTATTCAACACGAGTGAACGTGTTCTGTGGGTTAGTGGGTTAGCATGAATGCACTCATTTTTGTGCTAATATGTTACATAACTTGTGGTAAAAAAAAAAGTTAAACCTGGTAAATATCTAACAATTATAATATGTAAATTACTTATTTGTTTCTCTTACAATAATTATGTTGTCAAACTCATTATTTTGAGATTCAATGCCAAATTTTCTAGTGTGTTTTGTTACAAAAAGTACAATCACTTCATATATTATTGTTTCCCCAATTGATAGCGTAAATTTACAAAGCTGTTTTCAGATTCCAGCATCCAGTTTCTAGTTTGTCCCATTTATTTTGAAGCTATAGGTAAGTTATCGTACGCATCGGATTCGCTACTTTTGCATGTAACTACATTTTGGGGTATCGCTTTAACTGCACTATTGCTCCCTACTTTTGCATGGAACCGCTTATTTTGGACGTTGCTTTAACTAAATTTTTAGGAAGCGGAATCGCTACACTTGTATGCAATCAATCGTTTAGAGGTGTTTTGCTTTAGTTAGGTGTTTTTGGGCGGAGTGGAGCCGCTACACCTCCATGCAACTACGTTGCGACATTATTTTTACTTTCCTATACTTTCAGTAAGTGTAGGGAAGTATTGATTTCATGCAAAATTTCAAAGTTGAGATTTTAACGGAAATAGTAGGGGGGGGGGGGTCCATGGACCCCAAGTAAGTAATTTTTAAAAATGTCTGTCTGTGGGTGGGTGGGTATGTTACGCTCCATATCTCCGGAACGGCTGGACCGATTTTGATGTGCTTTGGAATGAGGGGGTATATCAAAAATTCACCGACAAAATAAGCTTTAAAAAAAAACGAAACCGGAAGCGGAAGTTAGACATGTTTTATTGCTAGCATTTTTTTCAGAAACTGAATTTTGGAAATTTTAATAATGGAGATTAAAGAAGGCCTTAGGACAAATCAAACGATTTTTTACCGAACTCTCTAGCTTTAAAATGGCGGCCGCTACGAATTTTTGAACATTTCGACTTTAACGCCCATTTACTCAAAAACCAGTTATCTGATTGGAATCAACTACATCTTGTTTGGTAGCCCTTCAAGGGCTATACCATGAAATATAATTAACTTTGAAAATATAAAAACGAGCGCAATGATATCACTCCAAATTTTTGGAATTATTCAAAAAAATATTTCTCAAAAACTGCCCACACGTTTTTGTTTAAACTTTTTAAGCTGATAGAGCTGGGAATCTTCTACAATTTGTTTTTTTTGCGCATTGCTATAATTTCACTGTGACGCCCTCTATGAATTTTTGAAAATTGAAAATTGGCACCCTTTTATTTATTTAACGGGGGGCAATAAAATATTTCTGTTAATGTGAAATAGCTCACCATTGATAGCAAAATCCGAATATAATAATATTTTTGCGATAATTTCATATTTAGGGGGGCTACTGTTCCTCCTCCCCCCAAATTTTTTCGATAAAAAATTAAAAATTTGGTTTTTTGTTTTGTTTGATCTATGAGAATCTTTTTACAAAAAAATCAAAAAATCGAATTTTTTGCCCCTGAATACTCTTTTTGTCCTTAGAAGAATTTCACATACTTTCTACAGCAGTTGTATTCTTGTACTAGTCGGTTAATGATCAGTGTAGGCAAACTTTTTTATTTTAATAGATAGACTCGCAAACCCAAGAGCAAAGTTGTAGGGCAAATTCTTCTCGATTGTATTTAAGAAAAAAACTTGAGTTTCAAATTTTAATATGGCGGCCACGGTAAAAAATAACTTTTTTTTTAAATGGAAACGTGGCATTTTGGCTTTAAAATCAGAAAGGTTTTGAAATTCTAAATACAAATTAATAAGAGTAATTTCTTGCTAAAAATAATACTTCTCGAGTTATTAATATATTTTCAAATATCAATTTCCGCGCTTCCGTTGAATCAGTCCGAATATTTTACCCAACCTTATGCTTGCAGCGCAGCGGTCGGACTTTCTTCAACCGCTTCAAGATGTTACAACTTATAAGAACTATTTACTTTAACTAGTCGTGTCGTGTCGTGTCTAGACAGGTGTATATCAAAAGTGTTGGAAAATATAAAACAATGAATTTAAATGTATAGGAAAGTCCAGGCGAAGTGTTTCGCTCATTTTTAGTTTTTAACGCAATGGAGTCGCTACCCTTGCGTGCAAGCAATTATTTTGGACTGTTGGGTTATCTAAGTTTTTGTACACAGTTGAATTTCTTATCTAGGGGTGTTGCTAAGTGTTTGTGCGCAGCGTGTTAGCTATCACCGCATGTAACTATTTGTTTAAAAGCGTTAGCTTAGCTTAAGTTAAGGTGAGATTTTGTGCACGCAACGGCTTAGGTGTTATTTTAGCTAAGCTTATTTTACGCCGCGGGGCCATGGTCACGACGTTTGCACACACTTATATAGGGAGCGCTGCGACAGTTACGTTTTTTTACGGAGCTGAGTCGCCAGTTTTGCATAAATTCCTTATTTTAAGCCGTTGCTATAACTAGGTTTTTATGCGCAGCGTGATCGCTAGCACAGCAAACACTTATTTAAGAACGTCACTTCAGGTGTTTTTTAGGCAGCGAAGTTACTACCCTTGCATGCAACTACTTATTTTGGCCCATTGCGTTGGTTAAGTTTTTGTAAAGGGCCGGGTTGCTATCCTTGCATACAATCGCTAATTACTTTGTGTTGCTTTAACTAAGTTTATGTGCGCAGTGAGTTTGCTACCCCTGCATATAACCACTTATTTTGGAGTGTTGCATGAATTAATCTTTGTATGTAACGAAATCTCTACCCTTGCATGCAACAGATTGTTTTAAGATGTTGTTTTATGCAACCAGGCTGTGAGCCAAATTGGAGCGTTTTGTTATTTTTGAGTTTCCTGTTAACTCCGTTGTTAACCACAATGTAATGTTTCTTTTCTGCTTTCTTTACAAGTCTTCTCGAGTTAAAAAATGTTTTGATGATTTATACTAGTTGGTTTCTAAGTTCTTCTCTTCTTTGTTTACTAAAGTAAGTTAACTTATCACTAAACCATCTCTACCCCTCTAGAGATATTAATAGTTTTTTCTGTTCCTGTATCTATTTTGAGTAGTTCTCCTTAATCCCTTCAGTTTTGTTTGTTTAATATAATCCTTTTTAAATAATTGTGTTATTTATCTCAATTACTGTTTAAAGGAATAACGGAAGCTTCTGCCATCAACTGTGAATGAAAAAAACCTATACGATAATGGGTACTACACAACTTGAGTTTGATTATGGTCCATGGACACTTGCTCATAGTATAGGAAAACGGATAGTTTGCTTACCATCAATACAAAAAGACATTTTGACAAACGTTGAAATATCTAGTAGTGAATCGTTTGATTTTGGCGTTGCTTTAGAATGGCAAAATTACTTACTAGAATACGTGTTCAAGTTTTTGGAAGTGAGGGATTTGAAATCGGCTAGTTTAGTGAACCCAGTATGGAACCATCTGGCACAACGAGAGCTACAGAAAAGAATAACTCCTGAATGGATTACGTTTTCTTATAACCCAGTACCTCACCATTTAGTCTACCTTCGCACCAGTCCAGGTTTAAAATACAATAACAGTGCAATGGCCTTAATTGTATATTGTCCTAATATGATAAGACTAGACCAACAAGTGTGGCTTGATAAAGCTTGCAAGGCTGAAGCAATAAAAATGACTACCGGTACATATTTTTAAAAAATTAGGTTTAACTAAACTCTTTTTATATCATAATTTTTAGTTGCAGACTACATTGATAGAGAAATCGTGCCATCAGGTGTAGATTATTGTACATTACCTTGTACAAAAGTAACTTCCGCCAGTAAGGATAATTGTTAGCTATTACTACCTACAATTTACTCAGCAAATGCATTTTATAGGCCATATTTTGGATACGGTTATCTTCCATGGCATATTGATACCTCGCATTCCAAAGATAAGGTCTACAATGTTTTATTGTGATACAGAATTTAAGGATTTTCCTAACGTTGTAAATAGTAAAGAACAAATTAAATGTATTCTGATATTCAATCGATGTCCACTTAAAACCGCCGATAATTTCTTTGAGGCTATGTTAAGAAAGTAACCATGATTTTTTTATGTGAAATGATTAAGCATAATTAAAGAAATTTTAGGCAAAGTTCCGAAATAGTTGCTGTGGGTGGTGGATTAACACATTCTATGGAAACATGCACAAAGCAAAATGGCGAGAAACGGTCTCATATGAATGATCTATTTTGCATAAGTTTCCTTCAAGAGCAAGGAGTAGAAGCAAATTTCAATGCATATTCTCTCGTGTTTAATTACTTTAGTGTTATCGACAGTCGATATAAAGAATTTGAGACGGAACTTCTTAAGGTAGTAATGATAAATCATTTGTTTCTGTTTTAGAAAAGTATCAGTTATGTTCGTTTTAGTTAAAACATTCTTCAGTTCTTCGCAAACATGGGATTATATTTAAATTCTGTTATTATTTGCATTATAGAAAAACAAGCACTGCATTAATTGAGAAACATTTTCCCAATTATGCTGTGGTGGGGTTAGGACTCAAATGCGATGCGGTAATTGGGTGGAACTCGATAAATCCACATAAATTTGGTGAGTTTAAAAATGGACAAATAAATTAAAATAATTACCAATGTTACGAAACGTTATCGAATTAATCATTTATATTGCAGAAACTAAACCAAAGAAGTTGCCAACTGTAACAAAAAACAAAAATGGTTTCCCAAAGAGCTTACATACTCGATCGCTAAGTTTGGTACTAATTACGTGGGGAAAAAGATGTAATGGATCAATTGGGTAACAGTGTTTTAAGTTTTATTAAGTTTCAAAATTATAAAAAGAAGCGGTGACAGCATTCTTAATACAACAATATCAGTAACATGTTTATGTTATTTACTACGTATTTGCTCATCAATAAATCTAGGTACTGTAACAACAAAGTACACTTACGTTAGCCATATTGCCAACAAAATGGCAAAAACACTAAAAATGTAATAGCTTTAATTTTTTATTTGTACAATTGCTTAAGTTTGATATTAGTAATTAGTATATGTGTAATTAAGTTTAATATTTTGTATAATTTTTCTTAGAGATGAAATGTGTGATAGAGCATCATAGCATGTGAACTTTCAAAAAATTGTAAATAATGTAACATAGCATTTAAGTATTTGTAAGCTAATCAGGAATTGATACAGTGGCCATGTGGTTTGTTTTCATTTATTTTGGGTTTATTACCAATAAAAGTATACTTGTAAGCAGTACAAGTATAATTACACGCTGCAACAACTAAATAATCATAAATTAAATTTGTTTCTATTTATTTTGTTTTCATGAGCTATAAAAGTGTATTTTTAGGCATAACTACAAAATATGTACAAGACCACAATAGTAGATAGTCTACCAACAACCAATTGGTTGTATTTTTAAAAAACTTTAATTTTTTCGCACAATTGCATGTTGCAAAGTTACTGTCTGAAGATTTTGTGGAATAGTTTTAGATGTTTTGTCCCTGTTCTCATTTAAAAAAATAGTTGATTTATAGAAAAGAAAAATGTATCAACTTTCGCCGTATATAAAAATATTGCTCAAAAAATAGGCTGCAATTAGCAGTAAAAAGTTATAAAATTTTAAATACCGTAAGAAATTAATGTTGCCTTACTTTTAAATGAGAAGCCGACATTTTATTTTGCTTACGTAAATAAACAATATTGTGCTTAAGCTATTAAGCAACAAGTCCGAGGTCACATAAAGCATAGCCACTGCCCACCATACGACTAATTGTGCATTACTGCATGAATGTGCATCAGGACTCAAAAAATTCCAATTTCCAACTATCCGATCCGAATTCCAGTGGCGGTTTTCCAGACTAGTGTCTTGGAGGGGGTAATCTTCAAGAAATTCTATTCCCCAAAAAAACGAAAACAGTTGAAATAACACATTTTACTACATCAAAATTATAATACATTTTTACGCTAATGACTAATGAATAATTATACTCTCTCGCTACTAGATATACAACAATTGCCACTTTCAGTCTCGCAAACCATACACAGCTTTCTCGATAAATATCACTAGCAGACTAAACATGCCAAAGCAGAAAAAGCCGAGACGCCCCCGAGTGGACGAGTGCAATACAAGAAAATTCTAGAAGTATTTTCCGTCTACCTTTTCTAGAATTGTTTAAAACGGAGTATACGAGTTGGGCCCCGTCTACCTGGGATCCTAATCCGGGCGTACGAACTGGGCGCCGGAAGAACACATCAGGGATTACAAGTCGTTAGTTCAGGTTCCTAGAAGATATATCTTTAACTGCAGTTGAGAAACGTGTAGCTTAAAAAAAAACAAACTCCTTTATAAATCCTTTTATTGATATTACTACGAAAAAACAAACTTAAAACTAAATTTACAAAATACAAAAAAAATCAGAAAACAGAAAACAGATATGTACTAAAAAATTAACCTTGCGGAAAAACAAATTCCCAAGAAAAAAATCTTCGGAAAAATATCTTTGGTAAAAAATCGTTGGATAAAGACAGGCGAAAAAAAGTCTCTGAAAAAGAAGACGGAAAAAAATCCCCGGAAAACAAGTTAGATAAAATGCCAACGAAGCTTGAGGTATGCAAAATTTTTTAAGACCAATTGACACAATTCGATTTCGATGAGTTTAAAACATCGACTTTCTTTATGTATTGGATTTGACTTTTTATTTGTGTTTTATTTTATATAAGTTAGCTCAGATTTCTTAAAGTGTGTAGTTTACTACAACAATATTAACGTTTCCGTTTAACTGCATACTTTAATTTCTAAATCTATCAAAACTAAAATTCTAAAACAACTGAAAACAAATTACTAAAAGTTTTTGACTGGACTTTTTACAAGGATTTTTTCGTAAAGATTTATTCCAGGATTTCCGAGGATTTTTTTTCGTTGATTTTTTACTAGAGCATTTTTCTACCGACGTTTTTATTGCCATGCCAATCGGTTTAAGAAGTGTAATTGTGAAAAGTCCATCCAAAAGTCCGCTCCTAAAATTTTAAAGTTGTTTTACATCAAAGCAATGTTTCTTGCTCTTGAGGGGGGGGGGGGGGGTAATTACCCCCATTACCCCCCCCCCCCCCCCCCCCTTGTAAACGCCATTGCCGAATTCAGGGGTAGTCGACGGTGTACGAGCGTTTTTATGCAAACACGTAAGACGGCGAAGTAAGAATGATTTGATTTTTCAAACGTTCCGACATTTGTTTTTGTTCCTGGTCTCATATTACAAAAATCTACTTATAAAACGAAACAGAAAAATGCATCCACTTTCGCGGTTTATAATAGTATTACTCAAAAACAGACCGGAACTAGCGATAAAATGTGATGTTTTGCAGAGCGGCCCGAGAAAAGACGATGTGAACGAAAATTCCTTTATACGAACATTCGAGAAGCAAGTGGTGAGCGTTTTAACTGCTTTTTACCGCATAGAATCATCCGAATGATTTTATGCGAATAAATCATTTAATTATCAATTTTAATCGAACGACAATCATTCGATTATGCCCATTACTAGATAAAGTTAAGAACGGATAATTCAGTAAAAAAGGGTTAAGTAAACTCCTGACACGTTGATTAAACAAACGCGTCTAAGATATACAAACTGTTATTATACGGCAATAACCCAGGCGTCTGGTATTTAGGAATGTGCGAGTAGCCTTAATTAATGAAGGCCGCCGCCTTTACACTCTTTTGATAACTTTTCTTTGCAACGCCGCGAGCCGCTCGCGATATAAACATTAGCTCAAAATTATAACTATTATGTCTCGAAATGCAAAAGCCCGTCGGTTTGTTGTGGTGAGACACTTAGGGGTTTACCATAAATAGTGTCATGGACATGCTTAGGTGCCATGACAAACTTTTTGATCAAATTTCTATTTTCTTTTTTCGGATTGAAAAGCGTGCAAAAATATGTATTTTACTGCATTTTTTTTCGGATTTGTTACCCTCACTGCGAGCCATCGGCGCGCGGCGCAGCCGAATAGTGGATTACTGCTGTTGTAAATATGTAGCCACGAACAGACTACGCAATGGCGACTTTACCACCCCCGAAATTCAAACTACAGATTCGCCACGTGTGAACCAGTTTCTAGCATTTATATTTTGAACTGCCTTATTAACGACAAGGTCGCCTGCTCTGTCGTTCGTGTCATGTGCTACGTAAGTGATGAGTACAACAAAAATAAAAAAAATATTTTAAAATTTTAAATTCATGTAGTTGCAGCGTTGTTAAAGACTTTTGTAAAAAACTATCTAGTTGAAGTTTGGAATTTTCTCGATTTTTTTTTATAGAAGTAACCACAATCTGTCCCACTCTATTCTGCGCTCTTTTAGGGATTATTGAGCATTTGTTGGCAGTTTAAAACAAATATAACATTTACTTCAAATGATTCTGAAAAGCATTTTATGAATTTGCTACCCGAATTCTTTCAATCCCACTTTTTACAACCATTATATTAGGAAATAAACAAACGGAGGACGTTTGTGGAATAGAAAACCTTTTGAATTTCTTCAGTCTCAGACGTAGTTTTGCACAATCTCAAACAATTTCACGTATGTAAATATAGCAAATTATACAAAATGCAACATTTACTTTTTTTATTATAATTCTGTGTATCTAGTTCTAAGTCAAGGTTTCTGATATAATCATTCTAACAACTCCATCCACCGTGAGTGGACCTGCTAGGTGGGTCAGTGGGTTAGTGTGAATGCACTCATTTTCGTTCTAATATGTTTGCATAAGCACTGGTAATAAAAAGAAGACGACCTGGTGTGTATTATGTTTATTTAACAATCATTTGCAAACTACTTATTTGTTTTGCTCATGCACCCGTTTATTTTTGCATTGAAGTTTGCTTTTTTCACTAACTGTTGTTATTATAAGTCGTATGTGCCGTTTTATTTTTCTAGTATTTTTTCATAAAAAAATACTTTTTTAAAATTTGTTTCGTTGATCCCTTTATAATAATTATAAATTTTTGTGTACCTATTGAGTTACAGATGTTAAAAATTTTATTACCACTGAAAACGGTTCCCCAGAGAACTGAAACGTTAGGAGTGTTATAGTTTTTTTATCTACGACTGCCTTAATAACGACTTATTATGTCATTCATTTGCGTTAGGTAATGAAGTTCATTATCGCACTAGTGTAAAATGAGTTAGGTAATAAACTCATTACCTAATTCGTTTTATGTACACAAACAAAACTGAAGCTTTGTTTAAACAAAAATTGGCTGGTTGCCATAGTATTAAACAAATCGAATCTATCTCGTTCCTTTAATTTTAGAACAAAAGTATTTTTTCTATTTCGGTTTTTTAAGGTTATTCTTAAAGCACTGTTTTAGCTAAAAAACAGTGTTTTAAGAGAGTCTTTTAAAGCATTGTTTTTAGTAAAATTTCACCAACAAAGATTGGTATTCATGATATATTCATGATCAAATTTGGTAAATTTAGTATGTATGCCACCATATACATACTAAATTTACCAAATTTAATGGCAGCAATTTGAAACTTGCTGCCAACATATATATACTAAATTTACCAAATTTGATCGCAGCAATTTTTTACAACGTTTTTTCATTAATTCTCCTCAATAGAAAAAATAGTATAAACAACTCGTTTCATAAGGCGTCTTGACGCATTCGTCCATTGAAAAACTCGGTCGCTACGCTCCCTAGTTTTTCAATCTTGGACTTGTACGTTAAGACAATGCCTTATGCAACTTGTATTTTAATATACTATTTTCTATTTCGGTTTTTCAAGGTTATTCTTAAAGCACTATTTTAGCTACAAAACAGTGCATTGTTTTTAGTAAAATTTAACCAACAAAGATTGGTATTCATGATATATTTATGATCAACTTTGGTAAATTTAGTATGTATGCCAACATATACATAAATTTACCAAATTTGATCGCAGCAATTTTTTATAACGTTTTTTTCATTTATTCTCCTCAATAGAAAAAATAGTATAAACAACTCGCTTCATAAGGCGTCTTGACGCACTCGTCCATTGAAAAACTCGGTCGCTACGCTCCCTCGTTTTTCAATCTTGGACTCGTACGTTAAGACAATGCCTTATGCAACTTGTGTTTTAATATACTATTAAAAGTGACTTGACATTTGCAAATAAATTAATGCGAAATGTCAAATATCATTTCAAACAAAAAAATTCGATTTTAACAAATTTTGAGTAGTCGTATATAAAATTTTGTATGTCACGCGTAGGATAATGCATTATTATGGCACTCGTTTGATTTCACCACTCGGTCTACGACCTCATCGTGCAACTTTCAAACATGTCTTATAATAACGCCTTTATCTCACTAGCAACATAAAAAACTGTTATGATTTGAATTAAACAAATACTTAATGTAACTTAAAAGTGTGTTTTATATATCTTTGGCTACGAACCCTGAGAAACAATCAAGTATTACAATAATTATGTTGTAAAACTGTACGCTAAGTCTTGCTTTTATTATTATGAAATTCCTCCCCATTCCATAAATTTTGTAGTGTGTTTTGTTAGAAAAAATGCGATCACTTCATATTTTATTGTGTCACCAATCAGTAGCGGTAATTTGCCAAAGTCGTTTGATCTGAATACACTTATTCCTATATAATAGCTAAGTATTTTATATGAGTTCATTTCTAGCTATTTGCTGCGATCTTCTAGGTGTATCACGTTCCAGCATCGTAATCCTAGTTTGACCCACTTAATTTGAAGCTTTCCTTTAGGTAAGTAATTATCGTACGCATCGGGATTGCTACCTTTGTATCCAACCACATTTTAGGGTGTTGCTTTAACTGCACTTTTGTACGCAGGGGAATCCCTATTTTTGCATGGAACCGCTTATTTGGAGGTTCTGCTTTAGTTAACTGTTTTTGTGTCGAGCTGGGTCGCTAAACCTCTATGCGACCACTGATTTTGAGACGTTTTCTCTTTTCAGTTTCTTAATTTTTTTTAAATTTTTGTACGCAGTGAAGTCGCTACCCTTGCATACAAGCAATTATTTTAAACTATTGCCTTAGCTAAGTTTCTGCACAGAGTTGAGTCACTAGCTTTGTATGCAATTCCTTATCTTGGGGTTTTGCTGTAACTGAGTTTTTGTGCGCAACGGGAGTTGCTACCCTTTCATGTCACCAATTATTTTGAGCGTTGCTGTACAAATAACTTTTTGTACTAAGCAATATCTCTACTCTTGCACGCAACCACTTATTTAGGAGTGTTGATTTGATCGAATTTTGTACGCAGCAAGATCGGTAGCCTTGTACGCAATCTTTTATTTTACTATGGGGTTTGACATGGCTTTTTCTGCGCAGCGGGGACGCTACATCTGCATGCAACCACGGATTTTAGAGTGTTATTTTATATATATTATTTTATGCCATGGGGTCGCTGCCCTTGCATGCAAACCCTTATTTTGACGGTGCAGGGTATCTAGATCTCCATGCAATTCCTTGTATTGGGCTGCTGCTTTAACCGAGTTTTGATATGCAGCTGCGTCGCTAGATTAACATGCAATCACTTATGCTGCCGCTTTAACTAAGTTTGTGGGCATCTTTAAATTATCACTGCATGTAACTATTTGTTTTGAAGCGTTAACTTAAGTTAAGGTAAGATTTTGTACGCAACGGGTTAGTTAGTTAGTTTAGCTAAGCTTCTTTGACGTAACAAGGCCACTACGCTTGCAAAGACGTATTTAAGGGGCGCTGCGGCAGTTTAGTTTTTGTAAGGAGCTGGGTCGCTAGCTTTGCATTACTTAATTTAGGCCGTTGCTATAACTAAGTTTTTGTGCGCAGCGGGATCGCCAGCACGGCAAACACTAATTTTGGGCGTTACTTTATGTATTTGTTTTAGGCAGCAAAGTCGCTACCCCTGCATGTAGCCACTTATTTTGAGCCACTGCGTTAGCTAAGTTTTGTATGCAGTCGGGTGTCTAGCTCTGTATACAATCCCGTGTTTTTTTACCCTTGCATTTATCCCGTTAGTTTAGGGCGGTACCTTAGCTAACTTTTCGTGCATCGGAGTAATTACCTCTTGCCGCTTGGAATGTTATTTTGGTAATTGCATTACCTATGTTATTACGCTAAGAAGTTGCTACCCCTGCATGCAACTACTTATTTTGAAACGTTCTTTTGGCTAAGTTTTGTCCCCAGTGCAGTCGCTAGCGACGTATCTTGAGGCGTTTCCTTAGCCAACTGTTTGTGTGCAGTGTTGTTGTAACTACTGCGTGCAATCTCTTATTTTGGGACAAAATCAGCTAAGTTTTAGTCAGATGCTGGGTTGCTAGCGTTGAATTCAGTTGTTAATTGCTTTGTGTTGCTTTAACTAAGCTTATGTGCGCAGCGAGGTCGCTACCCCTACATAAAATCAATTATTTGGGAATGTTGCATGATCTAATCCTTGTACGTAACGAAACCTATACACTTGCATGCAACAGATTATTTTAAGGCGTAGTCTTAGCTAAGTTTTTTACGCTGCCAGGCTGTGAGCCATGTACGTTACGCCTGCGTTATGTTATCTTTGAATTTTCATTTAACTCCGCCGTCGACTACAGTGTAACTTTTCATTTCTGTTTTCTTTACTAGTTTTCTTGAGTTATAAAATTTATTAGTGTTTTTTACTATTTGGTTCTTCTCTGCTTTGTTCACTAAAGAGAGTTCACTTTTATCACTAAACCATCTCTACCTCTTTAGAGGTATTAATAGTTTTTTCTGCGTCTGTATCTATTTTGAGTAGTTTTCCGTCATCCCCTCTGAGTTTTGTTTCTTTAATATAAACGTTTTTAAAAATTGTGTTATTTATATCTATTACTGTTAGAAGGAACAACCGAAGAATCTGCCATCAATTATAAACGTAAAAAAGTGATACGATAATGGGTAATAGACAACTTGAGTTTAACTTTGGTGCATGGTCACTTGCTCATACTATGGGAAAACGTATAGTTTGCTTACCATCAATACAAAAAGCCGTTATTACAAAAGTTGAAATACCTAGAAGTGAGTCTTTTGATTTTGGCATTGCTCTAGAATGGCAAAACTACTTACTAGAATACGTGTTCGAGTTTTTGGAAGTGAAGGATTTAAAATCGGCTAGTTTAGTGAACCCAATATGGAACAATCTGGCAGAGCGAGAGCTTCAGAAAAGAATAACTCTTGAATGGATCACATTTTCTTATAATCCAGTATCTCGCTATTTAGTCTACCTTCGAACCAGTCAAGGTTTAAAATGCAATAACAGTGCGATGGCCTTAATTATCTATTGTCCTGATATGATAAAATTGGACCAACAGGTGTGGCTCGATAAAGTGTACAATGCTAAAGCAATAGATATGACTTCCGGTACATATTTTAAATAAATTAGATTAAATTAACCTCATAGTATATCATAATTTTTAGTTGCAGACTACATTGACAGAGAAATTGTGCCATCAGGTGTAGATTATTGTACACTACCTTGTACAAAAGTAACTTCCGCCAGTAAGGATAATTGTTAGCTAATACTACCTACAATTTACTCAGCAAATGCATTTTACAGGCCATATTTTGGATACGGTTATCTACCATGGCATATTTATACCTCGCATTCCAAATATAAGGTCTACAATGTTTTATTGTGATACAGAATTTAAGGATTTTCCTAACGTAGTAAATAGTAATGAAGAAATTAAATGTATTCTGATATTCAATCGATGTCCACTTAAAACCGCTGATAATTTCTTTGAGGTTATGTTAAGAAAGTAACCATGATTTTTTTATGTGAAATGATTAAGCATAATTAAAGAAATTTGTAGGCAAAGTTCCGAAATAGTTGCTGTGGGTGGTGGATTAACACATTCTATGGAAACATGCACAATGCAAAATGGCGAGAAACGGTCTCATATGAATGATTTATTTTGCATAAGTTTTCTGCAAGAGCAAGGAGTGGAAGCAAATTTCAATGCATATTCTCTCGTGTTTAATTACTCTCGTGATATTGACAGTCGATATGAAGAGTTTGAGACTGAACTCATTAAGGTACTAATGATAAATCATTTATTTCTGTTTTATGAAAGTATTAATTGTGTTCGTTTTAGTTAAAACAATCTTCAGTTCTTCGCAAACATGGAATTATTTTTAAACTCTGTTGGTATTTGGATTATAGAAGAAGAAGCACTGAATTACTTGAGAAACATTTTCCCAATTATGCTGTCGTGGGACTGGGACTTACATGCGATACGGTAATTGGGTGGAACTCACATAAATTTGGTAGGTTCAAAAATGGATAAATGTAATAAAATAATTACCGATGTTACGAAACGTGGTGGAATTAATCATTTATATTGCAGAAACTAAATCAAAGGAGTTGCCAACTGTAATAAAAAACAAGAATGGTTTTCCAAAAAGCTTACATAGTCAATCGCTAAGTTTGGTATTAATTACGTGGGGAAAAATATGTAATTCATCAATTGGGTAAATTTTTTAAAGTTTAAATTTATATAATGAAAAATTTCGAAGACAGCATAATTAGTAGTACAATAACAGTAATATTTTTATGTTATTTACTACGTATTTGCTCATCAATGAACCTAGGTACTGTTCAATGTACTGACGCCTACGCCACCCGTATTGCTAAAAAAATGGCTAAAACCGCTAAAAATGTAATAGCTTTAATTTTTTATTTGTACTATTGATTAAGTTAGAAATTATATTTTGTATAATTTTTCGTATCGATGAAAAATGTGTTTTAGAGCATTATAGCTTCCAAAAAATTGTAAATAAATATTAAACAAATTAATGTACTCATTGCGAGCTGTCTATTCGGCGCAATTCGGGTACTGAGAAGAAGAGATGCACATAGACATTGTTGCGTTGGTTCGTGTTGTTCCTTGTGAACTCAACAAAGAGTCCATTTTGACTTAAGCCGATTTGTCATTTGTGAACCTATGCAAAAGAATGATTCGCAACATGAACCAAAGCAAAAAATTTTGTTTTTAAAAGAACGCAAATTATGTCTCGGCTAAGGAAACGGTAAGTGGTATCGTCTAATGTAAATCGAAGAATAATTTTTAAATATGAAAAATGTTCTTAATAATGCATTTCTTCCATACTTGCAGTTGTTAAATAGTTAATATCTAATATCGAGTTTCTTAAAATTTAAAATAATTAAGATAAGATTTGAGAGGTTTCCTTTTAAATACAATCGATCATTTTTGGTAAAGCAAAAACTGCAAAACATTGTCATTTGCATAAAATATACAGAACTGATGTGTATATTAAACACTCCAAATTTCAGTTTTTAAATTAATAAATAAAGAAAACGCTGAAATTTTAGCATAAATTGGCAATTGTCGATGTATTCACCGGTCGTGGTATCCACGACTGTTAAACAAGAAAATAAAACGCTTCGGCGTAGCACACGGTGGCGGGCCCACAAGTTATATTTTAAAAGCGGCTAAATGTTCCTCCTGTAAATTAAAATTTTGAATCTAGGACAAAATTCTTCGAAAACAAACCTGCTGAAAATGTCATAAAAATCCTTTGATAAAAAAAAGAATAAAACTTTCCGAAAAAAGTCGACCAACGCATTTTAGTTTTTTGTTTTAGCATTGATAGTCTAAGCTTGCTGGTAGCTTTGGGGTTCTTCCTAAAATTGTTTTTTAAGAGTGTATGACACAATAAAATAAAAAACCATATCCTCAAAAATGTAAAGACTAAATTATAGTTGCCAAACATCATGTTCTATAAATAATACTGTTTTCAGAATTCTTGTTTTTTAGTTTCCGTGTCGTATTTTAAATTTGGAAATATTCGTAATACTCTGCACTCGAATTACAGGCAACTAATAAAGATAATTCCTAATCACTTTAATCTCTGTTAATAACACCACCGAATCGCACGCAAGTTACTCTTCTCCGTAAGGTAGCGGTACATGATATCGTATTAGGCAGGCCGAAGCCGTACGATAATACAAGCCGGAATATAGCGGCCATTGTTGGCCGTGACGTCACGTTCGTGGTCGGGTAGATACATCGCGCTGTTGGGCATTGTGTGCTTATTTTTGCGTTGGGCGTTGTGGTCCTTGGGCGAAGTGTCCAGGCCCCGCTGGTTATATCGTGCATACTTTGAAGCGAAATTGCGAATGTAAAAACTGTAGAAGTCTTATGTGTTATACTACAAAAGTAGAAATTGATAATAATTGCACCAATCACGATATTTTCGATTACTTAAAGCATTTGGATCGTGGTGGACTGAAGTTACCGAGAGAATTTTTGATAAATATTATTTCGCAAATGTTTTTGCTTTTTAAAATTTTGATAAGTGACCGATTTGAAAAGCTATTTTTACATTGCAAAAATCAAAGATCTCTCCTAAAAAAATTGTCATTAGAAATGCTTACTTATAAAGATATTTATTTTTATAACACATGTGATGAATGCGGAGGTTCTATCAGTAATTTGGTTGATAAATGTATTACTAAGTTTAGTAATATATTGTTAAATAATTACTCAAAGGTCAGCCAAAATAAGATTTGTCACAAAGAGGCAAAAACTAAAAAAAATAAAAAATTATCAAGCAAATAATCTTGAATGTATTTACTTATGCATTTAATATTTCTTATATACATTAGATGTAATTTTGTTTTGATTTTATTAAAATATCTACATAATAAAAAGTTGTCATCATAATAATTTGTGTATCTTATATTATTAACAAGTGTTCGTTAATACTGGATATTGTAATACCAGTAGTATAACTAGCTATTTAGCGTTCACCATGAAAAAGTTTATTTCTAAGTTATCAAATACTGTCCCATTTATCATTAAATTAACAGAATTCTGTGATTAAACTATAATATAAGGTTTATTAAATCTCTATGCAAAAAATTGTGTAATTTGCGTTATTAAATAATACGATTATCACTGAAAATTGCGTAGTTTGCGAGTCGCTGTCATTGCTTTAACTACGGGACGGCTAGTTCGCTCCGACCACGTTTGTGACGTCACGTCACATCTTTGCATTCCGGCTTGTATTATCGTACGGCTTCGGGCAGGCTGTCGCAAGTCCAAATCACCGCTGGGGCCTTACAATTTTTTTACTTTTTTCTCTTATTTAATTCTTGTGAAAACAATGTTATTTACTCAGTTATTGGCGCGAACATTTAAAACGTGAAAAGTATAGGAAAGTACCAGCGACCTGTTTCGACCATTTTTACTTTCTCATACTTCTACTGAAGTAAGGAAAGTTATGATATCATGCAAATTTTCGAATTTCAGATTTCAACGGAAATACGCGTTTTGGGGTCCAAGAAACCCACAAATGTGGTTTTTAACAAATGTGGGTTTTAACAAATGTCTGTCTGTGGGTGGGTGCGTGTGTGAGTGGGTGCGTGGGTGCGTTTGTTCCCCTATATCTCCGGAACCCTTTGACCGATTTTTATAAGATTTGGTGTGTGGAAATGTTTTAGTTGCAGGTAGTTTTTGTAAAGCCGTTCATCGGAACCGGAGCCGGAAATTAGACCTGTTTTTTGGTGTAATGTTTTTTCTAAACACTATTTTGAAGTTTTAAATACATAGCGTTATAGTACATCTAAATACAAACCAAATGCTTTTTTTCCAAATGCTGAATGCTGAATTTTCGAAAATTTTTACTTTAATGTGCGATTACTCAAAAACAAAATATCTAAATAATACAAATTATCACATTATTTGATAGTCCTTAATAAGCATAATCAAGTGATGCCAAAATATTGTTGGAAATATGAAAACTGTAAATATACCAGCAGCAGCGGCTCAAAATTTTTGATATATAAAAAAAATTTCCACAAAAACTACCTACAGCATTTTTGTAAGACTTTTTGGGCCGATAGAGCTTGCAATAAACTACAAATTACTTTTTTACTTATCTCCTAAATTTTACTTTGACGCCCTCCAGAAATTTTAAAAATTTTAAAATTGATTAATTATTTATTAAAAAACGCAAACGCCTATCGTTATTAATTTTGATTAGTTCGATAGGATGTTGGAAGTACTTTATTAAGATCTGCAAGAAGTTCAATTATTTTTAAAATTAAGAAAAATAACGATACTTTTTGATAGATATAAAAACTGTGTTTTCCGGCAGTACGTGATTTTAACTACGCGTATTAATTACCTTTAATAAAAAAAATATTTTTAATTTTTTGCATATTTTTGCTAACTCTATATAAAGTTGTCATAACCATTTTCGTGCGGGCATTAACTTAACTATCTTAGCGCTTTTTAGGCTGTAGGAGTGCGCGCCGCTCGTAGGTAACCAACGCCTTGAGTCTGCAACGGGCTTGTACCGTCTAGATTAGATGTAAATGTCCATCACTTCTTGACACGAGAATATTTGAAGCGTAAAAAGCGACCTGTTTCGCCCATTTTGTAGTGTACTCATCACTTACGTAACACATGGCGCGAACGTCGGAGCAGGCGACCTTGTCGATTAACGTAGCAAATCTAGACTTTGAATTTTGGGGGTGCTGAAGTCCAAGGATATGAAAGGTAGGTAGATGAACCATCGGGGTGCTTTGTTTGTAATGAATATGAGTATTAGGTACTTGTACTCGATATCCTATTGAACAGCCGTGTATCGCAGCAGCCCCTATACCTATTTAGTTAGGAAAATTAATCGTTCTTTATCGTGTATGCACGGCTGTGTACCATTACAAGAGTCATTATTTTCAATTCTTTATTAAAAAATAGTTTTTTCACGAGTTTTCCCAAATTATAATGGTATTATGCAAGACAGCCTTTCTAAAAGGCACAAACCGTTCCTTTCACATTTAAGTGGAATAACCTTCAAAAGTTCAATGTACTGACGACATAGTTATTACCTTTTTAATAAGCAGAGATAAAAATTTTCAAACTCGACAATGTATTTTTATAAAATAAACTACAATCAAGGATTACAAAAACCGCACAGAAAGTTAAAATATCGAAAATATGAAAACATGAAAACATATGAAACAATCTGTTTGCTGTTAGATTTTCAAAAACTGAAAATTTACAAAATCTGTGGATGTCCAATGATGGATTTGAAAAGTCTAAATCTTTACTACGTTACCCATATTTATGTTTCGATCATTTTGGTATAAATGATTCTTTAATTAAACTGGGTGGTACGAGATCCTTGAAAAAAGATGATTTTTCCGTTGCACCAGATTAGTGAAATCACAGCAAATCAAGTGTTTGATGAAAATGACTAGCGTCTAGTCGGTCAAATTAACAACCGCTCCTGCACGGTCGGACATTAAAAACAGCAGTATTAAATAAAAAAAAAATTTGGCCCCAACCGAGATTCGACACCTCAACTAGCCTATTTATGCAGTAAAAAAGCAGCACACCCGTACATCCATCTGTGCCACTACGAACTTAAGTGTTATTGCTAAACGGTAGACCGAGTAGACGCTAACGTGGAAACGGTCTCGAGTCCTGCCACCAATGCGACGATCTCAGGTTTACATCTCATTATTATAAAACTAGTTTGGCGAAGGTGGTAGTTATACCGGGTGGTGAATTTGATTACGCACCATGTGTTTATGAAATCATTTAGATTGCTGCTTTCCATGATAGTTTATTTAAAGCAAATTATAAATTAATTACTGATTATGTTTTATGTATGTAACACACAAACGTTTGTTTAAACCAATACAAAATACTGAGTATGCCGAAGAATAGTAAAATTGCATCTTTTAAATTTTTTGTTTGGAACAAATTCAATTATTAATTAAAATAATTAAAACACAGATTATGTAATAAACTGCAGTTCTAGTTGTAGTAAATTTTCTCAACATTTTGCAGTGTGTGATATCTAGAGTTGGGCAAATGCATATTTGCATCTTTTTTCCTATTGATCATAAAATGTTTATTTTTCGTATATACACGTTTCGTGATGTTTAGAGTCATAAAAAGTAAATTTTATTTTGCATATTTGGCATATATTACAACTTTACGGCATACGGCATATATTAGTGCATATTTTAGCTTTTAATGGCATGAAAATGCATATTCTAGCAAAAAAAATAAAATTTCAAATAAATTATCAAATAAAATATGCGTAGTTCTTAGAAGAAATTGCACAATTTCTTCTAGTGAAACCACATGAAACCTAGACTTGCACTTTCTAAATTTCCAAGTAGGGGAAGAGGAAATAAAGGATTAACTGACAAAGGTTGTATTATTTGGGTAGGTCTTATGCCTTAGGTACAAATTTCTTTGAAAATAATATTTGGAAATTTTTCTTATACTTATTCTTAGAAATAGTTATTTATAATTTTAGTGCTTGACTAGTTCATTTGTTGCCTTGACAGAGAGCTGTAAAGTGTAATTGTCCAGTCTATACCCTGAAAATGCCTAAAGTTGCCAGTTCAAAAAACGATTTAATTAAGAAGTGGTTGAAGCCGTATACATGTTTTAAAGACGATGGAAGTGTGTTGTGCGTCGTCTGTGAAAAAGAGGTATTTATCAGTTTATTTAAATTTTGAATTAAAAAAAACTGTTTACTCTGTTTAAAGTTAAAAAACTGCAAACAAGCCAAAACAGCGAGTTAAAAATTTAATACTAATTTGTTATTTTATTTTGTAATTAAGCAAACAATTTAAGAATAAAATTAGAAACTTTTTTTTGTGATATTGCAAAGGATATGGCACGGGCCACAGGGCACATTTAATTATTTTCCTTTGTGTAAGCTGTAGTAAATTGTACTTAAATATTGTTTTTACAGATAAACGTTAATAAAAAGTTTCAACTTGATCAGAACGTAGCCACCGGTCCGCATCAAAAAAGAAAAAATAATACAAACGAGCCAAAACAACAATTATTGCTGATGCTCAAATAAGAATGTCAGCAATTTCAACGACGATTTGTGTAGAACGATGGTTTCATGCAACATTCCATTAAATAACATGGACGTTCTCGAATTTAGAAATTTCGTAGAAAAATATACAAAACAAAACGTCGTTTCCCGGAGAACAGCTTCCAAAACGTGTATTCCAAAATTATACGAAGAAAATCTTCAAAAAATAAGAAACGTTGTTTTGAATAATTATAATATATGGTTTAGTGTTGACGAAACCACCGATACTAAAGGAAGATATATAGCGAGTTTTATTGTAGGTGTTTTAAACAGCAGTCCTTCTTCCAGTTATTTAATTGCTGTTAAACAACTAGAAAAAACCAACAATTTGACAATTTCACGTTTTGTCAATGAAACCCTTTCGTTATTTTATTTGCCAAATCAAATACCACCAGAAAGGATTTTATACATGGTGACTGATGGTGCCATATACATGGTAAAAGCAAGTTAAAAATATTAAAAATCTTTTTCCCAAATTTAATTCATGTAACTTGTTTGGCCCATGCGATGAATAGGGTGGCCGAAGTGGTTAGAACTGAGTTTCCTTTAGTCAATAAATTAATTAATAACGGAAAAAAAAGGTATTTTTAAAATCACCACTTCGCGTCGAAGTTTGCAAAGACTTGCTTAAAGATGTGTCCTTACCTCCACAACCAATTCTCACCAGGTGGGGAATGTGGATAGAAGCCGCTTTATTTTATTGTGAAAATTACAGTGAATTTAAAAATGTTGTTAACACCTTTGATTCAACTTCTGCTCAGTCTATAGCAGATTGTCAAGATATTTTAAAGTGTCCGGAATTGCAACCTCAGTTGTCCTACATTAAGGCCCATTTTTCGGAAATTCCTAGCATCATTAATAAATTAGAAACACAAAACCTGCTTCTCACTGAATCTTTAGAATTAATCGAAAAATTTCATTCAACTTTGAATAAAAATAAAAATAAAATATGCAAAAACGTTAGCAGCAAAATGGACGATTTAATTCAGAAAAACAGCGGACTTTCAACTCTGAATTCCATAAAAAATATTTTAAATTGAGATTTCTTAAGCAATGGCCACAATGACGAATGTTTTGCAGTTAAAAATTCACATTTATTTAAATATTGTCCAGTAACTTCTTGTGATGTAGAAAGAAGTTTTTCCAGCTACAAAAACATATTAGAAGATAAGCGGCAAAATTTTCTCGTTGACACCATTGAAAAGCACATGATTATTTATTGTAATAAGTAGGTTGTGTTATTTATTGATTTTACTTCTACTTGTATTTTTGTATATGCAAAATAAAAAATCAGTTTTAACTGAAAATAATAATGCGTTTCTATATTATGTAAGCCCTTTTGATTTTTTGAATGTTGAGTGTTTGTAACTAAAAATAATGAAAATCATTAATTGTATTTATCTTTTTCTTTCAACGAAAAATTAGATTTGATGCAAAACGTGATTCCGTTGGAACATCATGGCAAGCAAAATTTACCACCTGGTAGAACTTGTACATGTATTCCAAAAGACTAAAATTTAATTAAATGATATGTTATTTGTTAAAAGTTAATGTTTCTTTTTACGAAAGATTATTTGTTTATTATACATTTATGTTTTATTTAAAATAAATATTGGGGTACTAGTCCCTAAACGTTTTTACTTGTAATAATTTAACATCCTACGGTATGTAAAACTACTTAGTCTACCTAATCTTGTTTACTTATAAGCAGCGACGGGCGTTTACACTTAAAGCACGATTTTTTGCGTTTTGACGTAAAGAATACGTAAATGATGCGAAGAATACGTAAACAATGTAAATATCTAACAAAAAACTTAAAAAGTAACGTTATGTATGTTTATCAATAAGTTCTGGCTTTACTCCGTTGAGAGGTTAAAGTACAAACATCGTAGTTGTTTCAATTACAATACATTATTTATTATGCTTGTTCAATGTTCATGAATCAGCGGTTTAGCTGTCTTCATATTTTATTGTTTTCATAGAACCAAGTGTGCTAGAAACTGCAAAAAACATCATCATGCTTGGAAAAAACAAAGTAGCCTGTGGTATACTGAATAACTTGCAACAGCAATACCACAGGTGAAGTAAAAATTATCGATTATTTTGTCGCTTCATTGACAACGAAATTGTGTTGTTGCTAGGCAATCACGAGTCCGAAGGACCAGTGATATTACCGTGCATCAACACAAGTGAGTTCGTCAATGAAAAACAGAAATGTCGATAATTTTTAATTCACGAGTAGTATTTTTTAGAATATTCCACGAACAAAAAATTAAATTCTTCTTCTTCTTCTTTTTCTTTAGCCCTCTTCAGTTCACTTTGTGACATAGGCCTCCTTTTCCTGCTTCCACCTCGTTATTTAGTATAATTAGTTGTTATGTACTATCGTACAAACGCGTTATTTAATTATTAAATGCAAAAATAAAATTTTTGTTGACGTGTTACTATGGTTATAGACCACCGATAACACCGGAGCTTCCTGAAAAAAAGGCTTATCGCGGCCAGTCACGGTCTAATTTGTCAAAAACCTAAAAATAAACTGCTGCCATTGGCTGTTACAATGTGAGTGGAATATTTACTGCAATGCGTGTATTGTTTTTCGATAACTTACAGAAGCTTATCAAGACATTCTGAGGTAAAACTTTACCTAAGTAGGTAAACACAAATAGTTTAATTTCAGTATTCATTGTTTCAATAATTTCAATTAGAATTTAAATTTAGTTATATTCTTTTATTAGTTTTATACTACTGATTGTATTTATTAGTTCAAGAATTAAGAAATGAATTGTTAACATGAAATTAACAAGGATCGGCCAAAGAATATTAAAAAAACAAATAAAATAAAATATATAAGCAATTCTTTATAATTATTTACCTATTGTTTACATTTTACAATATTTACCTCAAAAATATCCTATTCTACTTCTCTTGTAAATGTTGGTTACAAACAAACCTTGTGTATTGGGATACGCGTTACTCATCTACCTAGCTAAAGTCCCCATCGCATTGTGTTCCTGTGCCTAAACATTTACAGCAGTAGTAAGTAACCCAACTTTTGGCTGCGGTATTACTAACGTTGCACCACCGCCGGTAGTTCCTAATGAGGGTAACAAATCCGAAAAAATTTGCAGTAAAACATAGTTTTGCGCACTTTTCAAAACCTAAAAATAAATAAAAATTTTATCAAAAAATTTGCCATGGCACAAGCATGCCCCTATCTATATTAAATCCCTAACTGTCTCACCATAACAAACCGACGCGACGTGCTCTTGCATCTCGAGACATAATATTTATAATATTGGGCTAATTTTTATGTTGCCAGCAGCGCTGCAAAGAGAAGTTATCAAAACAGTGTGAAGCAGCGGCCTTCATTAATAAACTGTTTGTTAAAGCCACTTTGCACATTTCCATATACCAGACGCTACGGTTATTGCCGAATGACAGACAGTTTATATACCTTAGACGCGTTTGTTTAATCAACGTGTCAGGAGTTTACACAATCTTTTTTTTAACGAATTATCCATTATTAATTTTATCGGATATGTATTGCTATGATATTTGGAGGTGTACGTTTTTACTGGGGTATTGTAGTTCCTGGAAGGCAATTTTTGGGATGCTTGCTGCAATTCAATTTGAGATTGGAGGTTTGTGAAGGCTGTAAGGTTTTGATATTCTAACTTTTAAACTCAGGGTTGCGTATTATTGCTGTAATTTCTTGTTATAAATTCTAATAATTTATATTTATCATATTTGTGAGGTTTGTTTTTACTGAAAGAAAAGAAAAACACAATCAGATTGATACGATTTTTATTTATGTTAGTTTTAATTATAATTTAGTTCAGAATTGTTCGAAAGGTTTAATTTATAAGAAGTTTTAGACTTAGTTGTTTTGTGCATCGATTAATGTCATTATGGATGTCAGTGTCAATCTCACAAACGTATAAAAGAATACTCATTGTCATAAGATTTATTTGTTTGTTCAAAAAAATGGAAATCAAGAAGAAGACAAAAGAATGGAAAATTTGTTTAGTTAGTTACGACTCGTCTTTGTAAACAAAGACGGAGAATTTTATATCCTCTGGATGAACAAAGAGGAAAAACGAGTTTAAAAGTAATGTAAAAGTGATTGTGAATATAAAAGAAGAAAATACAACTATATTTATCAATTCCAGCTTTATTTCGTTAAAGTCCATATTTAATGACTATCTGTATATAAAATACTTAATCACTTTAACAATATCTATTTATTTTAACCTTATACGTATTTCGGCATGTTTACATGCCATTGTCAAAGGTTATATGAAAAAGCAAACAGTGTTGTTATAGCAATAGAACTTTCTTACTTGTCTTGATAATCGTCTGCAGATGACTTGACTTCTTATTCCAAAATGTCCAGTAGAGGAGAATTCAAGAGATCAATTTTCTCATTCATTAACGGTACAGTTTTTAAATGTTTGTGAATTTCAAAAGCTTCTAGTATATCTAATTTACGTTTATCATCACAAAAGTATAAACATTTTATGGTGTTATTAGACGTCATTGAATGATTTTGTTCTAGTAAGTGTTTAGCGTAATTGGATTTATGTGGGTGTTTGTATTTGTAACAACGTACGTGTTCTTTATACCTAATATCAAAATTTCTAATTGTCTGGCCTATATAAACCGAATTACAATGCGAACAATTTAATTTGTAAATGCCTGATTTTAGCAAATCGTATGTTTTTGATTTTGCATTAAACAAAGTGTTTAAGATGTTCATAGTTGTTTTAAAGCTTATTTTATATTTATTTGTTTTGTTTATAATTTTAGCAATTTTTTCTGATTTGTCACCAAAATATGGGATCGAAGCATATTTAATTGTATCGAACGAAGTTACGGTATTCGGATAAATTTTTTGAATGGCTAATTTATAATCTTTTTCTTTAATTAATGTATCAATAAGTTTAGTATTATAACCATTACTGTATGCAATTTGTTTAATAATTGAAATTTCTCTATTATAATTAATTTCATCTAAAGAGACCGTCAAAGCCCTATGTATCAGGGACTTGTATGCTGCTAATTTATGTGTTTTATGGTGACAAGAATCGTGTCGTATTGTAATGTCTGTTTGTGTAGGTTTTCTATAAACTGAGTACTCAAACTTATTAGTTGAATTAATTTTTATGTTTAAATCTAAAAAGTTAATGGACTTAATTTGTTCAGTTTCTAGTGTAAATTTTATGTTTGGGTGCAAGCTGTTAATAAAAATTAAAAATTCATTAATTAAATCAAATGAACTATTAAAACATGCTAAAATGTCATCAACATAACGAAACCAAAATATAACTTTCTCAGATTGATTTGATTCGAATATTTGATCTTCTAGATTTTCCATAAATATGTTAGCTAAAACAGGTGAAATTGGACTTCCCATGGGTAAACCATCTTTTTGGAAATAAATTTTATTATTAAAAGTAAAATAATTTTGATTGGTGCGAAGTTCAAATAATTGAATCAACTCAGTCCGTTTTATTAACTCAACATTTTTGTTAATGAGAATATCATTTAACAAAGGAATACACTCTTGAGGAGGTATTTTGGAAAAACATATTAGTAACATCAAAACTAACTAGCTTGCTTTGTGGTGGTAAATGTAAGTTAGACAACTTTTTGATTAATTGGGAAGAATTTTTAACGGAATATTTTGGTTTATAATCAAAACTGGTAACTATATTATTTAGTATTTTTGCCAGCATATGGTTGGGTGCATTTATGTATGATACTACTGGTCTAATGGGCATGTTGGGTTTGTGTATTTTTAATAAACCGTATAGTTTTGGTGGTTGTGGATTTGGATTTATTATTTGTCTTTTTTGATAATCTGTTAAACAAACCTGGCAATTTTCTAATGTTTGTTTTAATTCTTTTTGATAATTTTTGGTAGAATTACTAGTTAAAGTTTTTAAGTTTGAATTGGTTATGAAATCATTAATTTTTTGTAAGTAAATGTCATTGGGTAATATAACTAATGTGTTTCCTTTATCTGCCTTGACAGAAATCAGATTATTTACTGAAATTTTTTCTTTAATCGATTTAATTAATAAATTATTTTGATTATTTATTTTATTTTTTGATTTATTGGTATTGATTGACATCTCTTTTAATAAATTAGCAATTTGAAATTTTGCATATAGGAAATGTCTTTCTTTAAGAATTAGTTCAGAATTGACTGCTAAAATTGTTAGTATTTTAAAAAAACTACTTTCTAAAATATATTTTATTGAAACGGTATTGTTAGTATTTTAAGAAAACGCATTCATTTTTACTTGTTTATTAGAGTAGTGATCTGAGATTTATGTCCAAACATGTGTGACTCGTAACCCTTGTAAACAAGAAAACAAAATTGGTTATGGACTGATTTTTGGGGAGATCGTTGGCGACGCACGGTTGCAGGGTCAACACTGTATTCGTTCTGTAGCTTGCTAACTTTAATTTGTAATTCGTTATGCTTTATCAAATAAACTTAATTTAAATGATATACAAGGCTTTTACTGACAACAAAATATAACAATTTATCAGAAGCGGGATGGTTTATTCATAATTGCCCAATTACAAGTAATAATAAAATAATTTGTGCGAAGTAAACGAAAAGTTCGAGCAAGAAAACAGTTCGCGGTCGCGTTTATTTTTCGAGTTGTGTGTTCGTGCTATAATTAATACGTGGTAGGGCCATTGGGGCTGTGACTACCTGGATACGTGTTTAATTGTGCTGAGTGGCTAAGGGTTGCCATGTTCGACGACAAAGCGAAAATGAAGTATCTCTGAAACTTCGGGGATGTTGTGCCAGAATTCGATCCGGTTAAGAGGAACTTAACTGTAAAGGAATGAATTAATATTGTAGATCAGAATAAATTAATCTATCAGTGGAATGAAATCGAAGTGAGACATTACGCGTTAAGAAGCCTTAGCGGTGTAGCCCAAAAGTGGCGCGATAGTTTGCAACTTCAACCAAAAACATGGGAAGACTGGAAAGAAAAACTACGGGAGACATTTCCGTGTGCTCAGTCTAAAACGTCGGTGAGGTTAGAAGCTCAAAACTACAAACGAAAACTTGGTCAATACATAATTGAATATGTTTACGAAAAGATGGCTTTGTGCAATAAGGCGAAAATGGACGAGGATGAAATAATGGAGTGGATGGTGAACGGATTAAATAATACTCGTTATCGAGATTTTCTTGGACCGTTATCATCCTACGAAAAAATTTTCAAACTTATTGAAGCGATTAAGAACGCAAGTGAATATATCGATGGGGATAACAAAAGAAATGTCGATGACAAAAGGAGAAACGAAACTGATTCCAAACGTGTTGAAGACAGCAGAAGACGCGATGGGTATAAATCAGGAATCACGTGTCATTCTTGTCGAGCAGTAGGTCATACTGCCAAACAATGTCACAAAACAGTCTCACGGTCGGAACGTGAAATTGTCTGTTTTAAATGTGGCAAAAATGGGCACTATGCAAGGGTATGCGACGCAATCAGTAGTGAAAATGCCAACAAGACAAGAAACGACAAAACTGTATTACAGGTGGGTAGCAGTCCGCAAAATATTAAGTTTTTCAAAGATGCTTATGTGAACGAAAATCACATTAAGAGCTACGTTGATTTAGGAAGCCAAAGTTGTGCGTTGAGGCAGGACGTGGCGGACCAAATAGGACTAAAATACACAGAAGATGCCAGTGGAAGTCTTAGTGGTTACGGAGGTGGTGTAGTGCAACCCGTTGGTGTAGCGATTGCAGAACTAAAGATTGACGGGGTGACGGCAAACGTGAAAATTCATGTAGTGCCAAGCGAGATACAGGACATCCCGTTAATAGTGGGACATCCGTACACCGAACAGTCGCACATTGTGGTGTTGAAAACCGCGGATAAACTTACGATTACAACAGAGCAACCACATATTGCAAGTGTAGAAACTGACCGGGTTTCGAAAACTGTTTTGTGGGCTAATGAAGCCACGATCATTCCAAACAATTACTTAGGACATGTAAGTGTACGTACGGAAATAAACAGTAGCAATTTGTGCGTCGAAGGTGGAATGCGTGAGTGCGGAGAACTTATTCCACGTTGTGTGATAACAACTAACACAGAAGGTGAAGCTGTTTTGCCAATTTTAAATTTTAGTGGTGACGACTTGGTAATAGAGTCAGGGAAAAAGATTACCCGTGGAGAAACATGCGTCGAGGGGTGTTACCGAAGTGAAGTTAATGAAGAGGAGGTAAAACGTGACGAGGTCAACACGGCTCTTCAAGAGGAAGATACAAGAAAGATAGTAGATCTGCTTAACGATTTTAAGGATTTAGTTGCACGTAACACAAGACAGATTGGGTGTACTTCGCTAGCAGAGATCAGCATTGAGGTCACAGACGACAAGCCGGTATTCTATCAGCCGTATAGGATGTCGCATCATGAACGTCAACAGGTAAGAAACATCATTGGTGAACTTCAGGAAGCAGACATAGTAGAACCATCCGAGTCACCATTCTCGAGTCTAATTCTGTTGGTGAAGAAGCGTACAGGGGACGTGCGCCTTTGTATCGATTACAGGGCTTTGAATAAGAAGACCGTTAAACAGAAGTATCCAATTCCTCTTATTGATGATCAACTGGACCGTCTTCAAGGACAACGCTTCTATACGACACTTGATTTATCTAGTGGGTATTATCAGGTGCCAGTGGCGAAAGGTTCGCGAGACGCAACTTCGTTCATTACATGTGATGGTGTGTATAAGTTTAAAAGAATGCCTTTTGGCTTGTGTAATGCTCCGTCAGTGTTTCAGAAATTAATTAATCTAGTGCTTGGTTCGTTACGATATGATACGGCTATGGCGTATTTGGACGATGTAATCGTACCTTCAAAAACTGTAGAAGCAGGTTTAGATAAGCTTAAGGATGTGTTAAGTAGATTTAGGCATGCTAATTTGACCCTAAATTTGAGAAAATGTTACTTTCTCATGAAAGAAATAGATTACTTAGGATTTAGTATTTCTGAAAAAGGAATTAAGCCAGGTAGTAGGAAAATAAAACTATAGCTGAATTTCCATGTCCAATTGACGTACATAAGTTAAGAAGTTTTATAGGTTTAGCTAGTTATTTTAGACGTTTTGTGTTTGGATTTGCTTCCATTGTAAAACCATTAACAGATTTATTGCGTAAAAATTGCAAATTTGTATGGGGCAATGAACAAACGAAAGCTTTTGACAAGATTAAAGAAAAGTTACTTAGTGACCCAGTTTTGAAAATTTATAATCCAAAAGCGTATACTGAGGTTCACACAGACGCTAGTTCGCAAGGGGTGGGAGCCGTTTTATTGCAAAGGCAGGAGGAAAATAAATTGCATCCAGTGTCCTATTATAGTAAGAAAACTACTCCCGAGAAAAGCAAGTATCATTCTTATGAATTAGAATGTTTAGCAGTTGTTTGCGCATTAGAAAAATTCAGGGTGTACTTGTTGGGGATACCATTTATTTTGTTTACAGGTTGTAATAGTTTAAAAATGTTAGCCGACAAGAAAAACATGAATCCGCGTATTGGAAGGTGGTTTGTTAGATTATCGGAATTTAATTATACGATTAACTACCACAAGGGGACAAGTAACAGGGTAGCTGATGCATTATGCAGAGCTCCGGTAGAAGCAGCTCAAGAAACAGAATTAGTGGGGTTACCAGTTTTAGGTTTAACAATTAATACAGATTGGGTAGCGGCTCTTCAAAGAACCGACACAGAAATAATAAGTACCCTACAAAAATTAGAAAATAGAGACGCGAGGACTCATTCTAAGTTTACAATGTATAAAGGTCGTGTGTATGAAACGCGAAGTGGAAATTGGCGGTTGTACGTACCGAATGATCTAAAATACGATATTGTAAACGAAGCTCATAGAGAAGTGGCGCATTTAGGAGTAATAAAACATTAGAACGTGTCAGAGAGAACTATTATTTTCCGAAAATGCGAGAATTTATAACTTCTTACGTAAATAGATGTATAAATTGTCTTTATTACAAGACGCCAGCAGGTAAACAACCAGGATTTTTGCATCCTTTAGATAAAGAGAATACGGTTTTTCAAGTCATTCACATTGATCACTTAGGCCCTTTTGTGAAAACGAAAGACGATAATAAGTATGTAGTAGCGTTAGTAGATGGGTTTAGTAAATATTGCGTTATGAAAGCAGTAACAGATGTAGCAGCTGAAAACGCAGTACAATTTCTAAAAGAATTCATATCACACTATGGAAAACCAATGAGAATTATTAGCGATAGGGGCGCGGCGTTTGATTCAAATTGTTTTGCAGAATTTGTGTCAGGTTTTGGCATTCAGCATATTAAAATCGCAGCAGGAACTCCAAGATCAAATGGACAAATCAAAAAAGTTAACTCGGTGATTAAAACATGTTTAGCGACGTGTACTAGTAATTTAGAAGCAGATGATTGGGATAGAAAATTAGTGGATGTACAGTGGGCAGTTAATAATTCTGTACATGCAGTAACTAAACGTACACCTTTTAGTATTGTGTTTAATTATAAGAGTTCGGGATTAGCAGATAATCCGTTGTCAAAGGAAATTCAGGAACTAAATCAACAATTGGGAAATCAGAAAATTCTAGAGAATGTAGAAGTGCTCTTAGAGAGGAATAAGGATAGGCAATCTAAATATTACAATAAGGGTAGGAAAAGTCCAATGTTGTATAAGGTGGGAGATTTAGTGTTAGTACGATCAGAAGCACCTTCAACCGGTGAAAGTAGAAAACTAACACCTAAATATCGAGGACCCTATACAATTGTAAAAGATTTAGGCAATGATAGATATGTAGTAAGCGACATACAGGGTGAGCAACAAAGTTCTCGAATTTATACTTCAGTGCTCCCTGTAGATCGACTTAAATCAGTCTCTAAGTATCCAGATGTGGGCCATCAAATTGATGGAAATGACGACGAGGACGTCGCATAATGCAAGAAAGGCCAAATTGTTAGTATTTTAAGAAAACTACTTTCTAAAATATATTTTATTGAAACGGTATTGTTAGTATTTTAAGAAAACGCATTCATTTTGACTTGTTTATTAGGGTAGTGATCTGAGATTTATGTCCAAACATGTGTGACTCGTAACCCTTGTAAACAAGAAAACAAAATTGGTTATGAACGGATTTTTAGAGAGATCGTTGGCGACGGTTGCAGGGTCAACACTGCATTCGTTCTGTAGCTTGCTAACTTTAATTTGTAATTCGTTATGCTTTATCAAATAAACTTAATTTAAATGATATAAAAGGCTTTTACTGACAACAAAATATAACACGTCTAGTTAATTTATTTTGTTTATTAACAACATTAACAATGTGCAAAGGTAAATAATAAAATTCACGAATAGATTGCGGAGCAAAATAAGACAACTGTTTAACACGAGAGCTGGCTTTGGGTGTCCTTTTGTTAACCCGGCTTAACAGCTAACTCAACCGCTGCAACTTGTTGCATGTTCCAACTTGTCTTGAAATTTCCATTGTGCAGCATCCGTTTAAGAATTTTGTTGGCGCCTCGTAGACGGCTACACTACTGACTTCTACTTGGGCTAATATATTATTTTTTTGAATATTTGCACCTATTCTTGATGAACCCTAGATTAATCACTCAATTTGTCTCTGAACCTAACTACAGGGCCTTGATCAATGCAAAACCTACTGCAATCACAAATTGCACGGTAATGTAATGTCTTATGTACATTTTTTCTAGCTTCTTAATAATATTATTAGAAAATGATCTCATCGTAACTAAGGCCAACATGTTAGAAGTTAGATAACTCTGTTGCATTAATATTAATCAACGCAGACATCTTTGTAATGCGACACTGATACGGAAAAAGACAATTTCAAGGTCTTTTTACAGTCAAATATATAAATTTTAAATTCCTAAATCTAGAAGAAAATTAGTTATTAGATTAACAACGTGAGATCATTACAACACTCTCTATCCTTGTTTATTACATTTTTACTTTCCATGGTAAAGACTTATAGTGCTGTCAGTCTGGTACAGGAACGGATTTGACCGGGTAACTCGATCGAATCAGGGTCGGGTGCATAGAACAAGACCCGGTTCCGTAGAGATGTCAATCGGGCAAAGGTGACCCGATAGGGTCCGGGCCGGGCACGAGTCGGCTCCACAAATGTTTCTCAAACTCACACCCCCTACTTTTTAGTGGATTATATTTCAATTTCTGGTATTCTTTAACCATACATACTCGTTTTTTTTGCGATTGCTTGGTTTAACCTGTTCAGATAATTAGTAAAACAAACCTTGCGCCCCCGCAGTTGCTTTATTATGAAAGATTATTGACATATCAGTCATATCATATACCATTCGTGCCAAGTGTAAAGTCGAAATGTTTACAAAATAAAAAATCGATGATGCAAAATAATATCACGTGGTTTACTTTATTGCGACAGAAAAATTACACCCTGTGTATGCAGTGTCGGTTTTAGGAGTAATTCGCTCCTAGGCACAGCCACCTTCTGCGCCCTTGTAACGAAGGTTAGGGGCCCGACCGGGGAGTCCAGTTTTATTTTTTTTTAGCAAAATACACAGTTTTACACATCAAATTGGCTATTGTTGTGATACACAACGTATCCAGGTTTTGTATTAAAACGAAAAGTTTAGTTTACCGAAAATATTTTGGTATTCAGTAATATTTACAAAATTTTTTTTTTGTTGAACTTCGGTCGCCTCTAGGCACGGACCTATGAGGCCTAGTCGGAAAACAGGTCCTTTGTGTACGTTATGATACGTATGAAGGGCATCTTTGGGCGTCACTGTAAAAATCTTACTAAAAGATTGGTATTTTTATGGTTTCAAAAAGGCTTCAAAAATTACGTATTTTACGGACGTAGTATTAAAATTTTCTCGGGGAAGTCCCTCTCACAGGTTGTCCTTGTCCTCCGTAAAGTGGTGCAAAGGCAGCCAAACATTGGGGGCCTTAACATCCCTAAAATTCAGATTCACGATTCGTCACGTGCAAACGCTTTTCTAGCATTTATAATTTGAATATCCTTCAATTAATCGCCAAGGCCGCCTGCTTTGCAGTTCATGCGATGGGCAAGTGATAAGTGCACTAAAAAATGGAAAGATTCCATTGGTTCTGAAGTTTTTTGCAAACAACTAGTTGTGATTTCGAATTGTCTGGGTTTGTTTACATATAAATAAGCACAAACCCTTTTTTGTGCCGTTTTAGTATTCTGTCTTTTTTTATGTTTGCAATCCAAATTCATTTATTTCAACGAAATTTTCCGGCAAAAATATTTAACACTTAAAATTTTTTTTTTGCCTTAAGACATTTGCGTCAAGGCTTTTGATCATTCTGACAATTCTATTCAACACGAGTGGACGTTGTTATTAACCGCGAAGGCAACTTATTTATTTTAAGTGTTATGTATTTCGCTTAACTCTGCTTAATGGTAATAAGAAGAAAAAATTCTGGTGTGTATTATCTTTAATTAACAATAATATTTAATTTACTTATAATATGTTTCCCTCACGCACCCGCTTATTTTTGCATTGAAGTCTCCACTGACTATTGTTTCATTTTCCTTGTCTCTCGTCATATGCTTATTGTAATATTTTATAAAACATTTTTTTTCTATTTTGCTGCGTTGATAGATACGTAATTATAGATTTATAACAACTATTCTATTTCTAGTTTTTCCCATTTGTTAAAGCATTGCTTTAGCTATGTTATTGTACTCAGCGAAGTCGTTGCCCGTCATGTAACCCCTTATCTTGAGGCTTTGCCTTAGACTTCACCTAATTTCTTTAGGTGGGCGAGGGCGAGTTGGACCCCATACCTGAGATAATCCATTTGCAAAAGACAAGCATTGGTAATTTTAGAGACGAGAAACATTGTTTTGATGCAAAACAGCATTGATCAGCTTTAAAATTTTAGGGGTGACCTTTTCGGTATCCGGAAAAGACATCTCTAAAAAAACAGTCCCGAAAAAAATCCCGAGATAAAAAAGACCCGAAAAAAACATCTTCGAGTAAAAACATCTCCTGGAATAAACATTTTTAGTAAAAACATCCTCGGAAAAAATATCTCGTGGAAAAAACATACCCGGTTCAAACATCCTTAAACAAGAAAATTTCTAGAAAAACAGCCTCGATTCAAAATACCTTTGAAAACAGGTAATGAGCATCTCACAGCAAAAAAAACCTGGGTTTTGCCGTGTCTTATTTTACTCTGCACCACCCATATAAAAATTGTATTTTTACCTCAATTGAAGCCAAGTGTTTGCAGATTGAGAAGTTGTCTCTAAGAAGAATGCTAAATGTTATAAAATGTAAAACGACAGTCTACTGTAATTAAATGTGATCAAAAATCGAAAAATTGCATTAGGCAATGCTTGGAGGTTCAAAACTTGCATCAGTTTTGTATCGATTTTTTTTGGTTTTATTTTTACTTGGGCTTTTATTTCTAGAGGCGTTTTTCCGTTTTTTTCGCGCCTTTTCTCCGAGGAATTTTTTCCGTTTTTTTTGTGAAGCTTTTTCCGAGAATATTTTTTCGGTAATTTTCTTCCGGTGCTGTTTTTTCCACGAATGTTTTATCCTAGAATAGAACTTTTCACAATTACACTTGTAAAACTGATGGTCGTAGGAATAAAAACGCAAGAGAGAAAATTTTGCGATTCTTAGTGGACAACTGAATCAATTAGGTACATAAAAAAGATGCATCGTTTGGACCACATATTTGGGCGGCTGATTCTGATTGCTTGTCGCTGACGACAACGCATGCGAATCCTTCCATTCTCGATTTAATAGCAATTTTTATTCAGCGCACCCGAATTTGTTTCAGTTTATTGAAATTTTACTTAATTTTCAAACAGAAACTTATGCAAGATTTGTGAGTGCGAAGAACTACATTAAAAAAGTGAGAACGGCAACATTTCGTGAAAGAAAAACTTGAACATTTTAAAAAGAAAACGGTTTTGTAATGTGTACCTGTTTTATAAACACGCGGCGCGCCGCACGATAAAGTTCAATTTTTTTATTTAAAAATTATTTGTATTTTTATTTTCATGTTTTGTACAGGGTGGTCCAATTTGAATGACATATCCGTTATTAATAAAGCCTAAAGAAGCTGATACTGCATTATTCAGTTAGATTTTAAAGGCAATTTGAATGCCGCAACCAAAAATGCAATGAAAATAAAACTTTCGGCATTTTTACAAATTACAACCATTCGTTTATTTTTATAGATTTTGAAAATCCGAAAACACTTGCTTGGAGCAGTTTTTTAAGTAGAATTCAAAATTTAAATCAAGTTTGTTCCCAAATTTTATTTTGACTGCTGTGACATAAAGTTGTATTTTTTAAATGAAAACTATAGCTCTGATCATGGCATTCGTAAAATTTGACTTAAATATTGAATTGTACTAAAAAATGGTCCTAAGAATGTGTTTTAGAATTTTTGAATGGTTGTAGGTAATTTGTATAAATTTCGAAATTTTATATTTCACTCAGTACATTGGAAATGAAAGTAGATCATAAATTTTGTTTGCGGCATTCAAACTGCTTTAAAAATTTGACTGAATAGTGCAGTATCAGTTTTTCTCTAGCTTCATTAATAACGAATATGCCCATTTAAAACCATCGAAATTGAACCACCCTATACTGTAATGATTAATATTTTTTGCACGTTTTGTATATTGTTTATCTAGTTTTATAGGGTGCAGTAAAGAAACCTGAAAAAAATCTTGGGAAAAAACGGAAAGAAAATCCCAGGAAAAGAAACCCCCGGGAAAGAAATCCCGGAAAGAACCGGCAATAAAAACCACGGAGAAAAACATAATGTCAAAATAATGATGAAAGCCAGTTAAAACTACTACATTCAAAAGAATACAAAGATTTTCTATGTTATTATTTATTTATTTCGTATTTATTACAAAATTTAAACAAAAATCGGCACAAACAACAAGGGCTTAAAATCATCTTCTATTCCTTAAGTAATTCGCAGAAAGCATGATTGCAGCTTAATGGTAATTTGAAATTAACATCTTTTGGTTGACATGAACTCGAGCAATTAGTCCTACTTATTGCTTAATAAACATGTTATGTATCTTTAATACATGCTCTGTATCTTAATCGTGTTTTGCTTGCTATAAATAATCATTTGAATCGGTCCTCCTTATCTTTGTCTTCGAAAAGATATTAAAGGAGCTCCAAATATGGAACTTTTTTAAATGCTATTAGTTATAACATTAGATTTAAAGAATTTTGCAGGCGGTTGTAATGTTAAGTAATACCTATGTAACATAATATAATAAATTTTATATAAAACACTCTTGCCGAGATTTGTTGTTTGTGCCCAGTAACAGAAAAACTGAAAAATTGCGTTTTTTTTCTCGGAGGTTTCTTTTCCGGGGTTTTCTTTTCGTTTTTTTTTTCGAGATTTTTTTTCCAGGTTTTTTTCCTAGATTTAGTTTTATGTTCATGTGATGTTCTTAAAGTTACTGTTAAAATAAAGGCTATTGTAGAGGGGTGCATGTAATTGTTTAATCTAAAATTGTTTAACCTTCAACTGCAGGTAGAGGTTTTACTTCTAGAAATCTGATTTAAGTGATGACGATTTATAACCCTTAGAATGTACTTGCGGGACCCAACTCATACGCCCGGATTAAGATCCTGGGTAGAAGGGGGCCAACTCGACAACCCCGCTTTAGGTAGCGTAGTAATTACCCTTGCCTACGTATTGGCTAAATTTTTGTATGCAGCCGGGTCGCTAGTTTGCATGCATTATCTTGAGTCGTTGTTGTAGCTAACTTTCTATAAGCAGTGAGGTAACCCCTGACTAGCGTCTGGTGAGTTCGTTTAACAGCCGATCCTACCTTATTCTAACTTTCATGAATTGCGCGCCTCCTCGACATGCAGCTGGAATGTCTGATCGCCGTCAGCAGCGATCGTAACCTTCCGTAATCACACGCACGTGCTTTAAAATTTAAAACGTCAGTTGTATATGTTGCTTTAAAAGTTAAATAATAAAAAAGACGTACAATATAAAATAAGAATCGTCATTTAATAATTATTTTTTTAAAGAGCTACAGTCAAAGGGTAAAAAAATATTTTTAACATTTTTTCTTGTAAAACATAAATATCAGAAGTTACTTTCGCTTTGTATTTTCTACGCTGTACCGTGCATGTTATTAATTAAAAAAAAGGATTTGTTGGTTTGTATTGAATGCAATTTATTTGCAATGAAAAAATCAGCTTTAACAATGCAATTTCACTTTACACTTACACTTTCAATAACTTGCTTTACTTTCGATGTAAATATTACACTCCCACAAACAACCACATTGACAAGTTAACACTGCACAATGCGAGCCAATATTAGACGAGGTTGCGCAAGTCAGGATCGGCTGTTATCTGAACTCACCAGACGCTAGTTAATCCCTGCCTTGGAGTTTTTAGGTTAATTTTTTTACAGAGTTTAAGGCCGGGACACACATGGCCGCACCGCGCCCGCACGTGTGACGTCCGTGTGTTGGACGTCGCACGGCGAGAGAATTGCACAATGGATAAGTACCGCGTAGTCCCCACCTTACCGCACCGACACCTCACCAACACCACCGCACCGAGGGCGCAACGTGACCGACTAGTTTTTTTTTTACTTTTTGACGGGCACGGTGCGGTGTACGAAGATTCAATCTATTAAACATTTTCGCTTTCAATTGTTATTTGAATATTAAATTAATATAATACTCGTATATTATTATTATAATAGTATATATTATTAATATTAAAATGGATGTAAAAAAATTAATGATTTCTTCTCCAATTAACATCTTCTTCTTCTAAAGCAAGTGCTACCATCCCTAATTCACTATTTCTAAAACTTTTCAACATTTTGTCTCCACGAAATAGCTGCATAAGCTTCAAAAAGAATACTGAACTGCAATCGTGAGACAGACCGCACGGCCGATACACGGATCACGTGCGGACAAGTGTGGTTTCCCGTCATCGTCACCGACAGTCGGCCGACTTGCGGTGCGGACACGGTGCGGACGCGGTGCGGTCATGTGTGTCCTGGCCTTTAGTCGCTATCTTTGCATGCAACAATTTATTTTAGGGCGATAATTTTTGTTCGCAACCTTTGTATGCAACCGTTTATTTTGGAACCTTTCATTCTATCTTTTTAACAGACTTCAAAAAAAGGAGGAGGTTCTCAATTCGTCTGTATATGTTTTTTTTTTTTTATTTTTTTTTTTTTATGTATGTTCGGGCATAACTTTTTTGTTTATGAACCGATTTTAATGATTTTGGTGTTAGGTTCAGTATAGTTCCAAGGTGGTCCCATTATAATTTCATTGGTATTGGAGATTGAACTTCGAAGATACTCCTCAAAATCTATTTTTTAACGGACTTTTTTAGTGTTTCCGTATTTCATCTTCCGTTTCAACTAGCAATTGTTTCCTCATTCGAGAAACACCCCTACTAGGTCTACCCATCACTTAAAATTGTAAAATAATTAACTTTTAAAAAAAAAGAAAACAGACTTCAAATAAAAACACAAAAGTAACATAAGTTAACTAAAAAGCAAAAAATAAATGTTTTTTATACAACAGTTTAATACTTATTTGTTGTTCCGTTTAATGTAATTAAGAAATTGTTGTTTATTATATAATTATTAATTGTTTTATAATTTTTAAGTCGGTGCCAAGTATAACATAGATATAACATTAGATTCGAATTTTTATGTTATACTTGGCACCGACTTAAAAATTATAAAACAATTAATAATTATATAATAAACAACAATTTCTTAATTACATTTAACGGAACAACAAATAAGTATTAAACTGTTGTATAAAAAACATTTATTTTTTGCTTTTTAGTTAACTTATGTTACTTTTGTGTTTTTATTTGAAGTCGGTTTTCTTTTTTTTTTAAAGTTAATTATAGTCACCCAAGTTGAGATTTCTGCGGGGAACTGCTTATGTTTGAGATAGTATAATCAAGGGTTTGGGTGTTTGTGGAGATTTGTTAGCCTTACGTGCAAAAACTTATTTGGGAGTTCTGTTCTTATTGCGTTTTTCGTTATCTTTGTGGTCAGCAAATAGTTTAGTTTTTGTTGCCTTTATTTTTTTAGCTTTTTTGAGCTATAAATTGTTTTGGTCATTTATATTACTTACTACATTGCTTCTCTTTCTTCATCCATTGGTGAGGGCCCATTTGTCACTAAACGCCTTGGATCTGCTTTCCTTTGCTTGCTTATAGATTTTAAAATTATAATAATTCTGTATTTTTTTTTGTCACATTCTCCTTTTGAGTTTTGTGTCTTTAGTGTAAATGTTTTCGAACATTTGCGTTATTTATCTCAATTTTTTTAAGGAATACGCGAAGAATCAAAATTTACATATGAAACATAATACGAGAATGGGCATTACACAACTTGAATTTAACTACGATGGATGGGCATCTGCCCACGCTTCTGGAAAACGTATAGTTTGCTTACCATCAATACAAAGAGGCGTTACTACAAACGTTGAAATATCTAGTAGCGAGTCTTTTAATTTTGGCACTGCTTTAGAATGGCAAAACTACCTACTAGAATATGTGTTCGAGTTTTTGGAAGTGACAGATTTAAAATCGGCTAGTTTAGTGAATCCAACATGGAACAATCTAGCAAATCGAGAGCTTCAGAGAAGGATAACTCCTGAATGGATTACATTTTCTTATAATCCAGTACCTCGCCATTTAGTCTACCTTTGCACCAGTTCCGGTTTAAAATACAATAACAGTGCGATGGCTTTAATTATGTATTGTCCTGATATGATAAGACTGGACCAACAGGTATGGCTTGATAAAGCTTACAACACTAAATCAATAGAAATGACTTCTGGTGAGTATTTTTAAAATTGGGTTTAACTAAACTCATATTCATAATCATAATTTTTAGTTGCAGAATATATTGATAGAGAAATTGTGCCATCGGGTGTTGATTATTGTACATTACCTTGCACAAAAGTAACTTCCGGAACTAAGGGTAATTATTAGCTAATAATATACTTAAGGTTTACTCGGTAAATAAATTCTAGGCCATATTTTGGAAACAGTCATCTACCATGGCATATGTATACCACACATTCCAAATATAAGGTCTACAATGTTTTATTGCGATACTGAATTTGGAGATTTTCCTAACGTAGTAAATAGTAATGAACAGGTTAAATGTATTCTAATGTTCAATCGATGTCCGCTTAAAAACGCTGATCATTTCTTTGAGGCTATGTTAAGAAGGTAACCATAAATTTTGCGTGTGAAATGGTTAGGTATAATTTAAGAAATTTGTAGGCAAAGTTCCGAAATAGTTGCTGTGGGTGGTGGACTCATAAACACTATGAAAACCTCCACAAAGGAAAATGGTCAGAAACTATCTCAAATGAGTGATTTATTTTGTATAAGTTTTCTGCAAGAGAAAGGAGTAGAAGCAAATTTCAACGCATATTCTCTCGTGTTTAATTACACAATTGATATCGACAGTCGATATGAAGAGTTTGAGGCTGAACTCGTAAAGGTAGTAATGATAAATCATAATATATTTCTTTTTTAAAATAATACCACTTCTGATTGTTTTAGTTAAAGAAATCTTCAGTTCTTCGAAAACATGGAATTATATTTAAATTCTGCTTTTTTATGAGTTATAGAAAAAGAAACGCTAAGTTAATTGAGAAACATTTCCCGAATTATGCTGTTGTGGGATTGGGACTTGAATTCGATGCAGTAATTGGATGGAATTCACTAAGTCAACATGGATCTGGTGAGTTTAATAATAAACGAATGAAATAATCAACATTGTTAAGAAACTTCATGAAATTGTTTTTTTACCTTACAGAAACTAAATCAGACGACTTGCCAGTCTCAAAAAAAGCTAAGAATAATTTTCCAAAGAGCTTACATAGCCAATCTATAAGTATGGTACTTATTACCTGGGGAAAAGAAATGAATCCATCATTTAGATAACTATTTTCTCCAACAGCTTAACCAAAACGCCAAAAATGCAATAACTTAAAATTACTTTTCATTTGTACCTTGATTAAGTTTGATATTAGTATATGTTTAATTTAGTGTAATTTACAATAATTTATCTTGTAGATAGCGGAAATTCGTTATTGAGCGTCACACCGTATAAAGTTCCCAAAAATTATTAATAAATAATAAACAAATAAATGTACTCATTGCTAGCTACCTATAACCTATTCGATTAAATTAAGGTCTACTATTTGAAGCTTTTGTGTTTCCTTGATCTGCATACTTGGATCTCAATGCAACGTGAAAACTGCATCTAGACTTTCTCGGTTTGGTCCGTGTTGTTCCTTGTGAGCTCAAGCAACAAGCTAAACGTGTCATTTGTAGATTTACTTATATACAAACAAATGATTCGCAACATGAACCAAAACCGGTACATTTTGCCATAAAAAAACGCAACCTAATTCGAAAGATAGTAGATATCTTTAAACAGATATAAATTTAGGTATCGTCTAACGTGGATTGTAGAAAATTAAAAAAAAACAGTTACTCAGATTCCATTTGTTCCATGGTTACAGGATGCTTAATGCCCACCAGTAAGTTTTCAAATTTCAAAATAATTAAAAATTTTAATAGGTTTTCTTTAAATTCCATTACAAAATTAGGATGGGAGAAGGAAAATTACCCCCCCCCCCCCCTAAATATTGCTGTACCTAAGAAAGTAAGTTGTGGACTATATTCTATTATCACTCATGAGCAATTTAGGCTGAACAAAATTTTTTTATTGTCCCGTGTGTGTTCAATAAAAGGGTAGGAATTTTCGATTTGCAAAAGTTAATTAACGGTGCTGCAGAGAAATTAACGGACTCGGATGCAAACCAAATCGTAGCTCATTTATAGCTCCATATAAGCCAAAAAAATTTAAAAAGAATCATGTGGCTAATTTTTTTAGCAATTTGTTAAAGCTTCCAAAACTTTTTTTTGCTTCATAGTTCTTATACAAGGCAAGTCCAAATCCATCTGGACTCAATCGCTGCTAGCTGCAAGAATCTAGGAAAAAAGTCTCCGGAAAAATAGTCTCGGAAAAAAGTATATGGAAAAAGTCCTCTGGAAAGAAAGTCCGCGGGAAAAATGTCTCAGGAAAAAAAGTCCCTTGGAAAAAGTCTCATGGAAAACAGTCTTCGGAAAAAGTCCCTTGGAAAAAAAGCTTATATTTTGAGTAAATTGGTAAATTCAGGGCTACTTCCTCTACTATCCAACACTATTTTTGGTAATTTTTTTCTTGAAGACTTTTTCCGGGGACTTTTTTCCAAGGGACTGTTTTACGGGGACAATTTTTTCGTGGGACTTTTTTCCGGTGATTCTTTTCATGGAGACTTTTTTCCAGGGACTTTTTTCCGGGAGTCTTTTTTTCCGCGAGTCTTTTTTCCGGAGACTTTTTTCCTGGAGACTATTTTCCGGGGCCTTTTTTCCCGTGGACTTTTTGCCGTGAAAAAAAAGGAGTCAACCGTAAGCTGTGGAATTCTAGGAAAAAAAATCTTTGGAAAAAAAATCCCCGGAAAAAAAATCCTGGAAAAAAAATCTTCGGAAAAAAATCCTACGGAAAAAAGTCTTCGGAAAAAAAATCCTAGGGAAAAAAATCCCCGGAAGAAAAATCCTACAAGAGTATTAAAAATCCTGAATAAATTCCGTGTTGCTTTATAAATTGGTATTATGCTTATTATTTTACACCTTGTATTTTTGATATCTGTTTTCTTATAATTCCTAAAATCTCAGAATGTGCCTCTATTTACGAGATTTTACATTTGTTAGTGGTTTCATATTATGAAAATCTTATTAATTTGATTAGCACAATTCTAATTACGATATATCATCATAAATTCAAAATTCAGAACATTGATTTATTACGTGTATTAAAAAAAATCAAAGCTAATACTTATTAGTGGATTTAAAGATAATATTAACTGTTGAACTATAAATTCAATATTAGTTAGGATTACCAGTTGTAGTCCAATCTCCTAGAAAAAATATTTTAATTAGGCTATCTATATTTTAATACTATTATATTTTATTGTTTACTAAACAATAAAGATTTACAAAGTAATTAATATTTCGTTTATTTCCAATCATTAAACTAAAATGGCCTTTAAAAATCCAAAAATCCCTTAAAACTGAATGCATTGGTATAGAAAAACTTTTTTTTTTTCATTTTCAGGAAAACATCCAATTTGTCCACAAAAAAAGGGCGTTACAAATAATATTTAGCGAAAATTTAAATCACAATTAATGATATGACATAGAATCATAAACCATACATACCTTCTATTTTTAGAACATTCAAAGATTCGGGGTCCTTGGGTATAGTCTTTGTTCTCTGATTTCTTAATGTTCGTTTGGCGGAATCTTCAAGGGGCATGCGGGCCTTGGTGGAATCTTATAATTGCGAAACTCCTTCTGCGTATATAGACGCTGGTTTAGCATTAACAGTAACGCGTGTTTTCATATGAGCCATACACTTAGACACTTCTACACCTTCCTTATCAGCAGGGTGATTATGATTAACTTCCACCACAGGATCTTCCATTCTTAGGGTAGTCTTCAAAATACTCCTGCATTTTAAAGAAGTGGCTTTTGAACAACGCCAGCTAATACTATTTGACAGTTGTGCTTTTTTCACGTACATGTATCCACTCAAACACAGCTTTTCGTTTCCCTTATTGGATTTGATAAATTCCATAGCGCACTTGCTCGTATAATCGAAGAGAGCACAGTTAACACACGTAGGTAGTTGACGATAATCGTAGTTGAGGGATGCAGCAGAAATGAAAATTAAATGCAATTTCTCCCCAATATATACAACGGTAATTACCCGCTTTCTTAGAAGTCATCACGTAACTTAAAATTGGAGATTACTTTTCTACAACGTCAGTTAGGCACCAAGTTTAATCTCTTTTGCAAATGATATCTACGTCAACAAAAGGAGTTAAAAATATTTTATTATTCTCTTCCAAATACAGACCATTATTCCTGATTAACATCGGTACTTAATAATTAACATTTCAGCGTAAAAGTTTTGAGTTTACTATCGCCTTACCGATAATGTTTAAACCCCTTTAATGATGGTTATGTCTGTTATAACAAGGGCATAAATATAGTACAATGATTAAAAGCAGAGAAGAATTCAAATAAGTTCTTCTTATACAAACGGATGGAAGGGGCTAGATGATGATATAGATTAATCGATGATATAATACATTAAACAAACAAAAAAGTATGCAAAGAACAAATAAATATAAAAAATAATACAACTATTGCGCCAAAGTTACTTTTTTTAAATAATTTTTAGTAGAATATATATCTAAAAATACAAATAATGTAAATAAGCATATTTTCTAAAAAGTACTTATAATACTTTTGTAAACTTAAAGCTGCGTTTAACCGAATATCACTTGAGGATTTTTCTTCCGCGGATTTTTTTTCCCTAGGATTTTTTTTCCGAAGATTTTTTTACCGTAGGATTTTTTTTCCGAAGATTTTTTTTCCAGGATTTTTTTCCGGGGATTTTTTTTCCTTGGATTTTTTTCCGCCTAGCAAGCTGTGGTGGCACTGGCAGATGTGGGCTGGTGAGGAACAAAACAAAGCCCTTTACTTAACATGCAGAGTGTGGTTGCATGTGTTTGTAAAAACCCACTATAAAATACTAAAAGTAAGAAGTCTGCCAAAAAGTGCTGAAACAGACGGATGGGTGATAACAAGGTCCAACAACAAGGGTCTTGAGAAGAGAGTCTTGTAAGTGCTGGATTAAGCTAGACCGAGGTAAGCTCAAATTAGATTCACCAAAACAAAAAAAAAATAAGTTCGGTTACAAAATCTTGACGTTACTAAAACCACTAGACACATTGAAAGTAGAAACCAAAGCGAAGATGCCAACCAAGAACAATTACAGCAACAAGAAAGAAGCCAACCGAAGACAACTCACGCAACGATGCCGCACAACTACAGCAAAAGAATGGAAAAAGTTTTTGAAATAGCTTTTCCCAACAGGCCGCTATACTCGGGGAAGAAAGAGACCAAATCTCGCAACCCCATCAACCAAGTAGAAAAAACAAGCGTAGCATTACAAGACAAACAGTTTAAGAATGAGATTAACTTAGAAATATGTACTCTAAATCCAAGAACCCTCATGTCCGAAGACAGAATGTTAGAACTCTGGAAGTAAAACGTTAGAAAAGTAACATGGGACGTAATAGGACTGTCTGAAATCAGAAGACTCGGCAATAATACAGTGTGTAACAGACCATCCACGCACTATCTTTTAGGGTTAAACCATTAAATCTACATAAATGGCATAAAAGAATTGTTATATAAAACGTACACGAAGTATTCAATAAAAATGTTTATGTGGCTCCGGAAAGGGTAGTTTTGAGGAGCTATGGGGATTTCTCGAGATTTATAAATACGAACAACCTCATTTGAAAGATCTTTTTAAACTCAACAACTTTAAAAAAAGAAAATATGGATAGCTCAAACCGTTTCAAAATGGCGGCCAATTATATCAAAAAAGGGGCCATTACATGAACCTTTTCCCAATCGCACATGAACTATTGTACCAAGAAAATTAGTACCGATTGTTAAAGTCCAATAAATTGGCTTTTCAACGATGTACCACATAAAGACACAAAATAAATGTTAGTATCCCCTTCTCCTCAAAAGAGCGGGAACATTCAAAAAATATTATCTCAAAAATCTTAAATAGGACGAAGGGTCAAGTAATACCTTATATTTAAAAGGCCCCATTATACTGAACAATTGTTGTGTTTACAGGTTTTCGATATCTCTCACCGTTATAAAATGGCGGCTCAATTTATAAAATTTTACTTATTATCGGATGAATCGCTTCCTCTACCGCATCTAAGGCAGTAAAACAGAAAATTTGTTGCTGATTTATATAAGTCTTTTACATAACCTTTAATTCCACGTGCGAGTTGGAGTTGGACAACTCAACATCGCTCTCGCACCAAACCAAAATATTTTAGCAGAACTTGAGAACAGTTAATAATAAACATTAGCAATTTTAGCTGTGCCATTGTTTGGTAGAATCTCTTTTTGGTTTGTTTTTTCATTTTCTTTCGCCAGTGGCGTAAGTATCGTATTGAATCTTTGTTCATAACTTTTTTATCAGTTTTATTTTAGAAAATACATTATATAATTGTGTTCATGAGAAACAAACATGCAAAGAAAAACTCGCTGAATAGTGACACAATCAACGAGTTTGGAGAAAATTAAATTAAATTAATAAAAAAAAGTATACTTTTCCGTTTGTATCTAAATGTTGTTTTGTTTTGGTTTGTGACATTTATTAGGCATTATTTGAAATAAAAAAAGTGTTCAAATACGTTCTTGGTTATTTTGTCTGAATTTACAAAAACAAAAATAAATAGAAGTCTGAAAACTTCAAGACTCCATACGTCACAAAAAAATATATATTTACTAAAAGGGCTCTTAGAACAGTATTGTATGTGTATCCGACCTAAGAATTTGAAAAAACGGCGCCTATTGTACAGCAATATTAACTTTATACAGGGTGGATTCTGGATTTAGACAGGGTGATAATGAATTGTAGGGACAAACTTCTAGGGCTTGCAAAACATATTTATTAACGAAAGTTGTTTGCTTTGTTGTGTTTTGCAAGCCCTAGAAGTTTGTCCCTACAATTCATTAACACCCTGTATAAGTATAAAATGCGATAGAATAGTTTTCTTAGTATATTCTTCTTGTTCAGGTGACTTACAGAGCGTTTGGGAGAGCGTCAAAATGCACATTTGTAAACGGCTTGGCGTCGTAAACTTTTTACATCTCTTTTCTAGGAAAATTCGGCGTAAACTGTGTAGTTTTCCGTTGATTTGAGGTGTTAGCATAGACAACCGGGACCGACGGTTTTACGTGCCCTCCGAAGCACGGCCAAACTCCATTTTCACCAACTATATGGGTCACCCATCTAAGATCTGACCAGGCGGATCGTCCTTTTTAGGCTTTGAAAAGCGCACAAAACTATGCATTTAACTGCAAATTTTTACGGATTTGTACCCTCACTGGGAATCACCGGCTGTGGTACAATGTTAGTAACACTGCAGCCGAATGCTGGGTTACTACTGCTGTAAATGTTTAGGCACGCGATGGGAACTTTAGCAGTCCCGAGATTCAAACTCTAGATTCGACACGGGCAAACCAGTTTTCAGCATTTATAATTTGAACTGCCTAGTTAACGACAAGGTCGTCTGCTCCGACGTACACGTCGTGTGTTACGTAAGTGATGAATGAAAAAAAAACGATTTTAAAAGTTTCAAACGCATCTAGTTACGGAGCTATTGAAAACTTTTGTAGAAAACTGTCTAGTTGAGATTTGGAAATTTCTCGATTTTTTTTTTACAGAAGTAGCCATAATCTGGCTTACCCTATTTTGCGCTCTTTTAGGAATTGTTGAGCATTGGTTAGCAGTTTTAAACAAATATAATCTGTACTTCTATTGTTTTTAAAAAGCATTTAATGAATTTGCTACCCGAATTGTTTCATTTCAACAATGTTTTTAAAATGCTGTAAAAAGTACATAACTTTAACTTACTGCTTCAACTTTTTTTTCGCTCAATGTAATGCATTTTTCGGTTCTATTGTTTTTTCTAAATCCTGCTTCTTATACAGTCATTTGTAGAAAACAAACGTTTTGAAAATCTTCGGTCTTAAGACGTGTTTTTCCACACACTCAAAACATTTCACGAAAATAATTCGTTTTTATGTTATGTTCTCTATTCTTCTTCTTTTTATTTGCCTAGTCAAGCTCAATGTCGGGGCCTAATTATGATATGAGGTTTGATCATTCTAATACCTCTATTCAACACGAGTGAACGTGTTCTGTTGGTTCGTGGGTTAGCATGAATGCACTCATTTTTGTGCTAATATGTTACATAACTTGTGGTAAAAAAAAAGTTAAACCTGGTAAATATCTAACAATTATAATATGTAAATTACTTATTTGTTTCACTTACAATAATTATGTTGTCAAACTCATTATTTTGAGATTCAATGCCAAATTTTATAGTGTGTTTTGTTACAAAAAGTACAATCACTTCATATATTATTGTTTCCCCAATTGATAGCGTAAATTTACAAAGCTGTTTTCAGATTCCAGCATCCAGTTTCTAGTTTGTCCCATTTATTTTGAAGCTATAGGTAAGTTATCGTACGCATCGGAATCGCTACTTTTGCATGTAACTACATTTTGGGGTATCGCTTTAACTGCACTATTGCTCCCTACTTTTGCATGGAACCGCTTATTTTGGACGTTGCTTTAACTAAATTTTTAGGAAGCGGAATCGCTACACTTGTATGCAATCAATCGTTTAGAGGTGTTGGTTTTAACTGAGTTTTTGTACCCCTATCGTTGCACGCAATCTTTATTTTCGTGTTTTGCTTTAGTTAGGTGTTTTTGGGCGGAGTGGAGCCGCTACACCTCCATGCAACTACGTTGCGACATTATTTTTACTTTCCTATACTTTCAGTAAGTATTGATTTCATGCAAAATTTCAAAGTTGAGATTTTAACGGAAATAGTAGGGGGGGGGGGGGTCCATGGACCCCAAGAAAGTAATTTTTAAAAATGTCTGTCTGTGGGTGGGTGGGTATGTTACGCTCCATATCTCCGGAACGGCTGGACCGATTTTGATGTGCTTTGGAATGAGGGGGTATATCAAAAATTCACCGACAAAATAAGCTTTTAAAAAAAACGAAACCGGAAGCGGAAGTTAGACATGTTTTATTGCTAGCATTTTTTTCAGAAACTGAATTTTGGAAATTTTAATAATGGAGATTAAAGAAGGCCTTAGGACAAATCAAACGATTTTTTACCGAACTCTCTAGCTTTAAAATGGCGGCCGCTACGAATTTTTGAACATTTCGACTTTAACGCCCATTTACTCAAAAACCAGTTATCTGATTGGAATCAACTACATCTTGTTTGAAGGGCTATACCATGAAATATAATTAACTTTGAAAATATAAAAACGAGCGCAATGATATCACTCCAAATTTTTGGAATTTTTCAAAAAAATATTTCTCAAAAACTGCCCACACGTTTTTGTTTAAACTTTTTAAGCTGATAGAGCTGGGAATCTTCTACAATTTGTTTTTCTTTGCGCATTGCTATAATTTCACTGTGACGCCCTCTATGAATTTTTGAAAATTGAAAATTGGCACCCTTTTATTTATTTAACGGGGGGCAATAAAATATTTCTGTTAATGTGAAATAGCTCACCATTGATAGCAAAATCCGAATATAATAATATTTTTTCGATAATTTCATATTTAGGGGGGCTACTGTTCCTCCTCCCCCCAAATTTTTTCGATAAAAAATTAAAAATTTGGGTTTTTGTTTTGTTTGCTCTAGAAGAATCTTTTTACAAAAAATCAAAAAATCGAATTTTTTGCCCCTTAATACTCTTTTTGTCCTTGTCAGTTGTATTCTTGTACTAGTCGGTTAATGATCAGTGTAGGCTAACTTTTTTATTTTAATAGATAGACTCGCAAACCCAAGAGCAAAGTTGTAGGGCAAATTCTTCTCGATTGTATTTAAGAAAAAAACTTGAGTTTCCAATTTTAATATGGCGGCCACGGTAAAAAATAACTTTTTTTTTAATGGAAACGTGGCATTTTGGCTTTAAAATCAGAAAGGTTTTGAAATTCTCAATACAAATTAATAAGAGTAATTTCTTGCTAAAAATAATACTTCTCGAGTTATTAATATATTTTCAAATATCAATTTCCGCGCTTCCGTTGATTCAGTCCGAATATTTTACCCAACCTTATGCTTGCAGCGCAGCGGTCGGTCTTTCTTCAACCGCTTCAAGATGTTACAACTTATAAGAACTATTTACTTTAACTAGTCGTGTCGTGTCGTGTCTAGACAGGTGTATATCAAAAGTGTTGGAAAATATAAAACAATGAATTTAAATGTATAGGAAAGTCCAGGCGAAGTGTTTCGCTCATTTTTAGTTTTTAACGCAATGGAGTCGCTACCCTTGCGTGCAAGCAATTATTTTGGACTGTTGGGTTATCTAAGTTTTTGTACACAGTTGAATTTCTTATCTAGGGGTGTTGCTAAGTGTTTGTGCGCAGCGTGTTAGCTATCACCGCATGTAACTATTTGTTTAAAAGCGTTAGCTTAGCTTAAGTTAAGGTGAGATTTTGTGCACGCAACGGCTTAGGTGTTATTTTAGCTAAGCTTATTTTACGCCGCGGGGTCATGGTCACCACGTTTGCACACACTTATATAGGGACCGCTGCGACAGTTACGTTTTTTTACGGAGCTGAGTCGCCAGTTTAGCATAAATTCCTTATTTTAAGCCGTTGCTATAACTAGGTTTTTATGCGCAGCGTGATCGCTAGCACAGCAAACACTTATTTAAGAACGTCACTTCAGGTGTTTTTTAGGCAGCGAAGTTACTACACTTGCATGCAACTTCTTATTTTGGCCCATTGCGTTGGTTAAGTTTTTGTAAAGGGCCGGGTTGCTATCCTTGCATACAATCGCTAATTACTTTGTGTTGCTTTAACTAAGTTTATGTGCGCAGTGAGTTTGCTACCCCTGCATATAACCACTTATTTTGGAGTGTTGCATGAATTAATCTTTGTATGTAACGAAATCTCTACCCTTGCATGCAACAGATTGTTTTGAGATGTTGTTTTATGCAACCAGGCTGTGAGCCAAATTGGAGCGTTTTGTTATTTTTGAGTTTCCTGTTAACTCCGTTGTTAACCACAATGTAATGTTTCTTTTCTGCTTTCTTTACAAGTCTTCTCGAGTTAAAAAATGTTTTGATGATTTATACTAGTTGGTTTCTAAGTTCTACTCTTCTTTGTTTACTAAAGTAAGTTAACTTATCACTAAACCATCTCTACCCCTCTAGAGATATTAATAGTTTTTTCTGTTCCTGTATCTATTTTGAGTAGTTCTCCTTAATCCCTTGAGTTTTGTTTGTTTAATATAATCCTTTTTAAATAATTGTGTTATTTATCTCAATTACTGTTTAAAGGAATAACGGAAGCTTCTGCCATCAACTGTGAATGAAAAAAACCTATACGATAATGGGTACTACACAACTTGAGTTTGATTATGGTCCATGGACACTTGCTCATAGTATAGGAAAACGGATAGTTTGCTTACCATCAATACAAAAAGACATTTTGACAAACGTTGAAATATCTAGTAGTGAATCGTTTGATTTTGGCGTTGCTTTAGAATGGCAAAATTACTTACTAGAATACGTGTTCAAGTTTTTGGAAGTGAGGGATTTGAAATCGGCTAGTTTAGTGAACCCAGTATGGAACCATCTGGCACAACGAGAGCTACAGAAAAGAATAACTCCTGAATGGATTACGTTTTCTTATAACCCAGTACCTCACCATTTAGTCTACCTTCGCACCAGTCCAGGTTTAAAATACAATAACAGTGCAATGGCCTTAATTGTATATTGTCCTAATATGATAAGACTAGACCAACAAGTGTGGCTTGATAAAGCTTGCAAGGCTGAAGCAATAAAAATGACTACCGGTACATATTTTTAAAAAATTAGGTTTAACTAAACTCTTTTTATATCATAATTTTTAGTTGCAGACTACATTGATAGAGAAATCGTGCCATCAGGTGTAGATTATTGTACATTACCTTGTACAAAAGTAACTTCCGCCAGTAAGGATAATTGTTAGCTAATACTACCTACAATTTACTCAGCAAATGCATTTTATAGGCCATATTTTGGATACGGTTATCTACCATGGCATATTGATACCTCGCATTCCAAAGATAAGGTCTACAATGTTTTATTGTGATACAGAATTTAAGGATTTTCCTAACGTTGTAAATAGTAAAGAACAAATTAAATGTATTCTGATATTCAATCGATGTCCACTTAAAACCGCCGATAATTTCTTTGAGGCTATGTTAAGAAAGTAACCATGATTTTTTTATGTGAAATGATTAAGCATAATTAAAGAAATTTTAGGCAAAGTTCCGAAATAGTTGCTGTGGGTGGTGGATTAACACATTCTATGGAAACATGCACAAAGCAAAATGGCGAGAAACGGTCTCATATGAATGATCTATTTTGCATAAGTTTCCTTCAAGAGCAAGGAGTAGAAGCAAATTTCAATGCATATTCTCTCGTGTTTAATTACTTTAGTGATATCGACAGTCGATATAAAGAATTTGAGACGGAACTTCTTAAGGTAGTAATGATAAATCATTTGTTTCTGTTTTAGAAAAGTATCGGTTATGTTCGTTTTAGTTAAAACATTCTTCAGTTCTTCGCAAACATGGGATTATATTTGAATTCTGTTATTATTTGCATTATAGAAAAACAAGCACTGCATTAATTGAGAAACATTTTCCCAATTATGCTGTGGTGGGGTTAGGACTCAAATGCGATGCGGTAATTGGGTGGAACTCGATAAATCCACATAAATTTGGTGAGTTTAAAAATGGACAAATAAATTATAATAATTACCAATGTTACGAAACGTTATCGAATTAATCATTTATATTGCAGAAACTAAACCAAAGAAGTTGCCAACTGTAATAAAAAACAAAAATTGTTTCCCAAAGAGCTTACATACTCGATCGCTAAGTTTGGTACTAATTACGTGGGGAAAAAGATGTAATGCATCAATTGGGTAACAGTGTTTTAAGTTTTATTAAGTTTCAAAATATTAAAAAGAAGCGGTGACAGCATTCTTAGTACAACAATATCAGTAACATGTTTATGTTATTTACTACGTATTTGCTCATCAATAAATCTAGGTACTGTAACAACAAAGTACACTTACGTTAGCCATATTGCCAACAAAATGGCAAAAACACTAAAAATGTAATAGCTTTAATTTTTTATTTGTACAATTGCTTAAGTTTGATATTAGTAATTAGTATATGTGTAATTAAGTTTAATATTTTGTATAATTTTTCTTAGAGATGAAATGTGTGATAGAGCATCATAGCATGTGAACTTTCAAAAAATTGTAAATAATGTAACATAGCATTTAAGTATTTGTAAGCTGATCAGGAATTGATACAGTGGCCATGTGGTTTGTTTTCATTTATTTTGGGTTTATTACCAATAAAAGTATACTTGTAAGCAGTACAAGTATAATTACACGCTGCAACAACTAAATAATCATAAATTAAATTTGTTTCTATTTATTTTGTTTTCATGAGCTATAAAAGTGTATTTTTAGGCATAACTACAAAATATGTACAAGACCACAATAGTAGATAGTCTACCAACAACCAATTGGTTGTATTTTTAAAAAACTTTAATTTTTTCGCACAATTGCATGTTGCAAAGTTACTGTCTGAAGATTTTGTGGAATAGTTTTAGATGTTTTGTCCCTGTTCTCATTTAAAAAAAATAGTTGATTTATAGAAAAGAAAAATGTATCAACTTTCGCCGTATATAAAAATATTGCTCAAAAAATAGGCTGCAATTAGCAGTAAAAAGTTATAAAATTTTAAATACCGTAAGAAATTAATGTTGCTTTACTTTTAAATGAGAAGCCGAAATTTTATTTTGCTTACGTAAATAAACAATATTGTGCTTAAGCTATTAAGCAACAAGTCCGAGGTCACATAAAGCATAGCCACTGCCCACCATACGACTAATTGTGCATTACTGCATGAATGTGCATCAGGACTCAAAAAATTCCAATTTCCAACTATCCGATCCGAATTCCAGTGGCGGTTTTCCAGACTAGTGTCTTGGAGGGGGTAATCTTCAAGAAATTCTATTCCCCAAAAAAACGAAAACAGTTGAAATAACACATTTTACTACATCAAAATTATAATACATTTTTACGCTAATGACTAATGAATAATTATACTCTCTCGCTACTAGATATACAACAATTGCCACTTTCAGTCTCGCAAACCATACACAGCTTTCTCGATAAATATCACTAGCAGACTAAACATGCCAAAGCAGAAAAAGCCGAGACGCCCCCGAGTGGACGAGTGCAATACAAGAAAATTCTAGAAGTATTTTCCGTCTACCTTTTCTAGAATTGTTTAAAACGGAGGATACGAGTTGGGCCCCGTCTACCTGGGATCCTAATCCGGGCGTACGAACTGGGCGCCGGAAGAACACATCAGGGATTACAAGTCGTTAGTTCAGGTTCCTAGAAGATATATCTTTAACTGCAGTTGAGAAACGTGCAGATTAAAAAAAACAAACTCCTTTATAAATCCTTTTATTGATATTACTACGAAAAAACAAACTTAAAACTAAATTTACAAAATACAAAAAAAATCAGAAAACAGCAAACAGATATGTACTAAAAAATTAACCTTGCGGAAAAACAAATTCCCAAGAAAAAAATCTTCGGAAAAATATCTTTGGTAAAAAATCGTTGGATAAAGACAGGCGAAAAAAAGTCTCTGAAAAAGAAGACGGAAAAAAAGTCTACGGAAAAAATCCCCGGAAAACAAGTTAGATAAAATGCCAACGAAGCTTGAGGTATGCAAAATTTTTTAAGACCAGTTGACACAATTCGATTTTGATGAGTTTAAAACATCGACTTTCTTTATGTATTGGATTTGACTTTTTATTTGTGTTTTATTTTATATAAGTTAGCTCAGATTTCTTAAAGTGTGTAGTTTACTACAACAATATTAACGTTTCCGTTTAACTGCATACTTTAATTTCTAAATCTATCAAAACTAAAATTCTAAAACAACTGAAAACAAATTACTAAAAGTTTTTGACTGGACTTTTTACAAGGATTTTTTCGTAAAGATTTATTCCAGGATTTCCGAGGATTTTTTTTCGATGATTTTTTACTAGAGCATTTTTCTACCGACGTTTTTATTGCCATGCCAATCGGTTTAAGAAGTGTAATTGTGAAAAGTCCATCCAAAAGTACGCTCCTAAAATTTTAAAGTTGTTTTACATCAAAGCAATGTTTCTTGCAAATGAGTTTGAAGAAGGGACAATAAGCGGATTCAATTGATTAAAGAAATTCTACGAATTTCTGGGGCCCAACTCGCCCCGAAGATTATCGATGCCTCTTTCTTGCAAAGGGATTGTCTCAGGTATGAAGCCCAACTCGATCTCGCTCGTTTAAAATTGCCCGTTGTGAGTTTCTGCGTTCTTGTAAATTTGGCAATGGCTAATATCTTAAATTTTAAATTTATTTGTATTTGTTGCTCTTGGGGGGGGGGGGGTAATTACCCCCCCCCCCCCCCCCCCCACTCCCTTGTAAACGCCATTGCCGAATTCAGGGGTAGTCGACGGTGTACGAGCGTTTTTATGCAAACACGTAAGACGGCGAAGTAAGAATGATTTGATTTTTCAAACGTTCCGACATTTGTTTTTGTTCCTGGTCTCATATTACAAAAATCTACTTATAAAACGAAACAGAAAAATGCATCCACTTTCGCGGTTTATAATAGTACTAGCTGGGCCCAGTCCGCGTTGCTGGTCCTAAGTAAGCCTTTTTTGAAATGAAATAAATTGGAATTCATTGTTTTGAAAATTATTTGTTGGTGTTTTTAATGCATTTATCGCAACGCTTGGTGATAAACCACATTTTTTGTCTTTCCGTCCGGTGAGAAAACGAAAAGTGCCGATGGTTTACCGATTCTTGAGCACGCCACGTATAACTGCCCATGGGAAAAACACGACAATTCGAGGTTTATTACACACACTTCCAACGTTTGGCCTTGCGATTTATTATTCGTCATTGCGAATGCAAGTCGAACCGGAAACTGGACACGCTTCAATTGGAATGGCAAGTCGGTTGGAATCAGTGGTATTCTTGGAATCAGAACATCCTCGCCTTTGAACTTTCCTATGATTATCGTTGCTTCAATCACGTTGTTCATCAGCTTCTTAACAGCGAGTCTTGTTCCATTGCATAGTCTTGGTTGGTTCAGGTTGCGTAACATGATTATCACCGAGCCGACCTTGAGCTGCAAATTGTGCGGCGGTATTCCTGGCAAATCCAATGAATTCAGGAATTCAGTTGGATAATTGACTTCATCTGGATCGGTAATTGTTCCGAAGTCGACCGATTCATCTGCAGCGTAATCGACTGTTGGATCGTATCTGAACGCTAAACGCTCATATCGAATTATCACGTTTGGCCGTCTGTTTTGTCGACGTTCCAAATTATTTTGTGCGTTTCGTTCAATTTGATCAAAATGACTTAAAAATCATGAGAATTGTCTGAGTTCAAGTGGGAACATGACTTTTGCATTGTTCCATTCCGTTTCTTCCATGCAAAAAAAAGAAGAAAAAAATTCGATTTTTCCTAATTTTGAGTTTTCCACTTCGATTTTACGTCAATTTTTTTAATCAATTTTTTGCTCGATAGATGCCGCCCGATGCATCTGTTAAACTACAATTGCGGCGCGCGAACTGTCAAACGCGCGAACTGTCAAACGCGCCAAGGTTCAAATATTCGTTAAGTTTTCTTAAATTTTCTAATTTTCTGCGCAATTTTCTTAATTTTTCTTTCCGTAAGAACCTTCTACAAAGTATTAGAAAACTTAAAAAAAAAATATGAATGAAATCGGTAAAGTCGTTCTCAAGTTATGGCGTGACCAAGGGAAATAGTGATTCATTTTTATATATATAGATTACTCAAAAACAGACCGGAACTAGCGATAAAATGTGATGTTTTGCAGAGCGGCCCGAGAAAAGACGATGTGAACGAAAATTCCTTTATACGAACATTCGAGAAGCAAGTGGTGAGCGTTTTAACTGGTTTTTACCGCATAGAAACATCCGAATGATTTTATGCAAATAAATCATTTAATTATCAATTTTAATCGAACGACAATCATTCGATTATGCCCATTACTAGATAAAGTTAAGAATGGATAATTCAGTAAAAAAGGGTTATGTAAACTCCTGACACGTTGATTAAGCAAACGCGTCTAAGATATACAAACTGTTATTATACGGCAATAACCCATGCGTGTGGTATTTAGGAATGTGCGAGTAGCCTTAATTAATGAAGGCCGCCGCCTTACACTCTTTTGATAACTTTTCTTTGCAACGCCGCGCGCCGCTCGCGATATAAACATTAGCTCAAATTTATAACTATTATGTCTCGAAATGTAAAAGCCCGTCGGTTTGTTGTGGTGAGACACTTAGGGGTTTACCATAAATAATGTCATGGACATGCTTAGGTGCCATGACAAACTTTTTGATCAAATTTCTATTTTCTTTTTTGGGATTGAAAAGCGCGCAAAAATATGTATTTTACTGCAATTTTTTTCGGATTTGTTACCCTCACTGCGAGCCATCGGCGCGCGGCGCAGCCGAATAGTGGATTACTGCTGTTGTAAATATGTAGCCACGAACAGACTACGCAATGGCGACTTTACCACCCCCGAAATTCAAACTACAGATTCGCCACGTGTGAACCAGTTTCTAGCATTTATATTTTGAACTGCCTTATTAACTACAAGGTCGCCTGCTCTGTCGTTCGTGTCGTGTGCTACGTAAGTGATGAGTACAACAAAAATAAAAAAAATATTTTAAAATTTTAAATTTATGTAGTTGCAGCGTTGTTAAAGACTTTTGTAAAAAACTATCTAGTTGAAGTTTGGAATTTTCTCGATTTTTTTTATAGAAGTAACCACAATCTGTCCCACTCTATTCTGCGCTCTTTTAGGGATTATTGAGCATTTGTTGGCAGTTTAAAACAAATATAACATTTACTTCAAATGATTCTGAAAAGCATTTTATGAATTTGCTACCCGAATTCTTTCAATCCCACTTTTTACAACCATTATATTAGGAAATAAACAAACGGAGGACGTTTGTGGAATAGAAAACCTTTTGAATTTCTTCAGTCTCAGACGTAGTTTTCCACAATCTCAAACAATTTCACGTATGTAAATATAGCAAATTATACAAAATGCAACATTTACTTTTTTTTATTATAATTCTGTGTATCTAGTTCTAAGTCAAGGTTTCTGATTTAATCATTCTAACAACTCCATCCACCGTGAGTGGACCTGCTAGGTGGGTCAGTGGGTTAGTGTGAATGCACTCATTTTCGTGCTAATATGTTTGCATAAGCACTGGTAATAAAAAGAAGACGACCTGGTGTGTATTATGTTTATTTAACAATCATTTGCAAACTACTTATTTGTTTTGCTCATGCACCCGTTTATTTTTGCATTGAAGTTTGCTTTTTTCACTAACTGTTGTTATTATAAGTCGTATGTGCCGTTTTATTTTTCTAGTATTTTTTCATAAAAAAATACTTTTTTAAAATTTGTTTCGTTGATCCCTTTATAATAATTATAAATTTTTGTGTACCTATTGAGTTACAGATGTTAAAAATTTTATTACCACTGAAAACGGTTCCCTAGAGAACTGAAACGTTTGGAGTGTAATAGTTTTTTTATCTACGACTGCCTTAATAACGACTTATTATGTCATTCATTTGCGTTAGGTAATGAAGTTCATTATCGCACTAGTGTAAAATGAGTTAGGTAATAAACTCATTACCTAATTCGTTTTATGTACACAAACAAAACTGAAGCTTTGTTTAAACAAAAATTGGCTGGTTGCCATAGTATTAAACAAATCGAATCTATCTCGTTCCTTTAATTTTAGAACAAAAGTATTTTAAAAGTGACTTGACATTTGCAAATAAATTAATGCGAAATGTCAAATATCATTTCAAACAAAAAAATTCGATTTTAACAAATTTTGAGTAGTCGTATATAAAATTTTGTATGTCACGCGTAGGATAATGCATTATTATGGCACTCGTTTGATTTCACCACTCGGTCTACGACCTCATCGTGCAACTTTCAAACATGTCTTATAATAACGCCTTTATCTCACTAGCAACATAAAAAACTGTTATGATTTGAATTAAACAAATACTTAATGTAACTTAAAAGTGTGTTTTATATATCTTTGGCTACGAACCCTGAGAAACAATCAAGTATTACAATAATTATGTTGTAAAACTGTACGCTAAGTCTTGCTTTTATTATTATGAAATTCCTCCCCATTCCATAAATTTTGTAGTGTGTTTTGTTAGAAAAAATGCGATCACTTCATATATTATTGTGTCACCAATCAGTAGCGGTAATTTGCCAAAGTCGTTTGATCTGAATACACTTATTCCTATATAATAGCTAAGTATTTTATATGAGTTCATTTCTAGCTATTTGCTGCGATCTTCTAGGTGTATCACGTTCCAGCATCGTAATCCTAGTTTGACCCACTTAATTTGAGGCTTTCCTTTAGGTAAGTAATTATCGTACGCATCGGGATTGCTACCTTTGTATCCAACCACATTTTAGGGTGTTGCTTTAACTGCATTTTTGTACGCAGGGGAATCCCTATTTTTGCATGGAACCGCTTATTTGGAGGTTCTGCTTTAGTTAACTGTTTTTGTGTCGAGCTGGGTCGCCAAACCTCTATGCGACCACTGATTTTGAGACGTTTTCTCTTTTCAGTTTCTTAATTTTTTTTAAATTTTTGTACGCAGTGAAGTCGCTACCCTTGCATACAAGCAATTATTTTAAACTATTGCGTTAGCTACGTTTCTGCACAGAGTTGAGTCACTAGCTTTGTATGCAATTCCTTATCTTGGGGTTTTGCTGTAACTGAGTTTTTGTGCCCAGCGGAGTTGCTACCCTTTCATGTCATCAATTATTTTGAGCGTTGCTGTACAAATAACTTTTTGTACTAAGCAATATCTCTACTATTGCACGCAACCACTTATTTAGGAGTGTTGATTTGATCGAATTTTGTACGCAGCAAGATCGATAGCCTTGTACGCAATCTTTTATTTTACTATGGGGTTTGGCATGGCTTTTAATGTGCGCAGCGGGGACGCTACATCTGCATGCAACCACGGATTTTAGAGTGTTATTTTATATATATTATTTTATGCCATGGGGTCGCTGCCCTTGCATGCAAACCCTTATTTTGACGGTGCAGGGTATCTAGATCTCCATGCAATTCCTTGTATTGGGCTGCTGCTTTAACCGAGTTTTGATATGCAGCTGCGTCGCTGGATTAACATGCAATCACTTATGCTGCCGCTTTAACTAAGTTTGTGGGCATCTTTAAATTATAACTGCATGTAACTATTTGTTTTGAAGCGTTAACTTAAGTTAAGGTAAGATTTTGTACGCAGCGGAGCTGCTACCCTGTACGCAACGGGTTAGTTAGTTAGTTTAGCTAAGCTTCTTTGACGTAACAAGGCCACTACGCTTGCAAAGACGTATTTAAGGGGCGCTGCGGCAGTTTAGTTTTTGTAAGGAGCTGGCTCGCTAGCTTTGCATTACTTAATTTAGGCCGTTGCTATAACTAAGTTTTAGTGCGCAGCGGGATCGCTACGGCAAACACTAATTTTGGGCGTTACTTTATGTATTTGTTTTAGGCAGCAAATTCGCTACTCCTGCATGTAACCACTTATTTTGCGCCATTGCGTTAGCTAAGTTTTTGTATGCAGTCGGGTGTCTAGCTCTGTATACAAACCCGTGTTTCTTTAAATACCCTTGCATTTAACCTGTTAGTTTAGGGCGATACCTTAGCTAACTTTTCAAACATCGGAGTAATTACCTCTTGCCGCTTGGCATGTCTTATTTTGGTAATTGCATTACCTATCTTTTTACGCTACGAAGTTGCTGCATGCAACTACTTATTTTAAAAGTTCTTTTGGCTAAGTGTTGTCCCCAGTGAAGTCGCTAGCGACGTATCTTGAGGCGTTTTTTTAGCCAACTGTTTGTGCGCAGTGTTGTTTTAAGTCCTGCCTGCAATCTCTTATTTTGGGACATAAAATCAACCAAGTTTTAGTAACATGCTGGGTTGCTAGCGTTGAATTCAGTTGTTAATTGCTTTGTGTTGCTTTAACTAAGTTTATGTGCGCAGCGAGGTCGCTACCCCTACATACTTTCAATTATTTTGGAATGTTGCATGATCTAATCTTTGTACGTAACGAAACCTATACACTTGCATGCAACCGATTATTTTAAGACGTAGTATTAGCTAAGTTTTTTACGCAGCCAGGCTGTGAGCCATGTACGTTACGCCTGCGTTATGTTATCTTTGAATTTTCATTTAACTTCGCCGTCGACTACAGTGTAACTTTTCATTTCTGTTTTCTTTAACAGTTTTCTTGAGTTATAAAATTTATTAGTGTTTTTTACTATTTGGTTCTTCTCTGCTTTGTTCACTAAAGAGAGTTCACTTATCACTAAACCATCTCTACCTCTTTAGAGGTATTAATAGTTTTTTCTGCGTCTGTATCTATTTTGAGTAGTTTTCTGTCATCCCCTCTGAGTTTTGTTTCTTTAATATAAACGTTTTTAAATAATTGTATTATTTATATCTATTACTGTTTAAAGGAACAACCGAAGAATCTGCCATCAATTATAAACGTAAAAAAGTGATACGATAATGGGTAATAGACAACTTGAGTTTAACTTCGGTGCATGGTCACTTGCTCGTACTATGGGAAAACGTATAGTTTGCTTACCATCAATACAAAAAGCCGTTATTACAAAAGTTGAAATACCTAGAAGTGAGTCTTTTGATTTTGGCATTGCTCTAGAATGGCAAAACTACTTACTAGAATACGTGTTCCAGTTTTTGGAAGTGATGGATTTACAATCGGCTAGTTTAGTGAACCCAATATGGAACAATCTGGCAGAGCGAGAGCTTCAGAAAAGAATAACTCTTGAATGGATCACATTTTCTTATAATCCAGTATCTCGCTATTTAGTCTACCTTCGAACCAGTCCAGGTTTAAAATACAATAACAGTGCGATGGCCTTAATTATCTATTGTCCTGATATGATAAAATTGGACCAACAGGTGTGGCTCGACAAAGCGTACAATGCTAAAGCAATAGATATGACTTCCGGTAAATATCGTTTAAAAATTAGGATTAATTAAACTTATATTATATCATAATTTTTAGTTGCAGACTACATTGATAGAGAAATCGTGCCATCAGGTGTAGATTATTGTACACTACCTTGTATAAAAGTAACTTCCGCCAGTAAGGATAATTGTTAGCTAATACTACCTACAATTTACTTAGTAAATGAATTTTATAGGTCATATTTTGGATACGGTGATCTACCATGGCATCTTTATACCTCGCATTCCAAATATAAGGTCTACAATGTTTTATTGTGATACAGAATTTAAGGATTTTCCTAACGTTGTAAATAGTAATGAACAAATTAAATGTATTCTGATGTTCAATCGATGTCCGCTTAAAACCGCTGATAATTTCATTGAGGCTATGTTAAAGAAGTAACCATACATTTTTATGTAAAGTGATTAAGCATAATTAAAGAAATTTTAGGCAAAGTTCCGAAATAGTTGCTGTGGGTGGTGGATTAACACATTCTATGGAAACATGCACAAAGCAAAATGGCGAGAAACGGTCTCATATGAATGATCTATTTTGCATAAGTTTCCTGCAAGAGCAAGGAGTAGAAGCAAATTTCAATGCATATTCTCTCGTGTTTAATTACTTTAGTGATATCGACAGTCGATATAAAGAATTTGAGACGGAACTTCTTAAGGTACTAATGATAAATCTTTTGTTTTAGAAAAGTATCAATTATGTTCGTTTTAGTTAAAACATTCTTCAGTTCTTCGCAAACATGGGATTATATTTGAATTCTGTTATTATTTGCATTATAGAAAAACAAGCACTGCATTAATTGATAAGCATTTTCCCAATTATGCTATGGTGGGATTGGGACTCCAATGCGATGCGGTAATTGGGTGGAACTCAATAAATTCACATAAATTTGGTAGGTTCAAAAATGGATAAATGTTATAAAATAATTACCAATGTTACGAAACGTTATCCAATTAATCATTTATATTGCAGAAACTAAATCAAAGGAGTTGCCAACTGTAATAAAAAACAAGAATGGTTTTCCAAAGAGCTTACATACTCGATCGCTAAGTTTGGTACTAATTACGTGGGGAAAACGATTGTAATTCGTCAATTGGGCAACTGCGTTTTAAGTTTTATTAAGTTTCAAAATATTAAGAAAAAGTGGTGACAGCATTCTTTGTACAACAATATCAGTAACATGTTTATGTTATTTACTACGTATTTGCTCATCAATAAATCTAGGTACTGTAACAACAAAGTACCTACACTTACGTTAGCCATATTGCCAACAAAATGGCAAAAACACAAGATGTAATAGCTTTAATTTTTTATTTGTACAATTGATTAAGTTTGATATTAGTAATTAGTATATAAGTAATTAAGTTTAATATTTTGTATAATTTTTCTTGCAGATGAAATGTGTGATAGAGCATCATAGCATGTGAACTTTCAAAAAATTGTAAATAATGTAACATAGCATTTAAGTATTTGTAAGCTGTTCGGAAATTGATACAGTGGCCATGTGGTTTGTTTTCATTTATTTTGGGTTTATTACCAATAAAAGTATACTTGTAAGTAGTACAAGTATAATTACACGCTGCAACAACTAAATAATCATATATCAAATTTGTTTCTATTTATTTTGTTTTCATGCGCTATAAAAGTGTATTTTTAGGCATAACTACAAAATATGTACAAGACCACAATAGTAGATAGTCGACCAACAACCATTTGGTTGTATTTTTAAAAAAGTTTAATTTTTTCGCACAATTGCATGTTGCAAAGTTACTGTCTGAAGATTTTGTGGAGTAGTTTTAGATGTTTTGTTCCTATTCTCAATTAAAAAAATAGTTGATTTATAGAAAAGAAAAATGTATCCACTTTCGCCGTATATAAAAATATTGCTCAAAAGGTTGCAATTAGCACTTTTAAATGAGAAGCTAAAATTTTATTTTGTTTACTTAAATAAACAAGATTGTGCTTAAGCTACTGAGCAACAAGCTCCAGGTCACATAAAGCGTAGCCACTGCGCACCATACGACTAATTGTGCAGCACTGCATGAATGTGCATCAGGACTCAAAAAATTCATTACAAAAAATCTATTTATAAAACGAAACAGAAAAATGTATCCACTTTCGCGGTTTATAAAAATATTACTCAAATGCAGACCGGAATTAGCGATAAAATGTGATAAAATTACTATTCAAAGCTGAAACTTTAGTAGGTACGCTGTTTTGCCGAGCGGCCCGAGAAAAGACGATGTGAACAAAAATTCCTTGATACGAGCATTCAAGAAGCAAGTGCTTAGCGTTTTAACTACTTTTTACCGCGTAGAAACATCCTAATGATTTTATGCGAATAAATCATTTAATTATCAATTTTAATCGAACGACAATCATTCGATTATGCCCATTACTAGATAAAGTTAAGAATGGATAATTCAGTAAAAAAAGGGTTAAGTAAACTCCTGACACGTCGATTAAACAAACGCGTCTAAGATATACAAACTGTTATACGGCAATAACCCATGCGTCTATTTAGGAATGGGCAAGTAGCCTTAATTAATGAAGGCCGCCGCCTTACACTCTTTTGATAACTTTTCTTTGCAGCGCCGCGCGCCGCTCGCGATATAAACATTAGCTCAAAATTATAACTATTATGTCTCGAAATGCAAAAGCCCGTCGGTTTCTTGTGGTGAGACACTTACGGGTTTAATATAAATAATATCATCGACATGCTTAGGTGCCATGAGAAACTTTTTGATAAAATTTCTATTTTCTTTTGAGGGATTGAAAAGCGCGCAAAAATATGTATTTTACTGCAATTTTTTTCGGATTTGTTACCCTCACTGCGATCATCGGCGGCCCGGCGCAGCCGAATAGTGGATTACTGCTGTTGTAAATATGTTGCCACGGGCAGACTACGCAATGGGGAGTTTACCACCCCCCTACAGATTCGCCACGTGTAAACCAGTTTCTAGCATTTATAATTTGAACTGCCTTATTAACGACAAGGTCGCCTGCTCTGTCGTTCGTGTCATGTGTTACGTAAGTGATGAGTACAACAAAAATAAAAAAAATATTTTAAAATTTTAAATGCATCTAGTTGCAGCGTTGTTAAAGACTTTTGTAAAAAATTATCTAGTTGAGGTTTGGAATTTTCTCGATTTTTTTATAGAAGTAACCACAGTCTGCCCCACTCTATTCTGCGCTCTTTTATGGATTATTGAGCATTTGTTGGCAGTTTAAAACAATTATAACATTTACTTCAAATGATTCTAAAAAGTATTTTATGAATTTGCTACCCGAATTCATTGAATCTCACTTTTTACAACCATTATATTAGGAAATAAACAAATGGAGGACGTTTGTGGAATAGAAAACTTTTTGAATTTCTTCAGTCTTAGACGTAGTTTTCCACAATCTCAAACAATTTCATGTATGTAAATATAGCAAATTATACAAAATGCAACATTTACTCTTTTTTATTTTAATTCTGTGTATCTAGTGTTCTAAGTCAAGGTTTCTGATATAATCATTCTAACAACTCCATCCACCGTGAGTGGACCTGCTAGGTGGGTCAGTGGGTTAGTGTGAATGCACTCATTTTCGTGCTAATATGTTTACATAAGCACTGGTAATAAAAAGAAGACGACCTGGTGCGTATTATGTTTATTTACCAATCATATTTAGACTACTTATTTGTTTTGCTCATGCACCCGTTTATTATTGCATTGAAGTTTGCCTTTTTCACTAACTGTTGTTATTACAAGTCGTATGTGCCGTTATATTTTTCTAGTATTTTTTCATAAAAAATTATTTTTTTAAAATTTGTTTCGTTGATCCCTTTATATTAATTAGAAAATTTTTATAATTTAATTATAAATTTTCGTGTACCTATTGAGTTACAGATGTTAAAAATTTTATTACCACTGAAAACGGTTCCCTAGAGAACTGAAACGTTTGGAGTGTTATACTTTTCTTTATCTACGACTGCTTGGATAAGTACTTATTATGTTATTCATTTGCGTTAGGTAATGAAGTTCATTATCGCATTAGTGTAAAATGAGTTAGGTAATAAACTCATTACCTAATTCGTTTTATGTACACAAACAAAACTGAAGCTTTGTTTGTAAGAAAACTGGTTGATTGCCATAGTATTAAAAAAATCGAATCTACCTCGTTCTTTTGATTTGAAAACAAAGGTATTTTAAATGTGAGTTACCAATTGCATATAAATTAACGCGAAATGTCAAATATCATTTCAAGCATATAAATTCAATTTTTAACACATTTTGAGCAGTTGCAAATAAAATGTTGTATGTCACGCGTGGGATAATGCATTGTTATGGCACTCGTTTGATTATACAACTCGGTCTACGACCTCATCGTGCAACTTTCAAAACTCGTGTTATAATGACGCCTTTACCCCACTAGCAACATAAAAAACTATTATGATTTGAACTAAACAAATACTTAATGTAGGTAACTTAAAAGTGTGTTTTATATATTTTTGGCTGCGAACCCTGAGAAACAATCTTCTTCTTCTTCATACATCCTTTTGCTCTTAAGAGCGTCGGATTGGGATTCATACTCCCGGTTTCCTTAATCCACTTCTTCCATTTCTGTCGGTCCTGTGCCAAGGTTTTCATTTTCCTTATGGTTTTTCCTCTCCTTGCCCCCAGTTCCTCTATAAGTTCCATCCAGGTTTTCCTCGGTCTGCCTCTCTTTCTTTTTCTTCCTTTTCCTGTCTCCCTCACTTTCTTGACTATTCTTTCTGGGTTCATTCTTGCTATGTGACCATACCAATTCAGCTGTCTATTCTTCAGTTTTTCCACAATAGGTTCTTGGTTTGTCATGTTCCTTATTTGTGTGTTCCTCACTCTGTCGAAATTTGTCTTTCCCGCTATTTTCCTCAGGAATTTCATGTCGATAGCATTTAATTAGGATTTGTGCTGTTTTAGTGGCACCCATGATTCACTTGCGTATAAAATCGTTGGTATGGCAATTACATTGTACACTCGCGTCTTTGGTTTGGAAAAACTACATTAGAGAACTCTTTGATGACATGGGACCACAAATGCCACAGAATAACAACAAATCAGGCCCCCATTACTAATGACGAGGTCCAGGCAGCAATTAGACAGATGAAAGAAGAAAAGGCCCCAGAACCAGATAACTTCCATTCGGAATTTTTAAAACTCCTTGACGACAATGGCATCAACCAATTTACACATATATTTAATCGTATCTACGAAACAGGTAACATCCCGCATGAATGGTTGAAATCAGAATTAATAACATTACCAAAAAAACTTTAGAACGATTAGCCTCATGAGCCACTTTACTAAAGATATTCTTGAAAATCATCCATAGAAGGATTTACAGAGTTTGTGAAGAACAGATGTCAGAGACACAATTTGGATTTCCTGACGCAATGGGAACAAGAGAGGCGCTCTTTAGTATTCAAGAGCTATTTCAAAGATGTCGAGGTGTTAATTGTGACGTTTACGCTTGTTTCATTGACTACCGTAAAGCTTTTGATAGAGTTCAACACAGCAAACTCATAGAAATATTAAAAGAAGTGGGGATTGACGATAAAGAACTAAGGATAATTGCATATCTATATTGGAACCAAACTGCCTACATAAACGGAGACAAATCCGAAGCAATAGATATATTACGAGGAGTGAGGCAAGGATGCGTACTATTGCCATTACTGTTCAACGTTTATTCTGAACACATATTTAATAAAGCTCTTGATAACAATAATACAGGAATACTTGTGAACGGAAAACGTCTTAACAACTTACGATATGCCGACGATACCGTCATTATCGCAGATAGCTTAGAAGCCCTACAACAAACTATGAAAAGAGTGATAGAAATTAGTCAGGACTACGGGCTTGCTATAAATCTAAATAAAACCAAATATATGGTGTAAAGTAAAAATAATATTCCACATGAAGATCTGATAATAAATAATAACCAACGCATTAAACGGGTTAGGAAATACACATACTTGGGAACAGTATTAAATGACTAATGGGATCATTCACAAGAAATTAGATGTCGCATCGAAAAACCAAGAGCTGTTTATATTAAAATGGCATCAGTTTTCAAAAGCAGATCTCTCACTATCAGGACTAAAATAAGACTCCTCCGTTGTTATGTCTTCTCCGTCTTGCTCTATGGAGCAGAGTCTTGGACTCTAACCGAGGCCACCATTAAAAACCTAACAGCATTTGAAATGTAGCTGTACCGCAGAATCTTGAGAATTTCTTGGGTAGACCGGGTGCAACGAAGAGGTTCTTCGTAAAATGAATAAAACCACAGAAATAACAACCACCATAAAAACTCGTAAATTAGAATACCTGGGCCACATAATGCGTAACGAGAAGAGATATAGTTTATTACAACAAATATTACAAGGAAAAATCCCAGGCAAAAGAAGTTCAGGCCGCAGAAGAATTTCTTGGTTGGAAAACCTCAGAACATGGTTCTCCTTAACAACTACTGCACTTTTTAGAGCAGCAGTAAATAAAATCACAATAGCCAGAATGATAGCCAACATCTGGACCGGATAGGCACCGAAAGAAGAAGAAGACTCGCGTCTTTGTGATCATGTTTATTTCATTTTTCTGTAAAATGGTTTTATTATGGTGCATGGTATATGTTTGTAGCCTTTTGCTTTCTCCGCTATTTCCAGATCTAAATTTCCGTCCTTTGTTATCACACTTCCCAAGTATTCGTAGACTGTTACTTCTTCCAGTGGCTTTTGTTTACATAAGATTTTTCTTTCCTCTTCTGTTCTGTTGTTGTCATTTATTATCATTATTTTGCTTTTTTTGTGTTAATTTCCATTTTTAGATTTTCAATTTCTTGTGCCCACACATCTACCATGGATTGCATTTTTCTTTGCGTCTTGGCTATTAGTACTATGTCATCCGCGTAGAGTAGGCTATCTAGTTTTGTGGGCGTGAGCTTTCTATACCCTATTGTTGTTTGTTCCGCTTTCCCTTTTGTATTTTTTATTAGCCTATCCATTACTATAACAAACAGCAGCGGGCTTACGCTGTCCCCTTGCTTCACCCCTTTTTTCATTTCAAAGTCCTCTGATCTTTGTCCATTTATTTGTACTTTTGCTGTTACACTTTGGTATACACTTTTTATTACTTGTAATAGCTTCCTATCAATTTTAAGGTCAGTTGGGCTTCTCCATATTTCTTCCTTTTCTATCCTATCAAATGCCGCTCTTAAATCTATAAATGTCAGGTATAGTTGTTCTCCGCTGTCTATTGCTCTTTCTACTAAGTTCCTCACTATGCTAATATTGTCGTTTGTCTGTTTGTTCGCTCTGAATGCCGCTTGTTCGTCTTCCAATTTTTTTTTCTACTTGTTTTCTTAGTCTTTTCTTTACTATTCTTGTATAGACTTCTTATGAATTGGTAGTATTAAATTGTTTTCCCAGTCCTTGGGAATCCTTTCCTTTTCCCATGCTTCTTTACATATTAGGGCTAACCACCTCTTTCCTTCTTCCCCCATCCACTTTATCATCTCCGGCTTTATGTTGTCTGCTCCTCCTGCTTTTCCTATTTTAATGTTTCTTAGTGCTTCTTGTATCTCTTCCATCGTTATTTCTTCTATTTGTTGATTTCCTTCCTCATTTTCCATTTCTTCATTTATTTCATTTCGTTTCAAGTATTATAATAATTATGTTGTAAAACTGTACGCTAAGTCTTGCTTTTATTGTTATGAAATTCCTTCCTATTCCTGAAATTTTGTAGTGTGTTTTGTTAGAAAAAAATGCGATCACTTCATATATTATTGTTTCACTAATTAATAGCGTTAATTTAGCAAAACCGTTTGATCTGAAAACGCTTATTCCTATAATAGCTAAGTATTTTATATGACTTCATTTCTCTAGCTATTTGCTGCATCACGTTCCAGCGCCGTACTCCTTGTTTGCCACACTTAATTTGAAGCGTTCCTTTAGGTAAGTAATTATCGCACGCATCGGGATTGCTACCTTTGCATCCAACCACATTTTGGGATGTTGCTTTAACTGAATTATTGTACGCAGGGGAATCCCTATTTTTGCATGGAACCGCTTATTTAGAAGTTTTGCTTTAGTTAACTGTTTTTGTGTCGAGCTGGGTCGCTACACCTCTATGCGACCACTGATTTTGAGACGTTTTTTCTTTTCTTTTTCTTAATTTTTTAACATTTTTGTACGCAGTGGAGTCGCTACCCTTGCATACAAGTAATTATTTTAACTATTGCGTTAGCTAAGTTTCTGCACAAAGTTGAGTCACTAGCTTTGTATGCAATTCCGTATCTTGGGGTTTTGCTGTAACTGAGTTTTTGTGCCCAGCGGAGTAGCTACCCTTTCATGTCACCAATTATTTTGAGCGTTTCTTTACACATAACTTTTTGTACTCGGCAAGATCTCCACTCTTGCAAGCAACCACTTATTTAGGATTGTTGGTTTGATCGAATTTTTGTACGCAGCTAGGTCGATAGCCTTGCATGCAATCTTTTATTTTACTAAGGGGTTTGGCATGTTTTTTTGTGCGCAGCGGGGACGCTACATCTACATGCAACCAAGGATTTTAGAGCGTTATTTTATATACATATTATTTCGCTGAGTTTGCTGCGTTAGATAATTATTTGAGGCTACAGAGTATCTAGATTTCCATGCAATTCCTTGTATTGGGCTGCTGCTTTAATCGAGTTTTAGTATGCAGCTGGGTCGCTAGATTAATATGCAATCACTTAAGCTGTCACTTAAACTAAGTTTGTGGGCAGTGTACTGCATGTAACTATTTGTTTTAAAGCGTTAGCTTAAGTTAAGGTAAGATTTTGTGCGCAGTGGGGCTGCTTGCTACCCTGCACGTAACAGCTTAGGCGTTAATTTAGGTAAGCTTACTTGACGTAACAAGGCCACTACGCTTGCAAAGAAGTATTTAAAGGGCGCTGCGATAATATAGTTTTTGTACAGAGCTGGGTTGCTAGCTTTGCATACTATTCCTTATTTTAGGCCGTTGCTATAACTAAGTTTTTGTGCGCAGCGGGATCGCTAGCGCGGCAAACACTAATTCTGGGCGTTACTTTATGTATTTGTTTTAGACAGCAAAGTTGCTACCCCTGCATGTAACCACTTATTTTGGGCCATTGAGTTAGCTAAGTTTTTGTATGCAGTCGGCTGTCTAGCTCTGTATACAAACCCGTGTTTCTTTAAATACTCTTGCATTTAACCCGTTAGTTTAGGGCGGTACCTTAGCTAACTTTTCAAACATCGGAGTAATTACCTGTTGCAGCTTGGAATGTCTTATTTTGGTAACTGCATTACCTATCTTTTTACTCTACGAAGTTGCTACCCCTGCATGCAACTACTTATTTTAAAAGTTCTTTTGGCTAAGTTTTGTCCCCCGTGAAGTCGCTAGCGACGTATCTTGAGGCGTTTTCTTAGCCAACTGTTTGTGCGCAGTGTTGTTGTAACTCCTGCGTGCAATCTCTTATTTTGGGACATAAAATCAGCTAAGTTTTAGTCAGATGCTGGGTTGCTAGCGTTGAATTCAGTTGTTAATTGCTTTGTGTTGCTTTAACTAAGCTTATGTGAGCAGCGAGGTCGCTACCCCTACATACAATCAATTATTTGGGAATGTTGCATGATCTAATCTTTGTACGTAACGAAACCTATACACTTGCATGCAACAGATTATTTTAAGACGTAGTCTAGCTAAGTTTTTTACGCTGCCAGGCTGTGAGCCATGTAGGTTACGCCTGGGCTATGTTATCGTTGAATTTTCATTTAACTCCGCCGTTGACTACAGTGTAATTTTTCTTTTCTGTTTTCTTTACTAGTTTTCTTGAGTTATAAAATTTATTAGTATTTTTTACTATTTGGTTCTTCTCTGCTTTGTTCACTAAAGAGAGTTCACTTATCACTAAACCATCTCTACCTCTTTAGAGGTATTAATAGTTTTTTCTGCGTCTGTATCTATTTTGAGTAGTTTTCTGTCATCCCCTCTGAGTTTTGTTTCTTTAATATAAACGTTTTTAAATAATTGTATTATTTATATCTATTACTGTTTAAAGGAACAACCGAAGAATCTGCCATCAATTATAAACGTAAAAAAGTGATACGATAATGGGTAATAGACAACTTGAGTTTAACTTCGGTGCATGGTCACTTGCTCGTACTATGGGAAAACGTATAGTTTGCTTACCATCAATACAAAAAGCCGTTATTACAAAAGTTGAAATACCTAGAAGTGAGTCTTTTGATTTTGGCATTGCTCTAGAATGGCAAAACTACTTACTAGAATACGTGTTCCAGTTTTTGGAAGTGATGGATTTACAATCGGCTAGTTTAGTGAACCCAATATGGAACAATCTGGCAGAGCGAGAGCTTCAGAAAAGAATAACTCTTGAATGGATCACATTTTCTTATAATCCAGTATCTCGCTATTTAGTCTACCTTCGAACCAGTCCAGGTTTAAAATACAATAACAGTGCGATGGCCTTAATTATCTATTGTCCTGATATGATAAAATTGGACCAACAGGTGTGGCTCGACAAAGCGTACAATGCTAAAGCAATAGATATGACTTCCGGTAAATATCGTTTAAAAATTAGGATTAACTAAACTTATATTATATCATAATTTTTAGTTGCAGACTACATTGATACAGAAATCGTGCCATCAGGTGTAGATTATTGTACACTACCTTGTACAAAAGTAACTTCCGCCAGTAAGGATAATTGTTAGCTAATACTACCTACAATTTACTTAGTAAATGAATTTTATAGGTCATATTTTGGATACGGTGATCTACCATGGCATATTTATACCTCGCATTCCAAATATAAGGTCTACAATGTTTTATTGTGATACAGAATTTAAGGATTTTCCTAACGTAGTAAATAGTAATGAAGAAATTAAATGTATTCTGATATTCAATCGATGTCCACTTAAAACCGCTGATAATTTCTTTGAGGTTATGTTAAGAAAGTAACCATGATTTTTTTATGTGAAATGATTAAGCATAATTAAAGAAATTTGTAGGCAAAGTTCCGAAATAGTTGCTGTGGGTGGAGGATTAACACATTCTATGGAAACATGCACAATGCAAAATGGCGAGAAAAGGTCTCATATGAATGATTTATTTTGCATAAGTTTTCTGCAAGAGCAAGGAGTGGAAGCAAATTTCAATGCATATTCTCTCGTGTTTAATTACTCCCGTGATATTGACAGTCGATATGAAGAGTTTGAGACTGAACTCATTAAGGTACTAATGATAAATCATTTATTTCTGTTTTATGAAAGTATCCATTGTGTTCGTTTTAGTTAAAACAATCATCAGTTCTTCGCAAACATGGAATTATTTTTAAACTCTGTTGGTATTTGGATTATAGAAGAAAAAGCACTGAATTACTTGAGAAACATTTTCCCAATTATGCTGTCGTGGGACTGGGACTTACATGCGCTACGGTAATTGGGTGGAACTCAATAAATTCACATAAATTTGGTAGGTTCAAAAATGGATAAATGTAACAAAATAATTACCGATGTTACGAAACGTTATGGAATTAATCATTTATATTGCAGAAACAAAATCAAAGGAGTTACCAACTGCAATAAAAAACAAAAATGGTCTTCCAAAAAGCTTACATAGTCAATCGCTAAGTTTGGTATTAATTACGTGGGGAAAAATATGTAATTCATCAATTGGGTAAAGTTTAATTAAAATTTAAATAATTAAAAATTTCGACGACAGCATAATTAGTAGTACAATAACAGTAATATTTTTATGTTATTTACTACGTATTTGCTCATCAATGAACCTAGGTACTGTAACAACAATGACGCCTACGCCACCCGTATTGCTAAAAAATGGCTAAAACCGCTAAAAATGTAATAGCTTTAATTTTTTATTTGTACTATTGATTAAGTTAGATATTATATTTTGTATAATTTTTCTTATCGATGATAAACGTGTTTTAGAGCATTATAGCTTCCAAAAAATTGTAAATAAATATTAAACAAATTAATGTACTCATTGCGAGCTGTCTATTCGGCGCAATTCAGGTACTGAGAAGAAGAGATGCACATAGACATTGTTGCGTTGGTTCGTGTTGTTCCTTGTGAACTCAACAAACAGTCCATTTTGACTTAAGCCGATTTGTCATTTGTGAACCTATACAAAAGAATGATTCACAACATGAACCAAAGCAAAAAATTTTGTGCTTAAAAGAACACAAATTATGTCTCGGCTAAGGAAACGGTAAGTGGTATCGTCTAATGTAAATCGAAGAATAATTTTTAAATATGAAAAATTTTATTAAAAATGCATTTGTTTCATAGGTACAGGTGCAATACCGAGTTTCCTAAAATTTAAAATAATTAAGATACATTTGGGAGGTTTCCTTTGGATTAAACGAAATAAAATCGATCATTTTTGGTAAAGCAAAAACTGCAAAACATTGTCATTTGCATAAAATATACAGAACTGATGTGTATATTAAACACTTCAAATTTTAGTTTTTAAATTTATAAATAAAGAAAACGCTGTGCCCACTGAAATTTTAGCATAAATTGGCAATTGTCGATGTATCCACCGGTCATGGATTTTCATTGAAAAAAGAAATGGTCCAAATTGGTGAAGCGGTAGCCGCTGGAGGAACCGGAGAAGAAAACCCTTTGAGCTTCTATATATGTATGGATGGATTATGTGTACTATCTACTTCTTACATATTATAAAAATTTTTATTATTGTAAAATCAGTTAACGAACCAGATGAGCTTCGGCGTAGCACACGGTGGCGGGCCCGCAACTTATACGGTGCGATCGAAAATGATTGAACGTGCCGCTTCATACTGATTTGATCTTGTCCGCTTACTACTTAATGTGATCTTGACTAATTCCACTGGCGTGCAATAGTAATTTAAATAGCGCGGGAAATTTCAAAATGGGTGGCGTGTTCTTTATATGAATGTTGGTGCACCATTTTTTTAGCGAAATAATTACTGTTAGGGACTTTTAAAGACTTTTCTTGTTGTAAATTACGATTTATGTTAGTACATTTTTATATTCCAAAAGTTAACCTATAGGTTAAAAAACAAGACAATTTAATAACGTAATTTAATAACACAGTTTAATTAATAAAAAAAACACATTTTTCTTGATTGTTGCTTACAATAATTACTCAATTTAACAATTTAATAACAGTTTAAATTAATAAAAAACACATTTTTCAATGACACAATTTAAATGAATACAAAAATCAAATTCTTTGTAAGACAGTTGTTACAATAACTGCTCGAAATGCCCTCCATCATTATCTAAACAAACATTGACCCTGCGCTTCATATTTTCAAAAACGGCTACTAACTGTCTTGGTGTGATTTCATTCACGGCATTTACTATGGCCTCTTGTAACTCCTCAATTGTGTGTAAACGATTTGCATATACAACATTCTTAAGATGGCCAAACATAAAGTAGTCGAGAGGTGTTAAGTCGGGCGATCGCGGTGCCCAACGACCTCTACTTATTATTCGTTCATCAAAGAATTCCCTTAAAAAGTTCAACGTTGCACCTGCTGTGTGAGCTGTTGCACCATCTTGCTGGAAGAACCCATGCTGCAGTTCGTCATCGTGGAGTTGATCAATAAACGGTCTTAAAAGTAGTCGTTGATAATTGTTAGCATTGATGTTTTCATTAAAAAAAATAGGGCCAATTATTCTTCTTCTCGACATTGCAATCCAAACCCCAATTTTAAGGGGATGCAATGAGGTCTCCCGATATACATGGGGATTTTCAGTTGACCACGTACGATAATTTTGCGAGTTTACGTAGCCACTTAAATGAAACCAGGCTTCATCACTAAAAAATGTCAGATCCAAAATTCCATCATTGTTGAAGTTTTCATTAAACCATGTACAGTATTGCATCCATTCGTTGCTGAATATCATGTACAGTGTCTTCGGTAAGTACAGATGACCTGCCCGTAGACTTTCCTTTGCAGACGCTGCCTGTTTCGTGGTACCGTTGAATAATACGACTAACGTGTTGACTAAAAATTTCATAGTGAACTGCTTCGTTGGGAAAATGCTCTTGGAACTGATTGAAACAGGAGGGATAAGAGTACTGCCAAACACCATTTTGGTCACGTTCTCCGGATCTAAAGTACGCTTCCAAAATAAATTTATCATGCTCTATTGTAAACACCATATTAACCTAAAATTACACACCTGTTATCACCCTCATTTAAAATAAACTTTGTAATTTTATTGTCTTACCTAATAAAGGAAACGAATACAAACTTTGAGTTTTGAAAAAAACTGTTATAACGTGGGGATTACAAAAACGAGAACAATAACACAAAAGAAAACAATAACTGTTATTATTACGACATTTGACAGGTAAAATGCGCGTACGCTAATGGATTCCAGGGATGTAAGTATTGATAAACAACAGGTTCGCGGACACATCGAAACGCATTTTTGATAATAATGCGACCAGATCGTGGTCACGTGACCTCAATCATTTTCGATCACTCCGTATTTTAAAAGCGGCTGAAGTTCCTCCTGTACTTCGAAAACAAACCGATTAAAAATGTCATAAAAATCATTTGATAAAAAAAAGAATAAAACTTTCCAAAAAAAGTCGACCAACGCATTTTAGTTTTTTGTTTTAGCATTAATAGTCTAAACTTGCTGGTAGCTTTGAGGTTCTTTCCTAAAATTGTTTTTTAAGAGCGTATGACACAATACAATAAAAAAACCATATCCTCAAAAATGTAAAGACTAAATTATAGTTGCCAAACATCATGTTCTATAAATAATACTATTTTCAGAATTCTTGTTTTTTAGTTTCCGTGTCGTATTTTAAATTTGGAAATAATCGTAATACTCTGCACTCGAATTACAGGAAACTAATAACGATAATTCCTAGTCACTTTAATCTCTGTTAATAACACCACCGAATCGCACGCAAGTCACTCTTCTCCGTAAAGTAGCGGTACACGATATTGTATTGCGCAGGCTGTCGCAAGTACAAATCACCGCTGGGGCGTTACTGTTTTTTTACTTTTTTTCTTATTTAATTCTTGTGAAAACAGTGTTATTTACTCAGTTATTGGCGCGAACATTTAAAACGTAAAAAGTATAGGAAAGTATCAGCGACCTGTTTCGACCATTTTTACTTTCTCATACTTCTACTGAAGTAAGGAAAGTTATGATTTCATGCAAATTTTCAAATTTCAGATTTCAACGGAATACGCGTTTTGGGGTCCAACAAACCCACAAATGTGGTTTTTAACAAAATGTCTGGCTGTGGGTGGGTGCGTGTGTGAGTGGGTGCGTAGGTGCGTTTGTTTCCCTATATCTCCGGAACCCCTTGACCGATTTTTATAAGATTTGGTGTGTGGAAATGTTTTAGCTGCAGGTAGTTTTTTGTAAGGTACGTTATCGGAACCGGAACCGGAAGCGGAAATTAGACCTGTTTTTTAAAGTTGTAAATGCATAGCGTTATAGTGCATCTAAATAGAAATCAAATGCTTTTTTGTCCAAATGCTGTATCTTCAAAACGGAGGCCGCTACAAATTTTTGAAAATTTTTACTTTAATGAGCGATAACTCAAAAACAAAATACCTAATTAATACAAATTATTATATTATTTGTTAGTTCTTAATAAGCCTAATCAAGTAAAGTCAGAATATTTTTGGAAATATGAAAATTGTAAATATACCAGCAACTCAAAATTTTGTATATATAAAAAAATTTCCACAAAACTGCCTACAGCATTTTTGTGAAACTTTTTGAGCCGATAGAGCTTGCAATGAACTACAAATTAGTTTTTTGCTTATCTCCTAAGTTTTACTATGACGCCCTCCAAAAATTTAAAAAAATTTTCAAATTGATTAATTATTCATTCAAAAACGTAAACGCCGATCGTTATTAATTTTGATTAAGTCGATGGGCTATTGGAAGTACTTTATTAAAATTTACAAGAATTTCAATTATTTTAAAAATTATGAAAAAAAGCGATACTTGTTTAATATCACACACTGTGTTTTTCGACAGCACGTGATTTTAACTACGCGTATCCATCACCTTTAATTTTAAAAAATATTTTTAATTTTTTGCATATTTTTGATAACTCTATACATATATAAAGTTGTCATAACCATTATCGTGCGCGCATTAACTTAAGTATCTTAGCGCTTTTTACTTAGTAGGAGCACGCGTCGCTCGTAAGTAACCAACCCTTTGAATCTGCAGCGGGCTTGTACCGGCTGGAGATGTTAATTTGCATCACTTCTTGACGCGAGAATATTTAAAACGTAAAAAGTATGGGAAAGTACCAGCGACATGTTTTGCCTATTTTTTGTTGTACTCATCGCTTACGAAATACATGACGCGAACGTCGGAGCAGGCGACCTTGTCGATTAACGTAGCAAATCTAGACTTTGAATTTTGGGGGTGCTCAAGTCCAAGGATATGAAAGGTAGGTAGATGAACCATCGGGGTGCTTTGTTTGTAATGAATATGAGTATTATAAACTAGTGTCGCGGAGTCTAGTCAGTGGAAGTAAACAAATACTCCATCGTGATGAGCGCGTGATCATAGCGTGTTCGCTTGCATTCTCGCTGTTGGCAAAGATGCAGGAAAGGCACAGTCACACGCTGGCAGCTATAACAGTACGTTCTTGGCGTTTTAAAGTTTTGAGTTTTTGAACAGCAATATTCTGTATAATGTCTAGCTTCACGGAGCTAGAATTTTGAAAATTATGTATTTTTATTTAAGCCCATAAAAAGTAACTCGACCGTATTTTACTGTCGCGTCGAATCGAAACTTACGTTAAAGTTGCACTCATTCGAGGTAAGTATTGAAAGTATCACTGTGGTATCACGTGCAATTGTTTTGACGCGCTGACTAGACTCCGCGACTATACTTATAGGTACTTGTACTCGATATCCTATTGAACAGTCGTGTATCGCAGCAGCCCCTATACCTATTTAGTTAGGGAAATTAATCGTTCTTTATCGTGTATGCACGGTTGTGTACCATTACAAGAGTCATTATTTTCAATACTTTATTAAAAAATAGTTTTTTCCCCGAGTTTTCCCAGATTATAATGGTATTATGCAAGACAGCCTTTCTAAAAGGCACAAACCGCTCCTTTCACATTTAAGTGGAATAACCTTTAAAAGTTCAATGTACTGACGACATAGTTATTACCTTTTTAATAAGCAGAGATAAAAATTTTCAAACTCGACAATGTATTTTTATAAAATAGACTACAATCAAGGATTACAAAAACCGCACAGAAAGTTAAAATATCGAAAATAATGAAATAATCTGTTTGCTGTTAGATTTTCAAAAACTGAAAATTTACAAAATCTGTGGATGTCCAATGGTTGATTTGAAAAGTCTAAATCTTTACTACGTTACCCATATTTATGTTTCGATCGTTTTGGTATAAATGATTCTTTAATTAAACTGAGTGGTACGAGATACTTGAAAAAAGATGCTTTTTTCGTTGCACCAGATTAGTGAAATCACAGCAAATCAAGTGTTTGATGAAAATGACTAGCGTCTAGTCGATCAACTTAACAACCGTTCCTGCACGGTCGGACTTTAAAAAAAGCAGTATAAAATAAAAAAAAAATTTTTGGTCCCAACCGAGATTCGACACCTCAACTAGCCTATTTATGCAGTAATAAAGCAGCACACCCGTACATCCATCTGTGCCACTACGAACTTAAGTGTTATTGCTAAACGGTAGACCGAGTAGACGCTAACGTGGAAACGGTCTCGAGTCCTGACACCAATGCGACGATCTCAGGTTTACATCTCATTATTATAAAACTAGTTTGGCAAAGGTGGTACTTATACCGGGTGGTGAATTTGATTACGCACCATGTGTTTATAAAATCATTTAGATTACTGCTTTCCATGATAGTTTATTTAAAGCAAATTATAGATTAATTACTGATTATGTTTTATGTATGTAACACACAAACGTTTGTTTAAACCAATAAAAAATACTAAGTATCCCGAAGAATAGTAAAATTGCTTCTTTTAAATTTTTTGTTTGGAACAATTAAAATAATTAAAACACTGATTATGTAATAAACTGCAGTTCTTGTTGTAGTAAATTTTCTCAAAATTTTGCAGTGTGTGATATCCGTTCTGAAAAATATCCACAACACTTCTGGCATTATTTCGCTGTTTGTGTAATATTTAAAAACATTTACTTTTTTTAAAACTAAATACGTTTTTAAAGATTCTCATTCTTGTTAATTCCGTTGGAACATCATGGCAAGCAAAATGTACCACCTGGTAGAACTTGTAGATGTATTCCAAAAAACTAAAATTTAATTAAATGATATGTTATTTGTTAAAAGTTGATGTTTCTTTTTACGAAAGATTATTTGTTTATTATACATTTATGTTTTATTTAAAATAAATATTGGTATACTAGTTCCTAAACGTTTTTACTTGTAATAATTTAACATCCTCTACAGTATGTAAAACTACTTTTTAGTCTACCTAATCTTGTTTACTTATAAGCAGCGACGGGCGTTTACACTTAAAGCATGATTTTTTGCGTTTTGACGTAAAGAATACATAAATGATTCGAAGAATACGTAAACAATGTAAATATCTCATAAAAAACGTAAAAAGTAAGGTTATGTATGTTTATCAATAAGTTCTAGCTTTACTCCGTTGAGAGGCTAAAGTACAAACATTGTAGTTTTTTCATTTACAATACATTATTTATTATCTTTTTCAATGTTCATGAATCAGCGGTTTAGCTGTCTTCATATTATTTTATTGTTTTCATAGAACCAAGTGTGCTAGAAACTGCAAAAAACATTATCATGCTTGGAAAAAACAAAGTAGTGTGTGGTATACTGAATAACTTGCAACAGCAATACCACAAGTAAATTAAAAATTATCGATAATTCGGTCGCTTTATTGACAACGAAATTGTGTTGTTGCTAGGCAATCACGAGTCCGAAGGACGAGTGATATTACGAGTCCGAAGGACGAGTGATATTACCGTGCATCAGCACAAGTGAGTTCGTCAATGAAAGACAGAAATATTGATAATTTTTAATTCACGAGTAATATTTTTTAGAATATTCCACGAACAAAAAAATTAAATTCTTCTTCTTCTTCTTTTTCTTTAGCCCTCTTCAGTCCACTTTGTGACATAGGCCTCCTTTTGTAATGGTAAATGAATCAAATAATATTTTAAATTGTTTTCTATTTTAATTTAATAATTAACATACAGCGAATACTTCATTGGTTCGTTCGAATTCGTTCGTTGTTGGAATAAAGAGGTAGTTTGGAACATGTAATGTTTGATTTCTAAACGAACCCTATGGCCCTAATCGGGTCATTACACTTTTCTTGCTTCCACCTCGTTATTTAGTATAATTAGTTGTTATGTACTATCGTACAAACGCGTTATTTAATTATTAAATGCAAAAATAGAAATTTTGTTGACGTGTTACTATGGTTATAGACCACCGATAACACCGAAGCTTCCTAAAAAAAAGGCTTATCGCGGCCAGTCACGGTCTAATTTGTCAAAAACCTAAAAATAAACTGCTGCCATTGGCTGTTACAATGTGAGTGGAATATTTACTGCAATGCGTGTATTGTTTTTCGATAACTTACAGAAGCTTATCAAGACATTCTGAGGTAAAACTTTACCTAAGTAGGTAAACACAAATAGTTTAATTTCAGTATTCATTGTTTCAATAATTTCAATTAGAATTTAAATTTAGTTATATTCTTTTATTAGTTTTATACTACTGATTGTATTTATTAGTTCAAGAATTAAGAAATGAATTGTTAACATGAAATTAACAAGGATCGGCCAAAGAATATTAAAAAACAAATAAAATAAAATATATAAGCAATTCTTTATAATTATTTACTTATTGTTTACATTTTACAATATTTGCCTCAAAAATATCCTATTCTACTTCTCTTGTAAATGTTGGTTACAAACAAACCTTGTGTATTGGGATACGCGTTACTCATCTACCTAGCTAAAGTCCCCATCGCATTGTGTTCCTGTGCCTAAACATTTACAGCAGTAGTAAGTAACCCAACTTTTGGCTGCGGTATTACTAACGTTGCACCACCGCCGGTGGTTCCCAATGAGGGTAACAAATCCGAAAAAATTTGCAGTAAAACATAGTTTTGCGCACTTTTCAAAACCTAAAAATAAATAGAAATTTTATCAAAAAATTTGCCATGGCACTTAAGCATGCCCCTATCTACACTAAATCCCTAACTGTCTCACCATAACAAACCGACGTGCTCTTGCATCTCGAGACATAATTTTTATAATTTTGGGCTAATTTTTATGTTGCGAGCAGCGCTGCAAAGAGAAGTTATCAAAACAGTGTGAAGCAGCGGCCTTCATTAATAAACTGTTTGTTAAAGCCACTTTGCACTTTTCCAAATACGAGACGCTACGGTTATTGCCGAATGACAGTTTGTATACCTTAGACGCGTTTGTTTAATCAACGTGTCAGGAGTTTACACAATCCCTTTTTGCTGAATTATCCATTATTAACTTTATCAGATAAGTATATTAACACGAGGAAACAAGTACTAGAATAACTGTAGGTTGCAAGCAAAGAAAATACACATACTCACGGTCTGCTACTATTTTTGTGTTTTACTCCTTAATCAGACTAAACTAGTATACTAAAAAAAGTGGTAGGTAGCGGTAGCTTAGATGTTGGGCGCTTGGCCTGTAACGCTGAAGGAAGGTCTGGGGTTAGATTCCATGCCGAACCATGCAGCAATAAAAATCTATGCTGCAACCCGCTACTTACATTGCCCAATTCGGTGTAAGCAGTTGTGGGGTTTTAATGCCTGAAACCTACTTCGGTATTTAGTCGTACGGATTTGACATTAAATTGTAGGTCCCCCGTACTCCACCTCGGCGCTAAGGAGAGTACTTGGCAGAGAAGAATGCCGGATCCCAGCAGTGGAACGTAAAGGCTGATTATAAACATACGAAGAAAACTATGCTACAGCATTAAAAAGAATTAATTCATTAATAGTGAAAGTGGTTTCTTGAAAAAAACTTGAAAATTTCAGTGATGAAGAATGTATTTTTCATACATGTTTATAACTGATGATTGATGAGAAATGTATTGTGGCGCCTACATCTAGCTACAATAGTACTGAAAAACAGATTTAATAAAATGATAAAAAGAATGATATAAAACTAATAAACAGATGAAAAGTGTTTGGTTACTGTTAATAAATAACGTCTGTTTTCGTTTATTTAGAGGGGGTTTTATTAACACACATCAAAAACATGGTAAATTTGCCACTTCATTATACTTTTTTATTTTCAGTATTTCAACTGGAAAATTAACTTGACAACTGATTAACTCATACTCGCAAAAAATTGATGTTTAACACTTTTTCGAAATAACCAACGTCAGGTAAAATTTAAGTTTCAAAGTGACCTTTAAAATACGAATATTAACCTTATTTTTTGCATAAGAAAATTAATAATATGATTATCATTCCAAAAAGTTGTCGCATTATTTTAATGTTACTCAATTAATTTCTTATTAACAGATTCAGGTAATAAACAAGTTTTTTTTAATTCGAAACAATTTTTGTTTAGTTTTGTATTTTCATCTGCAATAAAACAATTCATTGCTAACTATATATTACTTTTCTATGCGAGACTAAGATAACTTTTACGTAGAACCTCAAATAAAAATTTTTTTTCTAGACTATTATGACCGCCACTAATAGTTTTTTCTTTTCGAGTTATTTCATTTATTACAATAATACTACTATCAGTTAAATTTTTTCTTAAATTCGTAGTTTTTGCGATGGTGGTAAGCTATGTAATTATATGTTTATAAAACATGATATTTGCATAACGAGAATTGATTATGACGTGAAGGACAAAACGATGTATCTTTATGGCGCGCCGTTTTAGTTTTTAATATACACAGTAAGTCGTGTAAATGCGATTGCATTAAAAAGTAAAACGGCGTACGCAGAACTAGTTTTTAATATGCATAGGTACGGTGAAAATTAACATAGAGTACAAATCACCGGTTGCCTACATTTAGGCTTTACGCCACCTAACAATCAATAGATGCACCACTAAAAATAAAAATGAATAATTCAAAATTACATTCATCTTCACTCTCTAAACCCATTTTAATCATTGTCCCATGCACTACTATAACAACACATTTTTTTAAATACAGTGGAACTTCCCTAACTCGACTTCTGTAACTCGAATTATTCTCCAAGTCGAATTTTTGTCATGAACACTAATGTTTCGTTGTCTTTTTAATGTATTTTTAACTCCATAAGTCGAATTTCTACAACTCGAATATTTCTATAAGTCGAACTGATATTTCACTCGTACCTCGACTTTTTTCCGGTAAGTCCCTAGTTACAAGTATTCGCTAAACATATAATTCGAATATTTAGGGGAAGTCCCTAGTAACGCACAGTGACGAGTATTTCTGTGGTATTTCTTAGACATGTTCAGTGGCAACCAGAGTTTTCTCGCGTGCGGTCAATTTTTTTTTTCGAAGATTACGGGAAAGATAAGTATCAGTGGTAAAATTTGCTAGTGCATTGTGAAAGTGCATTCTTATCTAAAATGACAAAGCGAAATTTAAAGTGCTTATCACTTGAGCAAAAATGGTTGTTAATTGCCGAGGGCGGAAAAAAGATATTTCTACACAATTTGGTATTTCCCCTAACACTTTATCGACCATTTTAAAAAACAAGGATGAACTTTTAGAAAAATACAAAGACTATGGTGTTAGCAGTGAACGCAAGAGACTTACCACATGTGTCTATAATGATATTGACGGAAGCTATGATCAAATAGACAACCATGGGACGTAATAAGAAACCACCCCTGTCGGGAACCATAATTAGAGAAAAAGCTAAAGAATTCGCAGATGCTTTGGGTCATGAAGATTTTTCAGCTAGTGTAGGATGGTTAGATAAATTTAAAAAACGGCATAATATTGTCCAAAAAGCGATATGTGGTGAAAGTGCTGCAACGGATTTGCAAACTCGTGACCATTGGCTTCAAAATGTTTTGCCCAATTTAATAGGTCGGTACGATAAACATGACTGATTTTTAATAGCGATGAGACGGGGTTCTTTTTCAAATGTTTACCAAATAAAACACTTTAAAAATGAAAAATGTTATGGTGGAAAAAGTAGCAAAGAGAGAATGAAACTGTTATGCTTGGAAGCAGTGACTGGGTCCGAAAAGCTAAAATTGTTCGTTATTGGCAAATCAAAAAATCCAAGGTGTTTCAAGGGTATCAAATCACTTGATGTGGATTACGAAAACAAAAAAAAAGGTGAAAAAGATGACAAGTGAAATTTATGAGAAGTGGCTTTTAAAGCTAGATAAAAAGTTTCGTCCTCAGAAGCTGTATAAGGAAAATATGGATTATAGTCCTATACGTATACCATACGAAAATAATGAACAAGAAATAACTGAAGTAAAAAAAGAAGAAGTAGGAAGAGCAATCAAAACACTAAAAAATAGAAAGGCGCCTGGCTCAGACGGGATAAGAAATGAATTGCTAAAATATGGGGGTAGTAGTTTGGTAAACGAATTAGCAAAACTATACAGTTGTATAATATTACAAGGAAAAGTACCAAACGAATGGAAAACCAGCGTGACGATACCTTTATTCAAAAAAGGAGAAAAAAGTAATCCCGAAAATTATCGAGGGATTACGCTCTTGAATACAATACAGAAAACGTTAACAAAAATCACCCTTGACAAATTACACCCATATATACAAATAAACGAAGAGCAACAAGGTTTTTGCTCAAACCGTTCAACGACTGACGCAATATTTATAATCCGTCAAGTAGTTGAAAAAGCGATTGAATTTAACTCGCCTGCATTCATGTGTTTCGTGGATTTAAAAAAGGCTTTCGATCGAGTAAAACTACAGGACGTATTAATGATATTAACGGAGAAAGGCATACCATTCGACCTTATACGACTAATAGAAGATATGAATTCCAATACAAGGACTAAAGTACAAGTAGGAGATCAGGTAACGGAAGAAATTAAATGCTCCACCGGAATTCGACAGGGAGACTCGCTGAGCCCATTTTTGTTTAACATGGTGATGGACAAAATAATAGACACTGTTAAAGCACTACCAGGATATAGGATGGAAAATAAAAGTATATGTATTGTCTGTTATGCAGATGATGCAATTCTCCTTGCGAAAACTGAAAATGACCTTCAGCGCCTTTTGCATAAATTTGTTACAATTTCAAAACAATATAATATGGCTGTTTAATTGAAAAATCTAAATCAATGGTTATATCTAAAGAGCCGATACGTTGTAAGCTAGAAATAGAAGGAAACATGATATAGCGGATAATGGATTTTAAGTACCTGGGAATAGATGTATCAAGCGATCGCAATCTTTATAAAGAAGTTCGACATCAGGCAGGAAAGGGAGCAAGAATTTCAGGATACCTTCGCGATCTAACTTGGAAAAATAGATCTCAACATAGAGAGTAAAGTTAGGATTTATAAGGCTATGGTGAGATCCGTACTGACATACGGAGCAGAAACCCGTGCTGACACAAGTAAAACAAAACAATTAATGCGTACCACAGAGATGAATACACTTAGGACAATTGCTGGAAAAACGAGATTAGACCGAGTGCGCAATCAAGATGTAAGAGACCAATGTAACGTAATGGACGTCATAAAATTTGTGAAAAGAAGAAGGAAAGAGTGGGACAATCACGTCAGCAGAGCACATAACGATAGATTAATAAAAATAGCCAGGGATTTAAAGCCCACAGGAAAAAGAGATCCGGGTAGACCGAAGAAGAGTTGGGCGGAAAGTTGGTTGTCGTCATCGATAGACACACCATAGTGTAATCAAGTATTATAAGAAAAAGAAAAAAAAAGCGTGAAGAAAAACAGGTGTAACACCTACTATAAAAGAAGAAGAAGAAGAAGAAGTCCTCAGAAAAGGAACATTTTACTGTTTGTTGATAACTGTCCTGCACACCCAACGGATGTAGGGGATAAACGGAAAAACATCAAATTTGCATACTTTCCTCCCAATATGACCTTCTTATTACAACCAATGGACTAAGGCATAATCAAAAATCTAAAACAAGATTGCAGAAAACGGATTATAAAGAAAGTTTTGGTCAATATGGAGGAGGATGCCCCTACAACTGTGACGTTACTTGACGCAATTAGGGACGTCAGTAAAACATGGGATGTGAATGTAAAAGAACAAACAATTGCCAATTGTTTCCGGAAAGCAGGGTTCGTTAAAGATAAAGTGCTGCAAGATATTGATTATTGGGATGAAGAAGATTTTCTTCCACTGTCCGAATTAAATGTTCTATGGGCTTCATATAGAACCGCAGCAAGTATGGATGATGTAACATTTGAAGGTTACGTAAGTGTTGATGATGGTACACGTACAATGGATTATCCTACGGATGAAGATATTTTAGCAAGCATCTTAGACAGTCGTATTCCCAATGCAAAAGGTATGTAATTCAGACGCATTAACTGTAGTTTAAAAAGTCAAATTTTACGATAAATTAAAAAATTAAAGAAAATATTTTTTGTAGAATCAGACGAAGATGAGGATGAGGACGAGGACAAGGACGAAGGCGAATCTAATGTCATGCCCACATTTGAACAAATTTATTCTTCGATTGAAAAGCTAAGAACTTTTATGGGGTCTCGAGATAACGTACCTCATAATATTTATAAGTCTTTAAATTTGGTGGAAGATTTTGTAGAGAAGGAGACGTGGTTATGTAAATCACAAAAAAAATTACCGAATACTACTTTGAATTAAACAAATAATTTTTTTCGTATGTTTTTGGTGTATTTTCTGTAACTCGAAGTTTTCCTTACTCGGATTTTTTTTCTTGTCCCTTGAGATTCGAGCTAGGGAAGTTCCACTGCAGTTGTAAAAGTTGTTGTTCTGATTTCAATGAGAAGTGTGTTATTGGATTATTTTAGTGTCATACTATATATGTCTTATGCCAGTTGCTCTCTTTTTTTCTGCTAATTATTAATAAATTGAAGTTTGACTTTGATGAAGTTCGTATTAATATATTATAAATAACATAATTGATGAACAGTAACAGATTAATAATAAATACCCGTTGAAGTTAGTTTATAATTATTTTATTTATAATAATTATAGTAACACATTCCCTTCTTCTCTGCAAGTTTAAATACACTGTTGTAATTCGATAGGGTGTTCTCAGAACTGCACTATAGGCTCATTGATGAAGGAAGTTTTTCAGAATTAAAAAATGTAGTAAAAATTTTTCCAGATTTTAATTTAAAAAAAATCTTGTTTTGCTGTATGAAAGGAATTGGTTGCACTTGCCTCATGGCTGTAAGAAAGTTTTGGAATGCAAATGTTTTTGCAATAAATTATAAAATATTTAAGCTATAGATACAGATGGCACTTTAAACTGCATGGTAGCATACTGTTGACTACACAAACGATTTTGGCTGTAAATAAAATCTCAAATATTTCTTGTGATTAATATATTTAAAAATATACCTACTGCCATAAGATAAGTGCAGCTAAGATTTGCCATGAAAAGAAATAAGATTTACAGCCAAAATCGATTGTGTAGTCAACACTAGGTAGATGCCATCTGTATTTATAGCTTAAATATTTTATAATTTATTGCAAAAACATTTGCATTCAAAAACTTTCTTACAACCATGAGGCAAGTGCAACCAAACCCTTTCATAAAGCATAACAAGACTTTTTTAAATTAAACTTTGAAAAAACTAAAACTTCATTTTTAAATTCTAAAAAAACGTCCTACATTTATGAGCCAATAGTGCAGTTCTGAGAACACAATATCAAATTAAAACAATGTATTTAAATTTGCAGAGAAGAAGGGAGTATGTTAATATGATTATTATAAATAAAATAATTATAAACTAACTTCAACGGGTATTTATTACCAATTTGTTACTGTTTATCAATCATGTTATTTATTAGTTATTTAAGTCTAGACATACAATGACAGCAACCTACGCTGATGATACGGCAATCTTAGCCTCACATTCAAGCCCCATAATCGCCTCCAGACATTTACAAAATCACCTGGTACAATTAGAAAAATGGTTGAAACAATGGCGTATAAAGGTCAATGAGAACAAATCAATCCATGTTACCTACACATTACGGAAAGAAAACTGCCCCCCAGTCACGCTAAATGGAAATCCAATACCACAAGGAGAGACGGCAAAATACTTGGGCATTCATATTGATAGAAGACTAACCTGGCAGCACCATATCTTCACAAAACGAAAACAGCTCGAACTTAAACTCCAACAAATGTACTGGATTATAGGCAGAAAATCTACATTAACAATAGAGAATAAGCTCCTACTCTATAAGACCATATTGAAACCTATCTGGACTTATGGCATTCCTCTGTGGGGCTCAGCCAGTAATTCCAACCTTGAAATACTTCAGCGTTTTCAAAACAAAACCCTCCGAGCTATAGTGGATGCCCCATGGTACATACCTAATAAAATATTACACTCTGACTTAAAAATGCCGACCATCAGGGAAGAAATCACGAGACACAGTACCAAATACAGAGATCGAATAACCTCTCACCTAAATGATCTTGCATCCACACTTTTTGATGAAGAAGAAGAAGAAGAAGAAGCCAGAAGACTCAAGAGATTCAAACCCTCAGACCTGCCAAACAGATTTTCCTAATTAAATCTCACATAAATGCAATATGAAATAAGAGTGCGTTCAATGGAACAACACTCTCCATGACATGTAATAGTAGTTTTAAGTTTCCTAGGTTAAGGCTTTCATAAAAGATACTTATAAGTCTTATATTAGACTGATTGTATATGTACGTGGAGATAATAAAAAAAAAAAAAAAAAGTTATTTAAGTAACAAGGAATGTAAAGACGTAATAACATTCGAGGTAGGTAAATACGAGTCGAGGCGAAGCCGATGCTTGTGGCCTGCCGAGAATGTTGCACTCCGTGTTACTTATTAAATTTTTCACGCTACATGTAGAAATGTTTCGTTCTTATTTGAACACATCAGGTGGACGTAATTCTAACCAAATTGAAACCAAAAGCAAACAAGCAGATATATGCCAGAAAGTATAACATTAAAGGGGAATTACACTAGTAACGCCCTCTATTATGTGCGGCGAGGAAAAGTTGCCAAGCAACAAACCGACAAAGTTGCGATCGGAACCTGCTAAGCAGGTACCTGCGATCGCACCGGCCTCTAAGCACAAAACACAGAAACGCCCGTGTGGCAAGAAATAAGAAAGAAGAGATTTGGTTTCAATTATGGCTAAAATAGACCACTACATGTTTCGTTCTTATTTGAACTCATCAAGTGGACATAATTCTAACCATAATTGAAACCAGAAGCAAACAAGCAGATATATGCCAGAAAGTATAACATTGAAACCAGATCTCTTCTTTCTTATTTCTTGCCACACGGGCGTTTCTGTGTTTTGTGCTTAGAGACCGGTGCGATCGCAGATACCTGCTTAGCAGGCTCCGATCGCAACTTTGCCGGTTTGTTGCTTTGCAACTTTTCCTCGCCGCACATAATAGAGGGCGTTACTTGTGTAATTTCCCTTTAATGTTAAACATTTTAGTATTCTGGTTGAAATAAAATATTGGAATCTGTACCTTGTTGCTTTAATTATTATCCTAGGAATGTAAATGACACTATTAAGTTCCGTAGTCAAGGGCAAAAAGTAAACGAATGTTATTTGCCATTTTCATCTTTTGTAGCTATGGATGTATCGTCTATTTACCTTGCCTGTAGCGTGAAAAATATATTAATATGATCTTCGACAATGTCAAACTCCAACTTATTAATAATTAGCAGAAAATAAGGGAGCTAGTAGTTAGCTATTATGTAAAGTAACCTTCAATAATTATTTGGAATTAATTTAAAATGTGCGCCAAATCGCAATTGGCATAAGACAGATTTAGTATGACACTAAAATAATCCAATAACACACTTCTCATTGAAATCAGAACAATAACATTTACAACTATTAAAAAAAATACCCCTAAAATTTAAACTCTAGTTTCTAGCATTTATAATTTGAACTCCCTAGTTAATCGGCAAGGTCGCCTGCTTTGACGTCAGCGGCATGTGTTACGTAAGTGATGAGTACAATAAAAATTGAGACAAATGATTTTAAAATTTTAAGCGGATCTATAGATACGGAGTTGTTGACTTTTGTAAAAAACCGTCTGGTTGAGATTCGGAATTTTCTGGATTTTTTTTTACAGAAGTAACCACAATCTGTCTCTCACTATTTTGCGCTCTTTTAACGAGTATTAAGCATTTCTTGGCAGTTTCAAACAAATATAACCTTTACTTCAAATGCTTCTAAAAAGCATTTTATGAATTTGCTACTACCCAAAATTTTCATTTCAAAAATATCATGTTTTTAAAATGCTGTCAAAATAACACAATTTTAACTTACACCTTCAATTGTGGAAGTAAAACTTAGCGGCGGTGCTAACATCCAATCGTGTATTGAATCTGCGCACGCATAACAGGAATGCTTATAGGCCTGTATGTGTATGTGTCAAGCTCGAAACCAACCAATTAGCGTCTAAACGTTGCATGATAGCTCTGATAAGGTGGCTCTAAAAAAACTACTACTAGGTACATCGCGAAATTATTTCGTAACGTTATCAGATTTGCTTAAAAATTAGTATTCGATGGAGTTTGTGGGGTTTTGAGGCTACTAATTACGAATCCAGAATCTAAATTATAAAATTCAACATGGCGAATTAAATATGATGAAATGATTTCGTAACATTATCCGATTTGCTTAAAATTGGTATCTTAGGAGTTTTGGGGTTGCTAATTTTGAATTCAGGATCTTACCTATAAACTTGTAAATGGAGGATTCGATATGGCGTAATTCTTTGATTAAGTTATGCAAATTGCAGTAAGATAACAACTATATATTTATTGTAAATAAAACAATTCCTAACTTCAACAGGTTTTTTATTTTAGCTTTATACGTATTTCAACGTGTTTACACGTCATTACCAAAAGCAAGATTAAAAGTAAACAGTTGGTGTTGCTATAGGAACAATAAATTTTCATAATTTAATCTTGGTTTTATATATCTGCGTCCAAATGACTTGATTGCTCATTCCAAAATGTCTAATAACGGTGAATTTAAAGAGATCAATTTGTTCATTCATTAAAGGTACAGATTTTAAATGTTTATGAATTTCATAGGCTTCTGATATATCCAACTTACGTTTGTCATCGCAAAAGTGTAAACATTTTATAGTGTTATCAGATGTCATTGAATGAATGTATTCTAATAAGTGTTTAGCGTAATTGGATTTATGGGTGTGTTTATACTTGTAATAACGTACGTGTTCGTTGTACCTAATATCAAAATTTCTAATTGTTTGTCCTATATAAACCGAATTTCAGTGCGAGCATTAAATGAAGTGTTTAAAATTTTTTTTGTTGTTTTAAAAGTAATTTTACATTTATTTGTTTTGTTTATAATTTTGGCAATTTTTCTGATTAATTGCCAAAATATGGAATTGAGGCGTATTTCATTTTATCTGATGAAGTAATTGGTTAAATTTTCTGAACAGCTAATTTATAATTTTTCTCTTTAATTAGTGCATCAATAAGTTGAGTATTATAACCATTACTATATGCAATTTGTTTAATAATCGAAATTTCTCTATTATAACTAATTTCACCTAAAGGAACCGTTAAAGCCCTATGTATCATGAACCTGTATGCTGCTTTATGTGTTTTATGATGACAAGAATCGTGTGGTATTGTACTGCTGTTTTCTATAAACAGAATATTCAAGTTTATTATTTGAAGTAATTTTTCTGTTTAAATCGGAAAAATTCATAAACCTATTTTGTTCAGTTTCTAGCGTAAATGTTATTTTTGGGTGCAAGCTGTTAATAAAAATCAAAAATTCATTGATTAACTCAAATGAACTATCAAAACACGCTAAAATGTCATCAACATAATGAAACCAAAATATAACTTTCTCAGAATGGTTTGATTCAAATATTTGATCTTCTAGGTTTTTTCATAAATATATTAGCTAAAAGAGGTGAAATTGGACTTTCCATGGGTAAACCATCTTTCTGTAAATAAATTTTATTATTAAAAGTAAAATAATTTTGAATAATGCAAAGTTCAAATAATTGAATCAACTCAGTCCGTTTTATTAATTCAACGTTTTTGTTAATGTATTTAATTATAATTATAATTTATAATTATATACGTCAAACATTAACGTTTTTATAGGGATTTCTACAACTAACTGGAACATAACATAACCGTTTTCGTTTTCTGCTAAATCAGTACTCGTACAATTAAAAATTCACTTTTAGTGAGAACACGCTAAGAAATTTTACTTCGAACTCGCGTGCTCGACACACAACTCCTTTTTTTATTCCGTCAATGTAATGCATATATATTCTTTCTAAATTGTACTTTTTAGTTCAATAGTAAGAAATAAACAAACAACAGTCATTTGTAGAAAACAAGCGTTTTAAAATTCTTCAATCTTATGACGTATTTTTCCACAAACTCAAAACATTTCATGATAATAATTCGTTTCTATGTTATGTAGTCTAATCTGTATGTAAATATAAAAAATAAAACACACTGAATTAGTATCTTCTTTTTACTATACTCTGTCTGTCAAGGATTTATGATTGGCAATTTGATCATTCTAACGATCTAACGATCATTCTAACGACTCTATTCAACGCGAGTGGACGTGCTCGCTGGGTTAGTGGGTTAACGTGAATGCATTCATTTTTGTGCTAATATGTTACATTACCTGTGGTAAAATCAGTAAGACCTGGTGCGTATTATGTTTAAGTAATCATATGTAAATTACTTATTTGTTTCACTCACACACCCGGATTATTTTTGCATTGAAGTTTATTATATTTCTTTTGTGCCGTTATATGTTTCCTGTATTTTTTTCATACAATGATAATTGTTTTAAATTTGTTTCGTCAATAACAGCATTTTTTAGAAAAAATGCAATCCTCTTGTATATTACGCCAATTAGTATCGTAAATTTACCGTTTTCAGCTTTCACCATCCTATTTCTAGTTTGTCCCACTTATTTGGGAGCGTTGCTTTAGGTAAGTTATCGTACGCATCAAGATTGTTATACATTTGCATGCAACCACATTTTGGAATGTGGCTTTAACTGTGTTATTGCACGTAGCAAAATCCCTACTTTTGCATGGACCGCTTATTTTGGGGGTTGCTTTAAGTAAATTTGTAGGGAGCGGAATCGTTACCCTTGAATGCAATCAATTATGGTTTAACTGAGTTTTTGTATGCAACATGTCCGTAACGTTGCACGCAATCTATATTTTTGGGTTTTGCTTTAATTAAATGCTTTTGTGCCGAGCGGGGCCTCTACACCTCCATGCAACAACATTGCGGCGTTATTATTAGTTTTTAACGCATACAAGCAATTGTTTTAGACTGTTGCGTTAGCTAAGTTTTAGTTTTAGTACAGTTGCGTCGCTAGCCTTGTATGCGTTATCTTATCTAGGGGTGTTGCTTCAACTGAGTTTTTGTGCGCAGCGGTATTGCTACCCTCTCATGTAACTAATTATTTTAGACGTTCCTTTTAATATGGCTTTGTACGCAGCAAGACCTCTACCTTTGCATGTAACTACTTTTTAAGGAGTGTTGTTTTGAACGAATGTTTTATGCAATCTTTTATTTTATTTTGAGGTTTGGCCTTTGCACCGCGGGGTCGCTACTTCTGCGTGCAACCACGGATTTTTCGGCATTACTTTATATAAATTATTCTATGCAATGGGGTCGAAACCCTTCCAGGTAAACTCTTATTTTGGGGTGTTGCATAAGCTAACTATTTGGCGCTGCAGGGTACCTAGCTTTCCATGCAATTCTTTATATTGAGCTGATGCTTTAGCTGAGTTTTGGTATACAGCTAGGTCGCTAACTTAGCATGTAGTCACTTAGGCTGTTGCGTACTAGCTATCACTGCATGTAACTATTTGTTTTGAAGCGTTAGTTTAGCTTAAGTTGAAGATTTTGTGCGCAGCCGGGCTGCTAGTCTGCACGCAACGGCCTAGGTGTTATTTTAGCTAAGTTTTTTTTACGCAAAAAAATAACTACGCTTGCAAATACGTATTTAGGAGACGCTGAGACAGTTAAGTTTCTGTACGGAGCTGGGTTGCTAGCTTTGCATACCCTTCCTTATTTTTAACCGTTGTTATAACTAAGCTTTTGTGGGCAGCGTGATTGCTAGTACGGCAAAAACCTATTTTAGAGATATATAAAATACCATGTTTGTAGCAAAAGACAACCGCCATATTTTTAATTTCACCTAAAGTAACGCCCTAAAATGAGTGTTTGCTATACTAGCGATCACGCTGCGCACAGAAGCTTAGTTATAGCAACGGCCTAAAATAAAGAATAGTATGCAAAGCTAGCTACTCAGCTCCGTACGAAAACTTAACTACCGCAGCGTCCCTAAATACGTATTTGCAAACGTAGTGATTCCTCTGCGTAAAGAAGCTATTAAGTTATAAATTTTATTGGTGATTTTTACTATAGGGTTTCTAAGTTTCTCCCTTCTTTATTCACTAAAGTAAGTTCACTTATTGCTAAATCATCATTGCCTCTTTAGAGGTATTAACAGTTTTTTCTGCTTCTGCATTTATTTTGAGTAGTTCTTCGTAACCCCTTCTCGGTTTTGTTTTTTCGATATAAGCGTTTTCAAATAATTGTGTTATTTATCTCAATTACTGGTTGAAGGAATAACCGAAGAATCTGCCATCAATTATAAATGTAAATACGTGATACGATAATGGATACTACACAACTTGAGTTTCATTATGGTGCATGGACACGTGCTCATAGTATGGGAAAACGGATAGTTTGCTTACCATCAATACAAAGAGGCGTTACTACAAACGTTGAAATATCTAGTAGTGAGTCTTTTGATTTTGGCACTGCTTTAGAATGGCAAAACTACCTACTAGAATACGTGTTCGAATTTTTGGAAGTGAAGGATTTACAATCGGCAAGTTTAGTCAACCCAGTATGGAACAATGTAGCAGAGCGAGAGCTTCAGAAAAGAATAACTCCTGAATGGATTACATTTTCTTATAACCAAGCACCTCGCCATTTAGTCTACCTTCGAACCAGTCCAGGTTTAAAATACAGTAACAGTGCGATGGCCTTAATTGTATATTGTCCTGATATGATAAGACTGAATCAACAGGTGTGGCTTGATAAAGCTTACATGGCTAAAGCAGTAGAAATGACTTCAGGTAAATATTAAAAAAACATGTTATTAACTAAACTCATACATCACAATTTTTAGTTGCAGACTATATTGATAGAGAAATTGTGCCATCAGGTGTAGATTATTGTACATTACCTTGTACAAAAGTAACTTCCGCCAGTAAGGATAATTGTTAGCTAATACTACCTACAATTTACTTAGTAAATGAATTTTATAGGTCATATTTTGGATACGGTGATCTACCATGGCATCTTTATACCACGCATTCCAAATATAAGGTCCACAATGTTTTATTGTGATACAGAATTTAAGGATTTTGTAAATAGTAATGAACAAGTCAAATGTGTTTTAATGTTCAATCGATGTCCGCTTAAAACCCCTGATAATTTCTTTAAGGCTATGTTAACAAGGTAACCATACATTTTTTATGTGAAATAATTACGTATAAATAAAGAAATTTATAGGCAAAGTTCTGAAATAGTTGCTGTGGGTGGTGGATTTACACATTCTATGAAAACATCCACAAAGCAAAATGGCGAGAAAAGGTCTCATATGAATGATTTATTTTGCATAAGTTTTCTGCAAGAGCAAGGAGTGGAAGCAAATTTCAATGCATATTCTCTCGTGTTTAATTACTCCCGTGACATTGACAGTCGATATGAAGAGTTTGAGACTGAACTCATTAAGGTACTAATGATAAATCATTTATTTCTGTTTTATGAAAGTATCCATTGTGTTCGTTTTAGTTAAAACAATCTTCAGTTCTTCGCAAACATGGGATTATATTTAAATTCTGTTATTATTTGCATTATAGAAAAACAAGCACTAAATTAATTGAGAAACATTTTCCCAATTATGCCGTCGTGGGATTGGGGCTCACATGCGATACGGTAATTGGGTGGAACTCGATAAATCCACACAAATTTGGTGAGTTGAAAAATAGATGAATGAAATAAAATAATTAACATTGTTACGAAACTTTATCGAATTAGTTATTTATATTTCAGAAACTAAATCAAAAGAGTTGCCAAGTGTAATCAAAAACAAGAATGGTTTTCCAAAGAGCTTGCATAGTCAATCGCTAAGTTTGGTACTTATTACGTGGGGAAAAAGATGTAATTCCTCAATTGGGTAACTGTTTTTAAAGTTTTATTAAGATTTAAAGAATGAAAAACTTTCGGTGACATAATTAGTACAACAATAGTAGTAATTTGTTTATTGTTATTTACTACGTATTTGCTTAACAATCAATCTAGGTACTGTAACAACAACGTACGCTAGCCATATTACCACCAAAATGGCAAAAACGCTAAAAATGTAATAGCTTTGATTTACCATTTGTACTATTGATTAAGTTTGACATTAGCAATTAGTAAATGTGTAATTAAGTTTAATATTTTGTACAATTTTTCTTGCAGATGAAATGTATTGTAGAGAATCATAGCGTGTGAACTTCCAGAAAATTGTAAATAATGTAACTTAGCATTTAAATATTTGTTATCTGATACGTTTGGGTGTTTTGAGTCTTTAGGAGTCAGGAATTGATATAGTGGATATGCGGTTCTCTAGTCAGTAGCATTCTAACCATTGGGCTAATTGAGCTATAGTCCTAGGGCGCCGCTCTCGAAAGAGCGCCACGCTCAAAAGGGCGCCCGCCTCACCTGAAAGGGCGCCGCGCTCAAAAAGACGGCGGGCGACGCCTTATAAAATTCATCGTTTCAAATTGTTATTCTTTACGGTACTATAAGTAATAAATAAAAATATCTTTTATAGCTATGTATTTGTTTTTTCAGCTTATTACAGGAATCCGCTTAGTGAATCATAAATTTGTTGGTGCGCCCACTAGTGGAAGCTAGGCGTATACCGCTATCAATCTACCGGGTCGGTAGACAAAACACATCACGTTATAAGACATTGCGAGTGCGCTTGCGCTAAGTGAGCGTTTGTGTAAAAACTGGGTAGAAAGGTTCCGCTAGTGTTCGAGAAGCATACCAGCTCGACTTCAGACTCTTGTATGAACCGGTACTGTAGTTATTGTGTTGTTGTATAACTAATATTGGTTTGTCTGAATGTCTGCTCTAGTTTTATCTGCTTTGTTTTGGAGTGCTGTTAATGGGAACCTCAAATGAAAGTAATCGAACTACACATTTGATTATTTATCGAAATATCTCGAGAGGTTACAGAAAATCATTGACAATCATGACATCTCACAATGAGGTAAGAACGTTTAGACTTGAAATTCAGATATTACTGATATTAGGAATAGCAAACACAACAGTTTCCAACGCACTGTTTAGTTTCTCGTGGTCATTTCAGCGGGGTCGTATTAGAAAATTTTAATATTGCTCTAAAAAGTATAAATAATAAAAAATAATAAATATAAAGACATTTATCATTTACAATAATACTGCGCTACTGTTTATAAAAAAAAAGTAAACTAAAAATCGTTATTTATATAATAATTAATAATAGAACATTGTTTGTGTTTCTCTCATTTTAAAAACATAATTGATTTATAAAACAGAAAAATGTATTTAGTTTTGCGTCTTATAGAAATATTATTCACAAACAGACCAGAATTAGATGTGATAAAAATAGATCTGCAGGTTTACGTTGTTTTGCGGAGCGGCCCGAGAAAAGACGACAAGAACGAGAACAACTTAATAGGAGCATTTGATAAACAAGCGCAGGGCGTTTTTACTACCGGGTGATCGTAAAAAACATCTTTCGGAGCAGGCCATGACTGAAGTGTTAAAGTTGGCATTACTTAATATAAGCCAATTGCCAAATGTTGACAACTGTTACAATTTTTGGTTAGATAGTAAGTTGATTGTATTTTTACAGCTGTCAACATTTGACAAGTGGCTTATATTAAGTATTGCCAACTTTAACACTTCAGTCATGGCCTGCTCTGAAAGATGTTTTTTACGATCACCCGGTACGTTTTACCCCATAGAAACATCCATATGAATCATTTGATTATTAAATTCGAACCATTCGATTATGCCCATCGCTCCTAATTCTGCTGTTAAGGCGCTACAAATTATTAACCCTGGGGATCCAAAATTCTTAGGGCGGTCCTGCCTCTAGTGGTGCTAATGTTTTTGTTACGGTAATTGAGAACTAGAGGGACGCTTGTGCACCACGGTATATAATAACTTAGGTACTGCCACCTCAGGCCAATTTCTTTAAGCAGCGAAGTCGTTACCTGTATGTAACTCCCTCTTTTGGAGCGTTATTTTATTATTTAAGTATTTTACGCAGCGTGACCGCTACTCTTGCATACAAACACCTAATTTGGGGCGTTGTGTAGCTAAACTTTGCACGCAGCTGGCTCGTTAGCTTAGCATGTAATCTCTTATTGCGAGGTGTTACTTAAACCGAATATTTGTGCGCAGCGGAGTCGCTACCCTGGCCTTGCTGCAGCCAATTTCTTTAAGCAGCGAAGTTGCTACTCCTATGTGTAACTCCCTATTTTGGAGAGTTATTTCATTATGATCGTTTATGCAGCGTGGCCGCTACTCTTGCATACAAACACCTAATTTGGGGCGTTGTGTAACTAAACTTTGCACGCAGCTGGCTCGTTAGCTTGGCATGTAATCTCTTAGGGTGAGGTGTTGCTTAAACCGAATATTTGTGGGCAGCGTAATCGCTACCCTTGCATATAACCTTTTTTATCTTGATGCGGTGTCTTGGCTAAGGTTTTGTACGCAGCGGGGTTGTTACATCTTACTGTTTTTAAATGTATGTTTCTGTATTATTTGATTTGTTTAGGCAGCTGGGTCGCCAGCCTTGCTTGTCTTATTTTGGGTTATTGTTTCAGCTATTTTTGTACGCAGAAGGGTTGCTACTCCTGCATACAATTACTTATTTTTGCCTTACATGCAACCCCTTGTTTTAGGGTGTTTCTTTAACATAATTTAAGTGCGCAGTAGAGTGGATACCCTTGCATGGAACCTCTTATCTCTGTAGCTTAGTTATTGTGCGCAGAGGGGTTGTAACCCCTGCACGTAACTTCTAATTTTGGGGCATTCTGTTAGCTAAGTTTTTTTACGCTGCTGGGTCGCTATCCTTTCTCGCATACATTTATTTTAACGCGTTGTGTGAGTTCGGTTTTGCATGCAATTCCTTATAGCTTTGTTTTGCTTAACTACAACCATTTATTTTGGGAACTAATTTTTGTACGTAAGCAGATTTCAACGTGCAACGCGTAACCGCTTATTATAGATTGTTTTAGCTAAGTTTTGAAACGCAGCGGGATTGACGGATTGTTATCCTTGCATGCTACCTCCTATTTTGAGGCGCCCTTTTGTTATCTATTATGCAGCAGAGTTTTAACCCTGCTTGCAACTTCAGTTTGAGTATATCTTCATCTCTGCGGTCGGAAACTGTTTAATTTTTCGTTCTTGCATTTATTATTAGTTTTCTGACCTGCAAATTGGTTTGGTGATTTTTACCATTTGCATTCTAAACTCCTATCCTCTTTGTCCACTGGCGAGAGTTGACTTATTGCCTGTGTCTGCTTTTCTTTATTTACTTTAGAGGTATCACTGCTCCTGTATCTATTTTGACTTATGTGTAACATATAATTAAAAGAAATTGCAGACAAAGTTTAAAAATAATTGCTGTGGGTGGTGAACTAATCACAATCAGCCTTTACGTCCCACTGCTGGGTACCGGCACTCTTCTCTGCAACGTACTCTCCTTAGCGCTAAGGTGGAGTACGGCCAACCTACAGTTTAACGTCGAATCCGAAAGACTAAATACCAGAGAAGGTTTCAGGCATTAAGACCACCACGGCTGCCTACACCGGATTGGGAAATGTGAATGGCGGGTTGCGGCATAGATTTTTATGGCCGCATGGCTTCGGCGGGAAATCGAACCCTAGATCTTTAGCGTGAGAAGCTAAGCGCCTAACCTCTGAGCTACCCCCACTAATAAATACTATGAATACCTCTACAAAGAAAAATGGTCAAAAACTATCTCATACGAATGATTAATTTTGTATAAGTTACCTGCAACAGGAAGGAGCAGAAGCCAACTGCAATGCATATTCTTTCATATTTAATTATACAATTGATATCAATAGTCGATGTGAAGAGTTTGAGACTGAACTAAGCTTATTAAGGTAGTATTGACAAATCATTTATTTCTGTTCGATAAAAGTATCATTTTGTTTTAGTTAACAGAATATCAGTTTTTCGCAACTATGGACTTATATTTAAATTGTGTTTTTGTTGGAATTACAGAAAAATAAACGCTAAATTAATTGAAAAACATTTTCCCAATTATGCTGTCGTGAAATTGGGGCTTCAATGTGATAAGGTAATTGGATAAAACTCAATAAGTCAACATGATTTTGGTGAGTATAAAATCGTTGCATGGGTTAGGGTAACCATTATTGCTAAGAAACTTTAAAAGTAATAAATTATTTACCTTACAGAAACTAAATCAGACGAGTTGGCAACTTTTAACAAAACCAAGAATGATTTTCTAGAAGTTTATACATCTAATCAATAAATTTAGCACTTATTACGCTGAAAAATTGTTTTTATTTTTTTCCTCTAGCTGGGAAGGTAAAGCTTTAAATAATTTTTTATTTGTACTATTGATTAAGTTTAATATTGGTATGTAGTATATGTTTAATTTAGCGTAATTCAGTTTAATATTTTGTATAATTTCTTCTTTATTACAGAAGAAATTGCTTATTGTGTTTCATTGTGTGTGAAGTTCGCAAAACTTTTATAAAATAATAAACAAATAAATGTACTCATTGTGAGCTCTCTATTAGACTAAATTTAGGTATAATGTTTAAGGCTTTCGCGGTTGTTTGATCTGTATACAATACGTCTGATTTTCAACGTAGACATCTTCGTTATGAAATGCACCTAGACTTTCTCGGTTTGGTCCGGGTTGTACCCTGTGAACTCCAACAAAGTGTCAAAATTGACTTACGCCAATTTGTGATTTGTGAATGCACACAGACAAACGTTTTGCAACATAGACCAATCTGAGGAAGTGTGGGCCCATTTTTACTTTCCCAAACATTCTTCAACAGTAGTAACGCTGCCCTACGCAGAAATGGTATTGCGCCCACTCTCTGTGACTGGATAAAACACATCCTTGCGGTGAGAGCAGTACAGGTTAATATAGGCGACACCTTTATAAGAGGTTCTGGAACGAAGAGCTGTCCACAAAGCGGTGCGCGTTCTGTCTCCACTGCTATCAAACGCAGTGGTAAACAGCCTTGTGCGCTCCCTCAACGATGCTGATTTTAACACTATTGGTTATGCGGATGATATTACCATTTTCATCGCAAGAAAAATTTGCAAACACGCTTTGCTTCTTAACACAGATAGCTTTTCGAATAACAGAAGACTGGTGTATAATGAACAGTCTCTCCCTCTGTCAATTTCTCAAAGATAGAGATGGTACTATTCACCAAAAAAGGGTAGGTTAAGTTAGACCTTTACGTATGTACCGTTCCTATTTGGTATTTTCCTCAATCCAACAGACAAAGTCAAATATCTGGGAGCTTTTTTGACAAACGTCTGAATTGAGAGAAACACTTACAAGGTAAGACCGAAAAGCATGCACGACTTTTTACCAGTGTCTTCCAGAAATACTACTGTTAGGCCAATGCTATGCTCCGGAGCGCTGATATAGAGGCGCAGAGTCAGACAGGATACAACAACAACCAAACCAGAACTATTGCAACGTCTTTCCTGTCTTACTATTACAGGAGCTATTTGTTCAACTTCCACGGTAGCCTTAGAGGCGATCCTATGTGTGTGGCGGGCACACCCGCATCCTCGACGAGGCAGTCGGAAAAATTTCTTTTCTTGGTGCGGTGGTTGACTGCCTTCCTTCTAGGTATGCCTTTACTTGACACTTTAGTGTACATGCGAATGCTGGGCCAACCCACCATATATCCATAGATATAGTTATATTTACTCATGGATTCAAATCAAGACATGGAACCGGCTCCGGGGTTTTCTCCGACGGTCAAAAGCTTTGCTAAATTCACTACCATCTCCCAAGCGAAAGTAGTGAGGATAATGTATGGTGCAAATGCAGTCTTACGACAAACTAAGAATTAATGTATTCGCATCATCAGCGATAGTAGCGCTGCTTCAAGAATAGTACTTTAATGCTACGAAGCTCTCCAGGATATCACCAGAGACAATGTTGTTTCACTGGTTTGGGTGAAGGTACATGATGGTAATCAGGGTAATAAAGGCGCTGACGAGATCACACTACTAGCCGCCGGAACTTGTAACACCCATGTCTCCGACGATACTCACCGTTATGTTACATCAAGGAACCGTCAACAGCTTCACAAGAAACAGAGCTAAACTTGGCACTGCATTCTAATGAAGCGCATACGCGGGATGAGGATAGGGGCAGCCCCAACTGTCGAAGATGTAACTTGGAGGACGAGACAGCAGAACATGTGCCATGCCACTGTTCTGCTATTGCAACAATCAGAGGATGTATGCTGAGAGACTTCTGGCCTAAAATGGATGGCCGTCGTCAGCAACACCCCAATCGCGAACGTCCTCAATTTCATTCAGAGAATTAAGTGGCTTGGGTGATTCCTGTGTTGGGGACACGAGCAATATATGACATAAACATAATGTGCAACTTGGATTTCAAAGTTTATAAGTTTAATTTGCACCACTTTAACATGTTTAAATACCTAAATTTAAATGCAGTTTTGACAAAATTTCATAAGAAATAGTTTTGGTCTTCTTTTACATATTGTTATTAGATTTTAAATTGTAAATAAAATATCAAAGTAAGGACCGACCTGTAGCTTGTCTGTTTTTACAAGCATTTTCTCTAGAAGTTTGAGCAATATTTGTTCGTAGGCCCTGCCCGCCTAAACAGGACCGTGTGCTTAGATTATTTAAACCTTGGGGCGGACAAGGATTTGATCCCAATGTATTTTGTTTAACATGAAAATAATACTTAATCGGCTTATGTCTGTTAGCTGTTTGTGAACCCATACAAACTAACGTTTCGCAATACATTGCAGCTTGCATCTTCAAATATCAAAGGTTATTTATTATATCTATAAATGTTTTACAAATTTTAACAATTAGTTGGGCAAGTTCGAACGATAAGTCAATCAAGTCATACCAAGAAGTTACTTAAGTGAAAACCAATCAAGGCTGGATTTATTTAATTTAACTTGAAAAACAAATTAGTAAAACATACTTGTGTAACTTTGGTTAAAAGAATCTTTGTAAAATTTTGTATAATCTTGTGTCACAAAGCTCAACACATTCATTATTATCATAACTAATTACCGAAATTATTAAGATTTCACAATATGTAAGAAGTATTGATTTAACATCAGCTTAAGCTATAATTAGAAATAACCAGGCTGAGGCTGGGTGCATACGATGCAGATTGCACGTAAGCATACAGTATTAATTAACAATGAAATATGTTTGACCTGCTTGGGATTCTATATAAGCAATTCATACGAAGTCAGTAGAGAGTTGACAGTACCATCTCTACTAAGAGCTATCGCCCGTATACATCTCGCATTTGGGGCTTTGTTCAAACTAAATTATTATTCATGTAAGTCGTTTTTCCTAGTTTTAAGTGACAATGTATAACTTCTAGTCAAATATAAATTATTGTTTTGGAGAATTGCATTCATCCCTCGACATAGTCACAAACGACGAATAGTTGTTATTTAACATAAACGGTAACGTGACAATATTTTCAGAGCTAATTGTAAATTTATATATTGCAACTCAAACTTCATTTAGAGATATTGCGTCTTTATATTTTGTTGAATATATTACTTGTGTTACTTTTACCTGTATGTATTTAATTTATTATTTTCTTTAACTAGTTTGGTTGTCTGTAAAACTTTGGTGATCTCTTCTGGCTATTTTAATTATATCAAAGGCGCTGTTGAATACAAGCTTAATTACATGATCAAGTCTCTTGCTGTTTTTCACTAAAACAAACCTTCAAATGACTTGTCAGACCTGATGTTTCTTCATAAAATTTTAAAATTCTTTTATAAATAACGTTGTTTTTTGAAGAAGTTACCTTTCCCATCATAGTTTTGTATTTATCTATTGGATATTTGTATAACTATGGAAGTCAATCAACCTGACCTGGCAGTATGCATACCTTCACTTCGAAGAAAGAACAAAACTGTTGATTTACCAACGGCAAACTCGTTTGAATTTAATAAGGCTTTTCAAACTCAATACTACATTCTAGAATATATATTCCAATTTCTAGATATGGTTGATTTGCAATCAGTTAAATTAGTTAACTCAATGTGGAAAGAATTGGGAAGACGAGAATTACAAAAACGATTGTGTTCTTGCTGGATAAGCTGTTCTTTTAATCCATCACTCTGTACTGTTACTACCGGCCCCGGTTTTGAATATAACAACAAGGGCGTTTGCATAATTGCCTATTGTTCGAAAATTGTCGAGTTGAATAAAAACATATTCCTTCAAGTAAACCATTGTTCCGACTTTCGCAGAATGCTCTGTATGTTTGCTTGCAATGAACGTACATTATTAATGTAACAAGAAACTTTTTTAGTTGCAGATTATATTGATGAGGAAATTGTACCAAAAGATGTAAATTACTGTACACTATCCTGCAGAAAACTATTTAATTCCAACATTGGTTATATTATTGAGTAAACAATTTGATCCAATAATAAACATACAACATTTTAGAAACTAAATCGGATACGGTACTTTACCAAGGTATTTTTGTACCAGACATCCCAAAAATAAAAACCACAATGTTCCATTGCAACCTGCAAAACATTGATCATTTATCTGAAGTCACGAACACTGGTGAAGAAATCAAGTGTGTGTTGATATTTATTCCAACATATCAATTTCAAATAAGCAATATTTTTCTCACAGCTATTTTGAAAAGGTAACTTTAGATTATTTAATCTAACGATTTTGTAATTTGTAAAATTTTATAGACAACACCCAAATGAAGTTGCTGTGGGTGGTGGATTAATAAATTTAATAAGCACTTCCTCTATGGAAAATGTGGAAAAGAATAGAGTCACTGAAGATGTATTATGTATAGTGTTTCAAAATGAAAAAGGTAGCGAGGCAAATTTCAATGCATATTCCGTTGTATTCTACAGCGGTACACCTGAGTTATTTGAAAGTGAACTTGTTAAAGTATGCCTTTTATACAAAATTATATATTTTACTTCAAACCAACTAATACAATACGACTTTAGTTGAAAGAAGCTGCAGTTCTTCGGAAACATGGAATAATATTTAGATTCAGTTGTATGCTTGCTTATTATAACAAAACTATCATAATTGAGAAACATTTTCCAAATTATCCCCTTCTAGGCTTTATGATCGATGTGCAAATTGGTTGGAGTTCGTTAACAGGTAATATTTATTTGACAGACAAAAACATATATTTTAAAATACAACATCAAACAGAACGGCATTTAACATTAACAAATTAATTAAAAGAACAATAATATACAAGTGGTCCGCGTAGAGACCAGGTCGAGAGCTTGCATGTCTTGGTGGTGGTCTTTGCGGGGTACTGTTTCGTTTAAGGTGTTAGTTGTGCTAGAGTTGAGGCTTTGTCGAGATCTCGTGTAGCCGATACTTTGCTCTTGAAGGGGCTAGTGGTGTTAAGTTTTCTGTTGAGACCTGGTGTAACCGCTATTTTGATTTTGAAGAAGCTAACGGTATTGGGGTCTTCGTACCATAAGTTTGCGCTTAATGCAGAAGCCGGGCTCTTGGAAAAGCCTGCTAAGATGGTTTGCCTTGGACTGTAAGCTACACTCGATCCCTAGATTCTTTCTTTAAGCAGATTTGATCAAACTAGAAGAGTGAACTCACTTTCCCGTGCAAATGCGTTTAGTTATATACCCGTTTTCAAGTGACTTGGTGCAGCAATGTAAGCAAACATTTATTACATGCGGGAAAATGTTAATAAAACGTTGCTTACATACTGTTGCACAATATTACAGCTCTTATAGACGGGGCAAATTTAATATTTAAGAAACGGAAGTGACCGTTGCATAGGAACGTATAATATAATTCTTCTTCTGCTCTTCATAGGTTAGGCTGTATTGCCTGTTTCTCATCGCCTCTTACGTCGTCCCCTGTCTCTTTTCCCTTATAGCATGTATTTTCTTGCTATAACTGGCAATCTTCGGGCTATCATTCGTTTTAGGTGTATAATATAATATAATTAAACGTGCATAATTGCTGCTATATTTATTTAAATTAATTCCATTGGACATCGTAGAATGCAGCTCAAAGATGGCTGAAGGTATAAAATAAGTGATTCATAACGTCTTTTAATCTACAAGAACGGGAATATGGTAAATTGTTAACACCTTTTTACTTGAATTCTGTCAGCTTATAGAGCTCAGAATGAGCTCCAATTTAGTTCGTGCCCCAACTTGCAAATTTTACCCTGACGCCCTCTATGAATTTTTGAAAATTTAAGTTTTAACGCCTATTTATTAAAAAACGAATCATCAGATTGGGATGAAATTTGATATAGAAAATGCCCTAAAGGTACACAATATTACCAGCTGCTAGAATTTTTAGAACTACTAAAACTGTGAAATGAAATAAATATCGAAGTTTTGACTTTTTCAAAAACATAAATTTTGTAGACTTATAGAGCTATAAAACAGCTACAATTAGGTTTGTGTTCCAGTCCGCTAACTTCTTTGTGACACTTTCTATGAATTTTTGAAAATCGAAAATTCCAACCCCGTTATTTAATAAACAGGGGCTAATAAAAATTTCTGTTTGGACTAAGTTGCTCATGAGTAATAGTAGAATAAATTTCATAACTTAATTTTTACATACGGCAGTATTTAGGAGGAGGGTTCCTTCTACGCAGTTTTTGGTGGACGAATTTGTCTTTTAGTGTTTGGGTTTCGTTCGGTTAGAATAGAGGGGTACTGTTGTGTAAGGTATAAGGACAAAAATGTAAATTCCGAAAAAAAAGTATTTTTTGATGCAGCACGTAGAGGGGTCGCACCGTAGAAAATCAAAAAAACCTGGAGAACCTAAAACTAGGAAGTTTAGGACGTGTATATGTATATGTCAATTCTTTAATTCTAGTTTTAATTTCATGGTCATATCAATAAAAATAAATAAATGCCAATTTTTAATTTTTGTGTTTATTTTTTAATTTTTATATTTATTTTTGAAATTTCTGGTGCCTAATCTTTCGCGCTATAATGATAACTAAACAATAGAGTAAAAATTAAATTTTGTGTTTTTCTTCTTGATGAAATACATTAATTACGTTTTAGAATAAAAACTAGCAACTTTTGTTCTGTGGTTTTTTCTTCACTGCTTCATCTAAAATTTAGCTCGCTCATTTTCTTAGAAATATTGTTAAACGGGTTGCAGGTTGCGAAGGAGTGCCGTTTCGTAAGTATTATATTGTGGTTTAGCTCAAGGCACATTATCAAAAACATGAAACTCTCACGATTATAATGTGTTATTGATTCGGCTATATCAGCAACTAGTTTTTTAGCATTCGGAACAAGAGGCGATTAAAAACGTGTGGGATCCAATTTGAATTTTTAGCAATGTTGTTATGAAGTCATATTGTTCTTGCTATGGTATGGGCGATTCTGTTAGTCAGAAGCATAGCAATAACAACTTTGTTCAATAATAACATTGCTAAAAATCGGAATTCCACCGATAATATGATTATTTTGTTCATACTGGATAGGCCATAATTAATAACGGATTTTTACCTTCCTATCCTAATTTTCGAATTCGCAATTTTGATGCAAATGCATGACGGAGAACTCATAAATTGTGATTTTAAATAATGTCTAATCTAACGCCTTCCATATTTTCTAGCTTCAAAACGGCTTTTGACAATTTTATTTTATTTATTTTAATCATACTGGATAGGCCACAATTAATAAAGAATTTTTACCTTCCTATACTTACAGTATTTGTTGATTTTTGGAATTCACAATTCTGGCGAAAATACATGATGAGGAACCCGTAAATTTTGTTTAATCTATCGCTTTCCATAGTTTCTAGCTGCAAAACGATTTCTTGACAATTTTGTTTTATTCATACTGAATAGGCCATAATTAATAACGGATTTTTACCTTGCTTTACTTACAGTATTTATTGATTCCATGATAATTTTCGAATTTGCAATTTTGACGGAAATACATGATGGAGAATTTTTTAAAATGTCTAATCTAAACTCTTTCCATAGTTTCTAGCTTTAACGCTTTATTACTTAAAAACGAGTTTACAAATCAGCATAAACTTTGAATATTATTATAGCTTTAGGGGAGCACATGCTACTATGTACGAAACTTTTTCAGAAAATTATAACTTTGAAGTGAAAAACATGTATTTAAAATTAGGGAAATTAAAAAATTGCTAAAAAATTGGCCGAACGGTTTTTTACATTAGTAGAGCTAGGCAGGAGCTACAATTTGGTTGGTGTCTCAGTCTGAAAATGGTTGTTGCAACACCTCTAAAAGCGCCAAATAGTGATGTAATGAAGACTGGTGTTTGTAATCTATTTAATTGTTTTCATCCCCAAACTTTGACAATCTCAGGGCTCCTTGTAAATTTTATCAACAGATGGCGCAACTGTAAATGTCAATTTTAGGTCAAGTAAGAAGTTTTTTTATTTATTCATTACCACGTTAATAGTCTAAGCTTAAAATGTCAAAATACTGTTGTTTGTGGGGCCTATCAAAGGGCAATTACAAAAATTTATCATTATTGTAGAAATTTTAAAAGGAAAATTCTCAAAAATGGTTTTATTTGTATAATAAGCATTTTAATGACACCATTCAAATTCATAAAAGACGGGTACTCTTTACTAAAAGAAATTTGTTCCGTCAGCATTCTTATATGATAAAACTTTTTTTTTTAACCCTTCACTAGTGGCGCCCTATATTTTAACACAACTGGTGGCGCCTGGCCTGAGAGTCCCGGAAATGCAAAAATTACTTACGCTTCCGTCGATTTTTTGCAAGTCATATTTCTAATGCTTTATCAAACAGTGACCTATATTGTATATAAAAAACCTAATTTTGTTGAAATATTTCTCTTACATTCAAATCTATGACGAACTTTCCTTAAATATTACATTTTTTAACGAAATAAATAGAAACCAAAGAAAAATTTATTAAACGAAGAAGAACGGTTACAAAATCAATTACATCTGATAAAACAATAACAAAATCTTTCAATCATGCGGGTTTTGAAATTTAGCCAAACAGTTGACACATATAATTTTGGAATGTTCCAAGCACAAAAATTTTTGGCACGTAGAACAGTAATATCTTGTCTTACGTTCTTTGGGACATTGCGTACATCGTTTTCTACTCCCTGGCTGGATATCTGGTTCTGCAAGATTTCCAGGAACCGTTCTGGCCACTTCTTGGCGTCTTTGTTGAATTTCTCTTGGGACATTTGTTGCCAAGGAACGACGTTTTAGATGATCGTCCACCAACGACACGGCGATGCTTCTCAGGAACTTTCGTCTTAGCAGTTTTGAATTAGGATTATTGGCAGTATGTATCACTTGTGAATTAATCCCGGCAACATTCATGAGGGCATAAAATAGTACCATTGGCCAACGTCTTGTTTTACGAGCAACATCGTAGTTTGACGATAAAAAGTCTACAGTATCGACTCCACCCTTAGTTGAGTTGTAGAAAGTGATAATCTCAGGTTTATTTTTGTCTCCTGATGATGGATCAATGTTGCCATCATGATGAAGGCTGGAGGCTACAAGGACGTTTTTGCCTTTTTTCGGAACGTACGAAACCAAAGTGACATTTGCTTGATATCCGAAAATGCTGGATGCGACTGTTCTGCCTTTTATGTTCAAGAACTCATTCGGAAGTTCTCTTTTATTCTTTCTAATAGTACCAACGTATGTCAGTTTGTGATCACGCAATAAAACTTCAATCAAATTGAAACTTGTAAACCAGTTATCACAAGTGAGATTTCGTCCTGTTCCTGATATGGGCTGAATTAGCCGTTGGACTATACTTGCAGCGTCATTTTTTAATTGGAACTCTCCTTCCGGTTGTTGCCCAACGTAAACTTCTAAATTTTGGGTGTAGAACATTTTTGAATCCACCAGCGAAAACACTTTTATTCCATATTTATTAGGTTTATTAGGAATGTATTGTCTGAAACCGCATCTGCCTCTGAAGCCCAGCAACATTTCATCAATTGTTGTAAACTCACTCACAGTGTAGTTTCTTTTACAATTGTTCACGAACATTTGAAACAACGACCTGATCGGGGCCAATTTATCAGTGGCTTTTCGAACATCTCGAGTAGCCAAATCATCAAACCGTACTGATCTCAAAAGAAACAGGAACCTTTGTTGTGACATAGTGAGCCAAAAAATTTCGACGCCACATCCCTTCCGGTCCCATAGATCTTCAAAATTGAGACGACTACTTTTCAAAATTCCAGCCATGTATAGCAATCCAAGCAGCGCTCTGATTTCCGTTTTATCAGTTGGGAGAGCTGATCTTTCTCGTGTAAACTTTCCTGCTATAGACGTAATGAATTTATTGGTCTCATCGACAATAATATCGATTACGGCATCAGTAAAAAAAAGTTTCCAACACTCAATTGGGGTTTTAGCCAATTTAGCGATCGGTCTCACCCCAGGAAGATGAAGGACTTTATTCTCCGATCGGGTACGTACATTCTTTGGCGGCACATACTTTTTCCAGGTAGTTACACCATCTTTGGCAATGAAAACAGGTACTCTTTTAGAACTGGCAACTGGTGGTTCATCTTCCACTTCGTCTCCACTTTGTTCGGTATCAGTAATTTCCTCCCTAACCTCAACTACATCTTCTTCATGTTCTGACTCATCGCTAAACACTTCATCTTCAGATTCTACTTCCTGCAGCAAACGCAAAAGTCTTGCTTGCTCTTTTTCGTAATCCATAATTTATAATTTCAACTAAAATAAGATACATAGACCTGTAATCTTTCAATTCACCCAAGAATTTATTTCCAATACTTACATTTTATGAAGTAAAGCAGAAATTATTATTTACGAAAAGAAAATTAACATGTAACGTAAAAGGTGGCGCCGGGCCTGTCAGGCCGTTGCAAGGAATAACACGATTTTTAGAGATCCCGTGTAAATACGCACTACAGCACATGCATCAGAAGCCAAAGCTAGGAAGGTACTGAGGGACCTAAAGTGCAACCTCAAATCACTCCCAAATAAATAGCAAAATCAAGTGCGCTCGGGCCTCTCAGGCCGCGCGCCACTAGTGAAGGGTTAAGAATTATGAGGTGTCCGCTAGCACGACTCCATGATTCTCATCCCACCTCCTTACCCGGGCTCAGCGCATTTAGCGCTGTTCACCGGTCTAACATGCCCCACCCCGAAAGACATGCAACCCAACATACACACCACACACACCGTCCTACTGCCGTTGGGAGTCTAGTTCTAGAGGTTGGGACTCTAACCACTAGACCACCCGCTGGCCCTATATGATAAAACTAATTTATAAATAAATTTCAGAATGCAGATAAAAACTAATGCTTTGTACCAAGTTGTTTACGCAGTTATCGGAAGTAACATGTTAGATTTTTAAGTAACGAGACCAGTAGCGCATTACTTTGGAACATTTACTGTAAACTAACGGTAACGAATTACAAATTTCGTGTAATGGCAACGCAAACTTTCGTTGCTTTTTTAGTTACAGTAGAACCTGTAAATGTTACCACCCGTTTATTGTGGCGACTTGTTTCTGCAATATTGTTGGTTGTTGGTATTTTGTGGAGTTTAGTATTATTATACCCCCTTTCCAACTAAAAACCAACACAAAAATAGCTACAATAATCTAGAAACATTACGTAAAAATGCGGTATATGTGTTTCACTTACTTGCGTATTTCATCAATAAAAGTAAAAACGAAATTAACTTATTAGCCTAACCTTAGTAAACAAGTGTTGTACACAGAATAAGGTTCAAAAAGTGTAGTGTATCAAGTAGTGATCAAAGACTTATCAAACGGCGCCAAATTTGAATAATTGCTTAAATTTGAATAATTGCTTAAATTTGAAGTTTTAAGAGCGCCATCTATGTGCAAATCTTATAAAGAGTCCCGAGATTGTTAAACTCTTAGGATGAATGTTTTATATAGACAAATCGTGGGAGTTGCAACACCATACTCTTCCTTACATCACTTGCCAAATACATTACTAAAACACACTTTTTTTTGTTCATAGCCAACCATAATAAGAATGTGTTTGGATCGCACGATACTTTCAGGCATTGATGTGAATCGAAAAGAATATCGTTTTCGTAACGTTTTAGTTATGTAGCCAACAAAAATAACGTTCCTGTTACCTTAAATATTCAGCGTTACGTTTCCGTTACGTTACCCGTATTTTCCGGTAAATATCGTTTAAACAGTTACGTTTTGAATACTCCCATGCCAATAAGAGATTGAAATTTACATCTACATGCGGTACTAAGAGATCTGAAACAGGAGCTCTTGTGCACTTCTGAGCTCCTGGCTCTGTCGCCACCTGTCGTGCTGTATTTGGTCTGCGGGCTGCCAGCTAGGAGTGTGACTGAGAGAGCAGGAACTACAAAAATACAGTGACAATGTAAACATGAAACATGAAAATAACGTATCGGTATCGATGAGTTTGATTAAATATTGCATGGATACTAAAATTAAATAACAGTATCATACCGATTATCGAAAAATCAATAACATTATTTTAACGAAACAAAGAAAGGTAACGCCCCAGCGGCGATTTGAACTTGCGATATCCTGTGCAATAGGCTGTCGTGCTGTACCTGTGTTTAGCTACGGTAACTTCGACTAGTAAACCGCATGGAAGAAAAGTAAGAACTCTTCCTACGGTTAATTGCTAGAAATACTTTGATTGAGGAGTTATCAAAAATATGCAAAAAATTAGAAATACATTTTTTAACTAGAGCTTATTGATAGGCGTAGTTAAAATCACGGAACTTACAGAAAATACGTTGGTGATATTAAAAAATATGGTTTGTGTTCTTCATGTGTAAAACCGTTTAAAATTCTTTGTTATCCTAATAACAAATTCCAAATACCAAATCTTATAAATTCGGTAAGGGTTTCCGGAAATATAAAGAAACGAACGCACCCACTCTCGGACAGCTTTTTTTTTAAACCTTTTTTGGGTTTCTTAGACCACAAAACGCGTATTTTCGTTAAAATTCTTAATTCAAAAATTTTAATAAAATCACAATTTTGAAATGTGGGAAAGCAAAAGCATTCGAATGAAAATTTAAAATTTACACTTCTCACAGAGTAACGGAAAATACCGAAAAAATACCATATTTCCAGACAAAAATATCGTTTTCGTGTTCGTTTTCAGTACAACTGGTATTTTTAATAACGTTATCGTTTCCGTTAACGTTCCTCGGAAATGTCGTTCGTTTTTGTCATTTCGCTTCCGGTACTATTTCGGATCACATTTCTGGTTTTAGGGAATTTTGCATGTAATAGAAAAATCACAAGTTTGAATTCCCCATTTTATTACACTATTAACATCATTACCTTTACTATCATGTTATATTTAGACGGGTACAAAGTGATCGTGGTAGTTAAAGATTTCATAATAGTAAATAACCTGCATGTTTCGTTTTTAATTGCAGATACTGAAACAGAAGGCCCATCTAAGCCCAAAAAATGTAAAGTTGGTATTCCAAAAAGTTGGCATAACGATTCATTAGTTTTAGTACTGATCACCTGGGGAAAGAAGCTTTGAGCTGTGGCTGTCATTGAAACCTGAAATTTTGCTGTACTGATGTTTACTAAATTTTGTATTTGTGTATATTCATATTTAATGAACATTTTATAAATCTTTGTGTCTAATGTGAATACAATTTATTTATGAATAATAGTTATTTAAGTATCAAGGAATGTAAGGACGTAATAACATCCGAGGTAGGCGAATACGAGCTGAGGCGGAGCCGAAGCTTGTCGCCTGCCGAGGAAGTTAATAGTCGATACATTCCGTGTTACTTATTAAATTTTTATGTACTCAAACAAAAAGGTATTATTTATTTTTTCTCATTTCATTGGGAGGTCAATGACTATTTGGGTAAAATTCATATTACACAAGCTAAAAGAGGATAGAAGTATCTGCGTATTAAAAACTTCAGGGTCACGGACCCAGCACTTCCGAGAATCATGCTATCAGCTGTCCGTGGTAAGCGCATGCCAATAGCCGCCTAATTTGCGTGATTCGCACGTACACGACGTAGTAGTGTGAAAACAGTTGTTGATTGTGTAATCATAATTTAGTGGTGTTGTACGATGTCCGTGCAAAATAATTTTGGATTGTGAATGCCATGTAATAAAATGCTTTCACTCGTTTCTACTGCGGCGATGGTAATTTGCGCAGAAATTTTACTTGCTCTTTAATCTGATACGTAAGTAGCGCCGAAGACTTTTGTAACTTTAGTAATCCCTAACGTAGTTTGCGCCGACTGCTGAAGATTAGCGATAAGCATCGTTATCAACCCTTAATGACATAGACCAATTCACATTTCTAAAATTTTAGAAACTGTGTAAAAGGGGGGTTAAAACTGATAACAAATCATAATGTTTATTATAAAACATAACTTAGTAGGTGTTTGTAAGCAGCCTCATTAGCACAAAAATGGAAGCTATCACAAGTAACCGTGGAGTACAATTGCTCGTTATAGATTCCTTTAAGTTTAGAAAAGTGAGTGTTTTAAAAAGTGGTGAGACTGTTTGGCGCTGTACGAAGAAATCCTGCACAGCATCCCTGTATACATTAGGAATGGAAAACATAATTTCTAGACGCAAGCAAGAACACAATCATGCTGCTGATATAAAGGCGCTACACAAACAGGTAATTATTATTTAATAATACGAAATCAGTAAATTTTTTATATTTTTATATAGCTACAATTTTGCCGTTTATACAGTTTGGTTGTCACGGTCATTTACAAAAAAATAATTAAATTCATCGTCAGATGTATTTTGTCAACTGTTTAAAATATAAGCTAAAAATTAACCAAATATTGTATGCAATTACTTTAATTGTATGACAATATTGAGCCACAATTTTGTTATTACATCTAAAAACTAGATTGTAATATTTTTTATTCTTAATTGTAATTATAACTTACTTTTGATATTAATTGTCTCAAAAAACATTTTATTATGTCAAATGCATGTCTTTTTTGTATAACGTGTAATATTATAATATTTTCTATTGTTAATTCTAATTATAACTTACTTTTCACTTTTGTTTTTTAATATACCCATATTTTATTTTTTGAATCTTTGTTTTATTTGAAATTATCAATATATTAATTATGTGAGAGGCTTACGCAGGTATAGTTCGGCGCAAATTACGCCAGCCCTTCTACCGTCTCCTATTTTGTGACAATTCATTGTGTGATATTGACTGCAAATATTTAAGAACTAAAATTCAAACACATTTTTTAATCGTATACCACATTTAAATTTTTGTGCATTAGTACACGCTGGCAATGTGGGTATCAATTTACAATAATTTTATTAGAGAGTGCTTATGCTAATGAAAATGTTGGTAAAAATAGATCATTTTTCCAACGTAAAGAATGGGTTTGAAATGTAAGGTTACCTAAAAATTGGGTAAGAACAATTTCTTAAAAAAAAATACTTTAAAATGCCTCCCAGTACAGTACACCACGAGCCGCCATTTTATGTCGATATGCCAAGTTATGTTTGAGTAAATAGGCATCAAAGCCTAGCTATGTAACTACCAGAAAGTAAATAGAAGTTACAAATAACGCAGTGCAACTATAAAGCATTTACTTGAATGGGAATCTTCTTTTGCATTTTTTCAAGCTAGTTTTCTGACATTGAGTAATACCTTTATTTGATCATTCATAGCCGTTTCGTAGATTTGTGAGGTTTGTAATGTTAATGACCTAACAACAACAAAACTAAATTGTTTTCGATGTGAGAATGAAGTGCTCTTTGTTTTTTTGTAACTTGTTTAACCGACTATTATTGCCGCCTATTTTTTACTGGTCAGATTTTAGATGTGCTTTTCAGATAAATAGACACAGGAACCGAAGCCAAGGTTAATAATTGGTAGAACTCCGAAAGCGCGTCTCTTATACAAGAAATGAGAAAATTATTAGAAAATTGACTTGCTGTCAGGGTAGTTTATGAAAAATAGGTTGGAATGAGAAAACTTTCCGACTATAAGATTGAAGATACTTCAAGCAGCAACACCGCACTAGTTCAGTTCCTGTTAAAATGGAAACTAGAAATTTGTATATTCATGTAGGTCATGAGATTTGATCTTAACTTTCTCAGCCATTGCAGTTTTGTTCTCCATTGGTGAAGGTCTATCCAAGGTGTAATTGGAAATAAAATTTGGTATGTATTGCTTTATTAAAAAAACATATTAAGTCAACAGAGGTATCTATAATTGGATGTTTACTAAGCAATATGAATTTAAAATTTATAAAACCGGTTTGTCAGATAAAATTGGCTAAGTTTAAAACACTCCACAAAGAAAACAAACATAAGTAGTATTGAGAAGTCTGACGCGTAAGAAACTATAAATTGTATGAATTACCAATTACAATAACTTTAACGGTTTTAATTTTTGTAAAACATTCATGACAAAGTTCAGTGAAAAAACGTCATCTTAACCTACCTTAACTTCGGTCACGGTCAGTGTTCTTGTGTAATCCGTCCGTGCATTGTTTACAAATATAATATACCTAATGTTTGTGAACTTCCGTCAGAGTCACCAAGTAGAGCGACGCGAAATCAAAGATAAAATTAACAATCATAACATCATAAATAGATTTTGGGACATTTTAATCAGAAATTTTAACAAGAACAAAAAATGATCTTAAGTTCGGGGTGCAAGATAAGTTAAAATATTTGAATCAAGTAAGTAATAATATTAATAGAACTAATAATCCCTTTCTTTTTTGACTATACACTATTCTATAAGAATAGTCACGTGGGTGACCTACAAATTAACAGGTCACAATTAACCCAAAAAGAAACTTAATTATGGCATAAAAATGCTTTTCCAATAAATACTTTCCCGGAATCTGCTTTCGGCTCTACACGAATCTGCTTCTTGACCCCAACTCCAAATCCTAACAGATTCGCAACCAGCACGACCCAGAATTTTTTGAGAACTGCTGTGTCCGAGAGCCTGACATCAGCTGCATTACCACAGCGCAAATCATCCGGCTGCATTAGATGGTGATTACATTCAGTGGCGAAACTACCATGGGGCAGAGCTGACAACGGCTCCCGGGCCCGAGTACTTAAGGGGCTCTGCCACGAGCCACAAGTTTTTATTTTTTCTCTCTATTACCAAAGTTCTTTCAAAAAATTTTTGATTTTCGACAGTCTATTTTTATATTCAACAAAATACATTTAAAATTCCATGTAAGTAAGTATGTACTTATAAAATGAAAAATACCGAAGTGAGATTATATTTAGTAATAACACAACACCCACACTTTTTGGTACCGCTCAGATACATTAACTTCAGAAAATTTAAGATTTGCTTATTTTAATTAGACACGGCGTTAATGTATTTATTTTCATTTACTAGACTGGAAATAATTTTTTTTCTATTAAAGAAATTGTTCTTATTATCAATTACTTTATTATTGAAGTTTTTTTGAGGATGGGGCCAGGGCCCTTCAGGTATCTTGCCCTCGGGTCCAAAATTTGAAGTTACGTCACTGATTATATAGTGTGGTGTTGCAACTCCTACCATTTGTCTATATAAAAAATTCATTCGAAAAGTCTGACAATCTCGGGACTCTTTATAAGATTTGCGCATAGATGGCGCTCTTAAAACTTCCAATTTAAGGTATATTTCAAATTTGGCGTGGTTTGATAATTATTTATATCACTACTTGACCATTTTTGACACCTATTCTGTATACAACACTTATTTACTAAGGTTAAGTTAATAAGTTACTTTCGTTTTTACTTTTATTAGGGAAATATGCAAGTAAGTGAAACATTTATTCTGCATTTTTTCGTAATGTTTATAGTTTATTGTAGTTATTTTTGTGGGGGGTTTTAGTTGAAAAAAAGGTATAATGATACTAAAAACCAAATAATACCAACAACCAACAACATTGGACAAACAAGTCGCCACAATAAGCTCGTTTTATAGTGCAAAAGCAAACTGTATTCGTAACAGAAGTAGTCAGTAGAATAATAGAACTCGTTACTACTACGAAATGTAAGCGTTCTTCCAGTCACTTCATAAACTTAACTTGGAACAAAGCATAATTTTACTACAAACCATTTATTTACTGATTATACATATAACTAGCAATTATAGGTAAGCAAAATAGGCAAATTCACCTTGGGAATAGCAAATAATGATAAATCTTTGTTTTTGCCTTTTGATAAGCCGCGCAAACAACAGTGTTTTGGCATTTTTGCCTGGAATATTACCGTGGTATTAAATGAATAACAACATTTCTTACTTTTCAAATTTATTTAAAAAAAAATTGACTTGTACAGTTGCGCCATCTGTTGATAACATTTACAAGAAGCCCTGAGATTGTCAAGGGTTGGAGATGAAAACAATTGAATAGAGTGCAAACACCAGTCTTCATTACATGACTGTTACGATCCTGACAGTAAACGTCTGCCATTGGTTATTTTATCACAATGCGAGTGGAATGAATATCCCTAGACATTTGTCTATCCATAAAAGGTTTTACACTTTCCAATCTTTCTATGCTACTCGAAATAGATAAGCTGTTAATAACAACTACAGGTGTTGGCCTTTAAAAATTTCTATGTGTGCCAAAAGTTCAATGCGTCATGGTGGTATTAGGATTGAAGGGGGAGCTAGAAGATGCGGAAAATTTCTCTTCATTAAACGGGGATTTTATTATCAGACTAGCAGGCGTGAGGCACAACTTGCCGCACACTCTTTACATATAAACGTGTCCTTTTATATGATGCTGTTTACAAGGTGTATACAAACAGCAATGCAGTATAATAAAAATTAATATACCGGGTGTAACAGGATTGTGGTAGACTCCACATATTTATTTTATTTGCTAATTAATCGAATGAAAGTTTGAAGACGTTTAAGTAATTAACCACAAGAACGCGTTACGCAAGGTATAAGTGCCTAAAATGATATTTCTGGTTTAACCGGAAGTGATATCAACTACTTTATCTTAAAACGAACACCGTGTATATTTTTAGAATAACCAATTCTTATATAAATTCTGAATTTAACGATATTATCACACATGGCTCAGTCCATCTTGATAATCCTTTGTTTCTTTCAGCTTGGATTAGGAAAAACATGTTGTTTTAGAAACTAATTTATTCAAAACCGACAGAAGAATGGTAATAAAATAAATATTTCAAAATAATAAAAAACGAAAGCTGCCTAATATCAGCCATTAACGTATATGCACAATCTTTTGGTTCTTTAAATTATTTATCGCATAACATTATTGAATTATTAGTGAGTATCTGTATATAAAATACTTAATCACTTTAACAATATCTATTTATTTAAACCTTATACGTATTTCGGCATGTTTACATGCCATTGTCAAAGGTTATATGAAAGTAAACAGTTAGTGTATAGCAATAGAACTTTTTTACGTATCTTATATTGCTATAACTACAATAACTGTTTACTTTCATATAACCTTTGATAATGGCATGTAAACATGCCGAAATACGTATAAGGTTTAAATAAATAGATATTGTTAAAGTGATTAAGTATTTTATATACAGATACTCATTAAATATGGACTTTAACGAAGTAAAGCTGGAATTAATAAATTATTGAATTATTGCTATTGCTACTGTAACTCTGTTTTGCAGATCTATTGTTAATGGCGGCTGTCAATAAACAATACATTTCGGATGAGAAAACGAAGAACTCCAATGCAGTGGTGTTAGGTCTCGTGACCTAGTTGGCGACATATTTGGTTTATTAGTTTCTATGCAGCAATTGCCAAATCAGTTATTTAGATAATCAGTAACAATTCTTAAATAGTGTGTTGGCGCACCATACTGTTGATATTACGTTGGTTTAGGTTAATCAACGGCAATTGCTCCAACACTTCTTACACTTGATTTTGAAGAAATTCTAGATACCGCTGTCCTAGTTAAGTCAGTTAAGTCACTTTTAGAAAGTACAAGTGGTCTAACACTTATTACGCCCCTATTTAATTCTGAAATAGCTAGAGAAAAAAAATGTTAATAAATGTTTATTGGCAGCGTTTGACCTACCTTTCTGCGCACTTGGAAAAAAAATATATAACCAATGCTGTAAGCGCCGTGACGCGTAGTAGTTTTTGTGCTCATCTGATAGAGAATTTTTTCTCTTTTTAACGATATGAAACTTGTATTTCCTTAAATAACAGAATTCTCGAGAAAACGGCAAAAAACAATTTTATATAAGCAGGCCCTGAATTCAAACAACAGCCTACCACAATTGCCGCAATCTACTTTAAAATTTATTTATTATTTCTTAACAATCAAAAACAAAACAAGAACAAAATACGACAGTGCTAGGCTGTTGTTTGAACTCAGGGCCTACTAATATGAAAAGGTTTTCTGCGTTTTCTCGAAAATTTTGTTATGCAATGGTATACAAGTTTTATGCTATTGAAAAGAGAAGAAAAATCTCCATCGAATTAATGCAAAAAATAGGTAGCTTGATATTTAAAAAGTGACGATCGCCTCATGGCGCTTGCAAAATTATGCATGTTACTTGTTTATGAAAGCTGTTACCTATATGTATTTAATTCTTGTTTAGGATTCCCCTGATTAATATGTATACTAGCTGAACACGTGTGATATCTATGGCCCCACGCTTTTTTGATATTTTTTTTTAAACATAATTGGCAAATTTATTAAAGGAGATATAATGGTATAATGAATATGTTTATGTATTAACAGTATAAGGTAATTCTCGTGTCTTCGATGAGGTTAGCCTATGTTACGTTTACTTAAATATCGCAGTGCCGTCCGCTCAGTTTGCATGGTTTTTTCACGGATATTGTTTTCGTAATGACAACCATCAGCAGATTATGCCAATAATACAAACAAATAGTGGAAATCCAGTTTTCTTATTTGGTTTGAAAACTGTAATTAGCCGATACATATCAATACATACGAATATGCTTCCTATACATATTTAATATGATAATAAAATACAATAGGCTTCGAATATTGAGGGCTCCTTGTCGCGAAATGGTGAGACAGGTGGAAGTGATCTGGAATAGATTGTTTCATATTCTATAAATCAATACTTCCCTACTTAATTGTTTTTCAAAGAAACCAAGTATTGACAGCTTAATACGCAGTCAATGCACCTGCTACGAGCACGTTTGAAAGTTTTGCCCAGAAATAACGCAAAATATCATGTGTACAACGAAACGTTTTACTGAAAAAAGTAAAGAAAAGCTGAGGTAATTTTAAAAATCTTTAAAATAGGATATAATTAAGGATAGTCAACGTACATAGAGTAACGCAGTGGCGGTTTCTCCATTGGGTCAAATGATCATTGACCTCCCAATAAAATAAGAAAAAATAAATAATTACTTTTTGTTTGAGTACGTAACATGCAATATAATAGTTAAAAAATACTTTATACTTTTGTATGAGATTTCTATGCCAAAACGTTTATTAAAGAGCTGCCGCAGAATCCGAAAACGTTTGAATGTTTGAGTGTTTCGCGCGCATTAAACGAATCTATGCGAGGGTCATTTGGCTGTCAGTCCTCAATTCAGCAATACGCCTCAGAATAAAGCCGCCGGCTTAAAAGGCCTTCAAATGAATAAGAGTGGAATAGAAAGCTCGTTGCGGTAAAATTCATATTACACAAGCTAAAAGAGGATAGAAGTATCTGCGTATTAACGAGTTCAAGGTCACGAACCCACAACTTACGAAAATTATGCTGTCAGATGTCCATGATAAGCGCATGCCAACAGCCGCCTAATTTGCGGGATTCGCACGTACACGACGTAATAGTGAGAAAACAGTTGTTGGTTGTGTAATCATAATTCAGTGGTGTTGTACGATGTCCGTGCAAAATAATTTTGGATTGTGAATGCCATGTAAGAAAATGATTTAACTTGTTTCTACTGTCTGCTATTTTGTGATAGGTAATTCATTGTGATATTGACATCAAACATTTAAAAACTAAAATTTAAACACATTTTTCATCGATAAACCACATGAAAAATTTTGTGCATTTTGACACACTGGTAATGTGGGTATCAATTTACAATAATTTTATTAAAGAGTGCTTATCGAAATCCTATTAAAGATTTCAATGAGAATGTTGGTAAAAATAGATCATTTGGCCAACGTAAAGGATGGGCTTGAAATATAAGGCTACCTAAACTTGGGTAAGAACAATATTTTACCAAAAAAATACTTTAAAATGCCTCCCAGTACACCACACCACGAGCCGCCACTGCAATCTACACTAAACAGGAAAGTATGCTTAGTGTAGATTGAGTTGAAACTTCTCATAAAATGTTGTCTACTCTATTGATACTATGCTTTCTCAAAAGGACGTTAATCCAATTCGTTAGAAGACCCGTAATGTCACACGATTGATACAGTTGAGATCACAGAAAATCCCAATAGGATATTCACCAACTTCAACACAATAAACATTCCGACTATAAAAAGTATACATGGTGTTGTTATTGTCGAAATTCCACTGCGGATGCCATATGTTGTTTATCAGCTAATATTTTCAACTTATTTAAAAATAACCTTACAAGATGTGATTTACATATATTCATTTTTTTTAAATGACCAGCTTGACATATGAATATGTAAGCGATTGCAATGTTGTTTTCAACACTCTGTCTTTAAATAGAAATACTGGTATCTCATAATGACCGCACAAGTTTCTACTGTCCTCTACTTTCAGTAGGTATAGAGAAGTATTGATTTCATAAAAGTTTTTGAAATCGAGATTTTGACGGAAATACGCGTTTTGAACCTCCAGAGGTCCAAAACGGTGTTTTTTAATGTCTGTCTGTGGGTGGGTGGGTATGTATTTATGTATGTGGGTATGTGGGTGTGTGGTTTATCATAACTATCGAACGGATGGTCGGATTTTGATGAGTTTTGAAACCTGGGGTTATACCAAAAATTCATCGACAAAATAAGTATTTAAAAAAAATCGATTCCGGAAGAGGAAGTTTATTTGGTAGCATTTTTTTCCTAAGCCAAATTTTATAAATATACAAAGGGGAATCCAACAGAAAACTTTAAAGCAAATTTAACGTTTTTTTTCTCAACTTTATAGCTTTCAAATGGCGACCGGCTACAAAGTTGTGCAAATTTTGATTTTAGCGCCTTGTTACTCAAAAACAGGATGACAAATCGCATTTTATGGTGATTGTCCTATAGAGACACAATGTCACTTTGCACAAAAATTTAAGAAAATTTAAAAGCTATAAAGTTACAATTTCCAAAATTTCGGAAACCTTCAAAGAAATATTGCTCAAAAACTGACGACGCAATTTTTTTTTTATTTTTGTAAGTTTTCAGAGCTAAGAAAGAGCTACAATTTGTGTTCCAGATCGCAATTTTCTCTCTTCTACAGAGTGGCTAGGAAAACCCCGGCCACGTTTCTTGCGGCGGCCAAGAGATGGCGCTTTAGTAAAGAAAAATTAAATGAAAATACTGGCAACAACGCAGAATCCAAGACGTTTTAGTTGTTTCGATTTAATAACTAAAACGTTTTGGATTCTGCGTTCTTGCCAGTATTTTCATTTAATTTTTCTTTACTAAAGCGCCATCTCTTTACCGCCGCAAGAAAAGTGGCCGGGGTTTTTCTTGCCACTCAGTATAGATTTTTGAAAATTTTAGTATTGACGCTTATTTACTCAAAAACGAGGTACGAGGTTGGCATGAAATACGATATAAAAAATTCTCCAGGGGTACACTATGTTACAAGGTGCTAGAGTTTTGAAAACTAATAAAGCTGTAAAATGAAAAAATATCAAAATTTTGACTTCTTGAAAAACATACTGCTAGCATCAGCTACAATTTAGTTCGTGTCCCAGTTCGCTATCTTCTTCATGACAGCCTTTATGAATTTAATAAACGGGGCCAATAAAAAATTTTGTTTATGCTAAATAGTTCATGTAGAGTTCGCAACTCAATATTTACATAAGGCAATATTTGGGGGGTAATTTTTCCCTCCCACCTAATTGTTGGTGCACAAATAAGTCTTTTTGTTTTTGAGTTTTTTAAATTTCTTTACCCTGCTCTTCTCTACTCCTTTCCCCTTCTTCTCCTCTCTCTCTTTTTTCTCTCTTTCTCCCCTCTCTCTCCCTTCCCCCTTCTCCCTCTCGTTATTTCTCACTCTCACCCTTCTTTCTTTCCTCTTTCCCTTTGCCCTCCTCTTCCCCTCCTCTTTCCCTCTCCCTCTTCTAAGTAAAAGTTTTTTTTTACTATTATTTTTATGTGTATAAGCTTCAGTATCATGTAGTAAGTTCTTATATTATGACTATTATACCGCTATGCTCTCGGTACAGTGGTAAAAGTAGAGAAATGTTATTGTAGGCAATGTTGAAGCTTAACACATTATTAATAGATACCTACTTTTAAATATATTCTTCTTCTTCTTGTTATAAGCCAATGGCCTGCTTAATACCCGCAACTATTGCGGATTCTGTGAGCCTTTTTTGCACGTATGCCGGGCAGGAGGCTGTCCTTACCCGTCGAAAAGAGAAGAAGTTCCACTAAATAGTTTACGTTTGCCAAATATGTTAGTATGGCAACCGGGACCGACGGCTTAACGTGCCCTCCAAAGCACGATTGGTTGCAGAGATACCCCTATATTGGTCACCTATCCGAATGGGGACAAATATATGATAAAGTAATAATATCTAAAGTATAGTCTAGGCGAAGTGCTTCGCTCATTTTATAAATATACCCCGGTAGGCAGGGCCATACCATTAAAACATCAAATAATAAAAACCATTTGTTTTAAAAATTTATTTCATGTCAAATTAATAAAAACGCATAAAGCCCACTGCTATCCGAGATTTAACAAACACGTTAAGGCCATTTCTATTAAAAATGTCTTAAGGAGTAAACCCTGGCGAATAATAACATGTTAATCTAACTGAGGGTAGTGTAATGTGCCTAAAAATTAATAATCAATGAAAATTAAAAGTAATACAGGTTAATATCTACATAGCAAATAAGGTGTAAAGCAAGAATTCAACAAACACAATCTAATAAAGATCTGAAATATGTAAATTTAAAATAGTGTAAAAAAAGATTACTTTAGTGTGCACTGGATTACTAATTTAAATACTATTACCATATAATTTAATCAGCAGTAGGGGAATTCCGCATGTAGATTAGACGGTTCCTCAGGTCAAACACCACTGAACTGCGGACAAAGGCCTCCAGGTAGTTTAGACTTCTTGTACCAAGAAGAATTGTCCAGAAAATATACTCACAGTCGGCAGTCAACATTTGGTTTCACGTCGCGTGAAAATCGCAATCATAGCGAAAACGAGCTATTAATTAATGTGTGTAATTATGCGTGAATAGAATATTTCTTTTTAGTTTTGTTTTTCAATTTTTAATTTCAAAATAGCTAGTGATTTCTTAAATATTGTTTGTCTGAAGGTATCAGAAAAGGTGCAAACATCTAGGTAAGTCGATCCGCAATTTCCAAATAGGATTAAAGGGGGTTTGACTATTTAGTACGTTATTTAAAAAAAATATATTATAGAAACGTTTTTGCTTTCAAAGAAAGCATAATTTTTTATTACAGCTTTCTCCTGTTTTTATTTATTTTTTCTTGCCCGTTTGTTTAAACCGCACAGTTAATATTTTCTAATATTATGCACAGTTTGGTATCAAACCCTAGTTTTGTGGCTGTTAGGGGGTCATCGTTTTAATGTGCGCTTTTCTCAGCATTTTTGTCCGCCAAATAAAAAGCTTTTGGGCTTTTACTTGTTGGGTACTTTTCATGCTGAAAAATTAAAAAAATTTACAATGTTTCTTGAAAATTAGAAATGCCATTCAAATATGTGTTTAAATTTAAAAAATTATTTTCAATAGTGGCAGATTATAGTACTACAAGTTTATGACTTTTACGTTTAATTTGATACCTGTATATTTTCTCCGAACCCAGCTTACATGAAATGTAACCTGCAATCTGGTATTGCACGGGTTATTACGAATTTGTGTAATGACTATGGTAATTCCGCCTACTTATACTATATACAGGGTTATTCAAAAGTAGGGAATAAAATTCGTATTTCTGTAGCGCGTTTGTTTTAAAAAAAATGCTCGGGCACTTAAATTGATTTAAATATAACTGCATCTTTATGGGATATCGTTCCAATATCCCCAACCCCCAGCCACCTTGACTTAATTTTTTTAAGTAGCGACATGTACCTTGTGTGGGCTTGTTGGAAAGCTTGCAAGAAACTGCATTTAAATCTGCTATCATAAATGAACTGGGATGGTTGGTTTTTAAGTTACAGCGATTGAAAGAAAAGACAAGCTTTTCCATATTTTGTTATTAACACGTTAATATCAAGTAACCAAAGACACATTAATTTATAATGAATGTTAAAAGTATTTTCTTTAAACATAACTTTACATAATTTTGTACACCACATTCCAGCATCATCAAAACTGCAATTCCCTGTCTTTCTGATAATTAAGGCAATTTTTTCTGTTAGATTTCGCTAAATTGAAAAGTTACAACACGTTGTATTTGGCAAACGAAGTGGCATTAAAAACAATTGAACAATAATTTATAAACAACATGACATGACCCACCTTATAAATTATTGTTAGGGCTCTAGTTACTTGGTATTAACGTCTTATAAAATAAAAATATGAAAAGGTGCACTTTTTCTTTTAATCGCCATTAATTAAAAACCAACGATCCCAGTACATTTATAATGGTAGATTTGAACACAGTTAATTACGGGGCGTCAAGTGTAAAGCGAAAATTTGCTGTGCATTTCACGGTATTTAAGGCAATTTGTCTCAATATTTATTTTATATACACACATTTAGCTAAATGCTTTTAATTTTAATAAATTACTCTAGATTTCAATATATTCTTAAACATTTGGTTTAAATATTCCAATATTTAACACAGCATTAGTGATTTAAGTAAATCTTAAAACATTTACTTTAAATTTTATTTGTTTTAAATTTTTCAATATTTAATAAATATTCGCAGATTTAAATAAATTTTTACCCATATAAATAAATCCGTACAGATTTAAATAAATGTTTCAACATTTAATTCTGAACTGTCACATTTAATGTTAACCTGTCATATTTATTTGACCTTGGTGAGCCCAGCCGACTTAGGACACAAAGACCGTTTACATCGGTAGTATGGCGCAAGGCAGAGTCACGGTGGGAACGTTCGACGCTTAAACAAAACAGACTAAAAATTACGTTTTCAAGGGAATGTTGAGGAAACTTTCATTGTATGAATAATAAATTATGCAATGTTTATGTTGTTAAATATGTTGTTATTGATAATTGCACTAACACGGATTGTACAAATTCTTGAAATACGTATAACGTGTTCATAATTGTTGAACGTTACTACCAATGTAAAAGGTCTTGGTCTACTATCTAGGCTGGGTCTACCAAGGTGAAATAAATATGACAAGTTAACATTAAATATGACAGCTTAAAAGTAAATGTTGAAATATTTATTTAAATCTTTAAGGATTTAATTATATCGGTAAGGATTTATTTAAATATGCGAATATTTATTAAATATTGAAAGATTTACAACAAATATGTGCAGATTTATCTAAATACATAAAGATTTGCTAAATATTTGAAAATTTAAAGTAAATGTTTTAAGATTTATTTAAATCTCTAATGCTTTATTAAATGTTGCAATATTTAAACCAAATGTTTAAGGATTTATTTAAATCTACAACGATTTATTAAAATAAAAAGGATTTAGCTAAATGTATGTATATATAATAAATATTGGGACAAATTGCCTTAAATACCGTGAAATGCACAGCAAATTTTCTTTTTACACTTGGCGCCCCATAGTTATTTGCAAGCTTTCTAAGGAGCCCACACAAAGTATATGTCGCTACTTAAAAATATTAAGTCAAGGTGGCTGGGGGTGGGGAGGTTGACATTGGAAAACAAAAGATATCCCATAAAGATGCAGTTATATTTAAATGAATTTAAGTGTCCGAGCGTTTTTTCTAAAAACCAACGCTCTACAGAAACACTAATTTTATTCCATACTATTGAATAACCCTGTATATACTTATAAACATATATATTAGTTGTGGTTTCTAATTGGTTAATCACTGGCTTAATATTAATATGTGGTAACTATGAGAACTGCTCAGTTACTTTTATAATTTGGTAAGTTAGTAACTTAGTCAGTTACTTTTTTGCAATGTAACTGAGTAACTTACTCAGTTTACTTTTATTGCCTAACGCACCAACACCTAACTGACGGTTAGCCAGTAGAGGAAGCGATTAAGGAAAACATAGAGCTTTATTTTTGTTGTGCATTAATTAACTAAACAAGTTAGTTCTTTTGAAATATGAGGCGGTCCCAAAACTGGGCATCGTCTACCTACTGTTTTGTTTACATGTAAACGGGCACATTATTGGTTTAAGGAAAATCTTGAGTTTGCTCTCTTGTAAATCATTAATAATGATTAAATCATTAAAATTAATTTTTCTTTATTATATGAATTATTAAAATTAAATTAAAGCGAAAGACTTGTTTTTTTAAATTTAAAAAACAAACATACATACATAAATACAAAAATTATAGTTGCAATAATTATATCTGCAAAAAACACAACTCTATTGTCTATTTTTGTTTGACTAATTTACATAAATTCCCAATTAGAATACTACGAGTCGTAATATCATGATGCGAATGCAGACAGGATTCGCGACATTCGAATAAATATAAACGCCGTTCTTCGCCCAGTAAATAAGGGGAGTAACGAATTAAGAATCATTTGATTTGAACATTCCTTTATTACTATTATTATATCAATATCAGGAATAGCAGACCCAGCTGTTAGCACCGCACTGTTTTGCTTTACGTGGTCATTTTAGCGCAGGGTCGATTTGAAAATGTTAGTGTTGTTCTAAAAATTAAATAATAGAAAATATCAAAATGTAGTCATAAGTTTACTAATATTCAGATTAATACTGCTGATAAAAAGTGGGACACTTCACAACAACAAAAAAGTTCATTATATAAGAATCGTACTTATAAACGAATCAGAAATTATAATAAACTCATCAGTACTTATTATCTTAAATGAGTTGTATTTTAAAGCTTCATCATTTTTTGCGCAAATTCCATGTTGCAAAGTTATTGACTGAAGATTATGTGAAATGAGCCAAACAACAGATGTTTTTGTTCCTGGTCTCACTTTTAAAAAAGAATTAATTTATGAAAAAGAAAAATGTGGCCGATTCGCTTAAATTAATTGTTCAACAATGTTGTTATTTATAGTTTACTTCTCATTTTCAGTTACCGTTGAGTCACTTTGAACTATCGCCACTCGGCAATAATAAACATTAAACATTTATCGTTGACCCCTTGCATATTGGAATACCAAATACTAATATTTCACTACCCGTATTTATAGTATTTGGAATAAGCACAGCGGCGTCTTTCCTTTTTTATTTATAACTTTTTTATATATATTTTTCCGAGCTATTCATGAGACAAGTACATTTTTTAATGACAGAAAATTAATATAATAAAAAAGCATAGAAAACAGTATTACAATTTTATTAGAAACAGCATTTATACGTAGGGCTGGAATTTTTAGACACTCCTATTATTAACAATAAGAAGGCGAAAAATAGAAATGAATTAATTTTAGGAACCAGCAGTTATATTATACGCAAAGGAAGGTCAGGCTCTTTAATAAATTAATAAAATATGTTTTGTTGCTATGGCAAAACAATGAGATTATCAATATTGCCTCAGGTTACGCTAACAGATTAATATAACGTTTTTATAAAGTAAAAAAGATATTTCCACTGCAAAGAAAGTAAAGTTTAATAAAATATATTTTGTATTATTTACATTGTTGCTACTTTAACGCCCTCGAGAACACGGGTTATATATTCAAAACACTTAGTTATTTCTTAAGCAGATGGTTGCGAATTAGATTTGTTACTTTTATGAAACAACTAATAACAATAATGCCAACATAAAACAAAACATTAGGCGTGGCAATGTACAGTGTAGCCATACAATCCTAGAAATAACCAAAATAATTCAAATATACGTATAATAGTAATTTTAGGCAAACACTCTTATGGGCTGTTGCCTACACAAATAGGTATTTGCCTAACAGGGCCCCAATTGCAACAGCATGAGCTGCATTAGCGTGGTTACGCCACTGTGCATGCATTTAATACATGTCTGACAATTCGACACAGCTTATTTTAATTATTGTTACAAAAAAGTTGCAAAAAAGCGTAAGGTGTGGTCTACAGGTTCAGCTCGCATTAAATTAAATTACTACCGCAACACCGCATATTTTGTTGCTATTAGAGGTTTGATTATTATTAAAGAATTTAGAGCATGTATGCTAAGATATGTATCTTGAAAACGTTTATTTGTTATGTTGTTCTCAAGTCTTACATTTTAAGTTCAAAATTTGAAATAAAAGCTTTTCGGAATGTCTGACAAAACAACAAGCATTGAAGCGAACGATGATTATGGCGCTATTATAAAAATCACGATAAACATTTATTTTTGTCTCTGGCAACATTTCTCATCAGGTACACTTATTGCAAGATAAACAAACGACAATAGTAGGCAATTGTTTGAAAATGTTTAAAATTGAACAAATGCAAATCTGTAATGTCAATTAGGTGATAGTTAGCGTTAATAAGTGATTACAAATAGGTGGACAGGAGGAAGAAGACATATTGAGTGGCCAGCGCGATCTCCGGATCTAAACCCGCTTTACTTCATTTTATGGGGCCATCTTAAAAGTACAGTGTATACAAACAGACCAGACAGTTTGAAAAATCTAAAAATTCGTATCCGCGAGCATATACAAGCAATATCACCTGCTACAGTTCAAAATGCAGTTCGAGGATTTTCTTATCGTATTGCCCACTGTCAGGCAGTGAATGGCGAACAGTTTGAACATTTGCTTTCTTAAATTGATGTTAAATATGATTTGAAACTACTTTACTAATTTGTGGACCTGATGAAAAATGTTGCCAGTGACAAAAATAAATGTTTATCGTGATTTTTCGTGAAATTTTTATTATGCAACTGTATGATATTTTTACATGGCTGTATAGAGAATAAAAAGCACTAACTGGTCATGCCATAAAAAGTATAGGTTGCCATTTAAAAAAAATGTCGATGACGTCATAGCTAAAACATATGACAATTGAAAAAAAAATTGAAAACGCCAAATTGTGGCAAAAAACTTGATAGGAAACTTTTGTTAGAAACTTTTTTTCGTAAAGTTATTATTTAAGGCTGTAGCATCGATGTTCCTTACTTTTTATTCACCCTGTATAATCATACTACATAGAGCGAGCGAAATTAAACAAAGCTGAACTGTACTCGCTTACTTCCAAATTAGATGCAGATTTGAATCTGACAATTGGCTTGACTTTATTTATCCGTAATGATTAGCGTCCGTCTCATTGGATAGTGTTATCCACTACTTCCGTGATTTATTTTCGTGATACCGTTTTAATTTTTCTGCAGTGAACGAACCAATCAAAACACTTTTTATGTTAAAAACGTTTTTCACATGTAATATAACTAGTGATTCCGATAAACTTATAGATTGATAAAGAGTGCTAGTAGCGATAATTTCACGAGGCGAAGTGAAATTGTCTTAAATTAACTAGCACGAGTTAACTCTCAACTTAAGTTCTATTTGTAAATTATATACCGATTGCTGCAATTCTATATATTAAATTCTAATCCTTTCTACCTGTCTTAACTTAGGAGTAATCCGGTTGCAACTGAGGTCATACAACCCAAGCGGCGTACGACGCGTTATTACGTTGTGACAAACAGCGTAGCTCGTACCCCACAAGTTTTCTATTCGTTATTGTTACTCGAGCTCCCAATATTTGGGTCAGATTTAGTTGCTGATTATGAATTCCTACCCTATTTGTTTTTAAACATAAGCGCAACAAAGCCAAAACCAGATAAACAAGCTCAGTTTGGTCTATTCCATGTCATAATTGCACATAAAGCTGAGATGGCCGTATTTTACAAATTAATGAGCAAAGATCACTTGTAATGTAATTGTTCAATATCTATTTGTCCAATTGCTTTTTTTACTTGCACATATTCTAAGGGATGTCTTATAATACAATAATATTATAAGGCATTTTGTGACACATTTTTATAAGTGCGTATTAGAATTGCTCGTGTTCTCGAGTTTTCACCCACATTCCGCTGAGCGGCTTGTGGATCGCGGTGTTTACCTTGCGGGAGCGCAGTGCTTCTGTCCAACCGCAAGTGTGGTTTGTAATAGACGGCTAAGTTGGACTGCGTTTGAACTTCTAGTAATCTAAATAATTAGCGGAAAGCGATTTTTTGTTTGAGTCGAAAACTCTACTGGTCTATAGAATATACGAATAAGCGCTGTATACACTAGACGCGCAAAGACGTGGCTTCTAGTAGTGGGGGACCCTCATCACTAAAACTTGATACAGCTGAAAGGGATTCTGATTTCGCTCTCTCTGTATGATCCTACTACATTCCTAACCAAGGTCATTTCTTGCCTAAACTATCTCGAAACAAAACACGCTGTTTAATTGTAATAAAAGTCAAAATGCATGTTTACGAGCAAAACATGAATAACCAAGGTTGTCTCTCGCTTTAAAAATTTGTTACATATGGTTATATGGTTATTCATCCAACATAGTTCTTTGGAGTGTATAATGTGTGAACGCGTCTATGAGTTGTTTTAATTTTCTATTAAAAAGTGTCGTTTAGGTGCGTGAAACGGGCGAAACAATAACATTTCGTAGTGCCCATTACTGACGGAAATAGGGTTAATCAAGAACACCGAAAAAAAATTCCGGAAACACTTGCCGTTACCACGCGACTTTTGCTGATGTAAGTGCTCAAGGTGACATCACCTTTTATTTTTTATTTAAATAAAGTGTTTAATAAATGGGCGTACCGAGTTTTCAGTAAACCCACTTCGATACTGTTTATATTGTCTGAAAGCATTTAGGTTAAATTTATTTTTTCAGATTTTAATAAATGTGGTGCAAGTAGTGCAAACTCTTAAGAACACAATCTTGGTGATCGCAGCAGGTCAGTGGGTTGAGAGCCCGTCTCCTTCTCGGCCAAATTTTCAATAAATTTGGAGCGACGAAAGTCGGTTGCGATAGTTGGGTTGGTTTTTTCTTGGGTGGGGTTCATGCAAGACCCGTGATACAGCATTCGCTGCGCTGAGCCTTAAAAAAAGAACTAAATATTAACACATTTGAAAAAGTAACATAAATTGGCTTTTTCTCACTAACTATGCTTTAGAAAACTGAGATCAAGGACAGTTTAAATACACCAAACATACTATTTCTTGAATAAACAAAAAAATTTAGCACAAATGTAGCCGTGAGATGCTCATTGCTCAGCCATGCAAAAGTTTCAATACACTTTTTTTTTATTTTTTTTTCTTGTTAAAATGACAAGATTGGTCTTATGACACTTATTTTTACTTTCCCATACCTTCGGTACCTATTGAATTCATGAAAATTTTCGAAATCTAGTTTTTAACGTAAATACATGTTTTGGGGCTTAATGAATCAAAAAAAAGTGGTTTTTAGAAAATGTCTGGCTGTGGATGTGTGGGTGTGTGTGTGGGTGGGTGTGTGGATGGGTGACGCCTCTACAGGCTAAAGTACTGGACCGACTTTAATGAAATTTTAAATAAAGAGGTATATCGAAAATTGTAGTTCTCTTTTCAAAACCGGAAACGGAAGTTAGACATGTTTTTTTTTGTAGCGTTTTTTTCCATAACAAAGTTTTAAAAATTTTAGTACGGAATCTGAGAGAAGAATTAAAGGCAAAATGAAAACTTGTTTACCGAACTCTCTAGCTTAAAAATAGCGACCGCTACAGCTTTTTAAAAATCTCAAATTTAAGGCTCATTTACTCAAAAAGTAGTTGTCTGATCGGAATTAGCCTCCACTTTTTTGAGATTTCTCTCTAGGTAGTGTACGATGAAATAAAATTAATTTCAAAAATCCGAAAAGAGTCGCAATGGCTCTGCTTCAACATTTTGAAAATATTTAAAAAACAATTTCTCAAAAACTATTTTTCTTTATTTGCTAAGCCGATAGAGCTTGCATTGAACTACAAATTTGTTTTATATTTATCTCCCAAATTTTACCTTCCAGAAATTTTTGAAAAATTTGAAGTTAATTAATTATTTATTCAAAAACGCAAACGCCGATCGTTATAAACTTTTAGCAGTTTGATAGACTATTGCTTTACTTTATTAAGATTTTGCTAGAATTTTAACTATTTTAAAAATTAAGAAAAAAAATACTTCTTAATATTACGTGATTTTAACTGCGCCAATCAGTTAGCTCTAGTTAAAAATATATTTTTTATTCTTTGCATATTTTTTATAACTTATAAAGCTAATATAGCCATTTTTGTCGGACATCCGAAGCGGAATTTGTAATCCGCCGATAGGCGCGCCGGCGGGCGCTTACCTTGCTTTGGTGGTGCAGATAGTCGCTGCTTCTATGGCTAAAGTTACGGTACGGAAACTAATTGAACTGGCTATCGCAAATTCAAATTCCCACTGCTTGTTCTCTTAGAAATCTAATAATCGCTGAACTGTACAACGTTATAATTATTAAAAGTTACATTTTTGCAATACGGCAACGGCAAGTATTAGTATCTAGTATTGGCTACAATTTGTTTATATTTTTGAAAGCTATAATTTCACTGTGGCGCTTTCTATGAATTTGGATGGATGAAACGGAAGGTTAAAATTATAAAATTTACACTTTTGCAAATACGATAAATTTTAGTATGGGAAAGTCCACTCGAAGTCCACACTTCAGCGTTTTTACGCTCTCCTTCTACTCATAATTGGTAGCATTTTATTTTATTTCCATCCAGTGTAATAAAAAAGGCGACAGGTTCAACATTGTTGAAAAATAAAAATAAATGTAGTACAAATTAAAGTATACAAGAAAATTTGAAATGCGAACTTGAACCGCTTGAACTTCCTACCGGTACCTATTCTGCTGTTCCTGACGAAGACGAAACGTTTCTGGTTTTGTGTTGTTACACGTTTGCACTATCTGTTGTAGCAAATTATCAAACGATTCCAGGTGTGTTTGGTACAAAACGGATTTGATGTAAATGTAACCACATAAAAACGTAAAATTAAATAAATTGTGTGTGTGCACTTCGTTGCAGGTAGGGTTTCCGTATATCAAAATGTAAAGGAACTCCGGAGAAATTAAATTCCGGTGGTTGTCATAAAATCGGCTCGGAACTCCCTCTCCCCCTTCCCCTAGTGGATCAAAACTGAAAAATAGCCATTTTTGAATATTGTCATATTTTCACACTATAATTTGCTGCTTTTAAATTCCGGAAATTTACCACTTGGACTGTCGATTTGTTTTTGCTAGCTATCACCACGAGTCGAAGACGAGTGGTGTTTTTCTTGTAGCAATAAACTAGAAAATCGCATTTTATGTTTGGAATTTCAATTATAAAATGACAATTATTTATTTGCTTTGCGCGGAACTAAGGAAACAAGGCGGAAACATGGGAGAAATTAAATTCACTGTGGTGATTTTGGGCAATCACCATGGCGAGATGAATTTCCGTGAAATCAACATCAGATTGGCAGATAAGTTGAAAATAATTAAATCTGATTGGTTAAACAATATAACATGCGATTTTCGAGGTAATTGTTACTAGGAACGGATTTTAACCTAGAAAAAAAAGCACGGGCCTAAGGCCCTCAAATTTTAAAGCTCGAAGGCCCACAAAAATGTTATTTTGCAACCCTGAAATTTAATTTTTGCAACCGATCATAATGTTATCAACAAAAATTATACAATTCACTAACTATGTCTTATGATACAATAAATTATACAAACGTAGGCAAATATACAAGGAGCTGGACAACAATTTTAATATTATTTTTATAACGAAAGAAACAGAATAATACCTATCACACAGAAAATAAATAAGGCAATACGCTTGCACTTTCTTATACTTTCGAATTTGGTACTTATCATATTACCAAATTATTTTTGGTATTGAGGTTTTAGGCGCCAACAGTGACTGGATCTTACTACTACCACTCTAGAGGGAGTGTACGGGCGTACGGTACATCGTGTCATCGTGCACATCCATGCCGTACTGTAGCCAACCGATTTTCTTAGTTTTGAACCAAAACGGTCGATATTTTCAGGACAAATATTCCATGGGATTTTGTAAAATTTAGAATCCTATTTTACTATAACAGGTGAGCAGTTTAGTTTTACTAGAAAATTTGTATCGTTCCCCGCTTATTAAATAAAGCGGCATTGATTTTTTATTTCCAAGAATTCATAGAAGGCGTCACAGAGAAATTAGCGGATTGAGACACCAACCAAATTGTAGTTTAACTAATTCTATGAGCCTAAATAATTTAAAAAAAATTTTATTCACAGTTGTTGGTTAATATATTTTTAAGAATGTTCAAAATTCTGAAAAGATTTTTCACTTCGCAGTTTTCATTTATTCAAAAATTCTCAACTATAGCAACATTGTGTTTTCCTAAGGATATTAAAATAACTAAAGGTAAAGGTGAAAACTCAATTATAATATTCGTAGAAATAAACCAACCACAGGAAAATTTTAAAAACCCTGCAGAGATGGCAACGAATACCAAAATTGGCCGTCGCTATCCCCACCAGAGTCAATGCGATCTTCTTCTTATTTCTCTAGTTGTTAAGCGTATTAGCAATCATTAAATTCCGCTTCGCTCACAAAAGTTACGTTAAGTAGTGCTAATTTCTGAAAACGCATGGGTTTATATCATACAAAATAATGATTTCAAAATAATAAATTAATAAATAAGTATAAGATATTCTACTTTCTGTTTCACACGCGTATCATCACATTAACACCGTAATTAAAATATAATTTTATAAACGAGAACAATATTTTGCTGTGAATACAAATCCCTTGTTTGATTTTTATTATTAAAACGATGTACAGTGGGCTATACCCATAGCAAACTGTTTTATTCATTTATAAAGTTATATTATAATAGTAAAGCAATCTATGGAGTGCAATGTGTGTTGCCTACTCTATCGCAACTTTTGTGACGACGTGTCCCTCCTACTAAAAACCACAACTTTAAGGGTCTATTATATAAAGCGCATATTCGTATGTACTAGTATATAGCGGATCACTACAGTTTTCGATGACAAGAAGAAAATAGGCTTTGCGCTGTTTGTTAGGATTAGTGGAAGTTAAAACGCAATTCAGTGCTAGCCTTCATTTACATTGAGTTGTGCGGTATAGAACGCTAATATTTAATAGTGGTAGTAACATTTAAAGGCACAGTTAATTATAAATCTAGCAAAAACTGTTTATTAATCAGTATAAAGTATTGACAATGTAAAACTGTAGAATTGTTTGTTTATTGCGATCTTTTACAGCTGACGCTCGGTTAAGACGATGTCATATAAACACGTACTCGAAGATCACCATACAGGTGGCGAATTAAATCGCTAACTAAGTAATATAAAACAACCTACGAATTAAGTACACTATGCTCTTATTTTGTTTACAATTATGTACATTATGCTCATATCTTCTTATACTGGATCCATTACATACAGATAAAAGAAGAAAAACGGCGCAATATATGCACGCTTATTATTTCAAAATTCAGAAAACAAACGAAGTTACGGAACGCATAACAGCCAATTTTATAAAACACTGGCAGAAATGCGTATGTATGATCACTCCCGTTGGATGAGCTTTTTCCATAATTGCTGACTCTTTGCATATTTGAGAATGTACAATACTGCTGAACGCATTAAGAATATGTCTAACATCTAGACACAGCGTATTTATTTTTTTTTAATTTACAAAAAAACTGCGTAGTCCACGGCTTCCGTAGTCTATATTAAATCTGGAACTGCCGCAACTGAGACGACGGGCTATGCACTAACATCCCGACCCAGTTTATTTATTATTTTGTTAGCAGTATTGTTTACCAGTCACGTAGGGCATCGCGGCAGTTCATTTCAAAAGCTTGCGTGGGATGTAGACCACGCACGGGCTCATCTAGGTTTTGTTAAAGATTTTAAGCGAACTGTCTCAAATTAAAAGTGCTGCATAATTGTGCAGTTTCGCATTTCAATTTAGTCGAGATTTTGCGCTGCCAACGCTAAGCGGGAGCTTTTTAGTAAAGTCCCATAAAAGAGATTTTCAAAGTAATTGTAAATATTTGTCAACTTTGATAATTTATCTCACCGCATATAATTTTTGTCGCAAAAAAGTGCACGCTTGGCGATTCCACCGTTCCCACGACTTGTGGTAAAATGTGTAAGCCTGGCGACGTGGTGAGCGCTCTACTAAGGCCCCACCAAGGCCGGTTTTGCAGATTTGGTTATAGGAGTAATTTACACGTGTTCAGTTTTTTGACGCAAATTCTTTATTAAAACAACAATCGTAAATCATAACTCGAAGACAAGAGAATAAATTTATGACCAGTCTGTAAGTTTTGGCAAAGTGCAAATTTGACGGTGCTGTTACGGAAAATGCGGTTTTTGTGTTAGTTTCCATGAAACCAAGATATTAAGTTAATGGAATACGCGATTTTAATTAGAACTGCCTAAATTACCTTACTGCAGGATGTAATACAAATGCAGGAGATTTCAGAATCGTCTTTTTGAAACATTTTAAATTTGCAATTCTTATCTGCGACATCATTGTTATTGTTAGACTCTATATAATAAAAAATAAACAATATCTTATAGTTTTAATTTATTGTTTTAAAATTATTATTTTTTTTAATTTTAAAACCATGCGATTTTCAAAAAGCAACACTACTTACTGTCAGATGTGTAAGCGAGATGAAAGCTAATGCCTGGTAACACCGTAAATGGTAACATATCGACACTGGAAGCGATAGCGACGGCCAATCCGCAGTGCTCGCTGCCGTCTCCAGAGAGTTTTAAGTACTTTATTGTATTTGGTTTATTGTCACGAATATTGAAACTCGTTTTTCACCGGTACAACTACAATTAAGTTCCTCATAAAAGTAATTTGTGTAAAATCGATATCGATTTCCTACGGGTTTTGGGACTTACCTCACTTACCGTAAGTTAATGTTTATAGAATACGGAAGTCGCGATTTTGAGATAATGGCCCTGAAAGTTTTAATAATCCATAAAGTGCAATGCACTTATTCAACTTTAATCGCATGTTTTTACCTTTGGCAATTAATCGACTAACGGAGTTTCATTTCTTTGGAGATCCCCTAAATTTGACATACGGAAATTTCTCTACCTTCTATTATTCTCTGTTATTCTCGACTTGTGTGTCAAATTTTTCGTATGCGTCTACAAGGTCATTGCAAATGAATTCGTTTCATAACGAGGACCTCCGTCTCCGTCGAAAATAATGTTTATCTTAATCCACTTCACGATTTTCCTCGATTTCTACAATGAGTAGTTCTATTGTATTCGGGCTAATTTAGGAACTAGATGCGTTTCTTTCGGGAATAAATTCATCATTTTAATTGTTTATAAATATGTAACAATAAACCTTTCACCATTTTTATTACACTCGATAAAATTGAAATGAATAATAATAGCATATTGCAAACACAATAAAGAGAGCTTTAAGATGAGGTGTCACTCGACACCTCATTTATCATTTGTGTGTCGGTGACGGCGTCGCTTTAACGCTCGTAGACTTTTTGTTTGTTCAATAACAAGTTTGATGTGATCTAACATAAGTATCTTTATTTTGTTGTTTTAAATTGGGTCTTTAAAGTGTGAGCAGGTGGATACCTTATGACCTATGCTGATGTAGTTTTACCAGGTAAACATTCAAATCAATACGTTTAATTCGTTTAAAAGTGAATTATGTTCACAAAAAAATGTTGGGATTGGGACTTACCGGAAATATTATTCGATACTGCTTGTTTTGTATTTAAAATTACTTTTTTCTAGTTTTAACAAAAAATTTAATGCAAAAGTGGAACACAAATACAAACAACTTCTGATAATCAAGAAAATGTTAATTGTATTTAAAAACAAAATAATAATGATTGAATTCTAAGACACGACACATGTTCTTTATAGTCGTATACAGCCGCAGGGTGTTTCAGAACATGGTATCGAAATTGTTTACATTTTTAAGTATTTCATAACGAAAAGTTATTCTCGAAATACGAATATTATTCGATACTATTTGTATTGCCTTTAAGCTTTTTATGTTACATTTAAATTTTAAAAAGGCCTCTTTTTGGCTTGCAGCTACAGGAGTTCATTGCTATGGTAATATCACCTTCATATAATCTGGGATTCGAATCACAGAACATATACGATTCCAATCATTTGCTGAAAATAATACATATAAGTATTAAAATTTCTTTTCTTTACAATATTTCAGCATAAAATCAAAACAAAGCCGTTACGTCTTTCGTGCACATCGTTGATATAGATATAAAACACAATTTATTTATAAGTTCTAGTTTTACTTCGTTGAAGTTCATATTTATTGAGTATGAATAAAAAACTTCATAACTTCAACAGTATTGTTGAAGTTATAAAGTATTATTCATACTCAATAAATACAATTACCTGTGTCTAGCTGTACTCTGAATAACGAGAAAGATACAATTTGGCGAAGCACTTCGCTTTGCCATTCCCACATTTTAAAAGTAATTACTTTTTGTTTCAATATATATTTATATCACAGGAGTATAAGTATAATATTTGTCTCTAATACGTATTAGTTGAAGCATTTTTTTTTAACTATAAGCGTAACACATAATAATCGTATTTTTTTTTATAAAAAATTAAATTGTTTTTAGAAAAGATTGCTTAGGATTTAAGAACACGGGAACTTATGAACTCATAATCTCTTGCTTATAAAGCTAACAAAGCAGAATCTCTACCTGGTTATATCAATGCACGACGGGCGTAATTATTATTAAATAATTTATTTAAAGCATTATTTGTATGACTAAATGCCACCACGTTATGTAAAAAAGATGTTATCTTTCTATTGAGTATGACTGTTATGATTAAAATTCTTCTAGAAACATAGTATACAACTAATTCAGTGTTTACATGTTAAACTGCCATGTTCCACCTCAATTGAAATTCACTGTATAAGCAATTGTTTTTCTATTTGTTATATGCGAATTTTAGTTCTGTTTGTGGGTTGTTCGGTAGTTTATTAGATTTTTTTTAATTGGTAAAATTTATAAATATAATTATTTATGCAGGCAGATACATGGACTATTCTGTAAAAACCTATCTTTGCTAGGGCTTCTGAGAAGGGGGCGGTCTTATATAGCATTGCCTAGAGTGGTAAAAAGTTTAGAGCCGCCACTGCTAAATATGCTCAACTGTTAGACATATCGAGACCCATAGTAGTACTTCCCGAGACTGGGAACACTTATCAGTTTAGAAGATGCATACAGTGGCGGATTACCGCACATGAGGCGCATGAGACGCGTGCCTGGGACCTCAGCAAAGCGGGGGCCTCAGAATTGTTGGGTGCCTTATCCTCAAAAACCAAAATTAATTTTTTTTTACCTGAGAATGTGATTTTTTCTTTTAAATGGGAATGTGATTATTTTTTTTTTCTAGTACCTGAGAATATTTTTTTATTTCCGGATCTAATTCTTGTGTTTATGTTTTTATTAATTCCAAAAATAAAAAAACGTTATGATTTTCTGCATTGTTCATTTGAGTGAACCATCCCATTCTTAGTAGGGTCAATAGGGGGCCTCCAGATCAGGTTGCGCCTGGGGCCCCACAAATCAAGATCCGCCACTGGGCTTAGCTCTAAGGTCCCTAAACTGTGGACCTTGGCTTAGCTCAACAATAATACACTGAACCAAACAATGTGTCTTAAGTATTGAATTTTAACGAAACTTTTTGCTACTTTGGGACTAAAAGTCCAGTCTTTGATTATCAGGTATACACTGTAATCACTTAATAATAAATAAATGTTAATATAAGTTATCTTGAACACACTCGAACTGTGAAATAACAACACTTGAAAAACACAACACCCTTCCACGCAAGTGACTAATTAGTAATTACCAGATACGTGTTTCGACAGCTAAGCTATTATCAATAGTGGTAAACTAACAGTGTCTGGTATTAAGTCACTTGTGTAGAAAGGTGTTGTGTTTTTTAAACAAGTTACGTTGTCTAAACTATAAAATTATGTTTTCTTTATTTGGTTTTAGCAAATATGTCAATTATATTATTTATATTAATATATGTATTGCGGTGGATGTGCAGCAGTACCAATAATAGTAGGCGCTTCTAAGCTGATCAAATAGTGACCAAAATAATAATTTTTTTTAAAGGATCATGAGGCCGGGCGTGAGCACTACTCCATGATTCCCATCCCACCCTCTTACCCGGGCTCAGCGGACTTGCGCTATACACCGGTCTAACACGCCCCACCCCGAAAAGACATGCAACCCAACATACACACCACACACACCGTCCATGAACACGCCGGATTTAACTTATTCAGAAAAATTTCCCACGGGCAGAGGATTCGAACCTACTGCCGGCCGTTGGGAGTCTAGTTTTAGAGGTTGGGACTCTAACCACTAGACCACCGCACAAAGATAGTTGGGGGTTATGGGGTTTCGTGGCCGCTAATTACGTACGTATTCGGGGTTTAAATTATAAAATTCAAAATGCCGGATTCAATATGGCAAAAATAGTTCATAAAGTTATTCGAACTGCGTGCAAGTTGGTATTCACATATATTATTTTTTCCAAACCTAATATTTTTTCGTATGACGTAAAATCTATACAGGATGAATAAAAAGTAAGGAACATCGATGCTACAGCCTTAAATAATAACTTTACGAAAAAAAGTTTCTAATAAAAGTTTTCTATCAAGTTTTTTGCCACAATTTGACGTTTTTCATTTTTTTAATTGTCATATGTTTTAGCTATGACGTCATCGACATTTTTTTTAAATGGCAACCTATACTACTTTTTATGGCATGACCAGTTAGTGCTTTTTATTCTCTATGCAGCCATGTAAAAATATCATACAGTTGTAAAAAAGTTTTCGAGTTGCCTTAAGTTCTTTCAGATTCAGTGCTAAAATTTTTATGAAATAAATGTTAATTCACACATTATTTAATGTTACCCACAAGTAAAATTGATTAAAACCCTCAGGTTCTTTTTTACAATCATTTTGAAGAAGTTTCACTTCAAAAATCTGTAGCTATATTTACTTTAAAAAAATGTCGTAAATAAAGTCGCCTGTTATCACTAGTTAATGGACAAAGTGCGGCCAACATCCGATAGGGCGATAAACAACCTTTTATTACTTGTTGTTATCGATAAAAACTGTTTTCGTTTAAATTGCGCCTGTTATGTAGATGTTTAAAAAGCAATAAAACTTGTCAACGCCAATTATTTAACACGCAAGAAGCTTCTCCCGCTGCAGCTGCAAGTTATTTATTGTGGGCAACCTTCTTTTTACTGCTTTTCTCCGAATTACGTTTACTTCATAGCGAAATACCGCTGAAGGAAATTATGCAAAAATGGGCAAAACTTTTCGCCGGATCTTTCCCTTATTTTAATGTCGCAACAAAGCCTCTACTAAACCGTTTTTTAAATTATTTTAGGCAAGACAAAATAATAGTTTAAAAGTTGGGGCGAGGCGTATAATTAGTCCCTCTTAAGGGATCTAAAAATTTATTTTATAGTCTTATTTTACTATTACTGATGAGCGACTTGGCTGAAACAGGAATATTTTATGGTATAATAATAATAATAATAATAATTAATCTCCCAATCAGTGGCGGATTACCGCACAGGCGCATAAGGTGCATGCCTGGGGCCTCAGCAAAGCGGGGGCCTCAGAATCGTTGGGTGCCTTATCCTCAAAAACCAAAATTAAATTTTTTTACCTGAGAATGCAATTTTTTTTTAAATGGGAATGTGATTATTTTTTTTCTATGACCTCGAAAAAGAACGATAATTGAACTTATCTGGAAATCAATCGACGGAAGCGGGAGAAATAATTCTTTTAAAATATTGCTACATAGAAAAGAAATAAGTTTAGAACCCTATTCTACTGGTGGCCATGGGCAGTTTTGCTTGAGCACGGATTTTTACCATTATCCATGTGCTAAATATAAAAAAATGTACACAAATTTCAAAAATGCATAAACGGCGTCGCAGGCGTTTAAAGAAAATATTGAAAAAAATATTAGTATCGCGATTTTGAAGGTAGGGGATTTTAAAAAAATATTTCATTTGTTTCTAAGTTTTATTATGACTTGCCAATTTAGAAAAATATGTATATAAAAAATCTTCGTAAGAACCTGCTTATGCGAATATTCCAAGGTTCATTTATTAAACGGTTCAGTAGTTCTCGAGATTTTGATTTTGGGTTCCTAGAGCTCCAAATCGTCCATTTCCGTCAGAATTTTTTTTTTCTATGACCAAAATACATTCCGGTACACAATGCAAATGCAAGTATGGGAAAATGAAAAAGTATTCATTGCTTCGTTGGTCAGAAAGAAAGAAACATTATTTGAACGTAAAGGAGGAAAAGCATTGCATTTGAACATTCTACTACTCAAAACTATAAAGTTGTTTAGGTCGAACCTTCAAAACACAGTAGTATTGAACCCCCCTGTGTACTTTAGATTTATAAGTAGAGTGGATATTGCTCCAGCTGAGCAAACGCCAATCAGAGCAAAGCGCGGGAAATTAAACCTGGCATCTAGCCCATTAGATTAGAGCGAAGCGCGGGAAATTTTAGAACCTAGTAGAGCTGGTTCTAAACTGGTAAAACCGCTTTGAAAACCGATAAAACTGCGAAGAATTGCTAAATTGGTTTACCTACTTCGTTTCTTCTCTGTTTGCCTCTAACCGATTCACCCAGTTTTACTCGGCTCCACTCGGCTTGGTTCTAAAATATCCCGCGTTTTTCTCTGATTTGCTGGAGGTGGAGCCTAATTTCCCGCGCTTTGTTTGGATTGGCGGAAGGAGTGGTGGTGGCAAGTTGCCAATTTGGGGCAATACCTACTAACCACAAATTAAATCACTGGTGGTAAAAAAAACATAGAAAAACGACTGCTGCCAAGACCGACAAGTTAAGAGCGTAGCTACGTTAGAGCCCACGAGAAGTGACAGTAATTTCCGATAAAAGTCGCTGTAATTGAAAATAATCAAAACAAATTTGTTGTGTGTGATATAGTCATTACAACGCGATTTTCCTGTGAAAAGACAAGCTCACTCGCGTTTCTTAACTCGACCTCGTTATTAATCAATCTAAAATTATTGGAAAATCGGGATCACTAATAAGATTAGTTTTTGGTAAATACCACGTATTTCCCACTTTACTATAATAATGTTTATTTCAGGATTATACCCACTTGTAAAAACGATCTTCCTTCAACCACTGAACTGACAAAGGTTTAAGCTTTGAACAAAAGGAACCGTGAAAATGAGCAGCCTACAGCTTGAGGTCGATTATGGTGGATGGATATCGTCTTATGCTGTTGGAAAAACCATAGTTTGTTTACCTTCGTTTCCAAAAAACGCCTTAACCAGTCTCGAAATACCTAAAAACGACTTTTTTCAACTTGGCAACGCCTTGGAATGGCAGCACCATCTATTGGAATATATATTCCAGTTTTTAGAAACAAGAGACTTGCAGTCTGCTAGTTTAGTAAGCCCTTTTTGGAAGAATCTAGCAAAGCGAGAGTTCCATAAAAGAATTTCTCCTGTTTGGATTAATTTTATTTATCAAGCGTTAAGTCGCCAATCACTTCAACTTGAGACAAGCCCGGGATTTACGTACAGTCACACAGCCTTAGGATTATTTATATATTGTCATGATATGATTAAGCTAGAGCACTACGTTTGGCTTAATAAAGCATCCAACGCCAGCTTCGCCAAAATGACCTCATGTATGTATAAAATTAGCAGATATATAGTTTCCACAATCAGCAAAATAATTAAATTTTAGTTGCAGAATACATCGGAAAGGAAATTCTACCAAGTGGTGTTGATTACTGCACAATAGCCTGTTCAGAGATCATTTCTACTAACAGTAAGGACCGTTAAGCAATAATCAGGAATTGCTATAATTAATGGTTTGAATTTTAGAAAATGTAATGGCGACCATAATCTTTGGTGGCATGCTTATACCGTTTATTCCGAAAATCAGAACTGCTATGTTTTATTGTGACCCACAACAACCTCAACATTTATCAAACTACATAAATGCCAATGAACAAGTTAAATGTGTCTTGATGTTTAGCCAAGAACGGACAACACTTTCAGAAAGTTTTTATTCGAGTATGTTAAAGAAGTAAGCATAATATTTTATATCAGTTAGTTGGTATTATTTAATGAATTTTTCAGACAAAATCACAAAACAGTAGCTGTAGGTGGCGGTGTGATACAAAACACCAAAATGTTTATGAACAGAAGCAAGCCCCAAAAAAGGTTTTGTCGTACGGAGAACTTATTTTGCATAACTTTCCTGCAAGAGGAGGAAACTGAAGCAAATTTCAATGCATATTCGCTTGTATTTAATAGCGTTATGTTTCCCAGTGAATGTCGATGTGAAGCGTTTGAAAATGAACTTTTTAAGGTATTTATAGTTTTACGATTTTATATAACTTGAATGAAATAATTGTTTTTGTTTCAGTTAAAGCAATCTTCAATTCTACGTAAACATGGAATTATATTTAAGTTTTGTTGTTTTATAAATGTTAAAAAGAGAGAAACTTTATTAATTGAAAAATATTTTCCCAAATATCCTCTTGTCGGTTTCGGACTTGCTGATGATTGCGCTGTAGGATGGAATACAATTAATACAAAGAAACATGAAATAGGTGAGTTTAGGTATTTGCAGATTTGAAATTCTTCATTTTTTTAAAATTTAGGTAAGAGCATTTTCTTTGGTCTGAATTTAGGAATACTCAAACAAAATTTAAAGTTTACCATTTTATTCAGAACTTTTATGAAGTTACATTTTTCATATCTAACTTTACTAACAACAAAACATTGATTTGCAATTTCGATAGGTAAACTAATTTTTTAAATTAACATTTATTTATTTCATATTTTAAAATGTATCATACACGTCTTCTTCTTACGGCGCGCGGTTCGGAAAGCCCCAGTACTGAGACCTAATTGGCCCATTGTGCATACATCGCTTGCTGTAGGATTATTATCTTACAGATCAGTGCCTAGACCAAAGGGCAGCTTACTGTAGGATTATCAGTGTCTAGACCAAAGGGCAGCTTGCTGAAGAATTATTCTCTCACAGACAAGTGCGTAGACCAAAGGGCAGCTTGCTGTAAGATTATACTCTTACAGATCAGTGTCTGGACCAAAGGGCAGCTGGCTGTAGAATTATTCTCTTACAGACCAGTGCCTAGACCAAAGAGCAGCTTGCTGCGGGATCATTCTCTTACAGACCAGTGCCTAGACCAAAGGGCAGCTTGCTGTAAGATTGTTCTCTTACAGACCAGTGTTTAGACCAAATGGCAGCTTGCTGTACAACTATTCTCTTACAGACAAGTGTCTAGACCAAAGGGCGGCTTGCTGTAGGATTATTCTCTTACAGACCAGTGCCTAGACCAAAGGGCAGCTTTCTGTAAGATTATTCTCTTACAGATCAGTGTCTGGACCAAAGGGCAGCTTGCTGTAAGATTATTCTTTTACAGACCAGTGTCTAGACCAAATGGCAGCTTGCTGTAGAATTATTCTCGTACAGACAAGTGCGTAGACGAAAGGGCAGCTTGCTGTAGGATTATTCTCTTACAGACAAGTGTCTAGACCAAAGAGCAGCTTGCTGTGGGATTATTCGCTTACAAACCAGTTCCTAGACCAAAAAGCAGCTTGCTGTAAGATTATTCTCTTACAGACCAGTGTCTAGACCAAATGGCAGCTTGCTGTAAAATTATTCTCGTACAGACAAGTGCGTAGACGAAAGGGCAGCTTGCTGTAGGATTATTCTCTTACAGACAAGTGTCTAGACCAAAGAGCACCTTGCTGTAGGATTATTCTCTTATAGACCACTGCCTAGACCAAAGGGCAGCTTGCTGTGGAATTATTCTCGTACAGACCAGTGTCTAGATCAAAGAGCAGCTTGCTGTAGGATTATTTTCTTACAGACCAGTGCTTAGACTAAAGGGCAGCTTGCTGTAGGATTATTGTCTTACTTACAGACCAGTGCCTAGACCAAAGGGCAGCTTGCTGTAGTTTTATTCTCTTACAGACCAGTGCCTAGACCGAATGGCAGCTTTCTGTAGGATTATTTTCTTAAAGACTAGTGCCTAGACCAAAGTGCAACTTGCTGTAGGATTATTCTCTTACAGACCAATGCCTAGACCAAAGGGCAGCTTGCTGTAGGATTATTCTCTTACAGACCAGTACATAGACCAAATGGCAACTGCTGATAAGGTTTAATGTTCTGTGCTGCCGATGGAGATATCCTGTAGTTCCTCTGGGTCTAGCCAAAGAGGGTTGCAAAACATGCAAAGGTGTATGCGCATTACCAAATGTCTGGGGCAGTGGGTGAAAAGATGACGAGCAGATTACTCCTCTTCGTAAAACCTACATTTGGGATCATTGACTACTTCTATAGTGTTGAGGTGTTTGTTGAAAGGTCCATGGTCTGTCAAAAATCTACCATGATTCTAATGTGTTTTCTACTTAAAAGCGTAGGAGCTGTTTGGAACGCTCTCGCGACGATTTAAAACTGGAAACGTATTCAGTTCTCAATCTCCTACTTTGAGATAGTCTTGGGCAGTCTGTGGGTTGGCTCCGAGGAGGGGCTTCTGTGAGCCTCTCATGGCAAAGGGCAACGGCTACCTCGTTTTCGCTAATGGTACTGTGGCCAGGGCGCCAAATCAGCTTGGCCTAGTTATATGAGCCAAATTAGTTTCAAATCTGGCGGCAGTTCTTGACCAGCGTTGATTTGGTCATGACAAGAGCCTTAAGGGCCGCTTTGCTATCGTTACATATATGTACATGCTTCTTGCTATAACTCATACGCAAAACTCTTGGGCAAAGGTTAAAATATCTCTGTCTGAAATACTGTGGCTAAACAAAACCTGGTTTTAAGCTTACCGCCATAAACCAGTGGTGGCTTGTAGGCTGACGCGAGTTAAGCACCGTTTTAAGCCTATTAATTTTTAAAAAGCAAATTTTATTATTTTATTATTAGATATATTTATAAAACTATACAAATTTATTACTAAAAATTTTTCTACCAATTACGATAGTAAAAATAAAACTTGCAACGCCCGTGCAAGACTCATCCAATACAAATAGCGAAGTGAAGCGATTTATGTAGGCTTTTTTTATTGCTGCACTAAAGTACATGGTTGTCATGCTAACGTATCCCCACCGCTCCAACGTACTACTAGCGTCATGCAGATTATGACTTAATGTTTACAACGTTTTTCTCGGATAGCAAAACGTTGGTGTTGCATTGTGAGCAAGTCTTTTAAAATGCAAATTGTTTTTTTTTAATTACATTCTGTGTGAATCTGTAGATGCAGTTATTAGAAATTAAAATAGGTAATACTAAAAATTTTTTTTGAAGATATGATTACTGGTGTTCTACGCCCCTCTGTGTTTAGAGAAGCTCACAAAAATTTATTTTTATAAAACCGCTTTACCTGTTACTAAACCCACCAGCCGCTGCTGCCATAAACCCTTGCACCAAATTCTTTTACCATATACTGTCATAGACTTGGCAAATGCCTGAAAAACAGATATGGGGAAAACTTTGCTAAACTTTCCCTACACAAAATGTTTATATTTTTATTTTATTTTTATTACCGTATATGACCAATCTAGCTCCAACACGTCTTTTCGCTGCTAGCACTATGACTAGTAATTGTGATTCCTCACCGCTGAATAGTTACGAAAACATTAGCAAATGCAAAAGGTATAAAAAAATATAAGTGAACGAAGAACTTTTTCTTATTAGATTCCGTTTACAAAATTCACAAAATTCACTTTGTGAAAATGCAACCAAAAACTTCCGCTTCCGGTTTCGGATTTTTAAAGTTTAGTTTGACGGTAAATTTCTGATATATTCTCACATTTCAAGGTTATGAGGCGCACACACCTACCCGATCACAAACAGACATTTTTAAGAATCATTTTTTGAGTTTCTGAAGGCCCAAAACATGTATTTCCACCAAAATGTCGAATTCCATCATTTCCACTACTTCTTGTACTAGAAGTATAGGAAAGGTATTTGTATTCATCCTCAGTTTATTTATTATATAAAACATTAATTTTTAAAGGTCAAACAAAACAGGCGTCCCAAAAAAATTCAAAGTTTTTGAGAATTATTTTCTAATTTATAATGTTTTCATTGGATTATTTCAATTTAATTAAAATCGTTATAGCCGTTCTTGAGATTTTTCATACTGGAAGTATGTATGCCAAAGTAAAAATCAGTAAAATTATGGCCATTAAACTAAATGGCCTTGCAATCACTGAAATTTAAGTTATGCAAGCAAGAAATATATTGGTTTGTTTGCTAAATAAATCATTTTCAAATTAATTAGCAGTTGGTTTATAAATTATAAGGTGCTACGGTAAATTAAACTAAACTTTTTGCAATTATTAATACTAGCCGTTATTCATTAAAGCAAACAACTTACTGTTAGGCATCTCTCATGCAATATGTCGTTTATTTATGCGCAAAAAGCATAAAAGTAAACTTTATAAAAAGTCTGCATATATGAATACTAATTTATACAAACCACTAATTTGTTTAAAAAGACTTTAAATAAGCAGCAGCAATTCCTTACTGCACATGCGCCACTACATATCGGCGATCGTCAACAAGGTAGCTGACGTCTGGCGGTGAACTTTTGACCTAAATAAGAAGGAAGACAAAGTGTTTAACCATTAGATGCGACACACTTATTTTAAGTGAAAATTATACATAAATACACTTTAAATGACTCCTAGCTCAAAAAGACTTTATTGCAGTAAAGAAATTTCATTGCGCTTATTTCCGCATAAAAAAACAGAGTTGTACAAAACATGGGTCATTACATCGAGCAGAATTTCCGGCTTTACAGATACGCTTTAACACTCCCACTTGGCGGCTGTTGTATTACTTAAAATGATATTATTTTCACGGGGATGCGAATACAGTGCTTACGTTTGTAAACATAAGCCAAAAATTTCATTCGATGTTTTCAATTTATTTTTCAATCAGAATACTCCCAATAAAATGCATACAAAATTATTTCATACTAGTACAGAGCGAGCAAAAAAGGTGAAGAACCACGTGACCACGTAACATAGGCAACCGATTCTACAGAAGTGGCCACCCTGTTTCGGGAAACTAAATCTAAAACCACACACTATAAAGTGGTCTGCCATCAAAAGTGCCTCTTCTTCTTTAATTGGGCGCTTTTGTTTACCTAATATTCAAAAATATCCACCAGGGACACTTTTCTATGAGAAATACTAATTTTGATTCTTTCAATTTTAAATAACAACAAATTAACATATTATACAAACTTATGGCAAACGGTTTGTTTTCCTTCTTAAAGTCAACCATTTTAAATTTAGCAGCGCCATTTATTGCGGGTGGCGATCGCGGATATTTATTGTTTTGGGCGTTTTTTCTATTCATACTGCTTTTGGTCACAAATTTATTGTGTTTATCATGCATTGTTTATTTATTATTCTGTATTATAAAGATAAACCTAGAGTACTGACTCTGTTTTACTTTACTTACAGGTAGCAACTATGAAGATTCACCAACGTTTAAGAAACTCAAGACTGGTATTCCCAACAACACACATAGTCAATCAACAGTGTTAGTGCTTGTTACATGGGGAAAGAAAGTGTAATCCTTCAATTGCGTTATGGCTTATACCGGGTGATCGTGAAAAAAATGATTCAGAGCAGGCCATGACCGAAGTGTTAATGTTGGCAAAACTTAATATAAGCCAATTGTCAAATGTTGACAGCTGTAAAAATTTTTGGTTAGATACATTTAACTTAATGTATCTAACCAAAAATTTTTACAGCTGTCAACATTTGACAATTGGCTTATATTAAGTATTGCCAACATTAACACTTCGGTCATGGCCTGCTCTGAATCATTTTTTTACGATCACCCGGTACTATAGTTACTAAATGGTTCGTGTATTTCATTTTTTCAAAGATTTGACACTATACTATACTAAAAGTACACAATCATTCATTTTCATATACTAATGATGTACCGAAGCTTTCTGATTTGTTAGATTATGTGTTATTTAACTTCACCTGTTAGGTTTATTACACAGACTTATGTGATATATCTATTTTTATATAATAAAAAATAAAAATCTAAATTGTGTTCTGTATTAAACTTATTACAATATTATAATTAACCCAAACGCATTATTTCTGCTGCAAGCTTGTCACCGATGCCAGAGGATAGACCTGTGTAAGTGTGTACACCTAAGTATTTTGACGAACTTTGTGTTAAACATATTAGGGCAGAGCCGGTTTTACGGTATTGCCGCCCCTAGGCGAGGTTTTTGATGCCGCCTCTTGAATAAAATACATCGGTACATTTGCACCATTTTATACCGGGTCGCTATTAAAGATGGAACCAAAGCTCTCCTGCTAAAACGGTTTGAGATATAGATATGAAAATTGGAAGGCTTCCATTTGAAATTATTTCGCATATTTTGAGGTAAAAAAAATTTTTTTGACATGATTTTTGAGCGCGACCGGCATCTTGAATTTTTTTTAATGGCAACATGGGCTTTGTGATACATCATTAGAAAGCTTATTTTTTTTCATGTATGGTGTTAAAGTAGAAAATAATGCAGAAAAATTAGAAAATCCTTTGCCATATTTCACGAAATTAAGCTTTATTTGTCACGTAATACAATAGTTGTAAGGAAACAAACCATATGTACTGTGTTTTTTGTCACTTATTAAACCCCTGCTGATTGTTTTTTGTTTATTTTTGAAGTTTCGTTATTGCAAAGGTATCTAGATTTTAAGTGCAATACATTAGCCAGCCACGCATACGGCATTATTTTCTACTTTAACACCATACATGATTAAGGTAGTAAGAAAGAGAAAAAAATAAGCTGTCTAATGATGTATCACAAAGCCCATGTTGCCATTTAAAAAAATTCAAGATGGCGGCCGCGCTCAAATATCATGTCAAAAAAATTTTTTTATACCTCAAAACATGCGAAATAATTTCAAATGGAAGCCTTCCAATTTTCATATCTATATCTCAAACCGTTTTAGCAGGAGAGTTTTGGTTCCATCTTTAATAGCGACCCGATATAATCTAACAAAGAAATTCAATCGCTCATATAAGTAATATAATTTTTTGTTTAAAATAACATTCAAAATTAATATTTACGTAATATTAAAGACATACAGAAATACAGCAATTTCAGTAGCATAATAAAAAATTGAAAGTTTTATTTTCCATAGCCAACTTTTATTGGCATTTTTAGTGTACTTTTTATATTCTTTGAAAATTTTCCCGCCCCTATACTTTTGCCGCCATGGGCAACTGCCTAGTCCGTCTATTGGAAAATCCGGCCCTGTAATAGGGCAAGCATTGTACTTAAAGTCAACATGCGTCCTCATTAGCGTGTTTAGCATGTCAGAATAGTGAGGTAGAGGGGAGCAACTTATGGCGGTAAACTACGCAGAGAAAACATTGACAAAAGGCAAATAGCGTCGATAGTGTCGGTATCCAAGAAGAATTTGAACGGAAACAGTTTACCAGAAAAACCAAAGGCGATTAGCGATAGCATTCAAAAAGATCCAAAGAAGAACCATTGTATATAACAGAAGAAGTGACAGACCAACAAGAACATCAACAGCCGTAGAGTTTATTGCCTCAACAGTAAGGTACCTCTTACAAAAGAAAAAGTTTTTGAGCAATGTGAAGGTGTACTCATCGTTTTAGGCGAGATTCCAGGTAAATGTAGTATTAAGTAAAATAATTCCGATGAGAGCAGTCAAAACGAACTTTTAAAAATATGATTAAATTTCTACCTGTATCGACTATTAACATTCTCGGCAGGCCACAAGTCTCGGCTTCGCCTCGGCTAGTATTCACCCACCTCTAATGTTATTACGTCTACATTCCTTGTTACTTAAATAACTACTAGTGGATCTCCCTGCAAAATAATTTATTTCATACTGTTCACCGTACACTACTTTACGTCATTAATTTGAGTCCGGGAAATGACACATTACAGTACTAGGCCGGGAAGTGTTGCTTCGCAACCTTTCGCCAATCACAAAACAAGAAAAATTTTCAAACAATTGGTTGCTATCGTTATTCTAAATAAGGCAACCAGATTATCTTTAATAATTTGCTCGATTAAAATATTGCCCTTTATTTAAAAATTTAAAAAAGCGATACAGTATGAAATAAAATGTTGTACGTCACACGGCCGTGAGATGATCTTACAATACTCGTCTCGACTCGTTACTGTAATAAGTCATCTCCCGGCCTTAAAACGTAAATAACTATTGCAGTAGCTTACAACCTTATGTTTCTGTAACGAACATTTACCGACGGGTCAGTAACGAACGTGTTGTTGCATCTTACCTCGGGGTGGCGCTAATGGTGTCAATGGCGTCTTCTGTCATTCATATATAAATTAAAATAATTATTATTAAAAAATCGACGTAGAATGAAAATATAAAAATGTTTCATGTTCCATCTGAGGATTGAGACCTTTCATTGAAAAAAAAATGGTCCAAATTGGTGAAGCGGTAGCCGCTTGAGGAACCGGAGAAAAATACCCTTTGAGCTTTTATATATGTATGGATGGATAGTTATTAGCTATTAACGAGCGTACAATATAATATGATATAATACTGAATTTAAATAATTTCTCAAATGTTACTAATTGTATTATATTACAACTTTCTACTTAACCAAATTTGTACCACACATGTAGAACGTCATACTGAATACATTCTAACTTCAGAATTGTGCTTGGACCTTTCAAAAACTATTTAATCATTTTTTAATAATTTCGAGAACTGTGCTCGAACCTCCAAAAAAGTTTTTGATAATTTTATAATAATTTCGTTCCAGCTTGGCCAGATCGTGTCCGATGTTAACCAAATTCATACCACACCTGTGGAACATCACACTGAGTAACATTGTAACTTGCGAATTGTGCTCGCACCTCCAAAAAAATTTTAATAATTCTTTAATAATTTAGGCCCAGTTTGGCGAGATCGTGTTCGATGTTAACCAAATTTATACTACATATGTAAAACATCACACTGAATAACATTCTAACTTGGGAATTGTGCTTGAACCTCCAAAAAACTTTTTAATAATTTTTTAATAATTTCGTCCCAGCTTGGCCAGATCGTATCCGATGTTAACCAAATTTATACCAAACATGTAGAACATTATACTGAATAACATTCTAACTTCAGAATTGTGCTCGGACCTCTCAAAAACTATTTAATAATTTTTTAATAATTTCGATAATTGTGCTCGAACCTCCAAAAAAGTTTTTGATAATTTTATAATAATTTCGGCCCAGCTTGGCCAGATCGTGTCCGATGTTAACCAAATTCATACCACACATGTAGAACATCATACTGAATACCATTCTAACTTGAGAATTGTGCTCGAAACTCCGAAAAAACGTTTTAATAATTTTTAAATAATTTCGGCCTAGCTTGGCCAGATCATATTCGATGTTATCCAAATTTATAACAAACTTGTAGAACATTATACTGAATAACATTCTAACTTTAGAATTGTGTTAGAACCTCTCAAAATTTTTAAAATTTTGTTTTAATAATAAGTTAAATGAGTAGCCTGGTTTCAAAGTCCGCCATATCCGTTTCACTTGAATTTTCAGGAGAGTCAAAAAACTGTTTCAGTATGATCTTAGGGAGTTAGACTTGGTTAATACTGATAGAAATGAAGTATTTTAGCCCAAAGTTAATTGCAATAAATGTCAATAATGAAATGTTGTTAGAAATATGATAAATTTAGGATTATAATATGGAGATGGCGGTTTTTGACACCAAAGTGCGGATCTGGCGGAGTTTGAAAGTAAGCTTAGTGGATTTGGCGGATTATGAAAATAATAACAAAAAAAATATTATTTATTAGGGCTCTTTATTAAACTAATGATACAACAGGATTAGAAAATTAAAAAAAAATTTGCAACATTTTAAAAAGAACCGTTTTATGTTTCTTAAACAATAATTCCGGGAATTTCTTCCTGGCTGCAACACCTTTCTCCAATTTCTTCGTGCTTTTCGTGTTCATTTTGTTCATGATCTTCTTCAACTGCTAAGTTTGGAGAGAATTTTTCTAGTATATTCTTGTAAAACGCTAGTGAAATGAGGTTTTTCCAAAATACTCCATAGTGTTTCACCAGCAAAACGTTAACATCTCTCAATTTTAATGATTTTGGTGGTATTCCGCTAGATATTGTTCTTGGATTTATACGTGCTACGTGCTTGCCTTTTTTGCAAACATTTTTTGCTGTATTTAAATCCGTCTTATAAGCTGCTTCTCCTCTAACAGACACAAAGTTAGTTCCTTTTGTGAGTATGAAACTTTTTGAAATGTTAAATTGAAAATGCCATTTCCCGGGTATCTTAAGGGTGTCCTGCACTGCTGATTTCCAGTCCTGGACTTCGACGTCTTCACCCAAATGCAATATGGTTCCATATTTCTCAAAAATTTCATGGTATTCCCGAGGTTCAACAATAACTTCCTTTTTTTTAATCTCCCTTTCAATTAATGCAAATACCCTGTCAGCGGGGAGAAATGAGTGTCCTGTCACTGGGAAAATTAGTTCTACGGTTTTAATATGTTTTGGAGCATTAGACTGCAGCCAATTGCAGCACATTCCAAGGACAATGGTGTTTTTATTCTGCCCTCCACAACCATCAGCTACGAGTCTCACAGTATGGATGCCCTCTAAATTAGTATTGCATAGGCGATGGAAAACTGCCGAAGCTATTTCGTTTGATCCTTTCAAAAACTGATCCTCTGTCCAGATATAGCTATTAACATTGTCTTTAGTCAGTGATGACTTAGAACTGCCTGTAACGATTGTGAAATTATAAACATATAGCTGTCGAGAGTAGTACGTAGCTTGGTCTGGCAGTTTTGGCATCGGCTGATTCTTCTGGCAATCAAATGACATTGTTTTTAAACCTTCTCGTTCTTCTTTTAAAAAAGAAAAGAATGCCTTAGCTCTAAGACTGTGGATTTTCTTTTCCGCGAGAAGCTTACCCTTGTCTTCTATATTTTTTTCCATTTTTATTCTCTCACCTAACTCCAAGCAAGTGGAACATACATCCGTTCTTGGTGTTCCAAAGCTGATATTAAAGTTTTTGTTAAAAACATCTCTGAAGTAAGACTCTTTAACACTTCTTAGTTCTTCCGAAAGTGGACTTTTACAGTACATTCCCCACATTTTGCGAACATTGAGCTCTGAAGAAAGATATAGGCGACTACTCTTATCTCTACAATAATGGGATTCGACAGGTTTAAACTTTTTGATAAATTCGCAAACTGCAGCTTTTCTATCTAAAAACCTTTTTGTATGACGATCCCCACCACGTACTTCATTGGGGGTAACACCAGTTTGATAATGTCGTTGTGTAACACCCAAAACTCTGTCTTTTTTTAGCAGCAAAACATTTAGAAAAGAATTTCTGCAGACAGGAACTAACGATCTATCTCCATGTCTTCGAATAAAATAATTTAATGACAATGGCTTGGCGCTACGATTGCCTACTGTTGGGCGCCTTCTGACTGATTTTTCACATTGGCAGTACTTCAAAATAAAATTATCTTGATCTATCTTATTTACTCTTGCATAAAAGCTTTTGTGAAACTGATAAACATTGCCCATTGTAAGAACACTGCATTGGTATGCTTTGCTATTGTGCTTACATACTGGATACTGTGGCAGACCACCGGATGAGTATCTGCAATAAAAAAAATTGTGAAACCATTCTGAGATCAATCAGTAGTTTCTTTAATTTCGATAATTTTGTGTAAAGTCAAACTCCATAAGTTTCAACGTTAAAAGTGTATAATATAATACGAGAAAAATTTAATGCCTTCCGTACTTTTTCTTCTTGTCTTTGGCTCGCTTCCACTCAGTTGGATTTCTAGGTCTTTTTCTTGTTTTGATTTTCACATTTTCGTTTACACCCTCCTCCATTATTGCATGTATAATATAAATAACAAAAAAAAGGTATTTTTAACCACAAAATCTCCACAACACAAATTAATTTTATTAATGCACTGTGTCAGATTTCACAATGACAACTCTAATCAGCTGGTATAATAGCAACTGTTTCTTATTAGCTGATTTGGAGATGGCGGTGTTTGATATTTACTGCCCACTGGATTTGGCGGATTGTGAAACTAAGGTTACACTTTCATACTAAATAGTACGAGAATTTGATGGATTTGGAGGATTTTGACTCGAACATAAATGAAAGAATAGGTAATGAACGTAATGGCGCGAAAATCCCGTTTTTTTTTAAATTTGAAGATGGCGGGCTTTGAAACCAGTCTACTCAAATAATAGGCGCACTCGTCCTAATCGTATCCAAGCGCAGTGGACATTTGTGATACTACCGCAAAAATAGTCGACATAACTTTGACTACTCGTGGTATTATAAGTGAATAATCCACTCACAATACAGCAACCAATGGCAACCGTTTACTTTTTGCTTTTAACTAGTCATAAACCTAACTAGCCGCGATAATACTTTCTTTTAGAAAGCCCCGGTGTTATCGCTGTTGTAACCATATCAATCACACAAACAAATGTTTTTTTATTTTTGCCTTTAATAATCAACTCATGCGTTTGTAAATAACAAATTCCATTGGTGAATTTCTATAATTTTATTTTTTATTGACCAACTTAACTGCGTTGAAGCACGGCAATATCACTCCTCCTTTGGAGTCTTGGTATTTCCTAGCAACAATACAATTTTGTTGTCAATGAAGCGACAGAATTATCGATAATTTATTGGTGATATTGCTGTTGAAAAGCTTCAATGTCATCGTGTTTTTAACATCGTGTTTTCAAGCGACCGGTATGCCTTGATTTGAGTAATTGTTCTGTTTTGACGTAAACGTCAACGTGAAGTTTCTAGATTTATATAGTAAAATGGGTTATAATACACATTTCGGGAATTTCTCCACTAAAACAATAAATTAAAGTACGGTGATGTATGTTGTGTTACTATATATTGTTGAATAATCTTTTGAAATACCACTCGCGATCAAAACGTTTCGTCTACATTCAAATTATGCAAATTTTGCTCAGCAAAAAACCTCAAATGCAACTCGACCTTCGGTCTCGCGTCATTTTTACGTGTTTTTGTTTTGCAAAATCTTTACACAATTAGTTGCGTAAACACAAAAAATTTCACCTCTCGGAGTATTACCCTTGAAAACATAGGTTCAATTGTGAACGGACTTAAATCAATTTTATTTCTTTATTTAACTTCAGATAGTTGCAAACTGCAATGTTATATTATTTCATCACATTGTTCTTCAGATAAACTGTCTAATTCGGAATCAAGATATGTGCAAAATACAGTAACTGTTTTGGTCTAGTGGGCAATACATGACTGCTAGTTCTAAGATTTTCTGCATTGGCAATACAAATTTCAGGGCTGGTTTGTGTTTTAATTGGTGCCGTTCGAGTTTGTAACATGTTCTCAAATTCGAAACGCATTTCTTCCTTAACTTTATTTTTTTACTTTTCTTCATTATTAAATTACAAATAATTTTAGACAAAAATTAACTTTCCAGTATTCTGATTTATGTATTCTTTTATGAGAGATGATTTTACATTTTAATGCCAGGTATTATTACATTGATTCTTTTGAAGACTATTTGCAGGAATTAACGATCTTCTTTGTCCACCAGCAAGTCCATCAAGTTCCAGAGACAAGCTTCCTGTTCATGTTTTACTCGTTCGTGATAATGTTCCAGACCATTTGCTTCTGTTGACACTTCATGAATATTCTTTCTACGAGGATTTTGGTGTAATTCATTCTTCATTTTTCAACGTTCAAGATGTTCAAAATTTTAATAGTTATTTATGTATTTAGTGCGCAAAATTATGCTTTGGTGCTTGAGAATGAAAGTTTTATTGTCGAGGCGGTAGCCGAGACAAAAATCATTCGAAAGCACCAAAGAAATTTCGCGCACGAGTTCCATACAACATTTTTTCTACAGATTTACTGAAATAGTGAAAAAAATTAAGTAAAATCATAATAAAATACAAAAATAAAGATTTATTCTATCGCAATCTAGTCTGTTTCTTTGTTACTACGGCAACAAAATTTAACAAATATTGATATTTGTCAGTTATTGTTTCCTAAACAAGTTTGGTCGGCGTCCTTTTTAAACAGCCTATTTATAAATGTCGTCATGCACGAAATGTTTTTCGCTCTAGTACGCGAAATACTTCATGCACGTTGTCAGGATAAACAACTCCAATGTGACATTTTGCATACTAAAATTAATGTAAACATGTCATTATTTTTTGACGTCTGTAGAAAAAATATATTTAATGCCATGATTATGGATTATTGTAATCCAAAACGTCGCGTCATCAATAATTAATAAATTTCATCTTTCGTTCACCAGAATGTTTGTTTTTATTCGACCGTTTACCCTTTTAACAATTATCACTGTTTCGGTCAAGAAAAAATTTTTCAATAGTTATTTACGTCATTAGTCCGGTAAAACAGATATTACATACAAATAAGTAATTAATTCGGACGAGGCAAAGCCGAGTCCGAATTTTATTGCGCAATGAGTACGTAGTATCTGATAGCGGACGAATGACGTAACGCATTTTACTTCATACTAAAACTAAAATTAAAAAAATTGTAATAAACTGAATCTGATTCAAACTTCCGCCAATTTACACAAACAACCGTTAGTTGGCATGGCTAGAGGGTTGCTAGGGACGCTCAGATTGTTTACTTTTGTCATTCGCCAATAAATTAAAAATTAATGAGAGGCATTCCGAAGATATTTTGCGAAAATCTAAAGAAGCTACGGCCAATCTTATTCCCGTGAAGTCGAAAGGGCGGTATAAAAAAGAATATGACAAAATTATAGTAAATGTTCAAAATGTCGCCCCCCAGCTTCTACACACGAAGCACATCTACGAAGTAAATTCCTGCGCACCGCTCCAAATATACCAGGAGTCTGTTGAACTTCTTCACATGCAGCAAGAATACGCGCCGTAAGTTCTTCTACAGTTTCAACTGGGGTAGCATACACTAACGTTTTAACATGACCCCACAAAAAGAAATCAAGTGGGGTCAAATCAGGAGAACGTGGAGGTCACGCCACATGCCCTCCTCGACCTATCCATCTGTTGGGAAAAGTGTTATTTAAAAAATTCCCTGACTTCCGCCGAAAAGTGAGCAGGTGCACTATCGTGCTGCAGCCACATTTGAGGTGGAACATCTTCCAAAAGTTTAGACAGGACATGGCGCAAGAAATTTAAATCAATTGCTCCTGTTAACCTTTGGGGTAGCAGATATGGTCCAATGAGTCTATCGCCAACAATCCCGGCCCGAATGTTCACTGAATATCTTTGCTGGTATCCTTTTTGAACCACAGCATGGGGATTTTCATCGTCCCAAATGTGGCTGTTTCTACTGTTGAATATTCCTTCTTTCGTAAAGGATGCCTCGTCAATAAACAGAACGTTTACTTGGAATTCTGGATCCTCATTACACCGCCGCAGAAATTCCAAAACTTCTTCGTCAAAATCCACCGTTCGCCTTGTTCTGGTAGCTCTACAGTTGTGTCTGTTGACAACGAATGTACCTTCCTCCAGCAGCCGAGGTGAAACTACACTAAAGGCCTTGTGCAATGGGTGATTCCTATTCGGAAAATGTTCTTGGTACAGGCGAGCAGCTTCGCGTGCGTTACCCCAAGCAGCTCCATGCAAAAGTATAATTCACCATAACACAAAAATACGAAACACAGAACGAAAATCTCGGCTTTGTGGCTTTGTGAGTTATCTCCTTCCACTTTTTTCTGTCTGGTACTTGTTGTTTCAAGTTGCTTATGCATAGAGATCTTAGGCCTTCATTAGCTATTTTATTTGAGGCCTTCGTCTTCTTCTTTCGGTGTCCAGTTTGCTGAGCAACATTTTCTTGAGAATTCTACTTTCTGCCATCCATGTGTGACCTAGCCACCCCAATCTTTGAGATTTTATAACTCCCAATATGTCCGACCCTCCTAGGTTTTCAAGCACTTCTTCATTTGTTTTTTTTTTTCACCACACCCCGTTTGGATTTGTTCCACCTAGTATCCTTTTTACAATTTTTCATCTGCACAGCTTGTCCAGACTACTTTTACTGACTATTCAAGTTGCGCATGCAAACACAATCGTTGGTCCTATCACTGATCTTTAAATTCATAATTTTCCATTTTTCGACACTTCTCCCGACTTGAGCACTTTATGAAAGGCACTAGCACAGTTATTTCCGCACTCAATTGGTTATGATCTGTTGAAACTGTTGTTCCCAAATATATAAACTCCACTTCTTCGAACTGTTTTGAATCACATACAATATTGATATGGGTATTTGTGTTTCTGTTTTTATTCTTCTCTATTCTCATGTATTCAGTTTTGTGTTCGTTTACTATGAGTCCAAACGTTGTTGCTGCATTTTTCATCTTTATGAAAATTGCTTTTAATGATTTTCTCGATATTGCTATGCAAGGCATTGGTATTGCTTGCTAATTATATTGTCCCCTATTTCACTTAGTCTTGTAATTTTTTCTAACACTAAATTAAATAGTAGTGTAGGTAATACTGTAGACTCTTCTATTTTTTCTTCCTGGTTGTCTTGAAGGTTTGCGTCTTCATCGGTTTCGTTTTCTTCATTGACATTTAATAGTTCAGAAACGTATTCGGCCTATCTGTGCAGCATTTCTTTCGTTCGTCCAATTAAATTCTCATCCTTGTCTTTGCAATATTTTGTTTTGCTTTAGAAGCCTTTTTTTGATTTTTTACTTGTTGGTAAAATGATCTCATTGCGTTTTTATTATATTTACCTTTCATTTTTTTAAGTTTCTTTGTATATAACGCTATTTCCTTGCTTCCACAATTTTTTTTTGCTACTCTCGCTCTCACTTTTATTTCTCTACGTGCTCTTTTGATTCGTGGCTTAGCAATTTTAGTCTTGCTTTTTACTTCTTTTTGACGATGTTTGCTAGCATTCGTGGTCTATCTATTTGGCTTTTGTTGTTTCAACTTTTTGTTCTATAGTACTTTTTCCCACTTCCAAAATAATTATTCTTACCTCGCTCCCATCTTTTGTCTACATCTGATTCTCGATCTTCTCCTTTTATTTTTTATTCTCTCTATTTATTCTTACTTCCATTTCTGTAGTGTACATCTTCTGTATTTCCTCTTTTGTAAGCTTTCATATTTCAATCTTCTCGTTTTATCTTTTGATACCTTTTATTTACTTGGTCCCTCTTTTTGTATTTTTACTTTCACAAAGAAACGATCCGATCTCGCGTCAGCTCTTCTGTAGGATCGTACATCTAAATACTGCTTACTTGCTCTTCTTGAACTAAGACATGGTCTATTTGGTTGGCCACTGTTCTATTTGGCGCAACTAAAATCGCCTTATGTGTCTGTTTATGTGGAAATTGTGTGCTGCAGATTCTCATATTTCTGTTGATAGCAAAAGCTAATAAATATTCCTCATTGTTGTTGGTTTTATTGTGTCTACAACGTTTCCTTATTATAGGTGCATATATTATTTCCTTCCCTATTTGAGCATTCGCATCACCTATAAATATTTTCATATCATGCCTGAGAAGTGTTTCATATTCTCTCTCCGGGATTTCGTAGTAATCGCCTCTTTTTCCCCTGCTTCTTTTTTTGTATGTTAGAGCGTGTATATTTAAAATACTAAATTTGTGCTGCTTGCCTTCTAGTGCACATAACACATCTTGTTTATAATTGGTCGGAATTCTTTCACCATCGGTTCAAGCTGCTCATTCACATACAAAAAACCGCTCTCTATTTCCACTGTTGAAAAACATACATGCCAAGATCTTAAATACATTTTCTAGTTTTTCTTCTGCTTTCGTGCCCTTTACATTCCATGTCGCCAAAATAAATAGTCTCTTATTTCTTGCTTGGTTTTTTTCACTCGTTATCTCCTTCCTCTTCTTTGTCTTTTTTGTTGTTTTTCATCTATCGTTAGCCCTACTTTTTGCCTGGTCGTCTTTCTATTTCCGTCTGTAATTTTTTTGATGACCCGTTTTTTGCTCCCTTCTCGTCTTCCGCCAGCTCTTCATCTTTTATTTCTTGTTCCATACACTCAACTTGCCATCTATCGTTAGTTTTCTGCATCCAATTTTCACTGTATGGCCTTTTTTTCGATGCTCTTTCTCTCACTTTATACTGGGTTCTCTTTTCCTTCAAGATCAGGTCATTTACAATAAATATTTTCCCTTTAGTCTGTATTTATTGCCTATAATGTTTAGCTTGTCCTACCGATTCTCTATTTCCACCATTACTGTATATTTTTCGCTGTCGCCAATTTTGTAGACCGCTTTTATCATTTTTCTGGCCTGCTTATCTAACGTCTCCAATCTATCTTTCAGATTTACGATTTTTTCTTTTTTCTCCTTGTCTCAGTTTTGTTCTTTTAATAGCATTTCTTCTCGCAGTTTTTCAAACCCTTTCAACATGTTTGTGTTTATTTGTGCGATTAAGGATATTAATTCCTCCGTTTCTGCCACGTCTGTACTTTCGGTTTATCTGACTTTTCTTTTTTCTTGTGGTCTTTTCTAGTTAACTGCCTTGACTTGGTGGTTTTTCTTTTTTCACTGGTGACCGTGCAGTCCTTCTGCTCTTTTCAGGTACGATTATTACTTCTTTAGCTTTTGTCTTTGGTATTTCTCTTTTCTTTTTGGAACCCTTTTTTACTTTCTCGCTGCTTATCACTTCTTCCTAATTTTATTTGATTTCTAGATAGTACGTTATTGATTTTGTATTTAACCCTTTTACCTCCGCTCAAAGCTTTTATTCATTACCCGTTTAATACACTTGTACCTATTACCGTTGGTTGGGGCTCCGCGAGCACTAAATAACTAATTAATCTTTGAATTTTCTTAACCACATGTTTTACTCGGTTGGCCTTACCAACTTTTAAACTACATAGGCAAAATATTTTATTATTACTTGTATGCTCAGTAGAGCTACAGTATAGCTAGAGATAAACATTGTATTTATTACTTTAGAACAGGGGGCTTCTGATTTTCGTTTTTCCTGCAAGCATTTGAACAGTAGAGGAAAGATTTATTCGTTTAAGACATTGTCAAACTTATTACAATTATCTATTACTATTACTATTCCACTGTGGAAATGCAACATTCTTGAGTTGTGAGCTGTAGATAGGTATATAATGGTGTGGTCTTTGGTTGCTATAAAAATAAACAAAGGGTTAGCATACTTTTTGAAGCACTCTGTATATAATAATTTATTTTGCACTCAACACTTTATTGGTGGGTTGCAACTATTACACAACTTTGCTAACTTCGGGTGTGTTTAGTTTAGCTGCAGTCAAGATGCATGGATAGCTAATATATTTGGCGCAGTTGCATTTTGACGTTTATTTTGTTTGTAGAAGACAACAAATATTGTTGAACTTGAAAGTGTCGCTTTCTTATGAAAAGGTCGATTATGTTATTTTATTAAGAAAATGCGTATTAAAAAATGTAACTCTTATGAAATTGTAAAAGTTCAGAGTCAACTAAATATTCTAATTATCTTAATCTAAATAATCGCCTAATGGTAAGGTTGCCTTTAACATTTTAAAAATATTCCAAATTATATATCATATTATAATAAATTGCAGTTTGAGCTCGATTATGACAACATGAGAGGTGAGATCTGTATACCATCACTGTCACTACGAAAAAATGAATCGGACGTTGAAAACTTTAACAACCATTCTTTTGAATTTGGTCGAATGTTAGAATTGCAATACCACCTCTTGGAACATGTATTTCAATTTTTAGAAACGAAAGATTTACACTCTGCTAGTTTAATAAACCCAACATGGGAGAAAGCCGCAAAATGGCAGTTACAAAAACGAACATTTCCAACTTGGGTTAGCTGTGTGTATTATCCTGCAATTTGTAGCACTCATACTAGCCACAACTTTAAGTATGAAAATGCAGCAATTTGTATTATTGCATATTGCCCTAAGATCATTAAATTAGACAAGTATCTATACCTTCTCGGTGGTGATACCAAAAAAATGACTTGTATGTATCGCAAGCATATATCAGGAAGGTGGTAAGAATAGCTAGTGTCTTCAGAGTTATTTAATAATGTGCCTAAAAGGCTATGCTGATTTTCAATTTAGGACTAGAATTTGTTCATAAATTGATTTAAAAAAACAGCTAAGCCTATACTAAAGACGTTATTTTAAAATTAGCAATTTATTGTTTCTTTGATTTACTATATTTTGTTACTTTGCAGGTAACCAAAACCAGTTACCGCTTTGTTGCTTGAATTATGAATACAGGGGGGCCAAAAAGTTCTTCAAATTTTCCCAAAATCAGGAATGGTCAGTGGCATAGCGTGACCCCAAATTACGCGGGGCCAAAAAATAAATAAAAATCGGAAAACTTCAAAACTCACCTGTTATTTATAAAGCACCTGCGCTCTGCTATTTTTTTCAGCTGCAAAATTTTTGATGACTTTCTTATTAAAATCTTGAATTTCATGTAACACAGTAAGGGCCTTTAAGCGATCTTGACCTATTGCATTTCTTGCGCACGTTTTTATTCTTTTTAAAGTACTAAAACACCTTTCCAGCTCAGCACTAACTACAGGAGATGTCGACACAATGTCCAATAATTTGATTGTTTTGGAAAAGGTCGTATTGAAATCGCACTCAACTAGAAACTTGAACAATTCGGAGCACGATTTAATATTTTTAAAATCTTCGCCGTTATAAAAAAACGGGTGGTTCTGTTCTAAGCTTATTACAAGAAATGAAAGGGTAGAAATTTTTTTGACTGTGTTTTCCAGAAAAGTATTTGAAATTCAGAAAACATTAACTTTGATTATTATGCAAGCATACATTTTTTCTTTACCTTAAATCAAAACAGAAGACGCATTTTTTAATAGTTTTATTCCCTGAAACAATTATGTGTTTTTTGTATTTTCTCAGCCTTCCATGAAAAAACAATTTTTCACCAATAACTCTGTTATTTGCATTAAACCTTACATCAGAGAAATGGGCAAAAATAGCTCTATCCAGTGCTGACAAGGTCGCGTTCGGCGCGTATTGAAAAAAGCGAAGTTAATGTCAATATCTTCAAAATGTAACAAAACTATAAAAAAATTCAATTTTATATTTGAAATCTGTGTAAAAAAGTATGTTAATAATGTCAAAACTGCTTTGGACTATCGTTGATAAGAACCAAATTACAACCAAAAAGCGAAAACTGAAAATTTTAGTTTTTTCAGTCTGTACTAAAACTTAAGCAAAACTTCTAGAATTTGGATGCGGAATAATTCTTCTTGTTTAACCCAATATGTATCATCGTTTAAGAGATCTCCATGCATGGGGCGCTTATCTTGGACTATACAGTTAAAGGGTGGTTTCTTATTTGTTCGTTTATGCTAACTAGTGGCGTATTTTTTAAGGATTAAAAATAAATTCAAGTAATACAACATTTATTCCAGTTAGCTGCTTAGCGAATTGTCTGAAAACCCTGCATTTCATTGTGGAAAATTTCTTGCTACGAGTCTTCCCTCTCAAATACTCCTATTTTGGGATTTACTACCTCATTTACAAGAATGAATTCTGGAAATGGAGTAAAATCGTAATCCGTTGTAAGTAAGCATTTTAAGGTTTAAGTGAAAGAAAAAATTTTCAATAAAAAATTAGGAAAAAAATTTCCTTTAGTCACCATTGAATGCTAAAAAAAATCCAATAAATCCCATTTTAGGCGATCACAAAAGTAGGGTTTAAATGGTTCAATTTTATTTCAACCTATACAGTATACAGGGTGAGTCATTTCAATGTCGCCCCACTATTATTTCTTAACCTATCGAGAATATTGTATTTTTTTGTTAATAAACTAGGGTGTTTATAATATAATTTAATGTCCATTTCGTAAAACTTCAAATGTCAACAACTTTTGTTTTTCAAATGGAACATGTAGTATTTTTTAACACAGTTTGTATCAAATATTGCAATTTTTATGGTTTTAAAAATTTTTATACATTTCTGGAGGGCATCAGAGTGAAATTTGGGAGATTAGTAAAAAATTGGCGAAACAGGTCGCTGTTACTTTCCCATACTTTTTTCGTTTTGAATATTCTTGCGTCAAGAAGTGATAGAAATTTACATCTCCAGCCGGTACAAGCCCGCTGCAGACTCAAGGCGTAGGTTACATGCGGGCGGCGCGGCGCACGCACCTACTACGTGAAAGGCGCTAAGATAGTTAATGCGCTCACGAAAATAGTTATAACAGCTATCAAAAATATGCAAAGAGTGAAAAATATTTTTTTTATTAGAGCTAATTGATAGGCGTAGTTCAAATCACGTAGCTGCCGGGAAACACGTTGTTGGTATTAAAAAGTATCGTTTTTTTTTTAATTTTTAAAATAATTTAAAATTCTTGCAGATCCTAATAAAGTACTTCAAATAGCCTATCGAAGTGATTAAAGTTTATAACGATAGGAGCGTTTGCGTTTAGGAATAAAAAATTATTCTTTCAAAATTTTCAAAAATTCCTAGAAGGCGTCAGAGTGCAATTTGCGAAATTAGTAAAGAACAAATTTTGTAGTTTATTGCAAGCTCTATCGGCTCAGAAAGTTAAAAAAAATGGTGTGGGCAGTTTTTGAGGAATGATTTTTTGAAAATGACCAAAATTTTGAGGCGCTAGTATATTTACAATTTTTAAATTTTCAAAAACATTTTTATATCACTTGATTATACTTATTAAGGCCTATCAAATAATATGATAATTTGTTTTGATTGGATATTTTGTTTTTGAGTAATGGGGCATTAAAGTTAAAATTTTCAAAAATTCGTAACGGCCTTCATTTTGAAGATACAGCATTTAGAAAAAAAGCATTTGATTTGTCTTCAGATGCACTACAACGCTGTATATTCAAAAAAAGTGTTCAGAAAAAAATCTATACTAAAAAAACTGGTCTAATTTCTGTTTCCGGTTTCGATTATCGACCTACAAAGAACTACCTGCAACTAAAAACCTTCGACACACCAAATCTTATACAAATTAGGCAAGGGGCTCCGGAGATATAGGGAAACGAACGCACCCACCCACATTTCCATTAAAATCTGAAAATTTGCGTGAAATCATAACTTTCCTTACTTCAGTAGAACTACGGGAAAATAAAAAGTATAGCAAAGGGTTCTTCTTCGCCCACTTTTGCTTAAGAAATATGGATACTAGAAATACAAAAAAGTATTTACATCATTAGCTGCCATTAAAAACAACGAAAATACTATAGCCAAGTTGTCAATGGAGTTATATTGTTATCATATTTAATTATTAACTGCACTTATTTTTTTTTTAAATAGACTTTAAGTAAACTTTAAGAGTGCAAATGTGTGATGAATGCAAGCGGAGGGTTAAATAAATAACTCTGTGACGCATCCCTGACTGATATCAGATAATAAGTCGAAGATAGTCTAGGAAGCTGAGGAATGTGCATTTGGAACAATAACATGGAAATGTTTGTAATTTGTTACAAATTCCAACAGTGTTTCATAATTCAGCCTGGGTAATGATTAGTATAATATAATTTTTAATTGTACAGTCTATTTGAGAGCTATCAAAAATTGTCTGAGAAAAGGAGTTTACAGGTTTTTAAGTCGTTTTAAAAACAATTTTGTTAATTATGCGATGATTGCAAAACTGGTAAATTTTTTGTTAAATATGTAATAAACAGCATTTTAACTTAAAATTTTGACCTCCTAGAAAATGGCTGACGGACTTCACTTATTTATTTGTTTAGAAGCTACATTCATGTGTCTAGTAAAACTATACAGAATTCTGTGATACTACCTTAAAACTTTTATATGTATAATGAAATACAGAATTTAAAAATGCAATAATATACAGAGTGTTTTATTTAAAATAAAAATGTAATGTGCTGTACAGGCATAACTAAATACCCAGTATAATTTGCAATAATTGTAGGTTATGCAGCAGTTAAACATCAACAATTTTTATTAAAAGAATTGTTGACATTCTCAATAGTTTAGGAAATAGTAGTTGAGTAACACTTAAAGGACTCGCCCTGTATATTTTAAATTTTAAAGCTATGCCTACAAAGCAAAAAATGTCCATTTTGTCTCAAATCTGGACCCTACCGATAACTATAAAATCACATACTGTAAGAGTACTTTGATGCCGCTCCACGCTATTCTTACACCTTCCTCGTAAATGCATATTGCATATGAAATTGTGAAACAAAATAGTTAATTTGCAGTTGCTGAATATATTGAAAAGGAAATTGTGCCAACGCCAAATAAGATAGGCTATTGCACAATATCATGTACGCAAGTATCAGCTTCGAACATAGGTGAGTTTTCAGTAAACATTAATTTTGCACGGTGATTAATAACATATATTTTAGAAAATTGTGACTATTTGCTCTATCAAGGAGTTTGTATACCTTTTATTCCAAAAATACGAACTACTATGTTTTATTGCAATCCAAAGAAAAAAGACCAGTTATCAAATTTTATTAATGATAACGAACGAGTTAGATGTGTGTTGGTGTTCACTCAAAGATATCGGGTGAACGTTGCTAATTTTTTTCTTGATGCACTGCTAAAGGGGTAAAAATAAAAGGTGGTTTACGTAGGGTGATCATATAATTTGTAGTAACATTTCAGACAACATCCAAAGACAATTGCCATGGGTGGGGGATTAATAAAAAGTACAAAAACCTTCCAGCAAAATAGTTTACAGAAAGTATTCCGAGCCGAAGACTTATTTTGCATAGCTTTTCTGCAAGAAGAAGGAGCCGAAACAGATTTCAATGCATATTCTACTGTAATTGTTAGTGATGAGGATGAGAATGATAGTACAAATTATAAACAATTTGAAATGGAACTCTTAAAGGTACATAATGCAAAATATTTTTGTATTTTTTTATATGTTAAAACATTATATTTGTTTCAGCTAAAAGAAACATCAGTTCTTCGAAAAAACGGAATTATTTTTAGATTTTGTTGTTTTGCAAAAAATTTAAAAAATGGAGAAAATGCAGTGATTGAAAAACATTTTCCAAATTATACTATTTTAGGTCTGGAAGTCGATGGAGAAATTGGGTGGAATTCCTTAAACGTACAAGAAAATGAACTGGGTGAGCTTTTAGTTTTTTGCTTTCAGTATATTGAATTCATAAAAAATAATTTCGAATTTGAGTTTTTGACAGAAATACGTGTTTTGGGTGTACAGGACCTCAAAATAGTGGTTTTTAAAAAATGGCTACGTGTGGATATGAATGCAGGTGGCGGCTGGTTTCAATGAGCTTCAGAATGTGGAGTATATCACAAATTTACCTACCAAATAAGCTTTTAAATAAAATCCGAAACTGGAAGCGACATGTCTTTTTTTTATAGCATTTTTCACAGAAACAGAATGTAGGTCCTTAGTGGGATCTGGCACACGACTATAGGGAAAATCCAATGCTTTCTAGCTTTAAACTGAAGGCTGTTAAAATTTTGACTTTAAATTAAAACAGAATTTTCAGAACTTTGGATATTTCAAAAAAATATGGGCTTATAAAAATTGGTCACACGATTTTCTTTTAATTATGCAGGCTCAAACGGCTATGAACGAACTACATTGGTTCGTGTCCCAGTCCGCTAATATCTTTGTGACGCCTCCATAAATTTATGAAAATCAAAAATTAATGCCCCCACCAAATTTTTTTTAATGAATTTGTTCTTTCTTATTTGGTTTTCTTTGATCCCAAGAAAAGTGATTTCTTCAAATTTGAATGCCTGTACCTACTGGGCGCGTAAATATGTGACTTTTAGTAGCGGAGGCTAAATGTTGAGACAGGTGGAAGGGATCCGGATTTACTATAGATTATTACATTAAAAATTTAAATACTCAGAATAGTAAAAACTAAAAAATTAAAATCGCAAGTAATTGCAACCTATGCCCAAAGTAGGGTGGGGAGAGGGGCTTCCGCCCCAGGCGTTACGTTTTGAAGGGCGCGATTTTATTGTATATTTTTTTATGGAGCCGACTTTGTCGTTTAAGAGTTGCTAACCAACAATTAAAAATGTTTGCATAGCAAATAGAAAAGCCAGCGCGTTTGTACTGTTGGATAGTCGCATCCCCCTCGCCTATACTGTGCACACATGCACATTCTAGAATCTATCGTACATTTTTTACAGATTGTACATATTTTACATGTATAATACCAGTTATACCATTTTTATTTAACTTACATATTCTACACAGTTTTCTACGTGTAATGTGGAAAATAATATTCTACGTGTAAAGTGACTATTCAAAACAAAATTTAGCGAGTCAGTAGCCATTACTGATCATATAAAAAGCATCATTTTGTTGGGGCTAGAACTTTATACAAAAAGCTTTTGAAAATATCTAAAGTATAGGAAAGTCCAAGCAAAGGGCTTCGCGCATTTTTATAATAGTTTCCTTACTTTAGCGGCGTGTTTATAAGAAAAACTGCAAAATAAAATTTTGCATTACTTTACTATTACTCATTAAATAACTTGTTTAATGAAATATAAACTGTTCGTCTGTCTAAATAGAGGACTCAGGTACTTTCGACTAGCACAAACAACTTTGATTTATTGTAAGGTGAAACATTTTATTGTTTGCTTTAAAAAAATCTGCATCAGTACAATATCATCAAGAATTTCGTTGTTTCAGATAAAGAACCAGTTCCATCAAAGTCAAAAAAATTCAAATCTGAAGTGCCACAAACCTTACACGGTTGGTCAACAGTTTTAGTGCTTGTAACATGGGGGAAAAAGTTGTAATCGGTCTGCTGCATTTCTCATTAGCTGTAGTATTGTTCTTTTTTTTATATTATTGCTAGTTATACAGTGTGCAACAACCTATATGCTCTTTTTTCCTATGGCTTTATTATAAATAGCAGAATGAAAATATTTTACATATTAAATATGTTTTTCCATATGTAGTATCATATTGATAAGTCAAATTTTTTATCCAACTACTTATGTCAACTTAACTATGTTATGAGAATTAATTCTTACTAGCTGACCCTGGGCGCAACCCCTCATGCAATTTTTGAAATCACGTGCAGCGTCGCCCTACATGACAGCAACATAAACATTTGCTCCAAATGCTGCAAAACAAATTAAAAAATAAGGTATGTCGAGAAGTAAGAGCATAGCCCGTCGCTGCGTAAAGTTGAGACAGTTCCCGATTTACTATACAGGATGTGGCAGCCCGCTGTAATTGGTCGATTGCAGGATAAGTATTAGAGATAGAAGAACTTTCTTAGATAAGAGTTGCTTGGGGTCGTGTGTACTATCAAATAAAAATATTTTTCATTATACAGGGTGTTCTATATCAGAGTGGGATAGCAAACTTATATTTTTTTTAATTAAACACCCTGTATATTTTTGCAAATTCTTATTTGCTTTTTAATTTGATTTCCGACTGTTTTTTTGTTTTTAAATTCCTTTTCGGTGTTGCCAAGTTATTCAACTTTTTTCTGTAAATTTGACATTTGCAGACCTTACTGGTAAAATCTACAAGCCGTATTTTTACAGATTAAACAATTTTTTTCTGGAAAATATTAGTCAAGAGCATGTGCTATTTTTCAAATATTTTAAAGTTGAATATGGTACAAGATGTTTGTTGCTGCGGTCCAAAGTTTTCTAACTTTAATGTGTCATAACTTGATGTTTTCAAATGAAACCTTTAAATTTTATTTAATTTTTGAATTCTACTCTAATTTTCCATCAAACGTCTATTATATTCCCTATCTTTAGTAATTTTCCTTGTTTTTTCCATTTTAATATTATTTAGACAATCTATTCAAGCTTACCGCGCAGTATTACTTTAAAAGAAATGAAAATTGATTTGAGAAAGATTTTAATTTTATTTAAACAATTACATTACAGTAGAACTCCAATTATCCGAACTCCGACTATCCGAATCGCTTTAGGACACCGTCTCATATTGCAGTTCTAAATTCGCTGACTTGGTAAGCATAACGGTAGAAACCGAATAGACCTAGAGAAGGGGTGGGGGCGGCTCAGGTTACAGGTGACCTGCCACTGTTTGTTTTGATTACTCAGTCATTGCCCTGCTACTGTGGTGGTTCTCTTACGCGTCGGTTTGTTGTTTTGTTTGTGAGTGCGTTTCATCGTTCACTATGGCTTCTAAAAGAAAACGTGTTGTGTTATCTTTAGCGAATAAACTAAAAATTATAGAGCAATCAGATAAAGGAGCTACGGGTAAACAGTTGGCTGAGATGTACGGTGTTAGACAATCAATGATTTCAGATATTAAAAGGAACAAACCTACAATTGTTAACTTCGTGTCAGTGCTTGAAAACGAAGATGAAAGTTCTTCAAGGAAATCAATGAAGGCAGCAACAAACAAAAATTTAGAAGATGCGGAAGTTAATTAATAGACCATTTCTTCGGGAAAACTCCAATTATCCGAATTTTCGATTATCCAAATGGGGTCCGGTCCCAATTGATTCGGATAATTGGAGTTCTACTGTACATTACAGCTTGTGATTATTCACAATAGCTGTTCCAAATGTGTATTTTCGTTATGCAAATACAAACCAATTCGTTCGCGAAATGATGCTTGTACTCTAGTTAACATCTCTACTGTAACTTGTCCAAAAGCCTGTATTACACGTTGCTGCATGTTTTCATAGTTAGTTGGAAGTTCCTGATACACCAGATTTTTATGTAACTCCATAAGAAAAAATCCAACAGGGTTAGGTCTGGAGATTGGGCTGGCCAAGCCATCGGTCCTCCCTTTCCTATCCATCTTCTTTCGAATCTGTGATTTGACCACTGTGTACATACATAACATTTTTGGGCGGGTTTTCATATGTTTGGCCATCATAAGTAAGTATTTAACCATTCCCTTTTATTTTATTTATTTTATTTTAATATAATTCTCACAAAGAAAATAAATTAATTTTTCACAGCAAACTTGATGAAAATTTTGTAATGCGGTTTTTTGCATTAAAACTGTTAAAAGTGTTAGCAAATGCTATATTGCTATTTGCAGGGTGACAAATACTACCAACTAAGCGCTTAAAAAATATTATACCCAATTTATAAAAAAAAGTTGAAGATTGCCACTTCAACATAAGTGGTCGGATCAACAATTAACTTACAACAAAACATAAAAAATTCAGTCAAAATGGAATTAATTGGAATAGGTCAGTGGAAAAAATATTATGAAAAACTGCTCACAGAGGATAGAGACGAATATAAAGACATATCTCACATAAAAGAAACCACAGAAATGCACCAAGAAATTATTAGTTCCATTTTTAAAAAGGGCAATAAAATGAATTGTGCCAACTATCGCGGAGTCAGCGTGACCTGTTCTATATCGAGACTGTATGGACGAATACTAAAGGCAAGAATAGAAGGCGAGATTAATGAAAGTGAAGAACAAAGTGGTTTTAGAGCGGGAAGGTCGTGCATCGACGATATTTTTACTCTACGTCAGTTGATAGAAAAAAGAAAAAAAAGAAATGCAGAAACACACCTAGTGTTCGTAGATATACAAAAAGCGTATGACACGGTACCAATAAAAAAAATGTACGAAGTTTTAGAAACATATGAAGGGGGTAAAAAAATATTTAAATGCTGTTAAAGAACTACAAAAATAGAGAAAATAAAATTAAAATGGGAGGACTACTTTCAAGTAGTTTTGTTTCATCAAAGGGACTGCGACAGGGCTGTTCTTTATCACCGACTCTATTTAATAGGTATATACAAGAAGTGCTAAAGGAATGGAAAACCAAGTGCAAACCGATGGGAGTACCTACCAGTTAATGAAGATTTCTTGCACACTCTCTTGTTCGCGACGATCAGGTGGTTATATCCACCGAAAAAGACGACATCAACTATATGATGCGAAAATTAATAGAATGCTACCAAAAATGGGGTTTGAATATAAATATGTACAAAACCATGTATCTGGTAGTAGGCAACAATGAAATTGAGGATCTAAACTTAGAAAACAAATCTATAAAAGTCTGTAATGAATATAAATACCTGGGAGTAATTATATCAAAAGAAGGAAATAGTCAACGGGAGATAGACAACAGAGTGAGACAAGGAAAACAAGCAATTCAAAAATTAAATTCTCTGCTGTGGTCCAAAGAAATAGAAAAGAGTACATAAAGAAAAATAAATAGTGCAATTCTAGAAAGCATTTTAACATATGGTGCTGAAGTATAGGAGATAACAGAGAGAAATAAAAAAAGAATAACTGCAGTAGAAATGGACTTCCTCAGACGGAGTTGCATAAGATCTAGACTGGAACATGTGAGGAATACAGATATCCGAAGAGAAATGGAGAGTACTGTAGTAGATAAGATCGAAACAAAAAGGCTGCTATGGCATGGCCACTTAAGAAGAATGCAACCTAAAAGATGGCCCCAAAAAATTTATGAATGGTTCCCGAACGACCGAAGAAAGAAAAGAGGACGTCCTTGCAAAACCTGGAGAAGAGAGGTAACAAATGCCATGGAGAAGAAACAATTAACCGAGGAGGATTGGCAAGACAGGGACAGATGGCGATTAGGCTACGAGATAAGGCGTTAAAGCTGTAAAATTATACTCGCTTATACAAAAATCTGACTTGAATAATATAATAAAGTCATAGAAAACAAGGTGTATAGGATGTTACAGGTTGTAGATGTGTTAAAATGTTGAACGTTTTATTTTGCTATATAATTTCTTTCTTTTCCATCTCCTCTTATACCTTATGGTGTTGAGGTTTCCTTTCAATCCGGTTAATGCTTTCAATTTAAAAATACTATTTTTAGTTATTATTTTAATTATCGATTTTTGTAATTGAAAATTGTAGGTAATAAAGAGTAATTTTGCATTAAATTTATTGTTATAATAACTCAACACCAACAACCAATGGCCGTTGGTACAGAGATGGCAACAGGGCACTGCCCTTTCAGCTATTTGTTACGATTCTGTATATTTTTTTTCTTCTATTTTTACTGTTTATAAATTTTATTAACCGACTTCAAAAAAAGGAGGAGGTTCTCAATTCGTCTGTATATATTTTTTTCTTTTTATTTATTTTTTTTTTTTTATGTATGTTCGGGCATAACTTTTTTGTTTATAAACCAATTTTAATAATTTTTTTGTGATGGGTTCAGTATAGTTCCAAGGTGGTCCCATTATAATTTCATTGGTATTGGAGCTTGAACTTCGAAGATACTCCTCAAAATCTATTTTTTTAACCGACTTTTTAGTGTTTCCGTATTTCATCTTCCGTTTCAACTAGCCGTCATTTCCTCATTCGAGAAGCATCTTTACTAGGTCTACCCATCACTTAAAATTGTAAAATAATTAACTTTTAAAAAAAAAAGGGAACCGACCTCAAATAAAAACACAAAAGTGACATAAGTTAACTAAAAAGCAAAAAATAAATGTTTTTTATACAACAGTTTAATACTTATTTGTTGTTCCGTTTAATGTAATTAAGAAATTGCTGTTTATTATATAATTATTAATTGTTTTATAATTTAGAAGTCGGTGTCAAGTAAAACAAAAATTCGAATCTAATTTGTTATTGCAGCAAGGTATATAATTATTATGTTTTACTTGGCACCGACTTCAAAATTATAAAACAATTAATAATTATATAATAAACAGCAATTTCTTAATTACATTAAACGGAACAACAAATAAGTATTAAACTGTTGTATAAAAAACATTTATTTTTTGCTTTTTAGTTAACTTATGTCACTTTTGTGTTTTTATTTGAGGTCGGTTCCCTTTTTTTTTTAAAAGTTAATTATATAATTGAAAATCCACAAAAACAAATTTTATTGATATCGTTAATAGTACAAAGCTAATTTGAATTAGCCCAGTTTGGAATTTACAAGTGCCTCACACAAAATGAAACAAATAATAGCAAGTAGGCATATGCAAAAGTGACACCTCAAGACGAACTGCATGCTGCAGTGGGAGATTATCAGATGCAGAAGCGTTCCAAAAATAATTTTTTGCAAAATTCTAATAATGAATATTTTCCCCATTATGTTGCAAACATTTTGCCGATCACTGTATACAAGATGTATCAAATTGCGTGTTAACTATTAGGATCTCGCTTATTTGAAGGAAAGCGACAACGGTTAAATTAGAGAAAAGTCGTGAAATTTCATGCCCCCTAATAATCTAAAAAGAAATTGGAGCTATCTTGCTTAGTTTCTGAAAGAACCGAACAAATTTTAGATTTTTTGTTTTTGGCTAGAACTTGGTTGTCATTTATATTAAATATTTCTAGTTAACGCATAATTGTGACACTTTTTTATGCTGAATCTAAATTTTTTATCAGAATTGGTATTTTTTTTTTAAAGAACCATGAAGCCGTGCGTGAGAACGAACACATGATTCCCATCCCACCCCCTTACCCGGGCTCAGCACACTAAGTGCTATTCACCGGCCTAACATGCCCCACCCCTGAAAGACATGCAACCCAACATACACGCCGGATTTAACTTATTCAGAAAAATTACCAACGGGCAGTGGACTCGAACCTACTGCCATTGGGAGTCTAGTTTCAAAGCCTGGGACTTTAACCAGTAGACCACCCGCCGGCCCTAGAATTGGTATAACTGCTACCATTGCTCATTTTCGTTTATCAACGTTTTTTTTTCTGGTGGGAATTTTATATTTTTTCTTTTATAATAAAAATTTTTTATTCTGTTATCAACGATGTGTTATGTGGCATTTTATGTAAGTGTTGAGCATTTTATTACAGAAAATAAAATTGTGTGAGTGCCATGGAAAGGCCCAAAAACAAGAAATTCCAAAATTTGTTTTTTCCAGTTTTTTTTGGAAACTAAGTAAGATAGCTCCAATTTTTTTAGATTATTAGTGGGCAATAAATTTCACAACTTTCTCTAATTTAACCGTTGTCGTATCTCTTCAAAAAGCGAGATCCCAATAGTTAACACAATTTGATACAACTGGCTATATTGAAAAGTATTTAGTTTAATTATCTCTGTATCTTAAAATAGTTTCTTGCAAATTGACATAAAAATTGATACTTCTAATACGCGCTCGTAGAATCGGTTAACTATTAAAAATAATTTGCACCCCTACTTTTGAAAAAACTTTGACTGTGCGTATTTTTCAAATATTTACATAAATTGCCCTCCCACGTGGCGCCACTGCCAACAACCAGGATGTCTCAGTAAATTAGCATAAAGTGTAGCAAACCTTTGAATTATAGTCGCAAGCTATGGAAAGCTATGATTGACTTTTTCTATAAGAAGTTAGCATGGGTGCTATTCAGAGGCGTAGCAACTTGGCGGTGGACCCAAAAGGATCCTAAACTTTGGTAGGTCGAAGTAGCTTCTAGCCAAAACGACCCCATAAACATTCTAATATTTTTGTTGGTTTTTTCAACGTATGACGTAGGGAGAAAAACATCACATTTAAAATATATTAAAGGGTTGCTTTCATCGCAAGCAAATTTTACGTATTTGGAGCTTTTTCACACTATCAACCTTTTTTGAACCCCCATGGCAATGAGCCCGGAAGCTGCGTGTCCTTTAATTCAATTTTGAAAATTCATTATTAACTTAAAACCAATTTCGAAAGTGCAGATAATTTAATTTCCCTTGCATAATAATTAAAGTATTGCAACTATGTGTTATAAATCTTTGTACTGTTCTAAAAGTATTTTATGAAATAAAAGTTTAGTCCATACTAAATTAATCTTGTATTTAATTTAAATATTTACATAAAGAATATACAAATTAAAATCTGAAATATACCTGCAAAGCTCACTAACAATTTGGATACGACAAATTGAAAACGTTAGCCTCGATTTACTACTAAAGTAGCACTCTGTACGTTAACACATTCTGCAAATGCTTCAACTTCCTTGTTGCACCTAATAGGTTCCCTGGGATACCTCTTGTAGCATTCCATAACAGCCTTTTTGCGTTGGTAACACGGAGGTGCATGGCATTTTGGCATATCTTCAACTTTTCCACCGTGTGCTTCTTTCATCTGTACAAAGTGGTGTTTAGATAATTGTTTTCAAATCTTCTGTTAAGCATTTTTTAACTTACTGCTTTATGGTATTCAGCCTCCATAACTTGATGCATCTGTCCATGAATCTTCTCCAAATCTGAAACTCGTTTTGCCCAATATTGATCGTTCTTATGCAAAGCTGCTTCTTTTTCCTGTCGAATTTGTAAAGATGTTAGACTAGGTTCATAGAAATAAGGTGGAGGAACTCCAATGGGGGTGCCCCCAGGAACTGTAGGCCAGGAGGCCCCTGGATTAACAGTACTGCTTACCGGTCCTTGAGCTGAAATGAAGGTTATTGTTGTTATGTAATAATAAACACAAAAAGTTATACAGTATTGAATTAAGTTACCCCTTTTCGAACATGGAGTAGAGAGATGATTTAAAAGATCAATACTGAATGGAAACTTTAGGTAATTTTGTACTACAGGGATGAACAGGATAAACTAATACATTTTTGTAGGTTATGTGACACTAACTTTTACTTCCTTTCAGTCGTTGGACTACATCTTCTGATACTTTAATAACACTTGTAGCCTCTTCGTTCTCTAGGGTTAATTTTCTTGTTCTACTGTGTTCTGCTCCCATTTTTATTGTTGTTTTATTGTATTCTTTTTTCAACACAAAATTTCGTACGTAGTTCCTAATTCGTTCCGCTGCCAACCAAACGTAAACAACAAATTACAAAAGTCACCTCAAGTTAGTGTTTATTTCAAAACCTTCGTCAGATATTGTAGCTAGTTCTCATTAATGCAAACAGATGGAGCCCGTGGTGTACGATCCACGCTTTTTGGTAACTTTTTAAAATGTAATACATAAGCTGTGTCGAGCTACACGACATGTTTTTTGCATTTCATGTTTTTAAATACATTTTTGTAAAACAAAATTCTCTTTTCAACAGTTTTTTTAAAACTCGAATTGGGTTTATAAATAAGGAAGAAAAATGCAATTATATCAATACCAATTACAAATTTCTCCCTTAATAAAATGAACTAATCGCGTTTGTTTTATACTGATTAAACTGTATGGTGCTGTTTAAATCACTGATTAAATTCACAGTAACTTCGGATAATCGCTCTTAAGTTTAAAACTGATGTGCACTGACTTCTGGGTATATTTATTATATTTTAATATAGTTTTATATTGCTTCGGCCAGAAGTAAGTATCATATTTAATTATAACATAATTTATGAATTAAAAACAATAATTGTTTCTGTTGTCCACAAGCAAAAAGCAAAATACGAGAAACGTCCACTACAGATGATAACGATGTCAACCAACATGAACCGCGAGTGTTCAAATCATGAACGACCCAAATTTTAGTATACACCTACAATAAATATAATAATAACATGCTAATATGCTTTAAAAAAACTAAATATATATTTGCATTAAAATTGTATCTTGTTTGACAGGTTATATGAACCAAAATCTTAGGCCAAAGTAATGTACATAACCTCAAAAGTTTTATGAAATACCAATTAACGATTTTTTTCAAACAGATCTATTTTAGCAACAACACTTCACAGCAACAGTAAATAAGAACGTCAAAATAAAAAATTAAATTTGCAAAAGGACGCCACTACAAAACATTTAAAAGCAAGCAAACAACACCATGTTAAGAGCGCCGATTCCCGAAAACACTCGAGACTAATTCAGTGTTACCAAACATGGGTCAAAATTAATGTGTGATATATTTAAGACGAATACAATTCGTGAATGCGATTTTTCTTTGATACAATTGTAGTGCAAGTTAACTTGTGGTGGTTCAGATTTATCTTATCTTAACTAGCACTCGTGAACTTACACCACAATTTTATCGAAAATCGCAATCACTTGTTGTATTATTTATGATAATCGTTTGTGCAACCAGACGTAAGACAGTCGCTAGCAGTTCATGCGAAGAATAGTCAAAGGCTCGAGTATTTTCTGTGGGTCAATAGATCTGATATACTCTGTACTGGAGTGCCGCCGAGATTGGATTCAAAGTAGTTATCTACGTCCTCTACGTTATCAATCTAGATATGGCATCAATGAGATATGGTGCTGTGCAAACCAACGCAGTAAAGTAAAATTTTCCTGTTTTTCTAAAAAAAAAGGTATATGCGTACGTGACCGAAGTAACGTGGTCGTAGTAGATCAGGTGCGGTGTAATAGGGGTACCTGTGTGGATATTTGCTCACGAAACGATCTTTTGACAATTTTACAAATTTATTTAATACAAACCTTCTTAGTAACCTAGTTCGTATTATTAGCTCTAATTTAAAACAATAAATAGGTAAACATTTAAAAATAGATTGTGTTTACATATCAAGTAATGAACTATTGTTTAAAGACATCAACAAATGTCCAGCGAAAAGAAAGGTTGGGACCCAAATCAACTTCGAAGGTATGATCTTTCCTTGGAGCAAATTCCTAGGTTAGATTATCAAGATCCCAGAGTAGATGAACTTATTGCCGAAAATGTAAGTAAAAAGTTAGATATGTATTTTTGAAATCATCAATTTACTTGCAACTATATACTTATATACCTACATATTTAAATTTTAGATAAAGAAACAAAAACATTGTTGAACTTAGTTTTCTTTTTGTTAATTTTATCTTTAAAATAGTTGCCAAAACAAAAACATCTGAAACATAAATTGTTCATAGATGGCGTATATGCTAGGACCAAAAAGAGACTAACAGATTTGGTCGTAACGACTAAAGTGAAAGTGTAGGTAAACGTTTGGTGCTTCGAGTAACTTTGGGTCAGAGTATAGGTCAGTCCACAGAACAAAACTGGGTGTAAACATACTGATTAAGCCTCTCGAAAAAGTTAAGGTAACTAAGGGGGGCTCCAATAAAATTTGTATTATGCGTTTCTAATTCTTTTTCATGGACATACAAATTATTTGCTTTTAAGTTGTAATTGACAAGTGGATGTCGTTATCAGTATTACACTATACTATCAGAAACTTCTAGATAGCAAAAGTTCTAAAAATAATTTAGCATGACAAAAACAATAAACATAAAGGTGCAATGACTATAAAATTATTAAGACACAGTGCTAAGTGCAATGACCTATTCAGATTAATGCAATAGTTTCTAAAGAAATGCATTTGTATTGCATTAGTTATTTACTGTACCATAAAATTATTGGCATGAGTTTAGTGTAGATTGAATTGTAGTTTGTAAAACTTTTTTGAGTTACTAAGGCAGTAATGTATAGGGTGTCTTTCTAGTATAGTATAAGATTATTCTATAGCAGCTTTAATATCGGTTTCAGAGAAAAATTTTTGGGACAGATTGGCATTTTTAAAACCACTTTTTTGCGTTCCTGGAGCATTAAAACATGTATTTCCGTCAAAATCTCAGAGTCGAAAATTTTAGCAACCACACAATACATTCTCGTACTGGAAGTATGGGAAAGTAAAAAGTGAAAATCAAATAATTTAAAACTACTGAAATGTAACTATATAATTTTACCTTAGAAGTAAAAACATCACCTTATTTTGAAATTATCAGCAACCTCTGTATAGTAGTATATCGCTATATAAATTTTTTTTTATTTCAGAAACCAGTGGTGATAACAGGATCCAAATTAGTTAAGTCTGCAGAAAAATGGAACATAGACTATCTAGAAGAACACATGGGAAATGGAGATTTTACAGTATTTATTTCAAGAAACCACAAATTCAAGTATTACGACGATAAGAAAATGACCCATAAGACTCAAAATGGTGAGACTATCAAAGGGGTTGAATTCACACCTCCAACGAAAAAGATTGATATGAAACTGCCCGAATTTATAAAAAGACTGAGAGAATGGAAAAGAGGAGACGAACGGTAAATAAAACTTAAATTATTAAACTGTAAACCAATTCTAATTAAAAATTTTTTAAAGCTTATATTTACAACAAGGTTTAAACAACACAGTAGGCTCTGCTATAGTTCATGATTTTTTACAATTTGATTGGGATTTTTGCAATGGTAAGCAGTCAAAACATCACTGGGGTCCGCTTACTTCGAACCTTCTTCTAATCGCAATGGAAGGAAATGTAACACCATGTCATTATGACGAACAACAAAATTTATTTGCACAGGTCCGTGGATATAAAAGGTGTATTTTGTTTCCTCCAGATCAATTTGATTGTTTGTATCCACATCCTGTCCACCATCCGCATGACAGACAGAGCATGGTAATTGTATTTAAAATTTTCGCTGTTAACATAAAACTTTGTACTTAGTTTTAGTCATTTTTCCCATAATTGTGTAATAACAAAAATATTTTGCCTCTTAGGTGGACTTTGATAGACCAGACTATAGTAGATTCCCAAAATTTAAAGAGGCACGAGGCTGTGAAACCGTGATAGGACCTGGCGATGTTTTATATATACCTATTTATTGGTGGCATCATATAGAGTCGCTGATGCGTGGTGGCTACACCGTTACTGTCAATTTTTGGTATAAAGTGAGTTGATTAATTTAATTTCGATTGTACCATGACAATGATGTTAATGTAACTTTTAGGGTGGTCCGAATAGCAATGTAACATATCCGTTAAAAGCACACCAAAAGGTTGCTGTGATGAGAAATATAGAAAAAATGCTTCTTGATGTTCTACAGGATCCAAAGGAAATCCCTCCGCTATTAAGAGCAATGGTACTGGGTCGGTACACAGAGTAATAGATTGTGATTTACATTAATAATAATTAGTAGGTACAGCTTTAAACTTTATTTTGTAATTTGTTTGGTATATTTTATATTAAATTATTGTTTTTATCTTTCTTCATAATGTAACCATGTAATTTTAGCGACTGTCTAGTTTAGCAAATCAAACGTTTTTTATGTCTTAGTTGTGCTGTACATTTATACAAATTACCCAGTGAATTGTCATACTGCTGAATATAATGTATTTATAAATAAAGATTGATCATATAATTTTGGTGATAGTTGTATGGAGAATAGTCTAAAATTCTAGACCAACACCTACGTTGTGTTTATAAATTTTATGATTTAAGAGGAGTTCTCTCTGAAGCTACATTAAAAATTCTCTACCATGAATTTACTGAAACCATTTTGTGCTATGAACTTGTAATTTGGGGGAGGTTTTTAATACCACACTTCAGTCTGACAATTTGTGAAAAATTTATATTCAAGGCAATGCTAGGCAAATCCCAATTAAGTCTACCTAGAAATTTATTCCATGAAGCTATAAGTTTGTACGTAAAATCTGTGTTGCTTTTTTATTTTCGGTATTGATTTCATGAAAATTTTTGAAATCGAGATTTGGACGGAGGACATTACCGTTCAACTACACAGCATGTTATCCGATGACATTATACAAATAAAATGTTACCAGCCGCTTAGTCACTGAATAATTTTAGGTTATGCAAATACTGGAACCGTACAACTTTTGTCAAAAACGTTTTTCTCTGAAACCGATACTAATGCCGCTATAGAAGAATCCCAGACTATATGAATTCAATATTATATTCCAGGTGGCAATGAAAGTAGTCGTACTTCCTTTACCTTAATGCAAGGTGTCGCTAATCAGTTTCCAAACTTTGTTCATAAAAAATTTATTTTTATTATTATCATTACAAATTCTGAGTAAACGACTCCATTGACATAAAAAAAAAAATAATCATTGCATTGATTTTCAATTTTGTTGTTTAGGCTATTTGGGCCTCTGTATTTGGTCGTTCACAAAGCTAGTTGCTTTTGACATTTTTTTCTTTCATTTTTAAACTTTTATGCCAAAAAAGGACACATCTGCGCTCTTGTCATAGTATAATCACTATAAGCAAATTCTTAACATTTCAAGCATTTCAGTTGTAGATTTTACTAATTTTACGCAAAATTTGCCGTTAGTTCTCGGCTCACGATTTCATTCCATTTTAAGCTGCCATCACACAGAACTACAGTGTAGTGTAATTGACCGCAATTCATAATTGTTTCGAACGTGTTGAAACTTGCACCTTTATTAGTCGAGGCTCCTCTATATGTACTGTCATATCCCCGCTCTCCTTAACCCTCTGCAAGTGGAGGAATAAAATCACCTCATATAATAAAATAAAGTTTTGGGAAGTTATGCATAATTAGAAACCTTGTCACAAAACATCTTCCAATTTTTTTTCACTTCCGGTTTTGCAGGAAATGAATAACTTTTATTTATACTCAATAAATGAGTCTATGTTTAATTTCAATTGAACTACCTTTTTATTTTTCACCAATTTTATTATAACAAATTGTTAGAAAACATTTGAGGCAAAATAAATGATTCACAAAAAAATTAAATAAGAAAGTTTCGGAAAATTGAAAATTATACCTGTGGCTGAAAACACTAAAAATACAATGTTTTTATTTTATTTTTTTTTGTAATATTTCATATACAGGATGTATCAAATTTCGTGTTAACTATGGGGATCTCGCTTATTTGAATGGATACGACGATGGTTAAATTAGTGAAAAGTTGTGGAATATTATGCCCACTAATAATCTAAAAAGATATTACACCTATCTTGCTTAGTTTCTGAAAGATGTAGAAAAAAGTAAAATTTTGGATTTTTTGTTTTCGACTATAACTCATTTATCATATATGTTACATATGTCTACTTAATGCATTATTAGGACACCTTTTTATGCTCAATCTAAATTTTTGATCAGATTTGGTATAACTGTTACCATTGCTGATTTTCGACTGTCAACTTTTTTTTTCTTATGGTTAGCATTTTAAATTTTTTAATATTTCAATAGTTTTTAATTCTGTTTTCAACGATGTGTCACACCTTGCATTTTGTATACGTTTTGAGCATTTTATTACAGAAAATGACAATTTCATAAGAGTGCCATGAAAAGACCACGTCATTTAATTTATTTTGAAAAAAATGTAGTAGGCCATGAACTGATGGAAGTAAAACAAAACACTAATTTTATTTACTTTTACCTTGAGATACATTAGGTACTCGAAAATTTCAGCAAACTTTGTTTAGAGCGTAGGCAGCAGGTTATGTTATTTTTTATAAAAACATAAATGACAAATTTTCTAACATACACAATTTACTGAAAATTCCACTTGCAGTTTTTATGTTTGCAACTGACAACAAACTTGAATAACAAGTTAAATAAATACAACAGATAACACTAGAACTGCACTATAATACAAACAATTATTAAATGTTCAAAACATTTGACACCTTTGTAAAACATGCTAAGAAGCTGGTCTAAAATAAACTCTCTAATCTGTGTGTTAGTAGCTGTGTCATTAATGTGTTTTTGTAACAAATTACTTAAGCTGCTGCCTTCGCTCAAAACATAGTTTCCTGAAATTTTCGCGTACTTAATGTATCTAAAAGCCAAAGTAAATAAAAGCAGTGTTTTATTTTATTTCTATCAGTTCATGGCCTACTAGAATTATATCAAAATAAATTCAATGACGTGGTTTTTCCATGACACACTTATGAAATTATTATTTACTGTAATAAAATGCTTAAAACTTAGGGTGACCTGGTCAACAGTGAATCACTAGTACACAGTGAGCCACCTATTTTATTCGTAGATTCCTGTATGTTCGAGACTAGTTCTAAGCAACACCGCACCGCGTCGCCCAATTAACCATTGATATTCAGTTATTCTGCCGGAGCGTTGATGTATAGTTGCGTCAGTGCCATTTTATAAGTTTTTACATGCAAACCACGTTTTTTATACGTAAGTATTTTTTCATTTTGTGTTACTGTCATCTGTGTTAGCATTCTTTTGATATCATGCCGCCATTTGTGGTTATTTGATTGTACGTAAGTGGTGGAATATAGATTCTTGAGTGTTACCAGATATTCAGTTTTACCTTTTGAACAAAAAAAGGCAGATAGGTACACAGTGAACCAGAAACAAATGGTGCAGAGTGAACCGGTTCACTGTGTACTTACAAAACTATTATAATTATGATACATAGATTGTTGCGTAAAATTTTATGTTTTGTGTTGTGTATAGAATGGGCCGAAAAAAGAAAGAAGTTAGGAAAATTGGCAAGCATACAGAGGCAGAAATGAGGAGAGCTTTGGATTTGGTAAATCACGGAAGAAGTCTCCGAAAAGCTGCAAAAGAGAGCCACATTCCATATCCTACACTTCGGCGCTATTGGAAAAAGCAAACGGCTGCACCTAATCCGGTTCGCTTAGTGCCGCACTACGAAGTTAATATGATCTTCACTTCACAACAAGAAGATGCATTGAAGCAGTATTATGAGAATTGTGCACTTTTGTTTTATGGACTGTCGACTACAGATTGTCGAAAAGTGGCATATGAAATGGCACAGATAAATAAAATAAAAATACCAAACTCCTGGTACCTAAATAAAATAGCAGGATTGGATTGGCTACGAGGATTTCGGGCAAGGCATCCTACATTATCTCTTCGAAAGCCTGAAGCTACGAGCTTAGCTAGAGCTACGGCTTTTAACAGGGCCAACGTTAAAACATTTTTTGACAATTTAGCAACCGTGTATCGCAGAAATCCGGCTTTTGCAGACGGAACCAGAATCTACAACTTAGATGAAACGGCAACTACAACAGTACAAAAAACGCAAAAGGTACTAGGCCCGAAAGGACACAAAAACCTGGGAAAAGTTACAAGTGGCGAAAAAGGCACGCTTGTTACCACTTGCTGTATAATAAGTGCCGGTGGCCAGGCATTACCACCAGTCATGATATTTCCACGAAAGAATTTTGTTGTGAACATGATTAAAGGCACGCCTCCAGGAACATTAGGCCTAGCCGCTCCAACAGGATGGATGAATAGTGAGCTTTTTCTCGATGTCATGAAGCATTTTATTAAACACAGTCACACTTCCAAGGAAAATCCATCGGTTTTACTCATGGATAATCATGAATCCCATTTGTCCATTCAAGCATTGGATATTGCAAAAGAAGCTGGCGTAACTGTTGTCACCTTACACCCTCATACATCAGCTAAACTTCAGCCTTTAGATGTAGGAATTTTTTATCCCTTTAAAACTTATTACAACCATGCAATAGATTCTTGGCTAATGAGAAACCCAGGCATTCCATTATCCATTTATGACGTTGGAGAAATGGTTGGATTGGCTTTTTCGAAAGCTATGACACCGGTCAATATCATAAATGCATTTAAAAAGTCAGGGATATATCCCTTTGATAGGGACACATTTACCGATGTTGATTTTCTGCCCAGTACGGTGACGGATCGCCCTTATAATGCAGATCCTGAAACATCCGGAATTCAACCTGCTGCCTCAGACTCCCATGCTTCGACTGCAGATCTTGAAACACCTGGGACTCCACAAGCTGCCTCATCACCATTGACTTTGACTGCAGATCTTGAAAGACCTGGGACTTCAAAAGCTGCCGTGTCACCACTGCCTTTGACTGCAGATCGTGAAACTCCTACAATCCAACCTGCTGTTTCGTACCTAAAGCCTGCTGCTATGAATAGGCAAGAATCAATTCCAGGCCTATTATTCATACCACCGGAGCAGTTTAGAGATCCTATAAAAGCTGGCCCAAGGAAAAATAAAAGAAAACCAAGGAAGTTAGGCAGAAGCATGATAGCTACGGATACGCCAGAAAAAAACGAAATTCTTCTCGAAAGAACAGCTACAAAAGCTAGAAAGGAAGCAAAGAAAAAGAAGACAATGCGTAAAGTTCTGCAGAGTGAATCAGAGGATGAAACAGAAGTTGTGTTACAAAACTCGGATGATGATCTCGATTGGATGGAAGAACATGATGAAAATGATATTCCAACGCTGTCTGAAGATATTGTAAACGAACCATTACTTAGAAAACCAGAAGAAGGAGAATATGTTTTAGTATTGTTTGTCACAAAAAAAACGAGAATTTATTATGTTGGTAAGGTTTTGAAATTTAGAAATGAGTCTCTAGAATATTTTATTAGCTTCCTAAGGTTAAAAAATGGATTTCAAAAACATTTTTGTATGCCAGATGTCCCTGACGAGTCTTACGTTTTTGAGCAGGACATTAAATATATTCTTCCAAACCCTTTTTTTTCTGGTAGCACCACAAGACAGCAATCATACTACACATTTCCAGTTGAATTTTGTTTAAATGTTCGTTAAATTGTAACATTTTGTTTATTTTCTTTAGAAAACAGTCACTTTTTTATGTAAAAATAAAGTGTAGATGTTTCTTTATAATTATTGGTTTTATTTAATAATATTTGATGATGATTTATTAGAAATAAAAATGATGGATCACTGTGTACTAGGGTGGTTCACTGTTCACTATGGTAGTGGTTTACTGTGTACTACGCTGTACACAGTGAACCATTCTGCACTTTCTTTTTTTAAACTTAAATACTTTCTCTTTAAGTCAAAATGTTTAAAATTTACATAAGCACAACGAAAGTAGAATAGTTAGATAACAAAATACTGAATTTTAGCTGGTCGATTCCAATGTGTTGGCACAAAATGTATGGTTGAAAAAAAAGTGGTTCAGTGTTGACCACCTTACCCTAAACAAAATGCAAAGTGTGACACATCGTTGAAATCAAAACTAAAAACTCTATTCAAATATGATAAAACTTAAAATGCAGACCATAAGAAAAAAAAAGTTGACAGTCGAAAATGAGCAACGGTAACAGGTATACCATATACGATCAAAAATTTAGATCCAGCATAAAAAAGTGTCCTAATAATGCGTTAACTAGAAATATGTAATATAAATGATAAATGAGTTATAGCCGAAAACAGAAAAAACCAAAATTTCAGTTTTTTCCAGTTCTTTCAGAAACTAAGCAAGATAGGTTTAATATCTTTTTAGCTTATTAGAGGGCATAAAATTCCACAACTTTTCTCTAATTTTACCATCATCGTATTTATTCAAATAAGTGAGATCCCCATAGTTTACACGCAATTTGAAACATCCTGTATAGCCTTTTTTTAATATGAGCAATTCAGTATATTAAACTTTTGCTGAAAAACTAAAAGTAAGGTAGTTTATTTGAACTTAAATAGAAACTATTTTTTAACCACCTGTATTCTGTATAAGATAATTAAAAACTTTATATCACGTTGATATTCATGGCAATTCCAATGTTAACAACAATACATATGCTTGTAATTTTTTTTTTTTAATTCAATTATTCATTTTAAACGTATCCATAGATAAATGATTCCCCACTTGACCCATTTACTTTCTCACATTTCCAGTATAATAGCGATAATCTGTATTTGCTAAATGGTGTCGCACTGACCGAATAATTTTGCACTAGTATGTTACATTACTATTCTGTCAAGCCCACCTAGTTTTTCTTTGGCCTAGCAGTGGTCCACCGTACCAAAAGACTCGTTACCGCTGGCTTCAATTGTTTTTCTAACGGTTCAAAAATTTTTAATTGCAATTTTCAGCTAAAACAAATGTTAGGTGTTATGCATTTTGAACATAAAAATTTAAAACCAGCACTTTGTATGTTTGAACTTGAGTTATACTAGCCGGATCTTCTCATTAAAAAAAGTGTACATTTAAATGATTATAAAAAAATAAACAAAATTATCTTAGTGAATAATATAAACATTTATTTAAGTATGTGACAAAAAACAACAGTTGTGCTTGTGCAAAAATCTAAAATATAGTTTATTGTGGCAACAAATCATCTCCTAATTGCTCATCTCCAAAATCTTCAAAGTCTATTGGTTTGCCAGCACCAGTCCTTGGTCTCTCGGGTAATGGTCCCAATGGATCATTGTAACTGGCATCTGTATTGAAATAAACCAATCAATTAAAAAACTACTAAACATTTCAAAATGAGTACTCACCTACAATAGGTTGTGCAAAACCTGAATCAGTACTGCCAGCACTGTTGTGCAACTGATGCAACCGAAGGGAACGTAAACTACCACTACGATTTCCAGAATCCAGTGGAGTACCAAGCCGGACATGTTCAGGCACTGGACTAAAGCCTGAACCTGCCCGTGATGAAAGACCACTACTTGTTAGTCGAGAACCTACAAAAAAAACATTGCTCAATTCAAACAAAAACAAAATGGGAAAGTGGTGTCATCCCTCTTGGCCCTCTATGGAATGTGTTGTTTTATACAGTCTGGCAGAAATAACTGACAGTTTTGAACATGGAATAACGAACTTATGTAGCATGCAATAATAACAACAAAATGTTAGAGATGTTGTCAAAAGTCAGGAGTTTTGTACAATATGGAACGTTTTACAATTAGACGGCATGTTTTAGCAGTGGAGTTGTTTATAACAACGAATTCAACGAAGCCCTCGTCGGTCTGCCAGTCATCATGCACTTGCACTTGATTAATGATGTGACCGACAGAAGTCTTCGGCGTCCATACAAGTTGCAAATCGTGCAAATGCTACAAGACAAATACTTACCAAGTCTGGTTAAGTTTTGTACTGAATTTTTGCAAATAGCTGCAGAAAATCCCTACTTTCTAAATAATAATGTGTTCAACATAATGGAGGGTGCATCGACGATGTCGCGTTTTAAAAACTGATGTTAATGTAAATCTCCCATCTTTTGTTTTCATACTTTACTTTGATTAAAATTAAATGAATTAGTTTGGTTCAGTAACTATTTCCTTTAAAAAATCGTCAGAAATTTATGCCAGACTCAGTATTTATTCACTCCAGAAAATCATTTTCAGACGTCTTAAGTTTATTATTTGACGTCAAACTTTGATTATGTGACGTCTGAAAATTATTTTTCTACTATTTTTCTTCAATTGTTTTGTTTGCATAGGTACATAAACGATAAAGTTAAAAACGTCGCACACCAAGCAGTATTTAATTTGTCTTTCTTTTGTTTTTGAAAATCAACATAAATGAGTATGTTTTGAAATAGAAGCCATTGGTGAGATGAAATTTAAGCTTTATACCAAAAAACGTTCATGATCCCAAGCACTATTTTATATTAAATTTAATGAATTACGCATTCGCCCTAGTGCGCATGTCACATTATTATTTTTTAATTATTATCCAGTGTGAATTGGAAAGCCGGTGCGGATGCGCCCTCTTTTGTCAAGCAACTCATATATTGGTCATTATTGCAGTATGATGTTCTAGACCACACAACTACCACATGTATTCCGTAAGTTAATAGCATTTTAAGACGTCAAAAAAGTAAATAATTTCTAGTTTACGAATAATTTTAATATTTTATTGTAATTACTTGAACGGTTTTCAGACATCAAAATAATTTTTTGAGGTCACATACTACATTTCTAACGTCAAAATTTTGATTCGAGAATTTAATAGATTAGTTAGAAATTCCATGAGTTTTTGACGTCAAAACAAAACAATTATCGACTTCTGAAATTCATTTTTTTGACATTTTTGTATCAATAGATGATAAATTGTTTACCTGGGCGACTACTACCAACACGATCTCGAACTTCTTTAGACTTCTCAATCTTCTTTAACTCGAGAGCATAATCTTGTGCTTCACGCATTCCGAGATCACTACACAAACGTATTAAAAATCTAAGGCACTCGGTATTTTCGGGAAACTTCTTATGAATGTCTTGATACAAAGTCAGAGCTTTGTGGAGATTACCAGTTCGACGATGACAACCTGCTACCATCATATGCCATCTTGGCTCATTAGGTTGCATTAAAGTTGCTTTTTCAAAATAAACCAAAGCTTTTTCCACCACTTGCATTTCAATGTAATAAGAACCCAACCAGTCAATGACAGATAAGTTTGCAGGATTGTACCGGAAAGACTAGAAATAGGTAGTATGTTTATATTGGCTTTAATAAAATTCGATATTTACCTCTGCATGGTAATGATGTGCTTGTTGCTTATCACCTTCGTGATCATACAATTCTCCCAATTTTTGCAAAATAGTTGCATCTGATGGGACTAACCCCAGCAATTGCTGGTAAGCTTCAGACGCAGCTTCACCGTCACCAATTCCTTCAAAAACACTCGCTATTTGGTAAACTACTTCAGGTATTAACGACAGTGATCCTGAAAACTTCTGAAAACATTCTAGGGCTTCATCGTAATTACCTTGTAACTTTAAAACAAGTCCTGTAATGAAATTTAAAAAAACATTGATATTAGTTTCAGGCTGAAACTTAAACATTTACAGAATACCAACCCAAGTTGTATAAAGCTTCAAAACAGGCAGGATCCAAATCTAAGGCACTCATGAAGTAGTTTTTAGCCTGTTCAAGTTGATTTTTGACTAACGAACAAGCACCTACGTTCACAAATCCCGCAGCATTGTAACTGTCTATGTTTTTTATTATTTGCCCGTATTTTTCTGCATTTTCGTAATCTTTTTGCTGCAAACAAAATAAAAGACTTAAGAATTGTCAAAGTTTGTTTTTCATTTAACACGTCAACTATTTATGATTTGGCGCCAGAGTGGTCGAGTGGTTAGGGCACTTGACTGCTACACGGAAGGTCTTGGGTTCAAATCTGAGACTGGATGCCTGGCGGGCGGCCTATTCAGTCGCTTTTTAAAAATCGGTAACCAAACTCCTCGAGGGGTGAGGGAAGTAAGGCAGCCGTCTAAACTAGCGTCTAGCCCCTTGGCCGGACAGCCGATCCTGAATTGCGCAATATCATCTAATATTGGCTCGCATATGTGCGAGTGTGATGTTTACATCGAGATTTGCATTGTTAAAGCCGATTTTGTCATTGCTAATAAATTGCATTCAATAGAAAACAACAAATCCTTTTTTTTAATTTATTACCAGACTTGCGTGTTAGTATGCCGTCAATCAGTGAGTGAATGCAAATTTGTCTTCGTATTTTTTCTTTAAAATATAGCTGCTCTTAACAAACAACCTCGCGTAAACAGCAAAACGCAACAACAGCGTTTAAAAATAAACTATAAAATAAAAAAAAAATTTTGGTCCCAACCGAGATTCGACCCCGCAACTACTTATGCAGTAAAAAAATAGTACACCCGAACACACCCGCATATCCGTTAGTACGGACTTGTGGTTTACACACATTCCAGCTGCATGCAGAGGAGGTGCGCAAGTCATGTAAGGAAGGATCGGCTGTAACCAAGGGGCTAGACGCTAATGCCGTCTAAGGCGTGCACCCCGTACTTCATATAAGAGTGCGAGACGAGACGGCTGGGTATCGGAAGCGATGGTCCGGTGGCCCTGACCCTCCGCATTGCAGGCCAAACTCCTCATTGGAGTGTAGTGCCACCGACTTTACTTTTTATTTATGCTTTAAGTTTGATGCAGAAACAGTTTATTTTTTTTTCTTTTCTTTCTTTTGTAATGACACTGACTGCTTCAAAACAATTTTAACAAATTTAAATATGAAATTCATGGCAAACTTGAGTATTTACTTCCACACCCTCTAGCACTTAACTGTAACTTTTTGATTAACTTTTATACATTACTAAATGAAGAATTTAACGCTATCTATCTCTTGGAAAAAATGAGCAAACCACTTCGCTTGGGCGTTCCTATACTTACAAACTTTACTTAATACGTAAAGGCAACACCCCACATAGACACATTTTTTCTGTATTTTAAATAGTAAAAGCGATATTGACCACCGTGGCCTTGTTGGCTCACTGTTTACAAATAATAACTGTATTAATACCAACCTGAAAATATATAAAGCTAAGATTAATAGCAGCACTACCGGCTATACTAGATTCATTGCTAAAAGCCTTTAAAGTATCAATTGCTTCAGTGACCTGTCGTTGCTTCAGAAACATAACGGCTTTATTAATTTCTAAGTCCCCAGCCAAGCGGGCATATTCTGAACTCTTTATTGCCGAGACACACCAGTCGTAACCTTCGGGCAAACAATTTTTATATGATCACCATAAATAAATTTCGATAATTAACTCTACCTTCACTAAAGGTGTTTTCTATAAGAGGAGCGATCAGTTTAGCTGCCATAAGAATACAAAATTCAGCATCTGTCCGTTTTTTCTTTTCAAATAAATGCAGATCATCATTGCGAATAGCTGCAGCTATCAGTCTATCGTCCGGATCTTCCTGTAAAAACGAAGAGCATGGTTTCATTAAATAGAAAATAATTTTGGTTAATTTGTTATGGCACTAACTTGATCTTGACTGTACTTTTCTTCATCCTCTACATCGAGAGGTACAGACAACAGCAAGGAGAAAGCATTTTTCATGCGTTCACGATCTTCCAGTGCCATGCAACACAACACAAGATGCAATCCTGCCCGATGACTTGCTTGCTCATTCATAATGTACTCCAAACTTGCCACGGCTTCATCCCATTGTCCCATACGTACAAACACCATACCAATGTTGTGCATAATTTTAATTCTAGAATTATAAACACAAAATGAGCGAAGCACTTCGCCTTTTTTGTTATTCATCTTTTTAGAAGTACTCTTGTATAACAGTTTAAGTTTAATTCACCCCCAGATAAATATTTTTAAAAAAACGTGTTTGTGTTCCACGAGTTCCAAAAGCATTTTTTAAGTCAAATCTCTATACTGGCAGTATGAAAATGTTACGAACAAGTGACGTATAACATAATTTTACCTTAAATTTTTCTGACTTGATGGTACTTGATCCAAAGCCATCCGATACATTTTAATAGCTTGATGATATTGCCCTTGTTTGCAATAAATGTTACCCATATTGATTTTAAGCCGATGTGCATTTGAGAACATACGATTTTTGGTGATCAATTGATACGTGTTCAGTGCTTCTGTGTAGAGTTCGTTAGCTGCATATTGATTAGCCAAGGTGAACAACACCTAGATTTGATTCTGTATAAACAAACATTTTTAAACAATAAATGAAATAAATATTTACGGTGTAAGTCAAGTCCATATTATGATTATCCCCAAGCCCTGCCTGTTCTTGCATACGAATAAGATTCCTTTCTTTATTTGATGCTTCCTTGGCCTTATCTAGGGCTTGTCGATAATTCCCCTCACTGCTTGCCTGACACGATTCCTCCACAAGCTGCATGATTTTCCGTTCTTGGACTCGAATTTTTTCTTCAGGCCTAAAAATAGTGTGTAAGTATTTACTGTAGACAACAAGACCCACATGGAGGGACAGCTATTTTTTTAGATCAGAACTTGATAGCCCCTTCACGAAAGGATTTGACAATAATGTCAATTGAGAATGACATTGAAATATCAGCTGTCGAGATAAAGGACCTGCATCTTATTGTAGTTACTATCTACAGAGTCCCGAAAGGTAATACCGATCTTTTTTTTGAAACTATGAGTAAAATACTTGACAAAATAGATCTTTTAAAAAACTTTGTGGTGTTAAACGGAGATTTTAATGTGAAATTTAACGTTATGGACAATGAATGTAAGAATGTAGTAAATTTCTTTCGAACATATAATTTTGAATTTACAATTAGTAATGCAACAAGGAAAAAAATTGTCTTGACAATATTTTTGTGAATTTTAAAAACCACTTTAATAGCTATGTATTGCAATCTACTCTGTCGGACCACTCCGGAACGGCAATAGATTTAAGAATTCCTGTTATAGATAAGAAGCAATCAAATAGTCAAAACGTATACAGGCCTATAACACAGTTGGGTCTTTATAGACTATATAACTGTTTGTCTAATGAAGATTGGAATTTTTCATATGACTCCCGTATAGATATAAATGAAAAATTCAATATACTTCTTGATAAAATCGTGGCACACCTAGCATCCTCTTTCCCTACAAAAAAGAAGAGTAGCTTAGCATCATCAAATAACGCATCCTGGTTTAATCAAGAACTGCATGCCATGAGAAATACATTAACTTTCTTACACGACCTAAAAAGTAATGTCACCACCGAACACTACGACAATGCAAAACATAGTTTTTTCAGTTACAGAAAGTTATATAGATCGAAATTAGCTACTGCTAAAAAGGAATCAAACCTTAGGTATATTAATAATGCTGATAACAAACAAAAAGCAGCTTGGGACATTATAAACGCCAAGAGGAAAAACAACACCAATCATACAACCGATACGGAAGTAACTGTTGGAGCGAATGAGTTCAACGACTTTTTTACAAATATTGCTCAAACTATTATACAAAAGATTCCATCGCTTAATTGCAACGATTACCGTATCAACAACGACAAAGTAAAAAGTGGCTGCTTTCAATTCATGAATGTAAGTGTGAACCAGGTTCGAGAAGCAATCAACAACCTCAGGTGCAAAAACAGCAAGGATGTTTACGGTTTATCCACAAGAATCATCAAAGCCATATGTGATACCATAGTTATTCCATTAACAAAATTATTTAATTGTTGCGTTGACACTGGATTATACCCGGAGTCCCTTAAAATTTCAAAAGTCATCCCAGTATTCAAAAAGGGCAATACAAACGACTTGGCGAACTACAGGCCCATTTCATTGGTTCCGGTATTATCAAAGATATTCGAGGCACTTATCAATGAACAACTATACAACTATTTTGAGGACAACTTTCTGCTGCACACTTCCCAGTTCGGCTTTAGAAAAGGCTTATCAACAAGTAAGGCAATTTCGACCGTAGTGAACCTTGTTAGTGCTAATTTTGAAAACAAACTGTACACACCTGCAATCTTCTGCGATTTATCCCGCGCGTTTGATTGCGTATCTCATAAAATTTTAACGTCAAAATTAAAACAGTACGGACTAAACGTTCACAGCTTGAAACTAATCAAGTCTTTTTTAGATAACCGCAAACAAATCACTTGTTTTAAAAACCAATTATCAACAGTAGCAAACGTTGAGCTTGGTGTTCCGCAGGGTTCTGTGCTGGGGCCGCTTCTGTTCATAATTTATGTGAATGACCTTCCGGCAGCGACTCCAGCAGCAGAATCTGTCCTGTATGCAGACGACACAACAATCCTGAATAGTTGTCATGATATTCTGAACGCTACAAACGTACTAAACAATGCTCAATGCCAGGTGAAGGGGTGGTTCGATAGAAATCTATTATGTCTGAACGAAGACAAAACTGTACGTATGGTGTTCGCTTTAAGAGATCTTGATCGCATAAAAAACCCCAACTATGTTAAATTTCTTGGTATTTTAATCGATCCTGCCCTAAAATGGGACCAACACACTAATTATCTATGCAGTAGATTGAGTAAAATTGTATATCTCTTACGAAATTTAAAAACAAGTGTGCCACATAATACCTTAATTATGACATATTTTGCCTTATTTCAGTCCTGCTACTCATATGCTATTTGTACTTGGGGACATAGTTGTCACTCAAACGATGTTTTTAAACTGCAGAGAAAAGCCGTAAGAGTGATTAATGATTTGAAATACAGAGCTGATGTTAAAAAATATTTCATTGATTTAAACATTCTTACTGTGCCTTGCTATTATATCTTAGAATGTCTATTATATGTAAAACACAATATGAATAAATACACTATTATTAAAAACTTTCATGAACACACAACAAGAACTGCTAATAACATCAAGATCGATTATACTAGGCTAAGTAGAACTAGAAACTGTCACAATTACTACGGCCCCCTGCTTTTTAATAAACTCTCCGACGATACTAAAAACTTGCCCGTTAAAAAATTTAAGAGGTTAGTAAAAGATTTTCTGATCAAGAATGCATTTTACGGTGTCGATGAGTTTTTGAGAAGCAACACCGTAATATCTGTATGATCCTACATTATTATGAGTATGTTTTTATGACGAATGTAAAACAATTGTGTTATGAACATGAAAATAAATATTATTATTATTATTATTATTATTATTACCATACCCATATAGCACAGGATATCTTATGGACATTCGATTTAAATCCAAAAAAGTCCGTACGTCCACGGACCTAAAGTGGATATTTATAGGGAAATGAATATTCTATGGACGCCATACAATGTGATGTACACAAGACATCCACATATATTTTTATTTTATTTTTCCTATAATAATTTTTACACAAACACAATTTTGTAGTGTAAATTTAAAAATTAGGCACAGTAAAAATGTAAGAGGAATAGTAATTTTTCTGAAAATAAAATAACATTTACTGATATGAAATATTTATGATTTATAACATTTGCTTTATTAGTATAAATTCCCGAATATGTTATAGTTCTAAATTAGGCAATAAAGTTAATAGTAACGGTCATCCTTTAAATCTACAAAGTTGTGACAAATGGACCTGCCATGAACGTCCACATGACATCCATTGTACTCAATATCAATGTCTTATCGATATCACCATATCCACAGTAGGATATATTCTGTGGCTATTTTATGGATACCCTTGTGCTATATGGGTAACAACACTTTATAACTTACGATTCATCTTTAGGCAGTTCAAGTGGTGGAGTAGCAGAAAGTGCCCCCTGATTTAACGGATCAAACACTTTATTTTGTGAAGAATAACCTGCTCCTCGCACTGCTGTCATAGGTCTGTTTATACCATCCGTCCCAGTCATTGGTCGAAATCCTGTAATAGGCCTGTACCCAGTAAGTGGTACCATTCCTGTGCCTAATCTGTGAAACTAAATTGGATGTTTGGCTCAAGTGTTGTTTATATATACATCTTAAATTATTGCTTACTCCAGAGGGTGTCCCTAATCGCATAGCAGTCCTGGGAGTTCCAATACGCATAGCAGTGTTAGGTTTGGGTGTATTAAATCGGTGAGATGCATCTGCAGTCATGAGAACTTTCCGAAATGTTTCTTCTTCTTTCAAGTTGGTCATGTCATACACTGGATTTGTTTTTTTGAATAGAGCCTGTAGGTCTTCATCATCATCTTCAATATCTGACATTGTGCTGAATTGAATTCTTCAAATTTAAATGGCACTTGTAAATTTTATTAAAAACGTTATTTAGGTTGATGTCTACGTAACCGTATGACGTATTTTTACAAGACCTCTTAATTCTAAATCAATAATATTCGATTGCATTATTTGTATTTAAAACTAAAAGTAAATGTAAACAAATCGATTGCGCATGACACTATTGACGGATATTAAAATTGGCGCGCATGCGTCAGGTGCAATTTTAGGCAACTTTTGCAGAAATTTACTGCTCGAATTTGTTTTAATTTAATTTTTCTTGTTTACATCTCTACAGATTTATTTAGCTGTCGCTTTATTATATCATGATTTAGCTTGATGCATAATGCTTCTGAACCCAAAGTGCCTAGATTACTTTTAATACTTAAATGATGACTTTATGATTAAATAAAATTTTAATTATACTATACAGGTGTTTGAAATTATAGGCTACTATTGCCAACTTCGTTATTATCGGAACTATAAAATCGAATAAATTAGCAAAGTATTACAGTTTTTTTTGCGCTGACTACGATGCTGTGATCAAAAAACGATTGAACGTCGCGTTTAGAAGTTATAAGTAAAATAACATTATTTTTAATTGAAACACCCTGTATAGTTAGTTTATAGATCATACAAAAAAAGTCATAAACAACTATAGTTACAATTTTATTGTTTCAATCATTATGCTTTGAACGCCAACACTCACTCATAATAATTTTAATGTAAAAAAAATTTATACTAGAATCTTTTTCTATAAAAATATTTTAATATTTTTTTTCAAAGACAGTATGGCATGTAGGCCACAAAATATATCACAGATTGGGTTTAACTAAAAAACCTTTTTCATGATTTTCTCATGTGGCTCTAATTTTGCAGTTGACATATGTTGGGCAATGATAAATCAACCACCCTGTATAGGTAATCCTGAACCTCTAGGTGTAACCATTGTTTTAAATTATTGTACGAACTTACTTGTTTCAAACATTTAAGCACTTTGCCTAGACTATTCTATATTTTAGAAATTGCGTGTTATTGTATTTTCAAAAGTAACATCTTAGCGCCAACAGTGACTATAAGACAGCACCACTCCTAGCACTGCAGCGGAATTGTACGGCAATCAGTTGCAGTTAGAAACCAAAAGAATTTTTTTTTATTTTTGGAAAAATATTCCTTCGGATGAAAAAACAGAAAAAAAAATTTTCTTATTAAAAAGTTAGAGAAACAGGAACTACTACTATACTCTACTATAACTCATTAGCAAATTCGAACGTAAATGTTTTATTGTCCCCTTTTATTTAATAAACGGGCATTTTATTTTTCAAAATTTAATAGATAAGCGCCATAGGGGAATTGGGACACTAACCAAGTTGTAGCTCGTCTCTAGCTGTAAAATTGAAATAACATCGTGTGGTCCGTTTTTAAGCAAAGTTTATTCTCAAAATTCTTAGTTTTCAGACTTAGATAATTCGTTTTCCAGAAACAAATGCTACTAAAAACATGTCTAACTTTCGCGTTCGGTTTCCGCTTATTTTATTGTTGAATTTTGATATAACTCCATATTTCAAAGCTCATCAAAATTCAAAATTAGATCATCCATTCTGGATGCATTACACACACACACATACTTACCTACCCATAGACAGACATTTTTGAAAAAACACTTTTTTGAGTTCCTAGAACTTCAAACATGTATTTCCGTCAAAATCTCTAATTCGAACATATGAATCATGGTCAATCACGTGGATTGGTTTGTTTATAATACAGAGCGAGCAAAAAAGGTGAAGAACCACGTGACCAATGACTAATTCAAATGTAGTGAATTTTACTTTCCAATGTTACCTGCCGTGCTGATTTCCTTATGCAATGTCATTGTGTTTCATTGGCGTTCGTGCACTCATTTTGAGCAGCTATTGTAATTTATAAATCAACTATGTTTTTCTACAATAATATTATTAAATAAATCCTATCTTTACTTTTGCTTTATTAAATGTTTTTACGGAGTTTTTAAATTGTGTGACGTGCCAAATTCTTTTTTTTACCCTATTTTGTACGTGCAACGCCAATGGTAATTGCCACAACTATCAGATCTAGTTTCCCGAAACAGGGTGGCCATTTCTGTAGAATGGGTTGCCTATGTTACGTGGTCACGTGGTTCTTGACCTTTTTTGCTGGCTCTGTATATGATCTAGTAGACGCAGTGAATAGAGTAAGCACCAAAACCAGGTGTTTTATAAAAATTGCCTATCTGGCCGCATGCGCATTTAAATTACAGAGAGCAAAGCTGTTCCGCAAAAGTCATTCTTTGAAACCGTAAAAATTTAATTTTTAAATAATTAGGATAAAAAATAAGTAGTAAATTAGGTGTAAAATAAATGTCTTTAAATATTTGTGCAGTTTTGTGCGTTAATATTTAATAGAATAAGAACGACCAGGGTATACTTTCTTGGTTTTGCTAGTACAAAGTAATTACAACCACAATGGCGACAGAGGACGGCACGAGATACGGTGATTTATGCAGACTTTGTGCTACAAAAACAAATATGGTACTAGGCATTAATATTTTTGAAAATGAGGGCGCAATTCGTCAAATAAATAAGAAAATTGAGACATGTCTTCCAGTTCAGGTAATAGAATGGTTGAGGTTATCTTATTTGCTTAAAAATCCCAAATAATTTAAAATGATTCCTAAATTTAATTATTTTAATTTTTAGGTACATGAAACAGACGAACTGCCAAAAATGATATGTGAAAATTGTGTGTACAAATTAGAATTATTTTTTGAGTTTAGAGAACGATCCATACGTACTGAAAACATTTTAATAAGCCTCTTCAAAGAAATAAGCGCCACCAAGTTACCTAATGATCAACAAATTGTTAAAATAACACAACCCTTAGATGTAGCCGATATTGATCATCCAGAAATGATAATGATCCAACATCACCACCAACTTTTAAACGAGCATGAAATACAGAATGTCAATGATATTGACCTATCCCAGTTGCAACAACGTGACATGATTGTTGAACATGAAATTATTTTATCACATCAAAATGTTGATATTAATGCTCATTCTTTAGCTAACATCGATTTAAATCATCATGAACTTGCTGGCCAAGATTTATCTAATCAGGAAACCATTTTGGTTGATGATACAAGTGGAGTCCAGTATACTGAAGAAAATTTGCATCTTATTCAACAAGAACATCAGTTATTAACGGAACAGTATAGGTTACAACATGGTCTGCATGTAAATATTACAGAAAACAATACAGTTTGTAGTAATATAACTGTTACTACTTCGCCAAATGAACACATTCAACCACAGGATGATATTGTTGAGGTTGGTATGAAAGGTGTTTTTAGAATGAAATGTTATAAATTTAACAGCAAATATAGAACAAAATTATGGCCGTGTTTATCTACCGGGTGTCAACGGAATCATTGGACAAGCCCGTATTTTCTAGAGTTTTTGAGATATGACAACGAAACTTAGTATAGGTAATATGTACCCAAAACGGCACATTTAGACATATTTGACAAATTTTTTTGACTTCCAGTTTCACCTAATGCACGCCAACTTTTGAATTTCAAGTGGGACACCCTGTATATTTGGACGTTTTTTGAATCCTGCTCTATTTTTGGAAATTTTTTAGCCTGCTTGATTTTTTTAACATTGATTTTTATTTTAAATCTCGGACTGAAATCAACTTAACAATAGCAGATAACAATTAAATACAAAAATGTTTTTTTTTTGAGTATTCTTGTAGGTACAGGCATTTCTATTTGAAGAAATCACTTTTTTTTGTAAATTAGAAATTTTCTTAAATGGCACTATTTTTTAGACACTACGTTTGTAATTGCAGATTTTCACCACAAATGCAGAAATCAAAAATTGGATAGATATTAATCTAAACACACCAGTTTCTTTGTATATGAAATTTAAAAAATTGATGAAATACCTGTTTCACATGTATAATGGAAAAAACTGAAGGTTTACAAAAAAGTGATTTCTTTAAATATGAATACATGGTACCTACCAGAATACTTGTAAAAAAATTATGTTTGTATTTTTTGTTATAGTCTCGTCACTTAGAGTGATTTGAGCTTGGTCATATCACCTAAGATTTAAAATCAAAATTGACTCTAAACAAAATCGTTAATGCTTTCAAAAATAGTGCAGGTGTACACAGAGTTGTCAGAATTTCAAAAATGTCTAAATATATAATCTGATAGAAGACCTTAGGGCAGATCTAATGTTTTTTTAGCGAATTTTTTATCTTTAAAATTGCGGTTGCTGCGATTTTTTGAAAACTTATTCTTGAGCGCCTTATTACTTATAAATGAGTTGGCAGATGAGTATCAAATTTGCTGCTGTAATAGCTCTAGGGGGACATGATGCTGTTATGTATAAAAAGATTTGAAAAATGAAAACTATAGTAAAACATTTTTTTATAGTTTTAAAAATTTTCAAAAAAGATTGCTCAAAAACTGTCAGGATTTTGTTTTAAATTTTGTAGGCTAATAGAGGTGGGTACAAACTAAGATTTAGTTCGTATCTCGGACCACTAATTTCTCTGAAGCTTTCTATGAATTTTCGAAAATTTTGGCTGTCCTGTTAACTAGTTGCTTTTATAATCAGAAAATAAAAATTAATTGGACCTCAATGCAACTGCATTATCGCAGTTACGTCACTGTGCACGCTTTAAGTACATGTCCTACAGCTCGAAACATTTTATGCTTATTTTTTAAAAGTAGTTACCGAAACAAAAACGTAGAGCGTAGCTCACGAGTTCTGCTTCTAGCTTAGAATTGCATCAACGTAAATACTATTTTTTACTAGAATTAGTTATTTTCGTGTGTCAATAAATGATTTTTTGACGTCAGAAATTTATTTGTTGGCGACAAAAAACAGCTGATTTTTTACTTCAACATCAAATGTCGCAGCTGTCGTTGTAGCAAAGTCATAGTCGGTCATCACCAAATTGTTTGTCTGTATTTGATCTAGTTGCTACAATAGTACGCTTTATGCGGGGTTTATACCAAATAATGCTTATTGTAGGCACATATCTGTAACATGTCCATTTGGTCAGTTAGCTTGCCTATCGGACAATATTACTGTTTGGTTCTAGTCTAGACTACTACTACCACCATAATTATCCCGCTAGGTGGCAGCATTTTACGACGTCAATAAATCGAAATGTTTGACGTCAAAAAATGATTTTTTCAATATTAGTTTATTGACGATAGACAATTATTTATCAACGTATTTATGTAATTTACAAATAATTATAATATTTTTCCCTTTTTTTTTTATTATTTCTTTTTAAAATGCTCGAACGATTGCAGAAAAAATAGTTTTTAGACATCAATAAATTAATTTCTAATATCAAAAATTGGAATACAGGATTTAATAAATAAGTATTTTTATTCGAAATTAAATGATTTTTGACGTCAAACAGTAGTAAAGTGTAGAAAGACTAACATTATTATCAAATACATTATTTCACACACAAAGATGTAATTTTCATGTAAGATTAAATTTCAGAGAAAAACTGTAGTGAAACAAGAGAAACCCCAATCTAAATTGGAGATGGCATTGAAACAAGATAAAGTAGAAAATAATTCGCAAATTAAGAATCTCAAGGATGATGATAAATTTCCAAATAGTATGAACACATCGATTTTGGAATGTGGGCAGTCTGAACAGTGTAATAACAATGAGAGTCAGCTGACTGTAGACGATCAATTCGGTGATATAAACAAGGATAGACACGACATGTACATTGACTCTGTGATTACATGTGAAAATAGCAATACTAGTGTGTGTATGAGTGCAAATTCTAGCAACGATGGTGAATGGTTACATTGCAACATGTGCGGAAAGAGTTTCAATGAAAAAATGGAGTTTCAGTTGCATTATGATCAGCATTTTAATAAGTGTATGACTTGTTTAGCGGTGTTTACTAATCGGGATGCCTTGAATGCTCATCGGAAAGAAATGCACGGTTCTAATGTGGAAGATATTAAGGTAATAAAACTGATTTATTTACTTTTTTTTCTATTACAATTCTAATATTTTTTAGCCTATTAAAACAAGGTTAAAGCGAGCGACAGTGCCATTAAAAAAAGATAAAGATAACTTAAAGGAAGAAAGCAATAGTGATAGTGAAGGTATCAACAACCTTGACAATATTGAAGATGAAGAGGATGAGGATGATCCCGAAGCTGATGTATTAGTTCCAAGTATTAAGCGTAAAAAGTGGACTCCTAAGGAGTGTAAGGAGTGTGGGAAAACATATAAAACCAACTATAAGCTTGCCGAGCACATGCGTAAACATACAGGAGAAAAGCCTTACAAATGTAGCTCGTGCGAGAAGGCTTTCCGGTCTAAAATTGGATTGGCGCAACATGAAGCCAAGCATACAGGTAAGAGATATTGTAGCAGTAGTAGAGTGCAGTGGGACTAACACAACTAAAAAGTCGGTCATTCATTAAAATCCAAATTGAATATTGACATACAAGGTGTCGCAAGCATTAAATATTTATCAAAAATTTAGAGCTAATAGATTCCGAAACAAGAGGAAAATGGGCACTATGATATAAATTCAATACAAAGTTGTTTATTTTTTTACCTTTTCTTGTTTTTCCGTGTTTTATTCAAGTGCTTTCATTCTTTTCACTAGCTGTAAATTTTCCCTCTTCCAGCATACTTGTCCTTTTGTCATTGCATCTTTTAACTGCTTTACTTCCTAGTTTGATCTCATTAGTGGCGTGGTAATGCTAAATTCGAAAGTCTCCCCAGATTTTCTTTAGTTGTATATTGTTTATCTTTAGATCTTTTGCCACATTTGTCATCGATTCCTTCAATTTGCCTATTTGGTGTTTTGCCACATCCTCTTTGTCTGCTTCCATTTCTGGTTGTATATTCTTTCTTTCTGGTGTCCTGGTTAATTTTCTACTTTTTTTAAAGATCTCTTGTTTTATTTCCCATTCTTTTTACTTTCTCATACGAGAAGTATGGAAAGTTACGATTTCATGCAGATTTTTGAAATATTGATCAAGACAAGAATTCTTGTCTTGTCTTGTCTAGCTCTAGTTGAAATATATTTTTTAATTCTTTCCATCTTTTGATAACTTGAAATAAAATATTTATAACGATTTTTGGTCCCATGTCCGAAGCAATGTCGAATTAAACCTTCGGCATAGGGCGGGTGTGGGTACCTTGCCTTTGTGCGGTTTCGTTGAAGTTATTGCCGCTTACTATGTTTCCGTTGTTTTTTAGACTGGTTTCTTTCGACTGTTTTTCCAGACTGTTTTATTCAGACCTGTTTTTAGACCGCGTTTTTCAGATTGATTTTTTACGGGCTGGCTTATCAGATTGGTTTTTTAGAACTGTTTTTCCTGACTGGTTTTGCGGGTCAGTTTATCAGACCAGTTTAAAATGGTTCAAAAACAAACCAGAATCAGTTTATGAAAATTTGAACAAGAATTTTGTAATTTGTTTCTTTTTTCATTGTTGATAAAAATTTCTTTCTCTTTTATTTCCCTATATTTGTCATATTTTCAGTGCCTATTTATCCTATGTGCTAATTGTGCTGCAACATAGGGACCCGGCTGACTGCGGGATCTTCAAACGGCTTAATCGTACTTAAAAAGAAATGAAAATTGGTGTTTAGTTCTTTTTGTCTTGAAAACTAAGGATGTTGCATTTTTGTGGAAAAAAATTTAAAATAACTGTAACAAGGTTTACTCAGTTATTATTTTAGATTATCAACGTAATGATAATCTGTTCTCATATACCCGAAGGTGTCAAGGTCTTTCACTCAGGGTAGGCTCTTCGATTGTGTAATAGGAGGTAGTGGGTCCTTTTGACTTTTAAACCACTACGCCCCTGAAGCTTATGCCACCCTTCATACACATTCGTTAAATGTCATTCATACAATGTGTTTATTCGTATGTACAGCCTGCCCATTTTAAAACTCCGAGCTTAAATTTTTTAAAATAGGCAACACACAATTCAACCCCCAGATCATTATGCATTTCTACCATTTTTTTTTATTGAGATCAGAGTTGTTTTACAGTACATGTATCTACTAATGATTAAGTACAAATTTAAGGTTACTTTAATAACTCAACTTTAATATTTGACAACAATAACTACAATAATTTAATAGGAACATAGTACAAAAACTAACGAAGTAGGTGTTCAAATTGCCTTCCCCCATCGTTTTCGCAGAGTATAATTCTTCTACGCATCGAACCTTTAACACGAGCTAACATTTCCGGTGTGATAGAGCGACAACATTGAATTATCTTTTCGCATAGATGTTCTTCATTTCGAATGGGCACTTCATAGACGTCATTTTTTACTTTGCCCCACAAAAAGAAGTCTAGCGGAGTCAAATCGGGACTACGGGCAGGCCAAGGATGCAATGCACCTCGTCCTATTACGCGTCCCTCAAAACGTTGGTTAAGATAATTTCTCACATCCCTATGAAAATGCGGAGGTGCACCATCATTTAAAAACCACATGCTATTCCGTACGTTTTGAGGAACTGTTTGGAGGAGAGCCGGTAGTTCATTAATTAAGAAATTTAAATACATTTCACCATCTACATTTCCTTTAAAGAAATGTGGACCTACTACAAAATCGCCAATAATACCGCACCACACATTAAGAGAAAAAATTCTCTAAAAATGAGTTATCCTGATCCAGCGGGGAATGTATTGGGCGTAATAGTGGCAGTTATGTCGATTAACCATGCCGTTGTTTGAATACCTCGCTTCATCACAGAATAATACCATACTTAAAAATTCCGCATTGCCATTAAATTGCCGTCTAAGAAATTGACAATACTGAACACGATGCTCATAATCCCTATCTTCAAGATGCTGTATGATATAAACATGGTAGGGGTGAAATTTGTTAACAGAACCTTTGCTAATGTTTAAGGCATTTGCAATCGCTCTTTGACTTGTATGGGGATTATCCGTAACCATTTCAATTACAGCTACTTCGTTATGTTCAACCGTAACTTGCCGTGCCCTTACTTTTGGTTTTGAAAATTGCCCATACTCTTGTAAATTCAAAAGAAGCATTCTAAATGTTTTGTCTGTTGGAATTCGTCTACCTGGAAAGCGTTGCGCATACAAAGTACTGGCAGCACTCGCATTTTTTCGACATTCACCCAGAATTAGAAGCATGTCCACTTTGTCAGCGTTGGAATACATTTTGCACCAAAGATTAGTGATCGATAATCTTTGTTTTGCACCGTTCAAGTAATGTGGCTTAACGAATTTGATTAGTAAACTGTCAAGTTAATGCAAACATGATTGCCCTGATCTTAATTATAGAAATATTTTGTTTTAAAATAATAGTCGGCAGTGACTTGTATTGTGTGTTGCCTATTTAAAAAAAATGTAGGCTCGGAGTTTTAAAATGGGCAGGCTGTATAATGTTGTGTGTGGCTGTGTTGCTTGTCTTGGTCAGCCAGTAATCAAGCAAGCGCCATTAATTGTAACCCAACGTCGCGACGCGTCGCTAGTTTTGAAAAAATGAATTTCTTAAATCTAAAAACCGAATCTGATAGAACTTAGGGCAAATCCAACGCTATTTTTTCCGAACTTTGTAGCTTCCAAATCGCCGGCGCTACGAGTTTTTAAAGATAATAATAGCCCTAGCAAAACAATCTTACTATGTACGGGATTTTTTGAGAAAATGGTTTCAATCCATAGATTAAAATTTTGGTAGATTTTTAGATTGTTGCTTGAAACCAAGCCACACAATTTGTTTTTCAGTATGCTTATAGGGATGGGAATAGGATACAATGTGGTTGGTCTCCCAATTCAAAAAGTCACCCCTTTATTTAGAATGCTGAGGACGATTAAATATTTTTGTTTAAGGTAAATTGCTCATGACTGATAGTAGAATAACATTCACAACTTATTTTTTAGATGCAGCAATACTTAGGGAGATTAATCCCTTCCTCCAATTTTTGTCTGATGAATTTGCTATTTACTGTTTGGTGTTTTTTTTTTCGAAAAAAAATCAAAATTTATATATTTACTGGCAAAACACGTTTAAAAATTTCAGTTTCTAAATTTTGCATGTGAGATTACTGGTTAGTTCGTAGCGCGTCATGCTAGTCAGCACAACCAGTATATTTTACATCTCTCTCTGAAACTCGTGAAAGATATTCTGCAAACTGAAGCATAGAGTTGATGGCATTTGACTCGTCGGTGTACCAAGTCCAAGCTAGTGTTCAAAGGAGGGGCCTCTGTTTCTGCATTTTTGTTATGTATCGTGTTTTATCGAAAGGTCATATCGGCATTTTGTGTGAAATGGAGAAACACGATTTTATGTTTTGATTGACGCCGTCGGCATTTTATATTTTCTCATAAAAAACTATGTCAGCTTTGACATTACTTATATGTAATAACATATTTCTGGGAAGGATTTTTAAGTTATGGGAAAATCCGTGCGAAATATTTTGTTACTTAGTTTTATTTGTCTTTCTTTCTTAATTTACGTATTATATTTTCCTGCACTTCAATGACCAACTGACCATTTTTCAAAATAGTTGTTTCTCTAAGATTGGATTAGCCTGCACATTTTTGTGTATGGTTTTTTTTTATTGAAAATACATCAATAATTGCTAACACATTTTTTTACCTTACAGGTCAATATGATTTATCTTGCCCTACCTGTGGTAAAGGATTTCAATGTAAAAGTTATTTAATGGTACATCAACGAGTACATTCAGATATCAAACCTTATCCATGTACCACCTGTGGACGAAATTTTAAAACCAAACAGTCGTTACTTGATCACACAAACAGACATTTAGGTGTAAAACCATACATGTGTGATATTTGTGGACGAGGATTTATTACAAAAGGTAAAGATTAAAAAAATCGTTTTTGATTTAATCACTACAGAACATATTTAGTTAGATACATTTCTATAAAGAATTTAAACTAACAACGAAGATGTGTTTAGGTTTATGCAAAGCCCACCAAAAGGTACACACGGGTTTAGATAATAGAAAATACTCCTGCAAGGTGTGCAACAAAATGTTTGTATCAAAAAGTTATCTTCAAACCCACTTGAGGATTCACACTGGGGAAAAACCATTTATGTGTGAAGTATGTACTTCATATATACTTAATTACTTACAACATAAAATAATTTTACTTGTTCTGTTAAATCTAGGTATGCGGTAAAGGGTTCCTGACAAGAGTCGATTTAAGAATTCATTCCACAATGCATACTGGAGAAAAGTCCTACGTTTGTGAGATGTGTGGTAAAGCATTTGCACGCCGAGATGCACTAAGATGTCATCGTAGATCCCATACAGGAGAAAGACCTTATAGGTGACGGCATTATTTTCATACTTTATACTTCTGTAAGGTTGCTAATTTATTTGGAAATATTTTGTTGTAGTTGTGATCAGTGTGGGCAAACTTTCACCCAATTTTCACCCATGGCTATTCACAAAAGGCTTCATACAGGAGAGAGGCCCTATAGCTGTGAAGTATGTGGAAAAGCGTTTGTTTCTAGATCTACTATGATGTCCCATTGGAAAAAACATGTTCGATAAAGTTTCCTTTAATGTTAAATGTGATACGCAGAAAATACATGCTTTAAAAATTTTATTAGAAGCATCGACAAAGACTATGAAGACTGTATAATTATAATCTGATTTTATCATGTATTAAATCCATTTTAATGCACCACCCTGTATTTCGTGCATTGTTTCAATTTTATCTATTTCTCATTTTTCAATAAATTAATTAGGTAATAAGTATAACTGTAATTTTTTTTAAATAAATCGATTTTCTGAAAACAATATATTTTGAGTTCATTTCTGCATGCTCTAAGAAAAATTTTGTATTCCTTAAAAGTTGATATTGTACATGGTGAACCGTTTTATGTAAACGTTTTGTCTCGAATTTAAACAAAAATTTCAATACCTTGATAAACTTCAAAATGGGTTATAAATATACATTTACTGAAAAACCTTATTTAACACGTTCACTGCCTACCAATTTCCATAGTGTTCAAGCCGAGCATCTTTTTATGTTATATCAATACAGAAAGTGCAGTTTATTGGCAATTTCTCCACCAATTGTATAAAGAAGTTTAGTGCTCAACGCACACGTGGTGGCCTTGCACCAAAATCTCGGTATACTTGAGTATATTGTGCTTAAATGTTGACACACTGCTGAAAAATCATTTCAAACGAACATTTCTCATATTTGAGAGAAACCTTTTGAGGAGTTATTTCACATTAGTGAGAGACCTTTTAAATGATAATTTTGTGCAGTATTGAAAAGCATGAGTATTTTATACAATGTTGGAAAACCATTTTAAATGAACAATTTTCACATAGGTGAAAAACCATTCTAAATGAACTTTTTCACATTGGAGAGAAACCTTTTTAGGAGAAAGATTTGCACATTAGTGAAAGACCTTTTAAATGATAATTTTATGCAATAGTGAAAGAGCGTTTTACACACTTATTTGACCTATATATTTTAAATTGGTGAAATACGTTCCAATAGGAGCATTTTCCACATTAGTGAAAACCCCCTTAAGAGCAAGATTTTGGACATTAGTTAAATAAAAATTGTAAATCAGTTTTATACACACCAGTAGGAATAAGCAATTCATTCACTTTGGTGAAAACTTTTTTTAATAGCATTTTGCACATTAGTGAAATCATTTAACTACTCGAGTGCTTTGGTGAAAAGCGTTTTTTAACGAGTGTATTCCACGCTAATAAGTTTTAGTAAATGTTTCCTCACGTTGGTGAATAATCTCTTTAAAAGACACATTAGTAAAATACTTTCAAGCGGTAATTTTGTGCACCGATGAAATAGTTATTTGTATAACATGTGTTGAGAGTCCAGCTTTGTCGAATGAAAATGAAGTTTGCAATCATTTGAGTTCGACAAAAGACTTTCAACAAGTGTTATTACACACTATTTTTTCTACTCCTACAGAGCAAGAAAGTTTAATATACGAAAATAACTATTTGATTTTTTAAAACAGTTTGACGTTTTATATCAATTTTTCATAATTTTTCGTGGAATATCAAGTATGTACATAGAAACTATAGCAATAGGTCTGTTGCTATGAAAATAAACAATATATGACAAATGTAAACAAACTGCACAGTTAACCTGTGCCATTTTTGCGAGTGTTTCAGTTTTACAAAATTTTGATTTGATTAGAAGAAAAACATCAAAATGGACGAAAGCGATGAAGAAGTAGGATATCCATGTACCCCTCCGGAAATAGAAGAAGAGGCAAGTAAAGCAACCCTCAATTTATTGCCGGAAAAGTCGAGAAATCGCTATCTGGCAGCTTACGAAAACTTTGATGTCTGGCGCAAGCAGAAAAAGGCTTCCATTATTAACAAGAAAGTTTTGCTTGCATATTTTTTTGAAAAATCTGCTCCGGATGAAACTTGGCTGCTTATCAAGGTACAATACTGTCTTTTCAAGTTTTAATTACGTACTCATTGTCTTTTACACTATAGGTTGTACTGATCATAGGAATAGCCGGGGGATGTCGCCGAGAAGAGTTAAAAAATATGACTATAGATGATATTCAACACATCTGGACCTCAAGACGAGGGGCTTGATTTCTTAAAGATTTTCAGAAAATATGTTGCTCTTAGACCGCTGGATTCAACAGTAAATCATTTTTTTTTATTTTACAAGAAAGGCAAGTGCACGAAACAACCGGTTGGCATAAATTTAATTGGAAAAATTCTAGAAAAAATTGCCACTTTTTTGGAATTGTCAAATCGATCCCTGTACACTGCTTTCGTCGGTCTTCAGCAATGTTGCTAGTCGGTGTCGATATAACTACTCTGAAGAGGCACGGCACGGCGCGTGGAAATCCACAGCCGTCGCGGAGGGTTATATAGGAAATTCTGTTAAAAATAAAATCTGCATTGCTGAAAAAGTCCTTGGGGAACCTAGTACTTCCATTTCAGAAAAATAATAGATAATAATAATAGATTTCGGAAGAGCAAAATAATGAGCACAATGTTAATGTTTGCAAAAATAAGAATATTATTTGCTCTAAAAATAATTTATTGTTTTCTTTTAATGTTTCTAATTGCAATAAGTATTATTTTAATATAAACACCAATTAATATGTATTAATTAATTAATCTCAGTAGTGTTAGAATTTTCTTTAAAATAAATGTTTTATTGATTTAGTTTTTGGTTGATTTTTTTTAAAGTGTGTTGCAATAGTTATTCACGTCATTAGTCCGGTAAAACAGATAGTATGTACGAATAAGTAATTAATTCGGACGAGGCAAAGCAGAGTCCGAATTTTATTGCGCAATGAGTACGTAATATCTGATACCGGACGAATGACGTAACGCATTTTACTGTTCAAACTTCCGCCAATTTACACAAACAACCGCTAGGTGGCATGGCTAGAGGGTTGCTAGGGAGGCTTAGTTTGTTTACTTTTGTCATTCGCCAATAAATTAAAAATGAATGAGAAGCATTCCGAAGAAATTTTGCGAAAATCTAAAGAAGCTACGGCTAATCTTATTCCCGTGAAGTCGGAAGGGTGGTATAAAAAAGAATATGACGTGTTTACAGAATGGCGGCGGCAAAACTCGTATAATGCTGAAAAAACTGATGAGTATGTTATGTTAACATATTTGTGTGATTTGGTAAGTTTTTTTAGCATTTTAAATATTTGTATTACAACTTCTTTCATTTCTAGTCTAAAAAATATTGTGGTACTTCTTTGTGGAGTAAATATTCCATGATAAAGTCAATGTTGCTCGTGTTTGAGAATATTGACATTTCAACATTCCCGAGACTGAAACAATTTTTAAAACGGAAAAGTTGGTCACCAGGCTAAACTCTCAGCCGAGAAGAAAATTATGAATTTCTCAGAAATGCTTCTGGGGCTGATATTTCTGTTCTAAAGCGTTTTGGAGGATGGAAAAGTAACACCGTCGCAGAAAAATATGTTGAAGATTATCTTGAAGGAAAAAACAGAATTGCTCGCATGATTCAAGGTGGAGAAAGTTTTGCTGAAGTCGTTGCAAGTCGGCGAGAAGAAGCATCTTCGTCAGAAATTGTACCTGAAAGCAATTCAAACCTCAAATTTAACTCCAAAAGAAATATGAGTATGAAGACTCAAGTATTTGGTACTAATACTCTATCCTTACCCGATTGTGTGGAAATTCCTTCAATCCAAATTAGTGGAAATGAAAACTGTACCATTAATTTTGCCTTACCAAAATGTTCTTAGTTTCTTGTTTGTTTTTTATAAATTTGTTCTGCAAAGGTGGCTTTGAATCGATTACTGTAAAAACCTACTGTACTGTAATAACGCGTTTTACAGTACAGTGCAGTATGACGTAAAACGGTCTATAACAGTACAGTATGATGTAAAGTACTTTGCAACACACTTTGGTCACTTTGCCGCACACTTGTCAAAAACAACTGCTTTCAGCATTAAAAACCATGTAGAAAGATCAACTTTCAGTAGTAGGAGTAGAAAAAAGCATTTTTTTGTTGAAAAAAAATTTTTAAATAATTTGCACTGGTAAGAAACACTCCTAAATAAGGCTTTTATTATTACGTTGCCGTCATAAAACAATTTTAAATTATCATTTTCCACCCATGGGTGGAAGAGTTCTTTAAAGGAGTGATTGGATTAGGATTTATTTGGAGGAGGTAATAAAAAGTCACAGCGATCACTGATAGCATCAAACTACTTTATTTGAAAGAGGATTAATTAATTAAATTAAAACATCTCACTAAAAGTCTATGGTTAAACATCAACAAAACTTATTGTAGGTATTCAGTTGAAACAATCTAAAATCTAATTACACAGTAATCACATTTAGATAAATATCACAAATTGGAGAATACCCCACAACATAATATGACTTTGCCAGGGATTTCATAACTAAAACAAACATAGATCCATAGGAAGGTCAGTCCTTCTGTTAACAATCTGTTAACAATAATTGATGCGACCATCCTGAATGGATCTGTATTCATTTGTCAAACAAAGTATTTTTGATTTACTTAATAATTACTGTAAAAATATTCTCTCATCGTCCTCAACTTCTTCTACATGGATAAAAAATATGATAAATATGTGTGAATGATATTATAAATAAATCCGTGAAGTTATGAAATCCAACTTAATCGTCATGCATTTATATATGTATTTGTACTTCTGCATCTTATTCAAAACATGACATTATTAGTAATATTTTAACTGCAACTAACACACAAATTTGCAGAAGTTTGCAACTAAACCTTAAACGAGACGTGAGGTTACTTATTGTCACCTCACTTTTCAGCATTCACAAAAAAAAACAGGAAAGTAAAACTGGAATGAATAAATAACTTCACGTCTACATGCTCACAATAAAAGAAGCTAATTAAAAATAGGCCGAATAATTTTCAAAATTGATAACATAATTGTTTCAAATAAATACAGAAATTGTAACATCACAGCATTATATTAAAACTACTTGTGTTTATTTTTTCTTTTTCTTTTTTTCTTTACTACGAAACAAGCAGGATCGACAATTTTGAAAATACGAATTCACCATTTACATTATAATCTATCCCAAGATTTGTTTATATTTAGCTGTTGTAATATTCGGATTGATTTGCAAACTTAAAAAACCTGAAATGCAATGCACAAAATAATTCTGAATTTTTTTTATTTTGTTATGAAATCTGAATATTACCATTCTAATATAAACACCATATGGCAGTGACGAATACACTAACAGTTTCAATGATTCAACTGTACAAATTAATACTGAGATCAAGATATATAAAATTTGGGCGTAATATAATGCAGTTTAATTTTTTCTTTTAATTTTAGCTTCCAACAAAACAATGAAAGCGGGGGAAAAAACTAAAGATGGTGTATGTATTTTATCGTTTTATCCTTTGCTGTACTCAGTCAATAACCAACACAGAGTGTTGCAAAATAAGTGATTTAATTTAATCTCTGTTACTATTAAACTCAAGACCTTATTACCGAAACATTGCGCTTTAATAGACGGTGTTAATCAAATAAGAATCAGCGATTCCTTTTTGATCAACACCACCATTCGCCAACCAACTTTTGCAACAACAACAGAGATGCATACATTAAAAATTAATAACCTACATCTTCACAAACTTATCGAATGTTCCACCCAAATGGGAACAACTATGATTAATAATAAATGAGAATATACAGAGCCTCCGTAATTTCAAGAACAAACATGACCAGATCATTAATTACAAGGCATGTTTTTCAGACGCACCTTCGGACAAACAGTTTCATGATGGACAAATTAAGCTGAACAAATTGAGTATGAATTTCTTTTCGCAAAGATCAAAGGCTAACGAAGAGAGCGGTGATGCACAATCTTCAATGTAAATGACATGACACATAGCCAAAATATATTTATACATTACAAGTGTTTAGTTATACAATAGTATTTACAAAAGTGGTCAATATGTCACATAGTAATATGTATAGTGCACAACACCTTCTCCTACCGCAAAATCAAAAAAATGCCATAAATCTAATAATAATTAAAAAAATAGAATGAAAGTCCCAATATCAATGTTACTCAGAAACGACAAATTTCTTGAATTAAATTGATAAAACTAACAAAGAAGAAAACATTAATAAAATCAGTTACGATACAATAATTACAGTAACCTTGAAGATTAATCTACCCATCGGTTACATAAAATTTAAAACAGACAACAAAAATATTTTTTTTTTATTACTAATATATTAATATACTTTCTGTGCACAGTAATATATGATATAAATTCATACCTCAAATCGCAGTATGAAACGTGAGTGAAGATATTATAATATATAATAGATATAGGTGTCTTCCTGGAAATGCTGTAGATTAATTTGTCATGTAGCGGTTTACAGTCCGCAGAGCATACAACAGCTCTGCTTGCATACGTGCCTCCAATACCATCAAATTCACATGCACCTGTAACAAATGAGCGTGATTTAAGTATTATGCATCGGTAGACTCGTGTTTGCACTAATCGCTGTCATAGAAACCGTTTACTTGTTATTCGACTTGGCCAATGTAAATGCTAATTGTATCATGAGACTGCGTATTATAATTTAAATTCTCGTTAATGAAGACGTTAAACAAGCTACAAGTAAACAAACTCAGCTGACAGTTGCAAGGAAGTACACTCAAGTAGTCGCAAGTATTTTAGTCGGCTAATCATTTCAAAAAAGGCTGCGAGACTATTAGTGACAGTCCAAGAAATGGAAGAACGACCCCAACAAGTCGTTTCTGCTTCCATGGAGCGTGTTGAAGCTTTGGCCAATACAAATACACTAATAACTGTTTTTGAAATAGTAGATAAAAGCCAACCACACATTTAATAACAGCAGGAATGACTTTGCAGACTGTCATGAACAGTCTCACAGTCATTTTTAAAACTGTTTTCCAAAATTAGATACTTAAGAAACCAATTTAAGAAGACAGGAATCTTTTAAAAAATTAGGGACTTTTAGTGAAAATAGGGGCCTGTTGTGAGGCCTGTGAAATAAAATTTTGAGAAGTTATAATGCATATAAAAGCACATTATAGAACGCCTACTTCAATTTTATTGCACTTTCGGTTTTATCAGATCTGACCGCAAGTTTACTATTCAAAATTGAACAGTATATTGAAATAGTTTTAAAATCAGAACTGATTCTGAATTTGAATACAGGGATATACTTTAGTTGTTTGCTACTTTTTAAATTCAATTTTCTGTTTCGTATGAAGAGTGCCATGATTTGCCTAAAATTGTTGCTTAAAATAATATTTGAAATTTTTATAGCGGTGAATCTAGAAATCTAGAGCACTCGAAAACAACTCTAAAGAATCTTAAAACTTCACAAATTAATTTTGAATTTTACTGTACAAAATTTGGATTATAATTTTTAAAAAATTTGCCATCTACCAGAACTCAGTTACACTTAGTATACAATAGAATTTACTCTGCGAGTAATATTTCTTTTTATCAGTTGTAAATTATTTTAGTTTATTCATATATGAGTATACAGGGTATCAAAAATAGGTGCAAACATAACAAATGTTGAGAGGACTATTATTAATTTTGCGACATGTTGGTGGAGGACTCCTAAGAGAAATCCCTAACCTAACCTTAAAATCTAAAAGCATTTAAATATCAACATGGAAAATTTTGTTCTTACCTTTTCACTATGCTTGAACTCCCTCAGCACTCTGTCATAATCCTTCTTTGTAACACGTTCAGGAAAACAACAAGCACTTTTGACGAATGTCTTCAGAGAACGTTCTAAAAGCTGATTGATTTCACCATAGTTGTAATCATCATGACGAATGCCAAGCAGACACTGTATGTAATTCCAAATTGCTCTGCGGAAGCGAGAAGTATCTACATCTGTACGTCCCCCCATTGTGTAATATGTTAAATTGTATGCAGTCTTAAATTTATCGTCAAGGAGGTTACCCACATCGTTGTATAACCTACAAGCACACAAAAATTCATTAGTTAAAATGAAAAAAATTGAGACAAAAATTAAAAACCTCACCTATTAACCATAGAATACCCATGGTCGTCCCAAGAATAGTCTTGTACCCTAAAAGTCATAATATCATCATGATCGTGCCTCTTTGCGAAGTCGTGATATATAAAAGTGGGGTCTTCTACGAACACGCAGATGTCAGCAGGAGCTTCTTGAGGCACTGTTCCTACGGCTCCTAATTCGGCAGATTGCGTCTCCACGTTTTCAAAACGTTTAGTCAACTCTACGGGCGAGCATTCTTCATTTCGTTCTGAAAGAGTCTTCATGCGTTGCACCAACGTTGTTATACCTACTTCAGGTTCAGTCGGAGAAGGTGGGCTTGAATTTGATGTATATTTCCAGTCTGAAATATAATATTCCATTAAGACACCTTAATTAAAAATATTTTCATACAAATGTGTAGGATTTTTTATTCAGTATTACGTCCGTAGTAATCATTAAAATCAGACTATTAAAATTTGTCATCATTAAAATTATACTGAATATACAGTGTGTTCAGCTAGGACTGTTACAAGCAGATATTTAGACTACCACTTTAAGCACAGATTTTCTGACAATAAAATTAAAGCAGTCTAAATATCTGCGTAACAGTCCTCGCTGAACACACTGTAAAATAACAAATAGATGTAAAAACAAACCTTTTCTAGTAGCAATAACGGGTATATCTTTGGGATCACTTTTAGAAAGATTTGTATTGCTAGGACCCATTAACGCAGACGCCTCCGCATTATTGGAAGTGGGATACATATGGGCTCCAAGTTGGTCGACTTCTTGGTTCACCCCACATGAGAATACGAACGAACAGAGGGAGTGAAAATGAGCCAATATGACTATCGCATGTACCACCTCTGCTAACGACCAACTATCTTTGCCTTTTGTTAACTTCTGCAATTGAAAAAATTAATTAATTTCATGATCTTTGTGAATGAGATTTTAAAGTCTTACCTCAATATGAGAGCGATTAAGAAGCCATGGCTGATGTGCCAAGATTTTATTGATATCATACAAACTCCGCAGTTTCTGGGGAATATATTCAAGACCCTTGAGCCAGGTATGATCGCCACCTTGCAGCAAAAATTCTTGCTTCTGAAGTGCGATCAAATAATCACACTGATGACGTCCTGACGCCTGAAATGAAAAATTCTGTAAGACACTTGAATTTACACAATTTTTTATACAAATGTGTTTAATTTTAATCAGTATTACGTCCGTAGTAATCATTAAAATCAGACTATTAAATTGTCGTCATTTTAAATTATTATAATTGTAGATACAAGGGTGTTTTACGAAGTATAGGCCATAGCATTCTAACTTTCTTGTAAATTGGTTAAAATTCATGTAGGTTCTCTATAGAATTTAATCACATTACATGTCTGTCTTAATCCATAACATTAGAACAGATCTTTGATGAAGCAAACGTGAGGTAAAGCACACGTTCACCAATACGAGTATCCCCGGTTTAATTCCCATAAAATTCTTTTTCTTTCCATAACCTTTGCTGGATTTATCTGCATTAACAGTGTTGTCAGATGTCCTTATTCTGTCAACACTGTTAGTGCAAGTCGGATTTATGTAGGCTAGCAGTGTCGTCAAGTGTATTTCTCCTACTGTAGTAAGGAAATCGTATCTAACAACATTGTCGGTGCATATATAAATCAGGCCTTTATATTATTACGTGTTGCAAATTACCACTACGTCATAAAGACGTTGATTATTTAATTGAAAAAATAACTTAATAAAAATGTAATATAAATAAAAATTTTACAAAAATAAAGAATTATGAGAATTGAACCTAAGGATTGGTAATCGAGTGCTGTACCTGAAAGCCATTCCCACTAAACACGTGTTCTGCTCTTATTTCAGATATTAGAACAAGCGTGTTATTTTAATTGCACGACTTCATAAATAAATATTGATATCTACAGAAAATAAATGGTTTTACATCTTTGAAAACACGCCCAAAGATTATATTATATTTATTTATCACAAGCATATTTCGGCTGCCTCATAAATTTAGTGTTTTTAGTAACACGTGGTGTACATAACAAAGTTGGGTTAGGTCGGCCAATTTGTTTGATGTTGAATAAAAATCCTATAAACTTGCTGTTATTTTGTTATTAATAATTATAATTATATTGGTTGGTAAAAAAATACTCGATACAATACTTTCTTGACATGGAAAATACATTTAATTCCAGAAAATTCGAAGTTAAAAAAATAATTACTCACCACCATAGAATGCAACTACATATCGTAAACAAATTTGTTATTCTCGATAATATAGTAACGACTGGCATTTTAGCGACGAATTTTGATAATTTTTGAAATCGAAACATGTTAAAAAAACGTGGCAATCTCCCCATTAACGACGAAGAATAGGAAATGAGCAAATGATTCAATGAGACGATCGAGTGAGTTCCGCTACTTTTCTACAGTGTTGCCAAATGCTAAGAATTGAATTATCAGAAATGATGCAAAAATTAGTGTTTATCCCCAAAATTGTGCTACACAAAGAAAATTTTGTTTGGCCCAAAATAAAAAAAAACTACTATTAAAAATTAAAAGAAAAAAAATTTTAAAATTCAACAATAATAGTGCTAAATTTAACCTTTATCTATTTATAAAAAGCAAATTTTATTATTTTGCAAAAATTGCAACGTTGTGCGTTACATACTAAGTAAAGCGATTTATGTGGCTTCCTCTATCGAGGCACTAAGTACGTGGTTACCAAGACAACGTATCGCCTCGCGCCTCAGCCTACTGCCAATAATTAAAATCGGAAATACAACAAGTTTTTCGGGGAACGTGAGTGCCGGTACTCCAAGTGTTTGAGGAAAGCCAAATTTATTTGTACAATAAAAAGCACCCGTCTCTAAGCTCACGAGCCGCCAGTGGTGCCCGTCTTGCAATGCTTTAAAACATGCACGTTTACATAAACAAATCTAAACGGCATTCTTTCCCAATGGTATAGCATAAGACGATGGTTTCACGGAAGTACCCGTTAAAATTAACTAAATGAAAACTCATAAAATTTCGTAAAGGTTTGTTAAATTATTATGAAAATACGTGTAACGATCGGATTATGAATACCATTATATACTACTTGAAATTATGTAACAATTCGATAATTATGTCACAACTGGCAACACCGCTTTCCGACTTTCAATTTCTCGTTTGTCAAAAGAGCTACCAATAAGTAAACTAATGAACAGTTTGACTCCACCCACTTCCGTAAAGCTTGTTTGCGCGGCAAATATAAACTGCAAATAGATATCCACTTTACATTTTTGACGATTAAAAATTAATTTATAAATTTTTCAGACTATACTAACCAATTAAGTTGCAGTATATTTTAAGAAAGCAGTTCAAATTTGGGCATTATTTTAAGCATCACTAACCAGTAAACAAAATTTCACCATTGTTATTTTGGTTCCGAATTAAGTCTATTGGGCGTAACAAGCCAGTCCTCGGAAAAGTGACGTATTGGAAATGCATTCAGGTAGGATGTGGATAAGCAGATACGAGAAAATTGAAGTAAAAAGTAAGAGAGGGAGAGATAATCGGGAAGGAGCAAGGATAAGTGAGGTAGAATGATGAAGACCATGAAGTAAGAAGAAAGTAGCGATGATAAAGAGGATAAGGTATGAGAAGAACGGGGATAGGGGCTAGTGTTGGGCAGGAGAAAAAAGAGGAATGGATAAAACGCGAATAGGAAATGAAGACTAGCAATAGCAACAATTAAATTATACATACCATAATGGCAATATAGTGCCTATAGTCAAAAGGAAGCGGGCCATCCCCACGGAGGATAAAATGTTGAGTTTTCAGGAAGTGGTCCAAGTAGGCGGGGTGGTATCCCATCACCTGGGTTACATGGTCCAGTCTGTTGTTTTGAAGGAAGGCATCCACGAATAAGGTGTGCGTCTGCAAAAAAAATTCAAATTAATAATCTTCAGATAATTATCATAAAAATATCAGCAAAAAATCTTACATAATACATTTTCCATTCAATTTTTTTATTAACAAATAATCTTAACAAAACATCTTTAATTCTCATACATAAATCAGCAAGGTTATGACAGATTCTACAATTGCTATGGGAGCTATCAATTGTATGCAAAATTGGAAAATGTTGTGCCCTGTCCCATTTTTTTTCTATGAATTATATGGGTACAAATGTCAACACGTGTAACCCCCCCATAGTCATCAGAATTGGGAGCGAAAAATAATATTCAAATGTAGGAATAATTAAGCAGACCTTGTGAAAATTTTCATAATTTATGAGAATAAATATAATTTCCCATTACGAGCTTTTGAAATGCTGCTAATGTGATTATTCAAATGCAAAACATGTTTATCAACTTTCCTATGTGTACATTACATGTATTCGTATGTCTTTATGAGTGTGCAATATCTACCTCTACTATTTATAGGAGAATGCACACACGTGTATAGTTTACGACTTTGTTTACAGAAAATAAAGTCCAGAAGAAGAATTTTTGTTAAATAATTTCTCCAATAAATTATTGCAACAGGAAGAGAAAATAGCAGGATTAACACTGTTAGTGAGTTTTCTGTAACGTTATTTTTGAACGACCCACATTTTTTCCTTCCAACAACCAAAATAATTTTTATTGCACCATTCTTTCCAAAATTATGTAAACAACTTACACATTTAAGCCAAAAATATGGCATTTCTATTCATAAAAATTGTCAATCATTCTGGTCGGAAAATGTTTATTTTAATCTTATGTAATTTTCCAACTGAGCCACCTGCTTACAGCAAATGAGCAAACGCTAAACCATGTAATATAAATACGCAACGTGCGTAACTTTACCAAAATGAGGGTTGAGGGTTAGTACCCCGACTGTCGGGGTAGTATCCACCATCTATATTACATCTTGCTTTCAATGGACTTTGCCAATCTTGTTATTATAACGTCAATGCCAATAATAATTACTAAAAACGGAAAGAAGAAATTCATAATTAAGCTAAATTAACTAATATATTAGTCAGTAAAAATTTTAATGATGTAATAGATGTTATCTGGTGATTGTGTACGGCAATCTGAAAAACAAGTTTACTACCTCTTAAAAAGTACAACAAACAAGTAGAATTGTTTACAACCGGTTTCATTTTATATACGCATTCCAATAAAAAGTGAATTAAAAAGAGCATTTAAATCACCAAATACAAAAACTACCCAGAACAATTATTCAAGTAGTTTTGATCAAAACATTACCAAGAAAAAGTAATAGAAATGCAAATTATACAATATAAATAAATAATCTTTTGTTTATTGTATATTGTAGTACGATGTACGAGGTAGTCTAATTATTTATTTGAATTAACACAAAATTTGTTTTTGTGTTATTATTGTAATTTTGATATACACAATATTGATAAAAGGGTCGCCGCGGGAACTGGCAAAAGGTTTATTTTCTAGCGTCGGTGATAAGTCTTAGCAGCAGAAATCAATTACTAATTCTGATCATTACGTAAAAAGGCGACCATATAATTATGATGGAACTTCACTTAAGGTAAGTCCGTTTAATCACTAATGATCGACTTAATTAGGACCTGCACATGAATGCAATAATAATATTTCTATGTGCACAATAGAATAAACAATATTTAATAAAAAAATTCACACCGAAGGTAACCTATTTATAGATAGCAGATTAGATTAAATGAATCTTTATGAACTTGTTTTGTTGCCGAGAAATATTCACTTTGCTGTAATAAACCTTGAAGTGTATTTTAAAGGCACTTACATTGTATTAAAAAATGTATACACAGCTAGAAGCCAGCAGCTGATTTTACAGAGACTAATCAGAATGCTCAGTTATTCTGGTACCAGACAAGACTGATAAGTTAAATAGTAGTTAAATATTTGCTCATTATCATCAAACATAAATATTACTTACTAGCCAAAGTCCAAAATTCAAAATTCTCACATTTACATAACAAATTTGTAGAATAAGCGTGTAGAATTAAGGTTTAGATAAAACTGGAAATGCAATATAAGTTAAGCCAACAAAAACACACCTTTAAACTGTGTTTTGTATATTTTATTTTTAGTTTTTGGGTAATTAGTGCTTTCGATTTCAACAACCACACATTACACTATTCTGAATCATTTAACCCGCACTATTTACTTTCAATATGTTGCAACTAAACATTATTTTTATCGTAAAACTCGTTGCAAAACGGAGGTTTACTTAACAATTATTTTTTTTTAATTGTTTGATAAATTTTGTACAATAAAAAAGGTTGAAATTCGTTTATTCCAACATGATTCACTTGCCGTATTTATTTTTTCATTAATTTTCCAATCCAAGATATGCCAGTACGCTGCTGTTCTTCCAATAACAAAGCCAGCATCTTCTTCCTTCTCTCTACTGGAAGTTTAAATAAAGTCATGCATGATAACAGTATCATGTTTACTAGTTGGGTTACATACAGTTTTACGATAAGCAATCTCAAACAAAAAAAAAGTATTTCCTGGAGATTTAAAAAAGACACAGCCAAGCTAATTGTTCCAGGAAACGTCGAGAAGATAAAGAAGAACAAGCAGCAATTACTAAATCCTCTATTTAACATGCTCTCGTACAATCGAAACAAATTAATTCAATATCGCCATCAAAGCTTTCAATTTCCCGAGTTCTGTTTCATCGCGAAAAAAGGGAACGTAATCGAATCGTACAACATCAAAGAATGCGAAAATTTTAAATAAAAAAGCAAATATTTCTCAAAGGAAGGTGGTTTGGGAATGATGCGCGTATTTTTAACGACACGAGCGCGCGGGTGGTGCGTGTTATTTCGGTCAAATGAGAACTATAAATATTTTTTGAAATATACGGACACTTCCTAGTGGAAAACTTTCGTAATTATTTTTATTTATGTCTTTAATAGGCAACAGGCAACCCCCCGCCGCTTGAATAACGAAAGCTTGGCCCCGCGTTCTTTGCATGCTTGAAATTACATAATGAAGTTTGAAAATGATGATAAAACTTGGTTGTCGACCTACAGGTTTTTAGAACTTTCCTGAAAGGATAATTAATATCCATGCAAACAACAAACATACGTTATAATTTTTATTTGCCCTTTTAATTCATAGATGTCGCAGCATTTTTTTAATTAAACACAAAACTCACTGGCAACTTTAAACAAATTCTGCCCAAAATCTTTTTCTTTTCCACTAAAACAATTTTGAGCTTACTAGTTTTCCGATGACGTTGCTAGGTAATTGTAAAAGTATTTCTGTATTTCCAGCTCATATTTTATTTTATATTAACCATGGTGTATATAAAACACGTATCCAAGTAAAATAAACAAAGCGTAACCAACGTTCGCTTTTAAAAGCGGGAACAAAAACGCGTTTTCGTCCCTTGGGACGAAAATTGATCTTTGCTCCCGCTAGCGGCAATTGTCAACTTTCCACCACAAATCGAGGGGGAAAAGTTTACTTTCTGGCAAGGTCGCCAAAAAATATTTCTTCCATTTCGCCTCATAGAATTCAAACCCATTAGACATTAGACACTTTTACGTAATTACATACAGATTATGCACGTTATCCCACTGTAAAAATTCTCATATTCATTTGTATAAAAATGAAGTCATGTTAAACCGCCGTAGTGCCGTATCCCACAGTAAAAATATTTTTACAAACATTTTATAATAATTGTTAGATGTGTTGCATAACTGGTTTCTACGAATAAACTGCATAAATACAAACCATGCCCAAATGGTTCGCTCCCAACAAAGCTGACACGCACGCTTCCATCAACAACCAATAAGGATGCCAGTTTCATCACCATAAATACAGACGTTTCTATTTCGTAAAAATATGTTTACGTGACGTCACATAAATACAGTCCGTCAAAGCATTTTTCTGATTTCATAAAAATAACGACATCGCACTATCAAAATCGTTTTAATAAAAAAACTTTTATACAAATAAATACGAGAATTTTTCCAGTGGGAAATCGGCTTTATTGTTCGAATTGGAAAATCACACCATAAAACGACACCCCACTCAAAAACCATCAAATTAATTTAAATCGTCGCACCCTGCCCTCAGCCCTCCTGATCGTCAGACCTAACGAGGAGGAAATAATATATTTTTAATTAATCTAAAAATTAAACATTTATTAAAAAAAACAAATAAGTATAAAACACTTTTTTCCGTTTTCTTAATGTAATTTGTAAGCTTGGGACAGGGAGTCAATCGTGGTCACGGTTCTATACATATACGTAACCTACACGTAAACAAAAGAACATATCCATATTATCGAAAGATTTATTATAGAAAATAAAGGGGGCAGGTGCGATGCATGGTCATGGTTCTCTCCATTTATCCCTAAACAAATAAAAATTCTTCCTCTTTGGCAATTTTTTTTACAAAAAAATTACATCACGAGAGGAAAGTAATTGAGAAATACAAATTCATTTACTATTCTGTGCGACAATTTTTTTTTATTAAATGTGCCATGTTTGTACAGTTAATAAGTTGAAACGCAAAAGTACGTACAACTTACTTTAGCCTTCAACACATCTCCATCTTCTAATTTTTTTAAATCTTGAAATTTTTATTGCAAGGAAGTCGTAAAATATCGAATTATTTCTTCAAACATTGGCTAATCTCGTAGCTAAACACTTTGAGAAAAAAAATTAAAAGCAAACACTCAAACGAAAACATCCAACCAGAACTACGGAAAGCGACATAAAAAATATATTTGCACAGCCTTGAATTGCGTTTATTTTCTAGTTTTCTATTTGCTGAAACGTTACGCATACTTTTGAATCAAACATTTTTACTACACTTACGCCTATTCGTATCAACACATAAAAATCACGTGAAGCCCGCGAGGCTATCAAAATAGTATTTGATGCCGAATTGACCAACTATAATTGTTACTCGCCCCAGTGGCGTAACTTGTATTTGAGTTTGGGGGTATTTTTTGGAAAAGCTTAGAAATTCGACATTTACCCAAAAACAATGCCAAGCTTCATGAGGCAGTACTGCTGCGGTGCGTGAAAACGTTAACCCAAAAATACTTCAAAGATTGGGTAAAAATTGTTACTAAGGTGGGGAAAAAAATTACGTTCTTGGAGAGGTTTCAGTTCGTAATTTTCCCCGCCTCTGTATGTTCTGGCAAATACAATAAATAACAATAGAAGGTACTTGGGAAGATTCCATCAACATATGAGTCACATCTAACGAAGGTCAAATTTTTCGAAGAAAGGATTTGGGCCAAAGTTGAATAGTGCGTATCAAGAATAGTACAACGTGCAATATTTCCATTATTTTCTTCGACTTCTATACGCCCCACTGCGTGTTTTGCAATACTGATATGGGCAGCTGGTGGCATATAGGTGAGGCACGTGTTATGGTTTTAAATTAAATCGCCCAGCTAAATAGTACACGTGGAAGCAAAGTTGTTTCGCGAATCTCTATCTCCCACAACGGGTCTTTTATCATCCGTTCCAGCAACACAACGACGAGCTCGATCTCATTCTAAAACCCTACTTATCGCCATATTCTGAACGAGAACAAGAATTAAACGACGTATTTTAATTGGACTAAAGTGTTGATATTTTGGTTTGGTTGATAGGGATTGACTTAAAACACCATTACGTAATCTTTGTTTTTGTTCTATGTTTATGTTTTTCTGCATCTAATTACGGCTACTGTTTAGATTATGTGAGTATTTTTTTTCTGTACCCGTTTTCGTATCATCACTCCACACTTTTATGTAAATGATGATGTCGTTGTCTTGTTACACTTTTATGTGTTTTAGTAGCGTCTGGAGACCACTTTTCGGTAATAAAAGCGATAAACAGTTATTCATGGCGTAAGGTTTCGACATTTTCGACACAAACATTACTTTTGCCGATAAGAACCTATTTTGAAGGAGGTCTTAAGATTGTCAGAGGAGGAAGTGCGGGACTTACCCAGATACTATTTCAATTCGTTTCACTTTCTTTTGATTGACAAAGGCTTTTCTCCAGTTTGACACAAAATTTATTTACGTGCGTTATATGCAGAAATGTAATTAGCAATTCCAGCAAACTTTATTGTAGTTATTTCCTTTCCAAAACACAACCAAATAATCCACCTATTTACAAATTTATTAAATTGAGGTAGATGCAAAATTGATGATGCAAAATATTAATTAACAGGTTGTTTACCAACAACTTCAATCAGAAAACCGATGACATGTAAGGTTAATATCCAGATTGATCACAATATAGGTTTGTTTTATTACCAGGAACTTAGTACAAGTTCTTCCTTATTGCTTCGGTATGGTTAAAAGGACCTTGGATGAAAGGAAACCTGTCCTGCATTAGAAAGAATAGCATCAAGTTTGTCCACATTATGTTAATCTCGTAATTACTTTCGTGACTGTTATGACAAATTCGGGGGTTTGCAAATATTTATATTTGCAGCACACCCAAACAACTTTTGCGTATTTGATATTGAGATGCAGATCTTTGACAACAAATAAATAAAAATTAGCATTTAAAACGAATACTTGTGCCAACACTTACATATTATTATAATGTTTAACTTTAATTGATGTCGCTTGTTTACGATTATTGACTTCAGTTAAAGCGCTAAAAGTTTGGGATTTTTAATGTTCATAAAGGAGTATTTGTGATTAGTATGCAATTAAGACTACATTGTGTGCTTACAAATCTGCATTTATTCAACAGTAGTATCAGTCCATTAAAATAAATCGGGTTATTAAATTAAGAAAATGTGTTGCATCGCAAAGACCGTTTGTGTTGCTTGCAAATGTTTCTATAAGAAGCGTTAGTTCCCCTGCTTTGTTTTACTTATTTTTGTGTAGAAATAGATTATTAAATTTGTAACAAGTCATTAATTTTAAATTTAAATTGTTTCAATTAGCGAAATTTCATAAAAATTTGGCGCCCTAAGCTGGGTTTTGCTGCGCTAGGCGGTAATACGCCACTGTACTGCACCAGCAATCGGGTGCTAACCGCCCTTGTTAACGTTACGACAGTAGCGTATGGTTACGTTCAACGTTGGAGAGAAAGCTCAGTTAAGAAATACGTGTACTACGTGGCCAGTCGCCAGATCAAACCCCGACAGGGGTAAACTTGCTTTACATTCCTCTGGTTTTTTAAAAAGCTGTTGATGGGTTTTATTAATTATTTCTACGTTTCACGATATACGGAGTATAGCTAGAGGAAGGTATTGCCGTTGTCAAATTTCGTAACTTGAGGTTTTGATTCAGAAACCCCTCTACGGACTTGGGAAGTTTTCGTTTGGTCTTTTATCTAAAGAATTTAACTTAATAATCTCAAAAAAGCGACTATCATCAAAGAATACATATTGTTTGCAATTAAAAACAATTTAAAAAATTCACATTTTCATAAATTTCCTATCAAGTTTTTGAAAATAATTAAAAACCTCTTTAATTTACAAAACCTCAAACTACCAAAAATAAAAGTCATCAAGAAATTAAATACATTTTAAATTTTCAAAATCGCTAATATTTCAAATTTTCCAAGTTTAATAAAAACATTTAAAAATTTCAATAAATACGAGGAAGCTACGCGGTTGCCCGCCTGTGTGCATGGTGGAGTGCTACTGGTTATACTTCCTGGGATGATTTTAATGGAATGGCCGTGCGCGTAGGGGAGAAAGCTATTAGCGAGCAGCCATCTGCACACGGTAGTCCCGACAGGGGCAAACTTGCTTTACATTCCTGTTTTTTAAAAAGCTGTTGATGGGTTTTATTAATTATTTCTACCTTTCACTATACTCAGTATAGCTAGAGGAAGGTATTGCCATTGTCAAAATTTCGTAACTTGAGGTTTTGATTGAGAAACCCCTTTTAGGACTTGGGAAGTTTCGGTTTGGTCTTTTATCTAAACAATTTAACTTGACAATCGCAAAAAAGCAATTATTACCAAAGAACAAATATTGTTTACGAGTAAAAAAAACTAAAAATTTTTAAAAAATTCCCATTTTCATAAATTTCCTATCAGGTTTTTGAAAATAATTAAAAACCTTTTAAATTTAGAAAAACTCAAACTACCAAAAATAAAAGTCATCAAGAAATTAAATTTAGTTTAAATTTTCAAAAAAGCTAATTATTAAGTTTAAAAAAATTTAAAAATTTCAATAAATACGAGGAAGCTACGCGGTTGCCCGCCAGCTGTTTTACTGTGTGCATGGTGGAGTGCTACTGGTTATACTTCCTGGGATGATTTTAACGGAATGGCCGTGCGCATAGGGGAGAAAGCTATTAGCACGCAGCCATCTGCACACGATAGTCCCACTGACAACCAACAACAACCAATAATCATTTCAGCAGAAATTCACAGCCATGATGGCAGAATTCTAGAGAGTAAACTGTAGCAACTGAAATCGTTAGATTTTTGAAATCTCTAGTTGTTAATTTGTTCTCGCCACATGACCAAGGGGTTGGATCAAGTAAAGCTGCCTTAAATTCAAATTATTGTGATGCTACGTTAATTACTAAATTTTAAAATTTTCCAAGTTTAGTACATATTATTTTGGACAATTCCAGGGGGGCAGTTGCCACTTTCTAGTCACTCTCTCCCGCGCCCGTGTTTAGACTTGAATTTTCAAAATTTAATTTCTGTCCAATTGCAAAATGTTTACATTTCTTTAGTACAGCTGACTTAAATACAGAGTTTTTCAGAAAAGTTGAACTATATGCAAAATGCATGGGAAATTATATTTTTCCAGATTGTATGTCCCCAAGATACGGTGGCTAATAATTTAAACTCTATTATTATTATTAGACGTTATTGGTGCCGTTCAGTCAAAAATACTAATTTTTACATTTAAAACAAAGCAAAAATCTAAATAAATATTAATAAATTCCAGACGTGCCCTTTTAATCCAAGAGTAACAACAATGCTTACTAATGTTTTGGCAGCGGCGTGCTTAAGGCTGCATCTTTTATGCAGAAGTCCCAGGTTCTAATCCTTGGTAGGACAAACTTTTTTTAATTTCTTTTTGTTATTTATTTAATTTAATTTTTGCACTGTTTTCATCTTCTCATAGCTGAAGTTTTAATGTTTAATTATGTGTGTAATAATGAAATAGGTATCAATTTATAGTATATTATTATATGAGCGATTATGACAGCCATTATTCACGAAGATGATGTTTGAGCACACGAGCCGCAGACGAGTGGCGCAAATCATCCGAGTGAATAATGGCCATAATCGCGAATGTGATACTATCCTTTTTCTACACCTATTCAACAAATAAATTAGACTCGTTTTAGTGGTTAAATTATTAGTTTGCACAGATTGTAAAACGTAAACAAGCAATATGGTAATACACTTGGCTGTCACGCGAGTCGATTGTCAGCCGCAGAAAGAGTTGATCGCGGGCGATTTAAAATATCATCCAATCAGCGTGTAACAGTGATTTTTGAATTTGTACTTGTGATTGGTCGGATACAGTGAATTATGAATCCATAATTCACTACAGTGAGATGCTAATAATTGTCATATAATTAAATAGGTGTAGAAAAAATATTTTATTGCCTGAAGTATTAAAATTACAACTTACTGTATAAATTGTGTATAAATTGTTTTACTATTTGATTGTAGAACTGGTGTGAAAATTAAGTAAACAAAAAAAATATTTAAAAAAAGTTTGTCCTTACAGGATTAGAACCGAGTTTTGCATAAAAGAAGAAGTTTTGTTACTTTTGGATTAAAAGGGTACGTCTTGAGTTTATTATTATTTATTTCGATTTTTGCTTTATTTTAAATGTAAAAATTAAACATTTAATAACAATAATACAGTTTAAATTCTTTACCAAAGTATCCTGGAGACGCAAAGTCTGAAAAAATTTAATTTCCTGAAAACTTCCCTGAAAAACCCTTGATAAGTAACAAAACTTGCGTTGCAAGAAAAATATAGTTAACATGTTTGCACTCATAATTCCATTTTTGTAAATCGATTATTTATAATTATTATTTTTTCAATTAAATGACTTACTGTAAAGGGTTTATAGACGCCCCAATGACTAAGACCTTCCTGCAATTAGCACATTACGATTTTTGTGCCTTAGATTGCGGGTATGCTGTACCTTTTGCAATAGATAACACAACCAAACCACTTCATCAGATAAGCTCGAGTTATCTGCTAATTAACACTGTAAAAAATTGGCACAACATCAACGAGCTGCCAATTTGCTCAATTTGATGACCCAACAACACCTGCCGCGGCTGCCAGTTCAAAAAAAGAACCCAAATTTAAAGTCGAAGAAGTTAAAGAACCTGCTGGGATGTTTTCTTATATTATGTGTGTGTAATTAACGGAGAAATATTTCAAGTATCGTCTTCTATTTACAGATTTACACAATGAAAAAATTCGCGAAGAGTTCGTTCTTCCGCATAAAACCTTTTCAGAGGGTAAAATTTGAACGACGTCCTTATTCTCCCTTACAAATGAACACGAGGGGCAGTTGCTTTGTTAAAGGCAGAGCTTGTTATAAACTGTGCAACATTTCGGAGTCAATTCCTCCAACAAGCTTTTTGTTGCTATTATTCTTGATGCCCCATACAAAAAGATAGCAGAGCGCACTGAATAAAAAAGAGGATCTTCTTAATGGCAAAGCGGCCGGTTTTTTTCAGGAAAAATAATACGTAAAGCAATATAAAGTTCGAGGAAATAAATCAGAGATGGTTCTATATTATTTTTTGTCTTATTGGAAAACTTTGCCTTGTTATTTGTTTCTTAAGAAACAAATGTCTCAAATAAAATTATAATTAATAAAATGCCATTTTTAACCTGAACTTGTGAGATTTTTATTGTAAAATGCTTCTCTTTTCGCACATTTACGCGCAATAAAGCGAGGCACAAGCCAAGTTAAGAGGAATGATGATAACATCGTTATATCTTGAAATATCGCGAGCTACAATTTTCCAGGAATCAAGCTTAAAATTCGAGGAATCCAAATGCAATTTCCAACATTTCACTGAGCTGTCCGCGATAAACATACACATTTTAACATCGTTCTTATCTGTAGGGTATGCGATTGTTGGCGTCGTCCCAATATTTGCACACGTGTACATTTTTGCTATTATGTTAGAAACGTAGCGTACGTAGCGTACTTTTCCATGGATATGTTTTATCTAGTTCAGACTAAATGGAAACAGGAAATCACAGTTAACGTGGGAACTTTTTAAATCGCGTATTGCTAAATTTAAAAAAGCAAGCTATTGATAAGCTATATGGTAACTTTAATTCTATACAAGGTGTTTCATAACTTATGGTCAAATTTGTATGTCATGGTAAGAATTCAGTACAGGTAAGATACTGCAATGCAACTCTTATGGCATTTTACTGTCTTACGTTGCCAATTCTAAGCAGTTGAACAGTGTAAGTTGGCTTAAATGAAGTATATCCAGAAGTTCCCAACAGTCCCTTACGTAAAAGGTATTGCGATTGCGACCGTAAATGAAATGTTGCAACTTTGAAATGATAAGTTACAAATAACTGCAGTGTATTAAATATTACTAACATAGAAACAAATCATTAAAATAATTTGAAGAAATTTTGTGAATCGAGTTCCAATAATCGTTCTACAATTTATTTAGCTGTTTGAGCACCGCTGGTAAAAAGATACCAGGTAAGTAGTAATAGTAGTTATCGCGGGTGCATAGTTACATCAATTTAATGAAGAAGTTTTGCAACATCGCCTTTGATAAGACAACAAATTTGGCAGCACCGGTAGTACAGGTCGGAGTTATACGAACTAGCAGTGTTGCCAGATATGTTTATTCTATTGCAGCAGAGAAAACATATCTGGCAACACTGCTACTGAATATAAATCCGGCTAGGTAGGAAGCACTTCCAAGATGGATTTAGAATCTCTAAACAATGAAAAACATTTCCAATAAACAAAAGTCCAGAAAAGATTTGTTACGGAGTTACAGCCTCCTGAAGATGGTCAATTTATGCCACCATTTTTTATGCGAACATTTTTTATTGTTTACAGATTCAAATTCCATCCTGAATGTGCGTGTACTACATGTTATAAAAACCTAAACTTTTTTAAATTTTGTTTTTACCATACCACTGGACGCATAATAACAATTTAAGTCTTCCGTTATTTTAAATTCTCATAAATTAGCATTCTAACACTAAATTTCAAATTCGAACGGTCCCAGTTTCAGGTGCTACAAATACAGCTGCAAACAAACAAAGCAAAGTGCAGCCAAACATAATTACTATTAATTAGTAGTGCACCTGTCCTGTAATAAATATCACCCTAATTTGCAATTATCAAATTAGTGGCACGTGGCAAGATTTCACTACTTTGAAGCTAATCCCAAAAATTAAAAATACAGAAAACTGTTCTTGGTTAAACATTTGCGTCGCTCGGACTGGGGCGTTTGTAACTGTAACCACATAAAATTATAAATCTCACAATGCAATTAAAACAAATCTTTATACAGGGTGTTGCGTGAATGTATGAACAAAATTTAGGAGCACATTCCTAAGGTCATGTCAAGCAGAAAATTTCTAATTATCCGAAAACGCTTCCTTACGGAGTTACAGCTCCCCCGCCATATAATCACGCTTAAATTATTATCTCCGCCATAAATTGAGACTTTTGATTAAAATTTTGTAGGTATATTCCACTAATTGCGATTACTATTGTCTGTAGTTAACGTTCAATTCCATCAATAAGGAGCGTGGATATTGAAGGGTATGCGACATACCTCCTAACGTATGTAAATCATTAATAGTACAATATTTAAACAAATAAATATTAAGCATTTTGCAAAATTATACTCAAAATACAATTAATAATTTTAACCGAGTTCCTGTTGTCCTGACAGCAATACACAATTGTTCCCCCTTATTTAATTTTGAAGTATTTTTCATTAACAAATCTTACCCCCTATTCAAAACTAAATATTAAGTTACCGTGGAAATTATTAAATATTTGTAAGCACGCTGTACATAGAATGCTTTTTCTAAGCGCTTTTACAATTTCCAATTTTCAACCCCATTAAATAATTTCAATATTGATCAATTTCTGTAGTTTCCGGCAAATTTTGACCTATGAAGTATGATATTAAAATGTGAACTCGCAACATTTAATTTCTTGGCAATGCTGTACATATTTCGGGAACTTAACTTAAGTTGAAGGATTTTCTCGTTTCTTTCTCATCTCATATAGAACAAAAAGTTTACACTTGAAAGTCTTAAAACGGTAAATAATTCAAATTTATTTCTTCCGCGTTATTGTCCTGCCAAAAAGTGAGCCACGATGAGCTTTTTTGGGCGTCGGCGCTCCGTTTTATTTACTGCATGTAGAAATAGGTTCATATTTTATGTACTATCCTCATCGCAAGAGCTAATACTGCGGCGGATAAGGAAACAGGTGGGACCGCAATTTATCTAAATTACAACAGCAAGAACAATATTTCTTGTGGTATTTCAGATGGCAGCAACAACTTGACTTGGAGAACAATAATTCTCTTTTTGGATATACGAACAATATAACTTCGAGAACAAACTGGGAAGAATATCACTTTCAAAAGTTTTGAGAAATGGACTTATGGAAACGGTTTTTAATTACGCACAAATATTTTTTAATGAAAACGTTTTCGTAGGCTACCTCAGAGATGGCTGTAGATAAAAATGAACTTTATGGCAGAACGAATAAAAATTGTAAACCTGAAGATAATCTTGGTTTAATCTAAACCTCCACTACCTTTGCAGGTCGTTATTCTTTTGAAATATACGACAGCGACTGAATATGAATATTATCAGTTTGATTTATTTTTTAACAACACGAATATGGCGGGTTATGATATAAGAAAGTTAACCGGAGATGAACTCGCGGAGGTTAAAATCATCAATTATTTTTTAGTGTTATAAACTGTAATTAATATCATTTTTACACATGCCACTTGGTTTCTGTAACGCTACTTCGCCCCTATTTTACAACAATCTTGCATCTTACGATTTTCCCGATGACTAACACTTTAATTAATTAACCACTAATTCGAAGAGTAACAAAATCTATACAAAATAGTACGAAAAATGTTCACATAATAAATACTAAAGTATGGACGCAGCACACTGGAAACATTTCCCCATTTTAAAATGTAAAAAAAAGAAATATTGTTTCATTAAAATTGTCCAAACTCATGATCACAAAATTTATTTATACATGGTTCAACAACCACAATCATTAAATAAAAAACAACAAATTCGAGTCCACGAACTCATAAATGCACAAGTATTGATAAAGTTCCAAATAAAAAACTCTTAACAATAAACTTTTTACCATTGTTTATATAAAAGGCCAAAAGGGTCACAGGGGCAACACCTTTCACATTCCCGGCACATGCATGCGAACACATAAACTGATTTGTCGCATCATTGTTGCTTTTTCAGACGTCTGAAACGATTTTTCGGACATAACCTCGCCAGATAAGGATCCACCCACTGCAGCGTGACGCAATGAAAAGCTTATCTTTAGAGGGGATAAAGTTTATATTTGTATTACGAACGTTAACTTTATGCACATGACATTGTTGAAAGAAAGTTGTAATCGATATCTATAAAGAGGGGGGGGGGGGCGGAATTGCCCTACCAATCCTTTATATCTACGCCAATGCCGTGGAATTTAATCCCACCAAGTAAAAATTCCATTTGACCTAATCCTCATATAGCATAAAACTCACTGTATTGAAGTTACCGGGATAATTTTTTTAAGAATTAAATCACTCAAATGTTAGGAAAAGAAAAAGATGGAAAATACATAAATACTAAAACGAAATACTAAGCAATTACAACAAAAAATAACTAATGTCAGCCCATATGAACATTTATAAGAAATACAACAAAGAAATACGAAAAAAGGAAAGAAGTTCGTAAAATCCACAGAGTGATTGAAAATTATGGTAAAAACTGATATGACGCTTCTATGCACCAAAACAAGTAAAAAAAAAACTTCCAATAAAGATGGATCCAAAAACGCTTCATTACAGAGTTACAACCCCCTAAAGATGGACCAGTCTGATCACTTTTTTGTTGATAACTTTGGAATAAGTTGCAATAAAATTTTGTTATTTTGTATGTAAGCTTTGCTCATTAGTATTTCTACTTCTTTACAGTTTTGAAATTTGCGTCTATAAAATCACACATCTCCACAAAAAAATACAAAAAAAATGTAATTTTGTTAAAATCGCTAAATCAAACAGTTTTCGCAATAATTTAATGGTTTTGAAAATCAAGTTGCCTTGAACGTCTAAGCCTGTTCCTAAAATGCTCACATTGTTGCTACAAACTTTTTGACGTCAAAACGATGAAAAATAGGCCATCTTAGGAAAACACGTAGACCTTCATGGCATAAGCTTTAAAAGTATTTCGACATTTTATATTTAGGCGACTTTCAATCAGGGTACCTTTTCGGTGTATTTTTCTACTGAGAATAAGGTTCAATAATTGTAAAGATTAATTTAGAAGAAAATATTAGGTACGCAACATTAGTAGAACTACTAAAAGAAATGAGTAATGCTTACATGCAAAATTTCAAACCTTTAGTGCAACTAGCGCAAAAGTTAGTAACAAAAAAGCGATTAGATTGTTAGGAGGCTATAGCTCCGTAATGAAACGTGTTCCTACCTATGTCTTCTACTTATTTTGGTGTCTAGAATGTGTCCTATAAATTTTGCACGGTAATATACCCTGTATGAAGGAAATATGGAAAGAACAAGACACCATGATTTAAGAATATTGTAAGAAATACAGACAAGACATTCCAGTAATTTAGATTATTTAGGAAATACTAAGGATAACTCCCAATTAAATTCATGAAACATTTACGAGCGACTTTAAATACGTCGCTATAATGAGGAAATACAAAGGAGTTGAAATAAATAACGCCAAAATTAAAAAACTGTAGAGGAAATAAGAAATAAAACGAAGTAGATGCTTAAAATTGGAAACCATCTAAGAAATACTGGGAAATACCTACAGCAAGTGCCGGAAATACAGAAGAAATACCAGAAAAATACAAAACAATGGTAGAAATTACGAATACTAATATAATACGCTATTGCAAAGCCATGCGTGCCGGTGAAATTCAGGGAAATACCTCAACGATTTCGAGAAAAAAAAATATCAGAAATACACACCATCTTTTTGAATAAAAATACCAAAATCATGTGAAAATCTTACAGTAATTGGAATCATTAAAACTGAAATGTAACAAGAATTTTACGACATATTTTCAACAGATCCACTTTAATGTAGTTTGCCGAAGATTCTCTCAACATCATCTTTTTTTCTGTTTTTAACAAAGATTTGTATCTATGTTCATAGGGGATAAGGCATCGTGTGTAACGTATTTTTTTATGATGTCCGTTTGAAAACATAATATGCAAAGATGATAAGTGTGATTTTGTGAGTATAGAAACCTACGGATTGAACAGATTAACCTGCCTCGAGTTCATCGACCTGGATTAGATAATCAGATAACCTGAAATCACGGTTCGATCAATGGGTCTGTTGGGTGTTTATCGGCCCGCTCGACTTGAAAGTGAAAAAAAAAACAACAGCTCTTGGCAACAATAACCAAATTTCCTACATATGTTTTATATACGGGTCACAGGCCAACAGCTGCTTCATTTAAAATTCGGAACGCACAAATGATCTAAATTCGAAGGTTTTTTTTCTGATGGAACCTACGACAGCTGCTAGATCTCGCTCAAAAATGGGTCATCAAATGCTAACCACCCCACACCTTCAAAAATAAACAAGTAGAGAATAACAGAGCAAAAATAAGCCAATAAAAATTCGGCTCACTTGGCGGGATATTATGCGGCGCAGTTGTAATGATATAAATACACGATTAAATTATTTTCGCTGATCTACTCGTGGCAAACGTTACGAGGTCATCTACCCCGCATTTATATTTTCGGACTAAATACACTCAAATAGTGTATTTATGCGGATGAAAAATATACACGTGTTTGTGGTTCCACATGCCGTAAGATAAGCCAAACTAATAATAACACATTCTTATACAATTTTAGCATTAGCATGCGGCTGCTATTTATCTATTGCTCTAAATTAGTAATGATATCGACAGCGGGAATCGAACCACTGACCCATTCAAAATTAACCCATCAATCAATACAGTTGGCGATTATCTTCAATTAAAATTGCTTTGGAGCTTATTACGTCGCTTTCGGTACGATTTCCAAGAAGGCGCGTGTTTTACTTTTTGGAACTTTGTCAAAAGATAAAGTTAGTTTCTTGTCCGTTTTCAAAAACAGCAATTGCAAATTAGTGCATTGTTTCACGTGTCTGGCATCAAACTACAAACGATGCGATCAGTAAAACGTAGTTCGAATACGATAAATTTTAGCTTAAACTTCGTTGTTTAAAATTTTGAAGCACCACACCAAAGTGGAATTTTTATTGGGCTTTTAAAATAAATGACCCCCTGCCTTAAAATATTAGCAAATCGCAATCAGATCGGTAAAAAGGGAAACCTAAATGAAATTCCACACACTAGGGAAAAACCTTTTAATTTTTATATTTTTATTTAAAAAAAATCAAACATAATAATCGGCCCTATTTTTAGTTTTAAACACAATGGACTTTAATCCTCACTTTTTCACCACTTAGCCATAATAATTACATGTGATAATGAATTGAAAAAAACGCTTATTTACGATTCAAGTTTCATAAAAATAACCATACTGTAAAATATTCAACACTGTTTTCTACTTATATTTTTTTTTCTAAGGATATGTAATAAAAATAAGCCATTATCATACAACATTATTATAAATAAGTCTTGAATGACCTAAAAACTGCATATTATATACAAGTAACATAGTCCAACTCCAAAAACAAACAAACTTATTTGTCCAGTACAAGAACAATATTTGAATAAATGATTCAGAAATCCAACACAAATGCGAATGGTATAAGAACAAAACCTAAAAATGTCACTCATTTTACAATTATTAGTCGAGTTCAAAGTTCTGTTAACAAACAAGAGATAAAGTGTCAATGGCTTTAATTTCTTTGTTGGATTTTTCATTTAAATGAAAACTGGGCTACTACCGACTTTATCTGATATGTCGTCGAAATGACTCACAAAGGAGTTAGAACTAGGGTTTATTAAAAGTGAGTCAAATAGAGATAATTTTGATTGCACAACTACAAACCACGGCATATTCATTCTATTAGCAGCAAGTAAACAAAATAGATATAAAAGTACGTGAGAGATTTGTATCAATTTATAAGTCTTTATCGTCACAATTCACCTACATTCCCACACGAATTGTTATTTTTAATAACAATAAGAGTGAAAAGTACAAATAGTATCAAAGAAAGCCGCTCGCGTTTTTCCTTCTCTCGTCCGAAGTTTTTCTTCGCTATTGCTTTTAGGGACAGTTTATCACTGTCACTCTATTATCGTTTGTTGTCGGTAAACGCTTTCTGAAGAGGATTTTCACGGATGTCAGCCACACTAAAAGCCGAACCTATAAAGTCGTGCAGTAAGAAGACATTTAGAAATTAATTTATTTCACCCTCCAAGTTGCTGCCACAAAAATTATTTATAAAAATGTTATGGTTGCGTGTGAACAAAATTTCTTACAGACTTTTAAATTTATTATTTGTGTGAATATAGTTGTTAAGCCAAGACATCAACCCGAAAAAGGGAGCTCCTTTACCAGTTTATTATTAAAGTTGTTTAAAGTGCACCCATACACAGGGCGAGTCAACAACGGTGGTTTCTTTTAAATACAGAAAATTGTTACAAATAGAAGTTGTAGGGAGCTAAAAGGACCATATCCTAAAATTATTATCGGTTATAACCTGGGTTACTATATAAAAGTGCCACACCAACACACAACACCCTGTATATTTTTGCATATTATTATTCGGCTTCGGTTTATTGCAACGGTGCAAAACCGCTGCAACTCGCTTTTTTCAATAGAACATCCTATATATTTTTACATAGTTTGATAGTTTTTTGCTCTCTATAAATTTTATTAACCAATATTTATACCTAAAACCTACAGTTTTCGAGAAAAATAGATACTATATAAAACCAGGTAATTTCATGAATACCTACCATAAATTGACATTGACATGTTTTTTTTGTTTTTGCAAGAAATAACTAGATAATCCCACAAAAAGAAGTGTAATTTGTGTAAGGTCTGGGGACCTAAGTGGCCAACTAATTAGTTCCCCCTCTACCAATGCGTTTATCTGGAAATTCCTTATTTAAATCAGGGTTGGGCATGTAGAATATTACACGTAAAATGTTCTCTGCCACGTACCCTTCTTAACGCTAAGGTAGAGTACGAGGGACCTACAATTTAACGTCGATCCCGAACAACTAAATACCAGAAAGGTTTTAAGCATTAGGACCCCACGGCTGCCTACACCGGACTGGGGAATGTGAGTGGCGGGTTGCGGCATAGCTTTTTATTGCTACATGGCTTCGGCAGGAAATCGAACCCCAGACCAGGGCCAAGCGCCTAACCTCTGAGCTACCCCCAGTATTTAAAATAATACCGATGCATAATCACACAGTTGAAACGTAAAGTAAAATGGAAATTTCATTGTCGGTTCATTACCTGCGAAGGGGTGGGCGGCTGTAGGGGTATTGCAGACTCTGCATTCCAGAGTTCTAAGCCCCTATTCAGCCGAGAAGAGATGGGCTAAAAAGGAAATTGGTTAAGGAAAGATTTTCGCGGACAGGACTGCCCCTTTTAGCCCAGAGAAACCACGAAAAACCGTGTGCCAGGACAGCCGGCCGGGCCGGGGAATGGAACCCAAGCCTCCCGCATGAAAGGTAAACGCGGTAACCGTGTGCCTGTCCATACACTTAAGTAAAACACGTTGTTAAATTAAAATTTAAAATTCCTCAAAATAACATAAAACTAAAAACGTATATGTGGCGAGGCGAGTGGGGCGTCCGCCCCAAATGTAACTATTAGTAACCAAAATAATTTTATGCCGGTATTTCTCTCGAATCTATCGTACATATTTTACACATTCTACATGTGTATGTATATGTAGAAAGAAGTAGATGTACCAGTGAAAATAATTTTACAATGTGGTCTTCTTGGTTTGCTACAATTCGAAATACTTTGCTATATTTTAAATAGTGAAGGAGACATCGACTACTAACCACCCTGTATGAGCTTTGCCGATCTATCTATCCAAAAAAAACAAGGGATAAACGTTAAAACCAACTTTTTGTCCAATTAAAAAAAAATTATTTTCACCCTTAAAATTACTGTTACAACAATAATTTCTGTAAGTACCCGAATTAAGGGTTACCAATACCATTGATTTACCTAGCGCGCAGTACTTTTACCAAATGGTAACTACTCCAACGCCCCCCCCCCCAACTACTTAATATGCAATCAATAATCAAAATGAGAACTAACCAATTTAGAAACAATTCTAAGCATGCCTTCCAAAGTGAAAGTAGAAACAGCACTGAGCGATATCAACTTTTTTGCGATAAATTTTAATTTAGTGCCCCAGTTCTGTACTTCCAAAACAAGGCAGCATAAAACATTTTTCTTGTAAAGTTCAAGGCTACAATATACACAGAAAATAACAGTAAAGTTCCAAATTAGGAGACGAAACAATGGCGCAAAGCTGTGTTTTCATTTAATACTCACGTCCTTGCAATAACTCATAAACATCGTCAGAGAAATGAATCTTCTTTTCCAGGTTATTCAAATTAGAGGCACGCCTTTATTATTCTTCTTGTTTTTTTTTATCTAAGTGTGTCGGAAACACAAAGGCCCTAAATTATTTCTCCTGACTTCATTCTTTTTAATATCGCGAATTAATAAATGGAAACTTTTCATCTGCACGCTAATTGACTACAAAAAAAGTTGGCTTGACGACTGGGGAATAAAAATTTAATTCAACGCGAGGTTTTTCGTGTTGGGGCGATTATAAAATTGAAAACGTGCAAATTCAGGTATAGAGGAAAACAGACACAATATTGGTAATGAACAAATGTCACAAGTCATCAACAACCTTATCTGTTATATAATGTTGCGATTGACCCACATCAAGTGAACTCTAAATTAACATACGAGATCGCTTGTTAAAAATAGTTAACGGGCGTGTTTTTAAACCAATTTAAAACTAATAGGAAAATACATGTTGCGTAAGCCCGAGATGACCGGAGAACTTTGTCTCGCTGTAATGTCCAAAATAATGTGCAAAATATATTACGAAATAAGATTCATAAGCACTATTATATTAAACAAATAACAAACAAGTAACGTAACGAGAGATATCCAAGAATATTTAATAATTTTCTTGTTCTTACGTCATTCTGTATCAACCAATCATATTACAGAACCGACATTGATCGACAGATTTAATTAAAAATACATATTTAGTTTAAAATTTAGGCGAGTCTAATGTTTAAAAGAAAAATTGTTTAGAATATTCATAAGCAGCTTGTTAGCAGACATTAATTGCAGTAAAATCGATGAAAGCAGCAGGTTTAATGAATTGCAAACGGATTACGTTCGGGTTGGTAAACAAGCTAAGGTTGTCACTACTTGACGACAGCTTCCCTTTCCCTTCCCCATTAATTATTTTATCGTTGCCCTAACAGTTCAATTTCCCCGCGTCCTTGATATTAATAGAACCTCCGATAATACCACTTGAGAGTAAATAGGAGGGCAGACGGATGATAAAAAGTCTGTGATGGGAGAACCGCGAATTTAATAACAACAAAATTAAGCTCCTAAATATTAAACAATTTTCCGAAAATAAATTTGGCGGAAATAAATCACCGTCTACGAACAAAATAAAATTCAGTTGAAAGAACGATGAAGGCGTTTTTCTGTTAGTTAAATTTGGAACCCTCAAGGAAAGGTTCATGCAAAAATATTATCATAATAAGGCCAATTCAAAGTTGCAGATATTTTTGGAATAATTACATCATAAAGTTACTGTTTGAGTTTGACGTCAACTCGAAAAGTTTATTCAGCTGCATTTGTGTATTTATTTCTTGTTTAGAATGGAACATCGATATTTTAAAAGGCTTTTCACCAATGCAATACGATTTTTTTAATGAAATAATAAAACCTGCTATTATGTTTATTTATATTTTTCCCACTCTCACAAACTATAACTAATTTTCATCGTTTAGGAAAATAACACAAAAAAAAATGGTTAGAACCTTCCAGCATTTTTGCCCCAAATCCAAAATTGCATTGGCCGGGCCGGAATTCGAATTAAAAATGGACGTAGATTCGCTACTGCACCGACTCAGAAAGACTATAGTGAATTACTTTACCGCAACATTGAGTGCGGGGAATTTAAATGTTTAGAATATTGAAATTTGTCCGAGGTTTCTTCGAAGTTCCTCGAAAAGAAGCTTTTTTTGTGGAAAATGTGGAAAGGTAAATTCTTTGCAACTCTTTAAGAATAATTTTGTTCATATTTCTTATTAGCAGAAGTCTCATCCACCTCTGCACAACATCTTTATAGATTTTACAAACTTACCCTTTAGGTAGGCTACTGTACTCGTAAAGAAGTTGAAATCAACTTACCTGAAAAAAAAAGACATTATTAAAATTTAATTTACAATATTTTTTTATTAATATAAATAATGCAAATGACTTGAAAACCCTTAATGTTAAGGTTAAACCTCTATAATTTTATGCCTGGAATTAAATTTAGAATCTAAAAACACAATAATATACCGGGTGTTTTATTTAAAGTAACAAAGTAGGGTGTGATTATGCAGCATTTAATTACCTATAACTTTTGCATTTAAAATTTTCCTCTACTTATTATATTAACGCAGCTGTGGAAATATTCCATAATATTGAGACATTCTGTTTATGTAAAAATTGTTTAACTCTGAATAATTTTGTGTTCATAATTCGCCACTACATTCTCAACACTTAAGGCCGCGTTGGCTAAGTAGATGAGTATGTATTAGTTTGGCAACCAGTCGGCCCCGGGTTGGAATCCCGGACCCGGGTTCGAACCAGGTTTGGAATCCCGGACGCGGGTTGGAATCCCGAATTTCGGTTAGTGGGTAGCAAACGCCCCCGTATTGCTTATTATCGAAAAATTAGCTGCTGAATGTATGCTCGTTACGAGGCCATCTTCTGGTAAAAATAGAAAGTAAAAATAAAACTAGAAACCATAAAATCATACTGGGATATAACATAATTTTTGTGTTTATTAACCTACTTTTTCTAAAGAAAGTTTCCGAACAGAAGAAACTCGCAGGAAGTGATATGGATATATGGAAGTAACGACTCATACTACCTAAAACTACCTTCACATCCACTCATGCCATACGAAAACAAGCTTCTAACTTCACAACAACAAAAAGGAAATCATAATCAGAAACGAGTTGGACATCAAACAGGTTTTAAATTAGAATCGAGTTATTTTTACTTAAAATTTGCGTCCAATCTCTTTTATCGCTCGTGCTGTATGTTCAAAGCAGCCACTCGAGAGCGCAGTTCTAATCTAAATAGGTATATTAGAAGATCGTAGACCTCGAAATGTGTTTTTTTTTATTTTCAAACAGGTTTTTGTAGGCTCAAACAAGGTAATAAACAATGATTGTGCCTACTTTCAAAACGTCTTAAACACGCATTGTGTAGAAATCAACTTTTGGTGGTTCTTTTTAAAACTTTGGTTATTTTTAAAAATCTTATTGCGAAATTAATTTGAAATTGTGAAATCGGAATTTAGGAATAACATTTGACATTTTTAAATTGGACATATAAATCAAACATACGAAAATAAAATCAAGGTTTTATTTATCCAAAAAAATTCGATCTTCTCGTTTAAAAAAATTTCACAGTGAAACGAGCTTGTGTTTTTACAGGTTTTGATTACACGAAAGAAACCTTCCATTTCATCACAACATAAAAAGTTGGATCAGTTAGTTAAAGAGTAATTAACTTCTCCACTTGTTTATACGGTTGGCAAACATGCTCTAATTTCGAACCACTTTAACGAGAGAGAATCGCGTTTATTTTGCAGCTAGTTCTAAAACTCAAATACATCTTGCAAAATAAACCAACCTTGATATTGTTTACGCCCAAGTTTACGCTGCATTAACGTTACAAAAAGACTTTAATTACCCACCGTATTAATTTAAAAGCTCTTTAGCACGCATATCTAACCCTCAGTATTGTGGCTGTTAAAAAAACCTTTTACTTGAAAATAACCATGTTAACAACAGTCAAATTCCAAAAGGTATCAAGTTTATGATTACATAAAAGGAGAAAAATGAAAAAATATCTTGTAATTGAAATGGCTAACTCGTGCCTATCAAAAGTTACACAAACAACATGAATTTAAACAAATCGAAGGGCATCTGAAATCGATAATCGACGCAAATGTTGACTAAAATTTGCTTAAAATTTGTTCTAGAAGATATAAAATTGGAAACATATTTTTCTTGGCTTTGACTGTTGAACCGGCGTGATATAACCCCAGTCGTCACCCTAACAAAAAAAAAAATCGTTGAAAAAAATCCGCAGGAAAACGAACATTAAATTCGGATACAATTTTGAGAACCACTGATTTAATCATTTACAATCGAACTCTGGGAAAGACCACAACGAAAACATACAAAAAACGAATTGATATATTAATTAACGTGAGTAACCACTTCACGTGTTTGAATGATGAATAATTGCTGCCGGCTTTAAAATTCAATAAGCAATAAAAATTTGGCAAATAAAAGTAGGTCACATAGTGGTTTCGAAACAGATAAAGTTCTAAATTAAGATCACAAGGATGTGGCGTGCTTTATAGTATTTGTAAGTTAAACAGTTTACTGCTATCAGCTAATATAAACTGGCTTTTTATGAATTCCACCCAAGTTAAAAATAAAAGCTGAAGGCTGCACAACTGAAAAACAGTAGAAATAACAATGAAAACTGAAAAATGCTGTTTGGTTTTAAGTCTCGCAGAACGTTCGGCTTCTATAAATGAAAACAAAAATAATAAAATATTAATTATTTTTATTTGCTTCTATATTAAAACCGTCCGGTTATTAAGAAGCAATAACAATAAATCTGCGTTAATTAATTTTCATTAAACTCATTCAATGTATACAAAAGTCACGGCCACGAGTCGCCGCTGGTGATTTACTCTTCACGATTTCCTATAAAACAGAAGGGTTAATTTTTCCTCATTCTTCATTAATTAACTTTTATAATTTATATTCCAAATTCGAGGTAAACTACAGTCTTACAAAAAAATTCATTATTTGTTTAATTTAAAGGTAAACTATATTTCTGCGATGGGATTAGGGTATACCATTCGTAATTTACTGTAAAAAAACTATTACAAACTCATATTATATCTAATCCACAATATTACTCATAAGGTAAGACGTACCCGTTTAAAATTATAATACAATACATGCAGCAACAGGTTAGAAAATTGTTTATAAACACCGTATAAACCAAGAAGTACCGTAAGAAATAATTATATAAATGGTTAGGCTATATAATTTGATGTGAGGTGCAGTAAGTCTTTAAAAAAACAGACATACAGACATTGTATTGTTACTACTGTACACGCAAGAAGCAGTAGATGTGAGTAAACGGTACTGTTTGCGTAGTTAAATTCCTCCCCGTAAATATACCACAAGCTTGTGAGACTGGTAAGCAGAACGTTATAACGGCTAAATTCCTAAGCAGTAGTTGAAGGTTGAATTAAAAAAATATTGTTAAATATACCACTTAAAACTACTTACAAAAGTGAAGGTAAGTCGCGCTGTGGATAATGATAAACTGGACTAGTTTGCCGAACGTAAGTCATACTGCTGTGATAATAAAATTTGCTATTTGAATAATGTAAACCATTGCAAATATCTCAGTACGCACATAAAGGTAGGTCGCGCTGTAGATGAAGGTAAACTGGTTACCGAAGGTAAGTCACACTGCCACGATAATAAATTTACTGTTTGAATAATGTAAACCATTGCAAATATCTTAATACACACATGAAGATAGGTCGCGCTGTAGATGAAGGTAAACTAGTTACCGAAGGTAAGTCACACTGCTGTGATAATACAATTTGTTGAATAATGTAATACCGAACTACACATACACACATCTAGATAATAGCAAAATAACCACAACTCACCTATGTTTATAACTAATTCCTCAACTAATTCTCAATTACAGGTGATGGTAAGCTTTATTGTATTATGAGTAAACTACTTTATAAATTAGGTTGTAGTAAAAGGCGCTTTTTAGTTTGTGCTAAAGGAAGAATTTATTGTACTTTAAATTAGACCATATTGTTCCAAAAAGCCAAATGTACCGTAAAAGCTGCTTAGCGTTTGAAGGTAAAATATGCTTTGTGAAGGTAAATTGTGCTCTTCTGTAAAGGTAAACTGTTTTCGTGAAGGTAAACTAAGCGCTTTGCTCTTCTGAAGACAAATTGTGCCCCCTAACTGTGCTCTCTATGAAGGTAAACTATGCTGTTAACGAAGGTTAAGTAAGGTTTTAGTGCAGGTAAACCATGTCCTGTGTGAAGGTAAACTTTGCGTTTTTGAGATATATTGTGATTTTTGTGAAAGTAAACGTGTACCCTGTAAAAGTAAACTGTGTTCCCTGCAAAGGTAAACTGTGCTGTTAATAAAGCTAAACTAATTTTAACTTGGTAAACCATGCTCTATGTAAAAGGAAACTGCACTTTTTTGTAAACGTATGCTGTGCTTTTTGTCAAGGTAAACTGAGCCATTATGCTCCTTTAAATATAATCTGTGTTCCCTGTGAAGGTAAGCTGTGCTGTTAGTGAGCCTAAACTAAGGTTTAAATGCAGGTATACCATGCTCTGTGCAAAGTTAAACTATGTTCTTCCAAAGATAAACTCTGCTGTCTTGAAAATAAACCTAAGCTCCCTGTGAGCGTAAACTGTGTTGTTCATGAAGCTAAACTATGGTTTAAATGCAGGTAAACCATGCAATATTTGAAAGGTGAAGTTATCAAGCCTATGTGAAGCTAAATTACACCCTTTTAAAAATAAACTGCGTTCCTTGTAAATATAAATTGTGATTTTAATGAAGCTAACTACGCTTTTTGTGTAAGTAAACCATGCTCCATGATCTATGTGAAGATAAACTGTGCTCTTTGTGAAGGTAAACAGCGCTGTTTCTAAGGAGTCGTACTGTTTATGCTAGTAAAGTAAACAGACAATCCGACTACTCCTCGCAGTAAATGTTTATATTCAGAAAAAAAATGTATCTCAATTTTTGAAAAGCTAAATGTTTAACTAAATCGCAAAAGTAATAAACTACGTAATTTTCAAATGTGTACTAGGTGAAATTTAAAATCCCGATGTTAAAACGAGTTGCAATTCGGGATCTTCTCCATGGTTAAACTTAATTCCACAATTCTCTAAAAAGTTTCCGTTTCAGCTTTACAGTAAGAACAGATTAAATTAAAACCCAAAAACAATGCCTGCGAGCTACCGTCTGCAGCAAGCAGTACAAAGATGCGAACACAGTCGAGGGCTAATTTCGCATTCATCCCTTTCACACACGTGTAAGCATTAGGAAAGTTCAGCCCACTTATTCAACACCCAACACCCCCCACTGCGCGTAGTGTGTATGTTATGGATGGTAAAATAAGATAGCGACGTCGAGCTTACGCACGCATCCGAAAGAGGAAATGTTGAAACAAATTAGATTAGGCGGTGAACCCAAACTTCTTTAGTCGGCTGTGTTAAATTTCACTTGGTGGACCTAAATGAGCATTGCTGCTAAATGAGATGTCCCAACATCTGCTGAAATCATCCAAGAGGAAACGCGAGACTGCGTTTGCAAGATAATAGATATCGCTATTTTCGAGAGATTTATGGATCGGAATAACATAACGCCCTGTGCCCCTTTAAAATGTTAAAGAGAAAGTGATCGCAGGAAATTCAAAACCTCCCAATGTTAAATAATATGAAGATTTCAAACAGGGATTAATCATAATGTAACATTATAGTATAGGAATGCCTTTGTTTAACAATGCTAAGCCTTGATGTATGCATCAAATTACACAGAACTGCATCTCAACGCCTTTGTATCGAATACAATTTTTAACAATTAATGGAATAGACACAAACAATTTGAAAAGTGAACTTTAGATGAACCCGCTAATGAACGGCCATGAACATAAAACAAAGTGCATTTATATTGCAACACCAGACGCAAGCGACAGTGCATTGCATATTAAATTAGTAATGAATTATCATCAGAATTCAAGGACTTTTTCCCGGGACAAAGCTATCTCTCTCCAACTATAATATAAAAAGGAACATTTATTTATCGTCGTGAATAAGCGAAGTCAAGCAAACACCGTCTTTTCTACCTTTACAAGGCAATTTCGTCAGTGGCCGAGGAAAGTAATAGGAAAGAAATAAGTTACTTCCTGCCCTTTGTGCGTGAGCCCCCAGAGTTTCTATAGCAAAGCCATAAAAAATACTTTTCAATAAAAAATGTCCAAAAATAGACCGTAGGAAATAAACGATTTTACTTGAATAAGAAACTCGTTATAGAAGAGCGGAAATTAAAGAATGGGAAAAATATCTTGTGTCGACAGTTCTAATATGATTTAAATCTGTTATGTAAAAGCTTTTCCATGCTTCGGGCTTGTTGACACATTGCCACTTTGGTTAGCATAATAGGGGCCCAACCTTCTACCGATATTGACTTAAGGATGTTCAAAACATTTCTGAAATTGAGACTTCAATCTAACCTGTTACGAAATTTGAATAAAAGGAGGACAATTCAATTTGGAAAGACATTTCCACATCACATACTCGAGAAATAACAGAAAGATTATTTCAATGAAATTCGGGAATAACGATTGATGGAAAAATTGTTTTAAAATAAAATAGTCAGGTGATCCTTTTCCCTGAACTTAAAAATATGCTAAAATCTACCGCAACTAGTTTTAGATACAAGAAAATTTGCATAGTCATCCTTACTTAGCACATAATATTAAATGCCGGTAATTGCAACCATTGTTTCTAAATTAGGTGCAAGCATAGTAATTAAAAGCGGGCACGTCTCTCTGGATCCTACAAAACGGTTCCTTCCTTCTCGTTTTCCACTCAAATTCTACATACGAGCAAAAATTTTCCTACAATTATAAAATTTGTGAAATATGAACAAAGCTTTGTTCAATTTTCTACAAAGACTTCAAAGGACTCGCTTTCGCAGGAAATTTTATAGGATTTTATTGCTTTTTTCACGAACTCGGTGCATGACGGTTTCAGCTGCGAGGATTATCCAGGGTCAGCAAAAGCTCGTGCGTAGAAGGTCACAGTCATAAACCTCGATAATTGGCCACATGGCCCGACGCCCAACCAACACTCCCAGTAGGACTAACAACTAATCAGAGCTAATACCGCCTAACTCATCACTACTCACTCGTTATCGGCATGTACTTAACCTATCCCTAAAATACTCTGCTGAAAATCGAAGCCGACCTTCGCAACTCTTCAGTGGTTTGCATCACTTTATTATCAAAACACGTGTGGTTGTGGAATTATACGAGTTTGATTATATAATTGTTTTTTTAAATATGTTAATTCAGGTTTAAAAACAAACAGTACTGAAAGTTCACGTTTTTGTTTCTTTGTGAATCCTTGAATACGACACTGTTATATTTTTTACCATCTAGCTAGACAAGATTCTGTCGATGAAACAACAACCTAAGTAAATATAAGTGAAATTAACCCCTTTACGCAGCATTTCAACTTGTTAAGGGGACTATTGGGCTAAGCAACAAACATGCGATATCGTCGTTTGAAAAGGGTTCACTACTTCTTTCATTTACACATGCTGTAAAATGAGGGTTGGACAAAAATAATCAAATAAACTTAAATAACCATAATAGACGTTGGAAATAATTTGGTTTATGTCTAATGGTGAAAGGTGCTAATTGAAACAAAGACATCAAAATATAGCATACAAAAATAAACAAAGGTAGTAAGCGTTAGTCATTCACTGAGTAATTAAATTGTTTCAACCATATCAAAATCTATGTAAAAGTATTTTTATCTTTAAAATATAAGACGGCAATGACACACCACTAGATTGATTTTCAAAGTCAATACAATCGCAGACACGTAGGTGTGAGGTGGTGAGTGTTTTATTATGTGTAAGCCTTTTGTTAAGAGAAACCGCAATATTAATGTTTATCATTTTTAGAGATTAGAGGAAATTTAATTTTGTTACTAACTTTAGTAAATATTACAATGAAGAAATGTTCAAAGTGGGTACAAACAGGGGAAAAAGTGGAAAGAAACGAAGAGAAATAAAAAAAGAGAAAAAGGGGAAAAAAGATGTGAGACAGAAATAGGGGAGGCCAAAATATTCGGTAGGAAAAATAAGGACATTCTGCGGGGTTGAAATTGCAGAAATCTACACTAAGGGGGTGGGTGTTGAAATAATTTACCACAACTGTACAATAAATCCAGAAAAGAAGCAAGCAAGAATGAGAACAGAAAGGGGGGAAAAAGAATGCATATTACCCCCACACATATAAAATTCATTGGTCAAATTAGATCTCAAGGAAAATTTCAACTCCACCTCCAGACACCCCTTTCATTTTAAAAAATAACCCCCCCCCCTCCAAAGTCATGCAATTTTATTAAAATTAATTCAAGAGTAGCCTTGCCCCCTTCTCCTAATTACCCTAATGTCTTCACCCCAGTAGAAAATTATATACTATCCAGTTGGGTTTAGGGGCGCCGGAAGGGAAGAGGGGAATAACTGCTCCTTGCTCCCTGCGTACACTCGAAACAGGTTGAAACAGGTCACTGTTGAGTTTAACCCCTCTTACCAAAATTCTGATGGCGCCCCTGGTTGGGTTGTGGTACTGCACAAAATGTGTTGAGAGTACTAAAGTACTAAATTTGCTTAGAAAATATATTTTAATTTCTGAGATTATTTATCTAAGAGAACTTACCTAAAAAATAATTAAGACTATTTTTATTTATAAATAAGCACAGACTACATACAACCTTTCGTTAGTTCGCTACCCGCATTTCCCTAAAACATGTAGGAGATTATTAAAGAAACTCAATAAACCGTTCGTTTTCCCCCTTTCTATCTTTGGCTTCTAGCTTTTACGAACCGTGAAGTTTCAGCGTTCGCTTCATGCTTCATCATATGTTATGCTCATTTTATAGCCTCCTGTTGTTTATTTCCATTTTTTTGCAACCACTTGAACCCACTTATCCGATTGACCTAGTAATGGAATCGAATCGTTCAGGTCATGGCATCCAACACGGCAGCAGCATCATTTCTAAAAAAGAACCACTTCCCGACTCATTAAGATGATCGGACGTGATCAGTAAACTAATCAAGTGGTTAATTAATTTTAAAAAATGCAACTGCATTACTCCGTTAAACTCCGACTTGTAAAGGTATTTTCTCTTTCGACTTTCTAGAGCGTACCAACCACGTGGAAATTTAGAAAACCCGCCGTGAGATTGCATCAGACTTTCCCGGCCGGTGCTGGTTTATTTCCACGCGATTGCGTCAGGTTTACGAATGGAGTGTGATGGGTACTGCTAGATAATTTATTTATTTATAAGATCCTATTATTAAACAAGATTGTGTTTAGCATAATTCCAATGTATTGCGTGATTTTTAAATTTTTATGATTGTTGTTATTTTTCGTGGTTATCTATAATTATTGTGTTGGCAACAGCGTTGGTCTATTTTAAACCGTACATTTTAATCTGGATGTAATCGCGATTTAATTATCAAGTAATCATCGATCAAGTACTGTTTTTGGTTAGTCTATTAAATAAATAATAAAATCAAGCAGAATAGGAGGGTCGTTTTGTGTTGCATAGGGAACTTAGTTCGTAAAAACATGCGCAACTAGTGAGTGCGAGAGTAAAGGGATAGACAACTAATGAGTGCAAAAAAGAAAGGAGATAATGGGCGGGCCAAGTAGGGATTCACACATACATTAATTATTTTAAATTTAATTAAAATTTATGTATCTTCGGATTCTTTTTGAATTCATTAAAGCTATCCCCGAATACGTAAATACCCATTTAATTATTTTTTAAATTGCCTATTTTTACCCTTTCAGTCATTAGGTTGCCCATGTTTCCAATAAAACCTGTATGTACCTTAATTCCATTTAATTAGATGCAAAAAGGTATATCAATTCAAGGTGTAAATTATGTGATCAAATTCAATTAGAATTTTTTAACGTCAAAATGCTATGGTAAATTTGTAACAAATTATTACATATCACGCAATTTAATTCCACTACAAAAATACTTTACATTACTGAACTGCCAGCGGGTTTATGCACCTGTATAAAATTAATTAGTGACTAATAGCTGCATTTTGTTATCAGTATTTTAATTTTATTACCACACCTGCTATTTAATTATTAAAACTTAGAACGAGGTCTTGGCTGCTGTTTAAAATTGCAAAAATTCAGGTCGATCGAGAAATGTTAGTCATTGTAATAAATGCCAAGTAGATAGATTTAACCTTATTTGATTTGGTGCGAAAATTATAAAAAAAAGGAAATGATGTGGATTGGCAGAAAAAATATTTAAAAAAAGTTAGAACTAATTTTTTAAATAAATTATTCGTAATCAAAAACTAAAGATTCGAACCGAAGGCGTCCGGTTTACCAACCTAATGTGGAACAAATGCAATATTTAAATACCCAACTTTAAAAATCCACGACCAAACCAATCCAAACTACAAAAACAGAAAGTAAAATTAACAATAGACACTTAAATGGGGAAACGTTTTCAATAATCGATAAACAGGTACACCATTGCATTAAATTCAGCTAAGCCTTCAGAAGACATTTGTTTATCTTAAGTACTTTTAATGAATATTCATTATATACACAGCTATTTAATTTCTATTACCTGCATTACAACTTCAACTTTCAACAAATCCACTAAAACTGGTTAGCTCTGAGAAAAAGAATGACCAGGAAAACGCCAAGAACCTTCTGCACTTTATTAAAATACACACAGACACACACAAAGAAAAGCTTAAAATTTTTATTTTCAAAACGTTATAGCTGTGCCCAATGTCGCATGAGAAAAATGCATATTTTAACACACCTTTAAAATGCACAAAGACATCATAAAAAGGTGTTTATCTCAAAGGATAAGGGAAACAAACAAATGTAAAATCCATAAAACACACAAAGAAAATTACACGTGTAAGCCTGGAATTGTTGATTAAATTTTATTTCTGGCTGCACTTTTGATAATTTTATTAAAATAAAATATAGGTACAATTCCAAACAATTTTCGATGCATTTTGCCTGGATTTTGCATAATTATTCGTTCTAACTGTGGCATTTTAAACCAGAATTTGTTTAAAAATAGGAGTTGAACTTTACAGAAACCAGAATTATTTTTACGAGTTCAGTTTACAAACACGTGGGAGCGTATGCACTTTTATGCAAGAGGAAAGGAATATGATCTTTTGTTTACAAAAAAAAAGTGTATATTATGCAAGCATTACGCTGTTGCGAAGAAATAGGAGAGGAAAGAAAAATAAAACTGAATAAAATTATTTTCTTGCGAGATCTCATAAGTTGTGATAATAAAGTAAACAACTAGTGGTCACGATAGGTACTTCCTCACCATTTAATATCTAGTGCTTAAAATTAAATATTTAATATTGTGAAAACAATTCAGTACAAAATATACAATTTTGACCGATTATTTTTGGTGTTTTTACGATGATACCTCCTAGTCACTTTTTCTATGGCTTTGTTATGGAAAAATCTGTGGGTGAATACGAATAGTCTTTGGTGCTTCGGTATTTCAGATATAAAGGGCGTCTGAAATTGAGTAGCATAACATAAATAATATGTTTGTTATTACTGAATATAGAGATTTGGATTACGTGCGCAATGTTTCTGAAAAAATCCATTTTTCAGTTTTTTAGTAAAATATGCTACTCCGTTTGACCCGCCCTTTAAACGGTAAGTAGTTCCTCATCGTTTCTATGATAAAAAAAACTTAAAACTACCCAAATTAATATGAATAGAATCACGTTAAGTTATCCGTCTAACAGGCTTTTGGCTATTTAAAGTACTTCCTCATCATTTTGCGCAAAAATACCAATAAATGTTATTTGCTTTGCAATAAATTATTGATAACTTATAATGCAAACTTCCTCATGATTATTTTTTGGAAAAAAAAACATACTTTTCAGGGTTCAATGCTACGTTAAAGAGATCTGCAGAAAAATACTTGTACGTACCTATACAAACATTGCTAGATTATTCACTAACTTTTTAGAACTTTCAACAGATGAAACATATAATAATATTGCTGTTTAGAAGATGCGTATTATGTAAACTTTTGTACACAAATTTGAAAACTTGTAGAACCACTGTTTTCTTTTTTTTTTGTAAATTAACAGAATTTTGTTGCAATCCCTTCAACATCGTTATCATTCTCTGACGTGGAAACGAATAATAAAGACTCATCACTTTGTGATAAAAAACTATGATGAAATTTAATATTATTACTGTTGTATGGTTTGGTATAAAATTTGGGGGAAGGGGCATTATAATTCATTGATGTGGGTTTTCTGTATGGCATCAAAAATTATATCAAGCTGATAACAATTCAATAACAAATATTAAAACTAACCACTATGAATATTTTAGGGCGTCTTTTTAAAGGTAAATTATGCAAGAATCACAAATCTTCTCTTTGTTGCCTACATATTCAAGGTATCTTCATTTTATAAGGGTAAAATCTTCCTTAAAAACTATATTCCTGAAAATTTTCCAAATCGGTATTTTCCTCACAAAATTTTCCACCTCAGCACACTGCTTTGATTTCTATAACAAACATTAAATCTACCCAGTATGAATATCTTTGGGCGTTGTCTTTTTAAGGGTAAATTATACAAGAACTACAATACAAAGCTTTCCTTTGTTGTTGTCTTCAGATGAGGACATTTTATAGGGGTAAATTTTTCTTAAAAACTTTCCAATTCGGGAAATTTTCCCTACAAAATTTTCCACCTCAATACGCCGCATCTGATTAATTACCATAAGCTAAATACATATTTGTATACATTCAAGAATTGTTTCTTTGTTCCAATTAAATAAATACTTAAGATTATCTGTACGTTCTAGCAAAAAAATTATATTAGTAAATTAATAAATTAAAAGTTAAGTTTTGATTGAAAGAATCCAACCAAGGGGGCTTATAATTTTTTGATAAATCCAAAATCTAGTCGAGTTGGACCAATTCAAAAAAGACAAAAGCATTTCAGAGCGCATGTGAACCTGCGCCTAAAACTACCCCCATTTTCCTCCAAGGATATCAAAGTAAGGGTTGGTTCATGAACTTGGCCGACCCAAAAATCACGAAAAAACTAAAAATTTTACATTAAACAATTTAAAAAAACTTACATTTTCATGTATATGACCCATAGTAGTCCCCTCGTGAGCAGGACCGAGGTTTCCCTTTGCTACCGGAATTTTGCCGGCTGTTCAAACCCTTTGTCTTTTAACGCCTTGGACGAATCCAACAATTGGTCCTGCACTTGCACACTGCACTTGCTGATTTTATCGGCAAGTTTGTGCTCATTGACACAAATGTAAATGACGCGAAAATTACAATAACAAAATAAACACTAACTACAGTTATCACTGTAACATAAAAATCGCAAAAGTCCTGTTACGATAGGGCAGATAACACGTATTGTAGCGACGAATAAAATTAGTAGAAATTAAACGTTAGCAGCAAGTTTCAGCTACGAAAATCACTGTATATTAATTTAATAATTACAACAGAAGGAAGAACTACTAGTTGTAACTAAACTCTACACAGTGAAGCGGCTAACTGAGCTTAGAAAAGATCGGCATTGCCATGGAACCGGCGTGCTGCATGGCCCGGAGCCTCCGGGTGGTATGGGAGGGGATCCCTGATCAGCTGATTGGTTGCGCTTCGACCACTGTATGCGTTACATCAGCTGTTCCGGCGCCTGGTAACAACAAACGTCAATGCACACGAATGCACTAAAAATAAGGAATGATGGATACAGCGACATAAGTAATCGCGATCCCATACTTAAACTCCGGGCGGTTGGCAGACTGCCTGGCACTAAAAACCCTTTGTTTCTAAAGTACCCACGAATGAGTCTTACTAATTGGGAAATGTAACTAAACCGCATACACAAGTTTTGTACGAATTGGTGACTGGACACTTGCTTCGTCTTTGTTGATGAAAATAAAACTAACCTAGGCCTACGTTTGCGGAGTGTTCTAAGAAACAAGAATGTTTTTCTTATGTGGTCAGCCAAAGTATTCCTCATTACTATGCCTAAAAGTAGGTCGGAACAACGACCCTGAAGATACCAACGCAGAGGTGGGCGAAACGAAAGCAACAACAATTGACATAATTACGGGGAAAATAATTTCTAGAAAGGTGTACATAAAATTGAAAATCATGAAAATGATTTTTTCAGGACATGGAGGTTGTTTTCTGAAGTCATTTTTGTTTATAATGAAGGAAAAGAAAAGAGGAAAATTATGGTAAATAGAATCAAACTACTAACACGGAAATTTTTTCCAAATGTAAAGATACAATTTTGAAATTATTAAAAATTGTTATTTCTAAACTATTTTCTCTCTTCTAATTAATGAGGAAAAAATGACTAATGGAAAATAAAGTGGAATTTATAAAGTCAACAGAAAAGTAATTGCAGGATGACGAAATATTGTCATATTTTTGTCAACAAGTGGGGAGAAAGTATGGGTGATGAAATTGCGAACATGCATTGGCTTCTTGTAATGGCAGAAAATTTTCCACCACGCTAGGGATACTTCTGGCCACAAGTTTATTTTCTGGTACGGGAGCGACACGCCTCCGTTAGAAAGTTTTTAGGGAATTTTTTAACAAATTTTGCTGAAGTATGCCTAATATTGTTTTTAATTTCCTATGCTATTAGTATAGGGAAGTATTGATTTCATGAAAATATTCTAAATAAAGATTTTGACGGAAATACATGTTTTGGACTTGCAGGTAACATTTTATTCTGACACGGTATTTTTTTAAATTTCAAAACAAACAAAAGGTAATGAATCTTCCGAAGTTTCTAGCTTCAAAATGAGGAAACTACGAATTACACCAAATAATGCCGTGTTTTTTGAGAAAGGGGCTGAATAACGTGCTATAAAAGCATATAATGCTCTTCCAGATAACATAAAAGAAATTACAAATTTGTTCGGTTTTAGGAAAAAGCTAAAGACATTTCGAAACTACTTATGTATAATAAAAAATAAATATAAAAAATAATACTTTTTATAATAAAGATGCCAAATGGCTGCATGGCGACAAGTTTCCACGTCACGTTAATTGGAAATATTTTAAGCAGAGAAGAACTAATCCAGACAGGCATGCACCTTTCAAAATTAGGACTGTCGCTAAAATACCACATTCTTTTATACTTGAAAAAGTACCATAAAACCAGAAACGGATAATTTAAAACCCAAATTATAATATCTGCAATTACTATCCAATACGATACTGTTGAGGTGCAAAACACAAAAGCCACAAAACACAATTATTAAATGTTTTTCAAGTAGAATATTAAGCAATAGGGTCGTATAAACAATTAACCGATGCTTTCTTGTGGTGTTGTTTTTTAACGAACATAAAGGTGGTAATTAGTCATTTCAAAGAGGCTAATGACATAGTTTGCTATTCAAGTAAGCTGCTTATATGCCACATTTGCAGTACGTTCAACATAAACATATAATCTAAGTTGTATAGGCAAACATTAGAAATAAACTAAATTGCAAAATAAAACGCAAATGTAAATGCCATAGATTTATATATCATTATTATATTAAATAAAGGTATTTATTAATAAATGTATTGTATCGTATAATTCCAATTAACGGCTACTTGAATTGGCGGTTAGTTTTAGCTATAGGATAAGAGCGCTAACTGCGATTTAACACCTAACTAGACACTGAAAGTTCGTAAACTGCAAGATTATCCGACGGTTAGCTTAACGGGAACTTTAACTGGGCATTGAAAAACCGACCCTTAGTAAGATTACCTTTTAACTTACCAAGAATATTTATTTTTTTAAGTGTTAAAAATAAATAATATTATTATTACACTTTCTCACATTTCTTACATTTTATTGTACGCTTTTTAACCATTTCTACAGGTTTGTAAAATTCTGCAATTAATTTTTGCTCAATTTTGGGCATTTTTCTAAACAGAACACAACAATCATGTGACATTTCTTCACCTAATCATCGCCAATATTATCCTGTCGTGCAGGTCTCAGGTTTGAACAATTACGTCTGATTTATTTTATCGATAGCGGCAAAATAGATAGAATTAAAGTAAAAAATATTACGGATAATTACACCAATAAAATATTAATCCGGACAAAAACAGCCGAGGGCGTAGTTACCCTATTAATGTTTTTATTTCTAGCAAACATACATTTTAACACCATTAATATAAAAAGTCAACACTTTCTAATTATAAATAATTACTATCACCTGACGTTCCGGAAAACACAAATTACCACTTAAATTATAAAACACGGAAACATAATGAATTATTTAAAAAAATATGGATTGTAGAAACAATAATTAATTTATTTACATATCCAGATGCGTAAGGATTATTTTTTTTTTCTCCATTTTGAGACAATTGTTTTACAACTATAGTTACATGCACAGGTTTGGTAATAATTTTAATAACTTGGGAGCGGTTCTGATTAATTTAAGCTTAAGCTAAAGCAACACAAGATCAAAACAGTAGTTGAATTTTTTTCAGCCTTGAGTTTATCAAAAGAGCAAAGTTCTGTGCGGTTCAGATGAATGCTAATACTATATTGCATTACAAAAGTCTCCTGTTTTATATTTTCTTGACGTCCGAAGGCCACAATTTTACTAAATATTGTTCTGTTTTTCTACACTTTTCGGATAAAGTATTAAAAAAAATTGCTAAATGATCATGAAAAAATATTTATTTGGACAACAGCCTTAAATAAAACCCATAGATCTACACTATTTTATCAAAACTTCCCCGGCGCAACAAAAAAGCTTTTAAGGTGTAGGTTTCGAATTGATACTTTAAAATGTATAAACAGCAGCGAAATAAAAAAAACTTTTGTGGAAATAAAACCGCCCACATGGACTTCCTCGCAACTTTCTATCTAATGTTTAGAAGGATCAATATTAAACCCGTAAACAGTTTCCCAGGTCCCACTCATTCCTGCTGATAGTCCGAGCTGATAATTTAAATTAGATCCCATTTAACTGGAAGTCTTCCCCCAGGTCAGGACCAGAACGCAACCTTTTGTACGGAGAACGAACACATGGAAGTGTAGCCAATTATGTCCAAAACCTGACCTAATTGTTGACCTTTTTTGGTGTTTTTATTGTATGATGAAAATCACGTATGCGGAGAATCACCCATACTTTATCTTCTGCTTACGTTATGTGGAACTTTTTATATAGTAACTACTAGGGATTAGTCTGTTAATGGGTAAACAGCAAATAATGCCTGCCTGCACTTTGATCTTAATTTTAAAACTCTGACCTTCCCGATATTAACATGTGTCCGAATTATCACCGCCAGCGGTGTCAATGTGGAAATAGTATTTTATTTTTAACAAATAAAAATTTTCTGTATTTTGCTGTGAATAAAAATTTTCCGATTGTTTTTGTTGACTTCGGGGTTATTTGTTTTAAAACTTAGGAATAATTTGACGGGCTAAAATTAAAATTCTAAACAAGTCAAGGTTTGCTTTACTATTAAAGATGGTTATAAATTCAAGGAAAAATTGTAAACAATTACTTAAATTTTGAAGCCAACACATTACGAGGATGCTTTAACGCAGTTATTTAAAAAATCCGAAATAAGTTCTTATAAAATTCGCAGGTATTCCCTTGCAAAAAAAATAATTAAAAACAAGTTGTTAATTAAAATGTTAATTAAAAAAAACAAATTTGGTACTTAATCAGCTACAATGACACTGCCATTTCAAAAACATTTTTAATTTCAGGAACTGACAAACAAGTCCCAGGGCATTTGAAGATCAAATTAATACAAAAGAAGTGGGGCTACTACAGTTATTAAATACAACTTAATGATTCTTTAACTTACCCCTTTAATTAAAAAAGTCTTCAGCCGAAAGTTAATAAATCAGACAATTAAAACTCTAATCGTAAATTACATCCTCGCTTCTCTTACAATGATTTAAGTGGGCCCATCGTTCATCTCAATTTTATAAACATTAAAAGTTATTTAATACATGCAGGTTTGAGGAATTTGTTTTTCTTCCACTATAGCAATTCAAACTATCGAAAACGGAGGCGAAAGGTTAATAAACAGTCCGATAAAAGTTGTAAAAATCTGATCAAAATAACTGTAAGATGTATAAAACTGTCGAACTTACAATTTTATGTTTCTCGGTTATTACATTTGGCTGATAGTTGTAGGTAAGTTTGTAATAATTTAAATGCTAATTTAAATCTATTTTATTGCAAAACATGCTGGGCTCAAACTGTAAAATAAAATCCATAATTATGGAAAAAAAATTGTATAGGTCGCAATGTTCAACAAATATAAAAAATGCGGGTTTAAAAAAGCATGTGCTATACATAAAAAGTAAAATATGACGTATAAACTAGTCCAAGGAAATAAAAGTTGTAGGATGAACGAACAGCTAGACAAAAAGAAGAAAAGATGTTGGCCAATTAGATAATTGTAATATGACAATAGTAGAAAAAAGATAAATTCAATGACCTTATAGCGAAGTAGATCAGTAACGCATATTTCAGTCCATCTGAAAAGAGATCTTGCTTTTACGTCATGTGGTAAAATGAGCGAGGCACTTTGCCTGGGCTTTCCTATACCACACCTTAGAAATTTTTACTTTTAATATTTTTTAAAGCATTTTAGTATCAACGCTATACGCGCTAACAGTATTACCGTAAGCTCGTACTAGTTCCACCACCCTAACAAGAACGCATGGCATATCAGGGATATCACAGCTGCATGTCGTTTTTGCGTGGAAAAAAATCTAATTTTATATTTTCGAGAAAAAGATTTATTAGAATTAAAATCAAAAGCCAAAGAGAAAATTGGTCAGTCAAAAATTGGATGAGATTAACTAACCTCCCTAAATATTGCTGCAGCTAAAAATTAATAGTTGTTAATTCTGTTCACTTTTAAGCAATTTATCAGGAACAGAAATATTTTATTGTTCCCCGTTTATTAAATCAAAGGAAAACTAATGTTTACGCCGACCTGGCATCAAGTTTTTGAATAATAAGGCGTTAAAGTCAAAATTTTCAAATAAACGTAGCGTCCGCCACTTTAAAGGGCGGAAGTTCGGGGAAAACGTTAGGTTTGTCAAATTTCCGCTTTCGATTTCCCCTAGGAAAAGGGAATCAAGGAATTATAACTGTACCAAAATATATCCAGTTTAATTCACCGATTTTAAAATAAACATCCTACTGATTTTAAATATAAATAAGTTTTTAACAATTTCAAGGCAGAATTTAAAACTTTGAGTTCTTTAAATGTGTCGACTAAATTCAATTGGGTATTAGCGATTTTTATGTGGTTTCGGCAGTCAATATCAAAGTTTAACCTGATTATCGTTGACGTACAAAATTTTATCGCTAATAAATTTTTACAAATTACTCATTTGTTTTTTTTGTCTATTTCAAAATTAAAATAAGCTGATGCGAAGTTTGATTTTTAAAAGAATGCGAGTTATAAACGGACAGGATCCCAATAACCCAAGCATCTACCATAAACAAAAATTTGGTCCTTTTGTATTGAAAACTGTAGCGGTCAGCTGTACATAGGAATATGCGCCTTATATAATGTACACGTAAATATGTGGTTCCTAATAGTGGTGGCCCCTCACCACGTAAAGTTGAGACAGGTAGAGAAATCCGGATTTGTTATACGAAAACCCCGACCACTTTTCTTGTGGCGGTCAAGAGATGGCGCTTTAGTAAAGAAAAAATAAATTAAAAACTGACAACAACGCTGAATCCAAGACGTTTTAGTTATTAAATACGCCCCATATTAACTCAAAACAACTAAAACGTCTTGGACTCTGCCTTGTTGCCAGTATTTTAATTTAATTTTTTTTACTAAAGCGCCATCTCTTGACCGCCGCAAGAAAAGTGGCCGGGGTTTTCCTAGCCACTCTGTATAGATAAGCGATTATTTTAAACAGTCCTAGCTATGACTTGTCACTTGTGTGCTGCTAAGACTTACAGTATAAGTGTAGTTAGAAGCCGAAGAAAATCAAATCTCAAGAAATAAAACCAATCAAAAATAATTTCTGCGGAAAATGATTGGAATTAACGAGTAACAGAGACCAGAGCATAAAAAATTCGATCGCGTGAAAAATGGGAGAGGGGGTAAATATAAAGGTTTTGGTATATGAATTTTGAAAAATTTATAAGGGGCGTCAGAGAGACATTAAGAAAAATCGGAGACTACTAAATGATCGCCTTGGTGTCCGGAAAAATATCCCTGGAAAAAACAGCTACGGAAAAAAATTTCCGGTTAACATAAGTCCCGGAAAAACATCCCATGGAAAAAACATCCACCAAAAACATCCCCTAGAAAAAACATCCCTGGTGGATAAAACATCTCCGGAAAAACAGCTTCGATTCGAAATACCCTTAGGAACAGTTTTTTCCGGGTTTTTTCTTCAGGGTCTCTTTTCCGGGTATGTTTTTTTCAGAGGCTGTTTTTTCCAGAGGATTTTTCTCGGAGATGTTTTTTCAGGGATGTTTTTCCAGGGCTGTTTTTTCCAGAGATGTTTTATTCTACATTCGATAGCATTATATATTTCTACTAGCTCACTTTTTGAAAAATTTATAAAACTTGAAATTTTTTATTTTTGCAGGTATAGTTTTGAAAATAACATTGTACAACGATAAAGATAACAAATTGTATAAAAATTTACCAACTCAGTTTTAAGTAGCAGTCTTTAAAATCAAAGTATTCCAATAATCGCAAAAACGGTAACGATTAATTTTTTTTATTTAAATCAATATTTTATAAATAAAATTTTTTATTTACAATTTAAGTGATTTTTTGTACATTATAAACGGTCGATTTAAATGTTTAAATTTACTAATTTGAAAGATTAAATTTTACTCAAAGTTATTGTATAAACTTTCAGAAATTTAACATTTAATATAATTTATTTACTTTTTATTTAACACTTAAAAAGTCCCGTTTAAAGTATTATGCTTTAGGCATTAATAAATGTTTGCAATTTTGTTGTCAAAAATAAACAATTCCCTTTTTATACGAAAAAACATGAAAACTACAAGACAATACCGTAAAGTAAACGGCAGACAAAAATGCTTCACGTAATTTACAAGTTCCAACACGTTTGTTCAATAATTTGTACAATACCTGTATGGTAGAGCTGCATTGTAAAGTTACAATAAGGTTGTTTACTGAAAGATTAAAAGATTTAAGTAAAACTGGAAATTGTAAGTAAAGTAGCAAGGGTCGGTTATTCATTTAAATCCATAATCCCTTGCAGCCTGACGTTATGTAGAGCCTGTACAGTGTACATTTACAACTTTTGTACTGGGTTTACTGGTTTTTAAATTTTGATTTATTTCATGATTTTTTTTAATTACTACATAGTTTAAATCGCCTCTGAAAAAAAAACATTACATAAACGACATGTATTAGAGCCAGTGGCTCACAAACGTTTTTGGGGAGGCCCAAAATTTCGAGGTAAATTCACTTCGCGACCCAATGAATATAAATTTAGAGGAAAATGGTAACAGGAATAATTGGAAATAGTATATTCCTATATTATTAGACTATATTGGTTTTTATGTAAATATACTTTTATAATTAACTTAAAAAAAACCGGCATCAAATAAAAACACAAAAGTAACATAAGTTAACTAAAAAGCAAAAAATAAATGTTTTTTATACAACAGTTTAATACTTATTTGTTGTTCCGTTTAATGTAATTAAGAAATTGTTGTTTATTATTATATAATTATTAATTGTTTTATAATTTTTAAGTCGGTGCCAAGTATAACATAAAAATTCGAATCTAATGTTATATCTATGTTATACTTGGCACCGACTTAAAAATTATAAAACAATTAATAATTATATAATAATAAACAACAATTTCTTAATTACATTAAACGGAACAACAAATAAGTATTAAACTGTTGTATAAAAAACATTTATTTTTTGCTTTTTAGTTAACTTATGTTACTTTTGTGTTTTTATTTGAAGTCGGTTTTCTTTTTTTTTAAAAGTTAATTATTTGAAGTCGGTTTATAATAATTAACTTTAAAAAAAAAGAAAACCGACTTCAATTAAAAACACAAAAGTGGCATACGTTAACTAAAAAGCAAAAAATAAATGTTTTTTATACAACAGTTTAATACTTATTTGTTGTTCCGTTTAATGTAATTAAGAAATTGTTGTTTATTATTATATAATTATTAATTGTTTTATAATTTTTAAGTCGGTGCCAAGTATAACATAAAAATTCGAATCTAATGTTATATCTATGTTATACTTGGCACCGACTTAAAAATTATAAAACAATTAATAATTATATAATAATAAACAACAATTTCTTAATTACATTAAACGGAACAACAAATAAGTATTAAACTGTTGTATAAAAAACATTTATTTTTTGCTTTTTAGTTAACTTATGTTACTTTTGTGTTTTTATTTGAAGTCGGTTTTCTTTTTTTTTAAAAGTTAATTATTTGAAGTCGGTTTATAATAATTAACTTTAAAAAAAAAGAAAACCGACTTCAATTAAAAACACAAAAGTGACATAAGTTAACTAAAAAGCAAAAAATAAATGTTTTTTATACAACAGTTTAATACTTATTTGTTGTTCCGTTTAATGTAATTAAGAAATTGTTGTTTATTATTATATAATTATTAATTGTTTTATAATTTTTAAGTCGGTGCCAAGTATAACATAAAAATTCGAATCTAATGTTATATCTATGTTATACTTGGCACCGACTTAAAAATTATAAAACAATTAATAATTATATAATAATAAACAACAATTTCTTAATTACATTAAACGGAACAACAAATAAGTATTAAACTGTTGTATAAAAAACATTTATTTTTTGCTTTTTAGTTAACTTATGTTACTTTTGTGTTTTTATTTGAAGTCGGTTTTCTTTTTTTTTAAAAGTTAATTATTTGAAGTCGGTTTATAATAATTAACTTTAAAAAAAAAGAAAACCGACTTCAATTAAAAACACAAAAGTAACATAAGTTAACTAAAAAGCAAAAAATAAATGTTTTTTATACAACAGTTTAATACTTATTTGTTGTTCCGTTTAATGTAATTAAGAAATTGTTGTTTATTATTATATAATTATTAATTGTTTTATAATTTTTAAGTCGGTGCCAAGTATAACATAAAAATTCGAATCTAATGTTATATCTATGTTATACTTGGCACCGACTTAAAAATTATAAAACAATTAATAATTATATAATAATAAACAACAATTTCTTAATTACATTAAACGGAACAACAAATAAGTATTAAACTGTTGTATAAAAAACATTTATTTTTTGCTTTTTAGTTAACTTATGTTACTTTTGTGTTTTTATTTGAAGTCGGTTTTCTTTTTTTTTAAAAGTTAATTATTTGAAGTCGGTTTATAATAATTAACTTTAAAAAAAAAGAAAACCGACTTCAATTAAAAACACAAAAGTGACATAAGTTAACTAAAAAGCAAAAAATAAATGTTTTTTATACAACAGTTTAATACTTATTTGTTGTTCCGTTTAATGTAATTAAGAAATTGTTGTTTATTATATAATTATTAATTGTTTTATAATTTTTAAGTCGGTGCCAAGTAAAACATAAAAATTCGAATCTAATTTGTTATTGTAGCAAAGTATATAATTTTTATGTTTTACTTGGCACCGACTTAAAAATTATAAAACAATTAATAATTATATAATAAACAACAATTTCTTAATTACATTAAACAGAACAACAAATAAGTATTACATTGCTGTATAAAAAACATTTATTTTTTGCTTTTTAGTTAACTTATGTCACTTTTGTGTTTTTATTTGAAGTCGGTTTTCTTTTTTTTTTTAAAGTTAATTATTTTACAATTTTAAGTGATGGGTAGACCTAAGGATGCTTCTCGAATGAGGAAATGACGGCTAGTTGAAACGGAAGATGAAATACGGAAACACTAAAAAGTCAGTTAAAAAAAATAGATTTTGAGGAGCATCTTCGAAGTTCAAGCTCCAATACCAATGAAATTATAATGGGACCACCTTGGAACTATACTGAACCCAACACAAAAAAAATCATTAAAATCGGTTCATAAACAAAAAAGTTATGCCCGAACATACATAAAAAAAAACATATATACAGACGAATTGAGAACCTCCTCCGTTTTTTAAAGTCGGTTAAAAATACAAATAAATTGAATGAAATCCATCAAAAATCTATTGTTACCCAACTTTGGGTCGCGATTCGCGGTTTGGGAAATTCCGCGTTAAAAACTATTATACTCTTACTGTTACTTTACTTGGTCTTGGTCAATGTGTAAGACTGCAAAATTTCTTTTTAGGCAACAGTAATGTCAAAAAAATGTCGGTTTTTAATTTGGTACGGTAATTTTTATTAATTATTAAAATTTGGCCAGTAGTTTCCGAGATTTCGATGCGTCACAAACACTCATCGAAAGACCTCATACAGCCAAATATACCTACTTGCTCTATAAGCCACTATGTTGGGTTCCTAGAAATCCAAATCGTACATTCGTCAACATTAAAAAACGATTTCTTTACGATTACGATACTTTAAGTGTTTTCCCATATTGGAGGTACAGGGAAAAACACTAAGGATCATTTCAGCTCTTAGTTTGCTACTTTCAAAATTTGAAAAAGGGTACTTTCTTTGTTTCTCGCATTATCAGCATTTCATATTTATTTTACAAAATTCTTCAAAACCTTCGCTGTAATTCTTCCAATGCTCAAAATTTCTGATGCAACAAGCCATCCTAGAAGCTCATTAAGAAGCCTTTAACGTCAATTCAAATCTATTGTTAAAACAAGTAAACAAAAATAGAAATTTTCCTAATCCTCTGGTACATTTCATAAGTTTATTGCACTTTAAAGATTACTAGTAGAATCATTAACAAAGTAAAAGGCACTGTCAATCTCCAAATGTAAATTGACATAGCCCCATCGTAAACAGCAAATTGTCTTGCTGATAACAATCACTAGCACAACAAGGATAAGAAGATGAACTCGGTTACGCAAGTACAAGAACTATTTCGTCAGAAAATTTCAAATTTGTTAGTAAGTCTAGAAACATCAGTGAATAATCACAGGGTAAGTAAATAAAACCTTGGATGGTGGAATCTCAAATTATCGATAACATGACGCAATGTTATGTTACAGAATGAAATTTTCTGACATTAACCCATTTTTAATAAAGTTACAAAAATGATTCTTAATAAACTTTGATAAGATTAATAAAAAAAGCATTTGTTGAACCATCATTGCTGATGAGACGCTAAGTTGACTTTGCAATGAATTCAAGGACGGTTGTTATTTTAATAAACCATTAAACACTAATTTAAGGTTTCATCATGCCGTTATGCTAATGTACAAAAGCTTAATAATAAAACAAATATGAACTTTAAATTCCCAAATTTAAACTCATCACCTCATCAGTTTATATCCTCATGAAAAACATTATTGAACCGGAATAAAGACATCGTTGTAAGGCGGAGAGAACTAGTTTTTATTATCAAGTTGATTTAGTTAGTAATCTAAATTACTATTGTTTCTTTTACAACAAAGACGATTTGGACAAACAAAATACGTATAGTTTTGTTGGTTTTTCCTCATAATACAAATTCAAGTTTACTTAAAAACTGGAAATTACATGGCTTGATCAGAAATTTGGAACAAAAAAATACTAAATGTTGAATCAATACCTGACTAAAACAAAATAGAACTATAAATATTTAATTTGTAATTACACACCCTTGATGATTAATGGTTAGAAATTTAGATATTCTAAAACAATCAATTCTTATTACCCACATTAACAATAAATCCTGATGGTAATTTATTTAAAACAGTTACAACTTAAAAGTACACGAACGTGACTGCCAATATTTATTGCTTATTTTAAAAAAATACAGCGCTTTTAATGAGGAAATAAAATTCTCAAGGGATATTACGAGTATAATTACCCTTGGAAAATTTGGAGAATTTAAAACATTTTTGTTTATTTGAATGGAATAATGTAGAAATCCACTTCCTACACAACGGAAATTTTATTTGCAAACGTTAGAAATCTAAGTTAATTTACTCAGAAATTGCAAACTACTAATAATTATTTTCAAATCCAAACCTTATCAGTTGGGGTGGGGTCCTTTAAAGACAAGGCTCTCGGCTACCAAGAAAGCATCCTCGCCTTTTTTTTGTCTCCAACACTCCTTTTCACCAATCTTTGATTCGATCCATTACTTTTTACTTTATTAATTTTACGAAAATGTACGAGTTCGAGATATGACGGAAATACATGTTTTAGGTCTCCAGGAGCCCAAAAAAGTGGACGTTTAAAAAATATCTGTCTGTGGGTATGTGCGCCCCATAACTCGCAAACGTATGGTCTAATTTCTATGATCTCTCGAATGTGGGAGTATATCAGAAATTTATTGGGATAATAAGCTTAGAAAAACTCCGAAACCGGAAGCAAAAATTACAAGTGTTTTTGTGGTAACATTTTTTTGAACACGAATTTTCTAAATTTGCTACCGGAAGACTTTAGGGTAAATCCATGTATTTCATCCAAACTTTCTAGTTTTAAAATTTTACCTCCTTATTACTCTAAACTTTCAACATTTTTGGAAATTTCCAAAGATTTTAAAAATTTGCAAAAATAATATGTTTGGGAAATTCCGAAACTTTCAAAAGTATTATAATATTTTGAAAATTATTGAAATTTTGAAAAACGCGCTGGCTGATCGTGATGCAATTGGGCATTATAATAGCCCTAGGAGAACATAATGAGACTGTGCAAAAAATTTTTTGTACAACTGAAAACTGACATGTTACACAAAAAGCAGCCACACGACTTTTCTTTAATTGTGTAGGCTCATAGAGGTAGAAATAGGCTACAATTTGGTTCGTTTGGTTCGCCCCTTCTACAATTTTTTTCAAAATCAAAAATGTATGACCCTGTATTTATTAAACGCAAGATGATAAAACATTTTCGTTTAAAATAAATTGCTCGTGAGTGATAGTAGAATAAAGTTCACAGCCTAATTTCTAGGTGAATCAACGGAGGGGATAATTTTTACCCTACAGTCCATGTTTTGGTTTGCGTATTGCCTCCTTCGTCGATACAAAAATAATCTCCTAAATATAAGTAACGGCGCCAGAGTGGTCGAGTGGTTAGGGCACTTGGCTGCTGCGCGGAAGGTCTTGGGTTCAAATCTGACACTGGATGCCTGGCGGGCGGTCTACCCAGTCGCTTTTTAAAAATTGGGAACTAAACCCCTTGAGGGGCGAGGGAAGTATGGCAGCCGTCTAAGGCTTACGACACCGGCTGGGTATCGGAAGCGATGATCCGGTGGCCCTGACCCACTGCATTGCAGGCCAAACTCCTCATTGGAGCGTAGTGCTACCGACTTTACTTTACTAAATATAAGTAACAATTCCTATAAAGTATAGGAAATTCCAGACAAAGTGATTTGCTAATTTTTACTGTCCTCTTAAACTACTTAAACTACTGGTATGTCGGAAAACATAAAATATACGAACTCGGTTGAATTAGAAAAGTTTCGCATTTTCAAGGCTATTAATTATATCTGAAAAAATTTGCAATAAGTCACCTAAATTGTAACTGAAATATAAAAGAAACTGTATATCTTTTTGCTTTTGAATCTAGGAAGCAAACCCCTGGAAAAAAATCTCGAAATAAAAACCGCCAGAAAGAAAACCCCCGGAAAAAAACTTCCTGGAAAAAAAAACCGAAAAAAAACGCAATTGTTCAGTTTTTCTGTTAATGAGCACAAACAACAAATCTCGGCAAAAGTAATTTTATATAAAATTTATTATATTATGTTACATAGGTATTACTTAACACTACAACCGTTTGCAAAATTCTTAAAATCTAATATTATGACTAATATCATTTAAAAAATGTTCTATATTTCAAGCTCCTTTAATACTTTTTCGAAGACAGAGACAAGGAGGACCGTTTCAAATAGTTATTTATGGCAAGCAAAACACGATTAACATACAGAACATGTACTAAAGATACATAACATGTTTGTTAAGCAATAAATAGGACTAATTGCTCGAGTTCATGTCAACCAAAAGATGTTAATTTCAAATTACCATTAGGCTGAAATCATGCTTTCTGTCAATTACGTAAGGAGTAGAAAATGATTTTAAGCTCTTGCTGTTTGTGCCGATTTCTGTTTAAATTTCCTAATAAATACGAAATAAATAAATAATAACAAAGAAAATCTTTGTATTCATTTGAATGTTGTAGTAATTTTAACTGGTCTTCATAATTATTTTGACGTTATTATTTTTTCCCCGTGGTTTTTATTGCGTTTTTTTTTCCGGAATTTTTTTTACTCGGGGGGTTTCTTTTCCTGGGGTTTTCTCTTCTGGTTTTTTTTTTTCTACACCCCGGAGCAGGATACAAACGCCCGCTACTGTATGTAACACTCGAGTTTTTTGTTAAAACTAACCTAGTTTTGGATGTTTTTGAAAAACATTTCTTAGGATTAAGAAAAAACAGAAAGCCCAAGAGGCCAAAAATTGGGTGGAAGGGTGAGAATTGAACCCTCCTTAATACTGCTGCCCCTAAAAATTAAGTGTTTCCCTAAGGCTATTACTATACCAAAGTTGATCCGATCTGTCCACTCGTTTTTGAGTGATTAGGCGTTAATTTTAAGTTTTCCTAAAAGTCGTGCTGCTATAGCAGCTATTTTGAAGCTGGATAGTTCGAACAAGAGAGATAGGATTTACCTAAAGTTTTCTATAAGACCTCGTTTTCAGATTTAGAAAATACTGTTTTCAAAAAAAGTAACTGCCGCTTCCGGTTTCGGCCATTTTGAACACTTATTTTGTCCATAAATTTTGCATGATGAGGCGTGACACGTACCCACCCACCCGTTCACCCACAGAAAAACATTTTAATGCCCCCCTTTTTAAGTTGACGGAGGGCAAAAACATTTATTTCTATCAAAATCTCAAACTTAAAAATTTGTATGAATTCAATATTTCCCTATACTACTGACAGTATAAGAAAGTAAAAATGAGGAGAAGGTAGCCAAAATAATTATTGAATATCTAAAAACAAATTTTATTCTAACTATTCTGAAGAGCAAGTTCACTTAAACGCGAAGTTTTCATGTCCCGTTTATTAAAAATATAAGCATTAATATTCAACTTTCAAAAATTCACAGAAGGCGTCACACAGAAGTAAGAGGATTCAAGAAATAATTAAACGATTATAGCTTATTCCTGGCTTACTCGTTACTACATTGAAAACCAATTATGCGGCACGGTTTTAAGAAATGCTAAAGAATCTCGAGATACCATACCGTATCAAATTTTATGGCAATTTAAAAACTCATTTTTGTTCAGTAAAGCAATTAAAATTTTCGAAATATCGTAGATGTTGTTATTTTGAAGCAAATGAGTTCGGAAAAGGAGCAGTTTTGTCTTAACATCGTAACCAAAATAACGTGTCCAAAATTTGCATTTTTTGGCTTGGAATTTGTTTTAAGGCTTATATTTCCAATTATATTTGATATAGCCCCATATTTCAAAGATCATATTAATCAGACTAGCCGTTCCGAAGATGTGGGGAAACAAGCAGACGTATACCCAAAAAGAAACTGAATTTTCTAAAAAATACATTTTTCTATTTCTTGGGCCACATAATATACTTATCAGAAAAACTATATTTTCTCGTAGTGAAAATATAGTAAAAATACGTTTGCGAAAGCATATGGTTGATGACGGCTCATGAATAACTTTAAATCAGAAATTAACTTTTATTATCAAAGATGTATGTATAATCTATAAATCCAAAATAGACTGGATTTAGAAAACCCTATCAAGCTGGTGAACTAAAACAAACCAGAAACAGGACTTTTATCATAAAATATCATAATTATCATATTCAATTATCATAATTAAATATTTATTATGAGAAAACATGTCTAACATCCACCACAGAAAACTTTATCGGAAGAGTATCCAAAGTCCAACGAAACAAGAAAAGTAATTTTGGCCATTTAATGAAACCACACAAAAGCAATAATTTTAAAAAGATAATTTGAGTTGGAATAAAAATCTTTGCAAAATTAAGAATTTTCAAAGCTCCAACTGAAATGAAAACGATAAAAGCCCACAATCGAGTAAAAGTTGGCAAAACTAAACACGGCAAATTTTTTCAGGGGATTGCCGTATGTCGTAACAAAATGACAATATTCAGCTGGAAACGATGGAAACTGAAGAAATTCCGGCGATATAGGGAAACGAACGCACCCACCTACAAACAGACTTTTTTTAAACCCACCTTCTTGGGTTCATTGGACCCCAAAACGCGTATTTCTGTTAAATTCTGAAATTCTAAAATTTGCACGAAATCATAACTTTTCTTACTTCAGTAGAAGTATGGGAAAGTAAAAATATCAATATTACAATTTTCTTTCGGCTTAGACCGCGTCGTCATTTGGGAACTACACCCAGCATAATCAGGTAAGGACCGACCTCTAGCTTGTCTGCCTTTACAAGCATTTGCTCTAGAAGTTTGAGCAATATTTGTTCGTAGGCCCTGCCTGCCTAAACAGGGCCGTGTGCTTAGTTTGTTTAAACCTTGGGGGAGGGAAGGGTATAACCTTTGACAATGGCATGTAAACATGCCGAAATACGTATAAGGTTTAAATAAATAGATATTGTTAAAGTGATTAAGTATTTTATATACAGATACTCATTAAATATGGACTTTAACGAAGTAAAGCTGGAATTGATAAATAAATACCGTGTGTTCAAAAAGTAATTACATAAGGGTTGGCCATGGCTAATAAAATTTCTGTCTTTGCATGCTTTAGAATTTGAACAAAAAAATATAATGTCACTTAAAATTTTTAGGTTAAGCTTGTAATTTGTTATTTGTAGTGACACTGACAGAGTGATGATAGGTAAATTCTAAAGCATGCAAAGACAGAAATTTTATTAGCCATGGCCAACCCTTATGTAATTACTTTTTGAACATACGATATTTAATTATTATAAATAATATATTATAAACTAAAATTCATTTTTTCATATTGGTATTGTAAAAAAATCTTAATATGAGATGAAAACTTTCGTGCTTTTTCTTCCTATTTTTTTTACGAATTTCGTATTTTAAAACTTCTGACACTGGAACCATAAAAACAGCCTGTTACCTCCAAGAAAATTTTGCATAACAAGAAACAACCTTGGAAGTAGAAAGTTTTTACGCCAATATTCAAGGATTCCGACAACCCTCGCTGTTAGCATCAAGTTTAGATAACGATGACGGGAAATAACCAATAAATTTTAACAAATTTGATCCACTTGACTTTGGCAAAATCCTGCCAAGAAGTGAAACAGTTTGGTTGCTGAATATTCGCTGACGAAACGCACCACCATCTGTTTGCCCGTTTTACATAACCGTTTGGCAGGCAAATAACTTGTTTATGCTGAATTGAGAGCTTTGACTTTGTATATATCATATATCTATCAAAGACGGGATTTCAGAGAGCAGCAGATGATGCCACGGGTCTGGGACGTGCGCGTTTCATCTTAGATATTTGCCGACCTCGAAAACTAGAGCGTTAATAATTTGCATCAGTTTATTACACTCATGGAGTTTGTTCATTCGATTTGATGAAGAACAGGCAGCCAACAATAGGACACTAAATATGTTTTTTTTTTATATATCTGTATGGAAATTTGCATCTGTAAACGACGGGCAGCCGATAAATGATAACTTGTCACTGTCAGACAGACATAAATGATTTTGGATGTTATGAGAGCGAGTTAGTCGATTGTGAAAGAAAACACATTTACATTATAACTAAAATTGTAATGGGGCACGTGCAATAACAACAGAGAAAATTAATAGAAAATACATTGTTTTTTGACCTACATTGTGAATAGAATTTTTAAATGTTTGCCTGAAGTGGTGTTAAAACAAAGTTGGTTTGATAAGAAATACGACGAGGAAGTATCTACACCACATTTTTTTCGCGTGTGTGGTTTGCCCTTTGGTGTTGGTGTTTAGCCTTACGAATAACCATACGGATGTTAAATAAATAAATATAAATCTCTCAAGCATTTTTTAGCTGTTTTTGCGTGAAATTTTTCATTAAATCTGTCATAGTCGGCTCAATAACAGAGACCTTTAGAAATATATTGATTATAGGTATACACTGTGTCCATAAAGTAAGCCCCCCCTTCCAAATAACTTTTGAACGACTTGATATTTTACCACAAAATTTGGTGTGTTGTAATAGGAAATTAAATACTATTTTTCAGACCATATTAAAATTTTGTATCATCCAAAATGGCGACTGGGCGCCATTTTGAATTCTTTTTTTAATGGAAAGGGGGGTCGAGTGACACCTCATTTTAAAGGTCTTTTAATTGTGCGTCTGATCCTAGAGTTTCAAAGAAAAATATTAAGCCATAACAAAATGGCGGATTTTAAACAAATAGACTCACTCAATTCAAAATTGTTTTGATCTTTTTATCCAGGGTCGAGTGACACCTCATTTGAAAGGTCTTTTAGTTCTGCGTCTGATCCTAGAATTTCAAAGAAAAATATTGAGCCATAACAAAATGGCGGATTGTAAACCAATGGACTCACTCAGTTCAAAATTGTTTTGATTTTCTTATCCAGTAGTCCACTTTTTCATTTGCAGGACTAAATTTTCCCAGAAATATCTCAGGTGGCTTGAAATAATATTGAAAACGTTATCTTCCAACAAGACGGTGCGCCGCCTCATTATTGTAGGCATGTTTTTGACATTCTCAACGAACATTTTCTTGGAAGATGGATTGGTAGGCGAGGGCCTGTAGTATAGCCGGCTCGGTCTCCAAATTTAACCCTCTTAGATTTTTTTCTATGGGGATATCTGAAATCGAAAGTATACAGAAACCGCCCAGAAACAATTGAAGAACTGCCAATACATTACAGAAGTTTGCAGAATTATCACTCCAAAAACTTATGAAAATGTAAGGCAGGAATTTCATAACCGACTTTTTATGTGCCAAGAAGTGAATGGTAAACATTTCGAACACTTAATTTAATTAATTTAAGCTTTAATTCTTAGTTTTTTTTAATAGACCTCTTTATCTTCAAACATTGTCATTTTGTTATAGCTGAATATTTTTCTTTGAAACTTTAGGATCAGACGCAGAACTAAAAGACCTTTCCAATGAGGTGTCACTCGACCCCCTTTCCATTAAAAAAAAATTCAAAATAGCGCCCAGTCGCCATTTTGGATGATACAAAATTTTAATATAGTCTTAAAAATAGTATTTAATTTCCCATTACAGCACACCAAATTTTGTAGACAAATATCAAGTCGTTCAAAAGTTAGTTGGGGGGGGGGGGGTTACTTTATGGACACAGTGTATAAAAAATACTTACTTACTTCAACAATATTTATTTATTTTAACCTTATACGTATTTCGGCATGTTTACCTGCCATTGGCAAAGGTTATATGAAAAAGTAAACAGTTAGTGTTGTTATAGCAATAGAACTTGGTGACTTGATCTCGGTAATCGTCTGCAGATGACTTGATTTCTTATTCCAAAATATCCAATAGAGGAGAATTTAAGAGATCAATTTGCTCATTCATTAACTGTACAGTTTTTAAATGTTTGTGAATTTCAAAAGCTTCTAGTATATCTAATTTACGCTTATCATCACAAAAGTGTAAACATTTTATGGTGTTATTAGATGTCATTGAATGATTGTGTTGTAGTAAGTGTTTAGGGTAATGGGATTTATGTGGGTGTTCGTGTTCTTTATACTTAATACCAAAATGTCTAATTGTCTGGCCTATATAAACCGAACTACAATGCGAACAATTTAATTTGTAAATGCCTGATTTTAGCACATCATCTATTTCTGGTTTTGCATTAAATAAAGTTAAAGTTAAGAACTGTTTTATTTACAATAAATAAAACAAAGTGTTTAAAATGTACTTAGTTGTTTTAAAACTTACTTTGTATTTATTTGTCTTGTTTATAATTTCAGCACTTTTTTCTGATTTGTCACCAAAATATGGGATCGAGGCATATTTAATTGTATCGGATGAAGTTGGCGTATTCGGATAAATTAATTACGGTCCTAGTGAGCTAGGTCTATCCCTGATGAAACTTTTACTTTTGCAGCGCTAACTACATTTACATAATGTTTATTTGTGAATCTAAACTGAGATTGGCCACAATTAGCAATTTCAAGTACATTTAACCAGTCGATTTATTACAGTAAATGTTTTCCAATTAAACTAACCGATTCCCAAGAGATGATTCCTGGATCAAAGCTGATACGTCATCAAAATTCGGTATAAATCAAACAGACAGATCTTCCCGAATGATATTCTCCTGGGATTGAAGAATTATATGAATACCATGTTAGTTTCCAGTTATTCTATTATTTAATCAAGAACAGTATTTTTCTTATACAAAATTTCGATTGTTTGGTTGCTACAAAAAAAGGTATTTTCACGTTGACCATATAAAAAATTTCGGACAGTTCATAAATAAGGCTGCTTCTCAGTAAATTAACAAATTCTGTGCAAATAAATTAATATAAATTTATTGCTGATTCATGCTTGCATCAGCTGTCCTGACCAACTGGCCTCTAAAACATTTTATCATATTTTACACTAATTAACGAAATTTAACAATATTAATTATACACAGTTTACTGATAGTATTATAGCGCTTGGGAAATTACGTTTTGAAAGAAGGGGACACGTAAAACCTCCACCTGAAACAGCCGTGAAACAAAGCTCATTAAAAAAATGTGAAGTAGATCCAAGAGAAAGCATTCCTCAAAAGAATTCTTCGATGAAAGTATGAAGAAAACAGATAACAAAGCAGCCGTTAAAAAAAATAACACGGAGAAATAATCCCAAGGCAAAAATTGTGATGACAAAAAAAAAATTGGCGAAAGTGTCACACTTTAGTTACCAAAAATAGTTTATATCATATAAATATAGGTATAAGAATGGCGGCGCCTTAGAGTATAAGTGCAATAGCTGTCGGGTTCGATTCCCCACAGATAACACAATGCAGCAATAAAAAGCTATGCTGAAATCGTCACCCAATTTCTAAATCCAGTGTAGAGCCATGGGGCGGCGGCGTTTAAGCGAATGAAGGGTTAAAATTCTATTACTTTTTTACTCAAATTTTTTTTCAATAAAATTTTAAAATTAAAAAAAAATTAAACAAAAAAACACCTTTTCATGATGGACAAAAATTGAAATTAAAAATAATTTTGTCTCTATATTGAAGTCTCACAAATATATTATTTTGTGAATATAAAACGTTTCATTCTTTCACACGGGGTAGCGCAATCTTATCATCATTTTTACACTAGCTTGAAATTAAAAAAAAATATTTTATTAATTTTTTTTTATATCAAGTCGCCATCAAGGTGGTCGTATGACTAATGTATCGTTTTTACACTGACTTGATAAAAAAAATATTGTAGAAATTTTCTTTTAATGTAGTCAGTGTAATCATTTTATTGAAACGAAAAATACACCCAAGGTGAAATTAGGTAGACATGGGATATTTAATTGCCTCGAAGCTAAATAATAACTATAAAATTTTCAGTCATTTGAAAAAAAAATGAGCGAAGCACTTCGCCTGGACTTTCCTATACTTATAAATTAACATTGTTTTATATTTTCCAACACTTTTGATGTACACCTGTCTAGACCCGGCTAGTAAAAGTAAACAGCGTTTATAAAAACTTCAAGCCTGAAGAGCGTAACTTAAATCTACCATTACCACGCTGGCTCCGCCTGCACCTGAGTACATGTGAAACAACCGAATTGAAATGAACCGCAGGCACGAGTAAGGAAGCGTGTTGATGTTTGAAAATGTATTAATAACTCGAGAAGTATTATTTTTAGCAAGAAATTACTCTTATTAATTTGTATTTAGAATTTCAAAACCTTTCCGATTTTAAAGCCAAAATGCCACGTTTCCATTTAAAAAAAAGTTATTTTCTACCGTGGCCGCCATATTAAAATTGGAAACTCAAGTTTTTTTCTTAAATACAATCGAGAAGAATTTGACCTACAACTTTGCTCTTGGGTTTGCGAGTCTATCTATTAAAATAAAAAAGTTAGTCTACACTGAACATTAAACGACTGGTACAAGAATACAACTGCTGTAGAAAGTATGTGAAATTCTTCTAAGGACAAAAAGATTATTAAGGGGCAAAAATGTAAAAAGATTCTCATAGAGCAAACAAAACAAAAAAACAAATTTTTAATTTTTTATCGAAAAAATTTGGGGGGAGGGGGAACAGTAGCCCCCCTAAATATGAAATTATCGAAAAAATATTATGATATTCAGATTTTGCTATCAATGATGAGCTAAATTGCTATAACAGAAATATTTTATTGCTCCCCGTTAAATAAATAAAAGGGTACCAATTTTCAATTTTCAAAAATTCACAGAGGGCGTCACAGTGAAATTATAGCAATGCGCAAAAAAATAAATTGTAGAAGATTCTCAGCTCTATCAGCTTAAAAAGTTTAAACAAAAACGTGTGGGCAGTTTTTGAGATTTTTTTTTTGAAAATTTCAAAAATTTTGGAGTGGTGCCATTGAGATCGTTTTTCGATTTTCAAAATTAATGATATTTCATGGTATAGTACCCTTAAGGGGCTACCAAACAAGTTGTAGTTGATCCCAATCAAACAACTGGTTTTTGAGTAAATGGGCGTTAAAGTCGAAATTTTCAAAAATTCCAGGTCGCTGGTACTTTCCCATACTTTTTACGTTTTAAATATTCTCGCGTCAGGAACTGATTGAAATTTACATCTAGTCACCCGGACAAGCTGCTCGCTCCAGACCGAAGGCATTAGTGACGGCGCGCTCGTTAACTACGTAAAAGCGATAGGTAACGCGCTCGCGACCTCCGATCAAAAATGGTTATAACTACTCTATTTACAGAGTTATCAAAAATATGCAAAGAATGAAATATATTTTTTTTATTAGAGCAAATTGATAGGCGTAGTTAGAATCACGAAACGGTCGAAAAACGCGTCATTTTCCAGAAGGGCGTCAGAGGAAAATTTGAGAAATTAATAAAAAAACAAATTTGTAGTTCATTGCAAGCTCTATCGGCTCAGAAAGTGTAAAAAGAATTGTGTGGTCATTTTTTATTCGTGCCATCTTCCTCAATTATTGTTGCTTCTTTCAACGTATGTGGCGTTAAAACACTGGATCAAATCATGTAGTGATGATTATTTTCTTAGTATTTAGTATCCATTTTTTTCTGTTAACTATAACGGTATCTATATTGTTTATATTATTTTATTTTGCAAGTGCAAAAGTCAACTTTACACCGACACGGCATTTTTTTCCGCGGCACTTTTTCCGGCGATTTTTTTCCACGAAACTTTTTTCCTCGGCACTTTTTTCCGCCACCCTATAAATTATTACATAAATATTACTGCAATTGAACTCCACTTAATGTTTCCAAAAGAGGCTCTTAAATATTCTATAAAAATGTAAATTTGATCTCCAAAGACTAAAATTTAAAAAATTTGGATATTTTAGTATAGAAGAATTTATAACTTGGATTTGTTCCATGACTTTTTTATCCGTTGGCTTTTTATCCTATCGCTTTGTTTCCTGGATTGTTTATCCGTAGCTTTTTATTCCGATTACCCATGCATCCTTGCAGTAATAGAATTGTTAAGTGCTAACTTCAGACAGATTATTTATTATCAATGGTTTTGACGTTGCGGCAGAGCTTCTTTCCTTTTCAAAAAATACAGAACGAATTTTAATTGAACTACAAGGATTGACAAAAAAAATTTTAATAATATTAACGAATTCAAAATTAAGAGAATGTTTAGGATCCTCGTGTATGGGTGGGGTTATTTGATGGGGTATTTTTACAGTGAGGTATTTTTTCCTGGGGTTTTTCTTTCCTAGATAATTTCTAGAAATCCAGACATCATAGGAGACACTTACACTGATTTATGTGTGTTTACAAGAAACAACATCAAACGATTTCAAGTACGAAATTAGTTTTTTTATATAGAAATTACGTGATGTTTTCTTTAAAATACAATTTCCACGAAAAACGTTAGTTTTATGCAAAATCTGTAGTTAATAATATTTATAGGGCGCAAGCTCTATCCAACTATGTAAATTATACAGGGTGTTCTTTACAAACTCAAGTTGTGATACACTACAGAGTTAGAAATGTTTGCAGCATTCTAACAAACACTAGCATAACAAAATTCAACTTCACTTAACAGAAAAAGTTTGCTTAACCGGTGGAAATAGAATTTTGGATAAAACATCTCTGATTAAAAAAACGGGAAAAAAATTCCCAAAACAATATCTCCGGCAAAAAATTCTCTGGAAATAAAAGACCCAGGGAAAAAATACGAAGAAAAAAGCTCCAGTAAAAGAAGGTGCGGGAAAAATCCCCGGTAAAAAAGACCCTGGAAATAAAAGCACCAGAAAAAGGCCAGAAATATAAAACGGGAAAAAAAGGCTCGAAACAAAGATATACGTTTTGAATTTTCAAGAACTCAAACAAGTGGTTTAAAAAAATGTCAGTTTGTAGGTGGGTGAGTTTATATGTGTGAGTGTGGGGTTATGTCTCATAACTTCCGAACGGATGCTCCAATTTCGATAAGGTTTGGAAATTCGAAGCATTTAACATCGAAGTTCACATTCAGAATAAACTTTTAAAAAAATACGAAAGAGGAATCGAAAATTGAACATTTTTATTTGGTAGCCGGAATACAAATTTTGTAAATCTGAAAACGGAATCTGGCACAAGACTTTAGGGCAAATCCAACTCTTTTTTTCATAACCATCTAGCTTAAAAATTACGGTCGCCACTGTTTTTTGTAAATTTTTACTTTAACGCCGTATTACTCAAAAACAAGTTCAGAGCCGTAAAGGAACACAATGTCACTAAAGAAGAGGCTATTCTTTCCGGCGATGTTTTTACCAAGGATGCTTTTTCCACGGCTTTTTTGGGGATTTTTTTCCTGGTCGTTTTATCCGGAGATTTTTTCGAGTATTTTTCCAGGGCTGTTTTTTCCAGTAATGCTTTTTCGAAGATTTGTCCAGGGCTGTTTTTTTCAGGGTTTTTTTTCGAACACCGTGGAAGTAATATGTAAAATTTATTTACAAAAATTGAGTTATGACACATTAGAGAATTAGAAATGTTTACACCAGGCATGGGCAACCTACGGCCCGCGGGCCGTATGCGGCCCGCGTACTACTTTTTTCCGGCCAGCCGGACATGTTTCATTTAACCATCAATCCGGCCCGCAAGACCGATTATTATTTTAAACTGATTAACGGCGCTTGCCTTGATTACTGGCTGACCAGGACAAGTAACAAAGCCACACACAACATTAACATACAAATAAAACACATGTGCGTATGGCTTGAATGAATGTGCATGACGGGTGGCATAAGCTCCAGGAGCGTGGTGGTTTAAAGGCCAAAACCCCACTACCTCCTACTACACAATCGAAGAGCCTACCCGGAGTGAAAGACCTCGACACCTTCAGGTATATGAGGATACATTATGATGATGACAAATAAACGACAGTAACGAATTATTTCTTTTCTTTGAGGAAAAAATGCGGACTACGCCGGCTTTATGCGTAAGTGAAATATTATGTATACCTTTTACTTTTTGAATTTTCGCATTTTAAAAAATTTCTGTTTTTGTTGAATATATTTCTGTATACCTTCTTGTATTTACATATTTAAAAATATTTTTCCAAAAAAATGTAGTTTTTTATCTTATTTACGGCCCGCGATACATAAATGGATCTTCACTTGGCCCCAGCTACTCAAAAGGTGCCCATGCCTGGTTTACACCATTGCAACAAACACTCTGTGTCACAAAATTCAACTTCAGCGAACAGAAAAAGTTTATTTAACCAATAGAAATAAAATTTAGAACAAAACACGTTCAAAAAAAAACCTGAAAACTATCCCCCAAAAAAATATCCCCGGAAACAAATTCTCTGGAAATGGAAGCCCCTGAAAAAAAAGTCCTGAAAAAATCCCCGGTAAAGAAGCCCTAGAAAAAAAGCCAGAAAAAAGGCTCGGATTTCGAAAAATTCAAGTAAGTGGTTATAAAAAAATTTTCGTCTGTGTGTGTAGGTGGGCATGTATGAGTGGGTGTGGCGTTACGCCTCATAACTGACGAACGGATGCTCCGATTTTGATAAGCTACGAAATGTCGAAGCATTCAAAATCAAAAATGCACCTTCAGAATAAGGTTTTAAATAAAAAAATCCAAAACCGGGTGCGAAAGTTAAACATTTTTGTGGTAGCAGTTTTATCGGAATTTTAAAATGACAGCCGCCGCAGTATTTTAAAAATTTTTACTTTAACGCCTTATTACTCAAAAACGAGTTCAGAGTCGTACGGGAACACAAAGTCACTAAAAAAGGCTATTGTTTCCGACGTTTTCACCGGGAATGCTTTTTGCGGGGAATGTTCTTACCCAAGGCTGTTTTTAACGGGGCTTTTTTCAGGGAATTTTTTTTCTGGTATTTTTTTGGGACCTTTTTACGGGGCTGTTTTTTCGCAGAGATGTTTTTCCGGACACGTGAAAATAACGTTTGTGCAGATTTTTTTAGGGAGGTTGCAAAACACAAATTTTTGAAAACAGTTCAATATACCTGGTTTTTCTATATTTAAAAGTGGGACGGGACTTTTATATGAAACGCCCTGTATAATTGGAAATAATGTTAAAATGTGGTGCTCTTAGTCCCCTACAATTTTTATTTGAGGATTTTTTCTGTATTTTAAATAGTAAAGAAGATATCGACTACCGCGGTTTTGTTGACACACCCTGTAGATACAATACATATTTAAATATAAAAAATCATCAGCAAAACTTTTTATCATACACCAAGAATACTTTATGCAAAGTAAAACAGAAAATCTTTCCTCCGCCTAATGTTAAGAGGTTTCTTTATAACATTTTCTGGATATTGATCCGGATAATGGTTAGGATTAAGTAAAGCGTCTTAAGTAAATAAATTAAAAGAAACCTTAGAAATTTAGTCGATTATGGAAAACTATATTGTGCTCCTTCTGTATTTTTCACAGCCATGAATTTTTAAAACAGTCTACAAATTAACTCCAATTTTGAAAAAGATCATTTAGATATATCCTACTGGCGCAAAATCGACGTTAATTTGGCACAGGGACAGAGGTATATTTAAAAGCATCTAATGGTGGACATTTTTAATCAAAGTCGTTTAGGGACTTGGCCAGGTTAAAGGAAATTATCGCGGTCGCATTTCTTGGTATTGTATTCTACAGCGGATGACAAATAATGCTAATTGCCCATTGTTCTAAGTTTAGAGTACCTACAAGAACTTCTGCTCGGCCTATTTATTTTTGTAAACACTTATAAAACCTAATTATGTAGGCTGACCTATTTTTTGGAACTTATTTATAATTGTATGAATACTACCGTCGTTTCGTAGTAAATTATGTTGATGGTGTATGAAACCACTAAAGTTTAATATTAAATTTATAACTATTCAAACTTACGCATTCAAAGGGACTTAATATTTGGACTGGAATCGTACCTGCAACAAAACAATAAAGTTAAAACTCCAAACAAATAAGGGCACTTGCAAATAGCACCTATTAGGTTATTATCAGGTGGCAAAACAGATAAACAATATCATCCTCATAAAAATAACACAGATTAAAGTAAATGGCATTCAAGGTTCACATTTCAAATGTGTAGCATGCAATTTTTAATTAATTGGGATTTATGATGGTGTGAAGGGCAACCAGATAAAAAAATCGCACGCATAACAATCGATCTAAAAGGCCACACGATTACAGTTGGTTAATATTTTTCACACACGTTTCACCAACATGTAATAAAAACAAAAAAAAATGGTGAAGTACTTGGTCCGGGTCTTCAATTTTGTATATCATAAAGTTCTACCCAAACAGTAACAATACAGGGTTGTTCACTCTCTAGACTAATATTGTTACTACTTCTGAAAATAGCCCTAATAAACCCTACACGTAAAGAACATTTTAAACAAGTTTTCTAATTTTAAGTACATTGTTGCTTAGGTAGATTATATTTGAAATTTGAATAAGGTATGAAGCATAATATTAAATATGCAATTGTTTTCGACACCTACTTGATAAAATTGTAGATATAAGTTGTTTCCATGGTCAAGCTATACTTGAACATTAATTTGCATTTATCTCAAAAAGTGTTATTATCTAAAAGTTTTATTAAAGTACATGGCTGAATAGAGAATAAATAGCCCTATTATAATAGCTAAAAAATTAAATTAAAATTAACAAAAAAAAACAGTATAGAAAGATTTAATCGATTTTTTACCACCATCTTAAGAGATTTTTTTATACCATTTACAAATGTATAGGGTTAATTTAGGTTATTTAAAAAAATAACCAAAATATTGGCATTAACTTGGGGCGTCATATTTACAGTAAGCCTCCAATGCATATTCCTACCCCGGCAAATTAAGACACTGGGCAAAAAGGCCCTTATATGTCGTATGCAAAATCACTGCTTTATAATTTTTATTAAAGTTCTGGATAGCACACCGACATTCGAGGTGCAACCACGAATTAATAAAAATAGAACGTGTAAATTCATTAATACAACGAGAAAGTTCTACGAAAGAAAAATTTGGACGATCAACATTCGTAAGAGACGGAAAACCACCGTTGAATAAAAAACTTAAGAATTGCTGCGCACATAAATAACTTTTTCCATATTCTAAGCTGAAAAATTAGTTCTTTTGTCCGACAAAATACCTTTAAGCATTGAAAATGACGTTTCAACTCGTCAATGGAGCAAAACTGTAAAAGTTGGCCGGTGAACAACTGACTGGATTATTTGTCGACTTTAGTATATTTGCAATTTCTAATGATTGTGAGTAACCAGAATTGCAAAGCAATGCTTCTTTAATATATTGCGACAACCTGTTGCCAAATTCTCCGCTGAACATTAAATTGTCAATAATAGAATGAAATGATTGTAATAGCGAAAATTGTCGCATTGCAAACTTTTGGAATATTACCAAAACGGTTTTTAATAAGTCATATTTTCTATAATAACAAGCACATGCTTGTTAAAGTTTATAAAGCCCTGCTTATTTATTTCTTTTGGAACGCTTATTCCTCGCGAAACCGAACTTTCAATAAATATCGCAATTGTAAAAACCTTGCAAAATCGTGCAAGATGTTTAACGTATAAGTTAATGGATTTGAGTACGCCCATGGTTATTGTTTACTTATTGATTTTAACGAAATTTTTTGCTATTCTGCGACTAAAAGTCCGGTCTTTGGACTCATGTACTGCGTAAATTGCTATTTTTTGTAAACAACCCTCGTAATAGTCAAACGGATAAAAGATTACATAAAATGACAATTAAACTCAGCAGCTATTAGATAAAATAAGAATTAGATGTATTGAAGTGTAGTCATAGATACAATAATGTTATAAACTAGAATTTTCATTGTAATTTCGTTTTTACATTTTAAATTTTATAAATAATTATCTTCAGCTCCAACACTAAATTCACTAGATTAAATTATATTTCTATATTATTACTACTATTTGGCTTCCTTTAGAAGATTGACATATTTATTTTAGAATATTAAAATTTTACGGATTAAAGAACATATAACAAACTAGAAATGAAATAAGTCAGACAAAAAGTGCTCACACCTACCTCTGTTAGTTCTCGAAATAACAAAAAATCGTAATTCCAATTTTAGAACAATTTTTATTAATTTTCAAATTTTAAAAAATTTTTTCCTTTATTGTTTCCGACAATTACGTTTATATAATAACATTGTGTCCTAAAGATTTATGGTTATTACGGTACCGATTTTTTTGGCGATCTGCCAACTCGTTTTTGTGTATCCAAGCGCTAAAACCAAAAATTTTCAAAAAATCACAACGGCTGCTATTTTTAAGCTATACAGTTCGGGAGAAAAGCAATAGATTTGTCTTAACGTCTTCTATTAGATCCCGTGTTAACATGCACAATTTGATTTTTGATAAAATTATAAGAAATATGTAATTACGTTTCTAGTTTCGTATTCGATTTTCACAAGTGCACAAATATTTTTTTTCGAACATTTATTCGAGCTTCTGAGTGCTTTCCCTACTATGGAAATAAGCACCAGCATTTTAATTGAATGAACCTGTAATATTCGGCACGAAAATTGCATCGCACTTATAGTTGGGGTTTCAAAAATCTTTAATACGGTTTCAAATATTTTAGCCATATTAGAGGAAAGTAGGTACCTCATAAAAGTCACTTTTTCACACAGAAAATTTTTTACGAAAGCCAGTGGCGTAGATACGTGTAGCCGGTTCGGCATTTTACCATAAAAAAAGGTACCCCACTGTTTTTTTCTTTTGAAATTTTAAACATTGTTTTAAACCATCCATTGAACCTACACAAAATTGATCTGTTGCGCTTTATGCGCACGATAACCCCTTTCCAGAAAAACAGAGAAAACCGTTCAAACAGACACAAGTAATTTTTTTCCATTTTGACTATTTGATAAATAAAAAGCAGAATTACAAATAAAGTATAACATTAAAGGAGAATTACACTAGTAACGCCCTCTATTATGTGCGGCGAGGAAAAGTTGCAAAGCAACAAACCGGCAAAGTTGCGATCGGAACCTGCTAAGCAGGTATCTGCGATCGCACCGGCCTCTGAGCACAAAACACAGAAACCAAATCTCTTCTTTCTTATTTCTTGCCACACGGGTGTTTCTGTGTTTTGTGCTTAGAGGCCGGTGCGATCGCAGGTACCTGCTTACCAGGTTCCGATCGCAACTTTGCCGGTTTGTTGCTTTGCAACTTTTCCTCGCCGCACATAATAGAGGGCGTTACTTGTGTAATTCCCCTTTAATGCTATACTTTCTGGCATATATCTGCTTGTTTGCTTTTGGTTTCAATTATGGTTAGAATTATGTCCACCTGATGAGTTCAAATAAGAACGAAACATGTAGTGGTCTATTCTAGCCATAATTGAATCCAAATCTCTTCTTTCTTACAAATAAAGTGTTCAACACAGGACAGAAAAAAACTTAAAATAAGTGCCGCCGTAAGTGAAGGTAGTTTGCTAAAATAATTTAAAAAAATATAAGAAATAGAATTATTATTAAAAAAACAATACAATTATTTATTGAGCAGTGAAAAAAGGTGGTAAACACTTGGGTCTTCTGAACGGTTTTCTGTAACTTTTAAAAATAGCTTATGCCACGCAAGAAACGCAAGTAACCAACTTTGTGTCGTTTGGACGAACTACTTAATTTTAATTTTGCGTTCTATTTATCAAATAGTCAAAATGGGTAAAAATTACTTGTGCCTATTTGATGGTTTTCTGTATTTTTCTGGAATAGGGCTTATCGTACGCATAAGACGCAAGAGATCAATTTTGTGAAGGTTGAATGGATGATTTAAAATAAAAGTTCAAAATTTCAAAAAAAAACAGTGACGTACCTTTCTTTTTTTAGTAAATTACCGAAGCGGTTACCCGTATCTACGACACTGACTTTTATAAAAAATTTCTCTGTAACAAAAAAGTGACTTTCTATGAGGTTTTCCAAATGTGGTTAAAGTATTTGGGACCGTATTGGAAAAATGCAGAAAAAAACAAAAATTGTTCAAGTCTTAAAACTGTATTTCGGAAACTAAGCCGTTACGACGTTATGAACATTTCGTATTAAAATAATCTCAAGAATCACAACTTAAAATATCGTACTTAAGGATCAACCTGTATAAATTGTCCCGGAACATTTGGCCAGGCAAATTTGGCACGGCAAATTTGGCACGCAAATTTGGACCGGCGAGTTTGGCCCTATTCAGATTACGAATGCCGCGGTGCTTGCTGAAGCTGCCCGTGGCGGAAGTAGTTAGTGAGCGATCTGTTTTCGTCTTTATAAGTAGGTACTTTTGTAAGTTGTTCTCCAACTTGATTTGACATTTGTTACGTTGGCTGTATTTAGCCCCGCCAGGCCGGTTAAGCCCTCCTGGTCCGGGGAGGCCCTGTTAAGGACAGTTGGCCCTGTTAGGCGCTGTTGGCCCGGCAAAGACCCGGTTATCGCTTTGATAAGTCCGGCCCGGCCTGATAGTAAAATCTCGTAATTTTAGGCCGAATTGGGCCGCGGGCCGGGCCGGGCTTGAGCTTCGGGCCGGGATACCCACCTCTGCATCGCACTATTAAACAAAATTAATCTGCCGTTAATTTAAAAATATTAAATGGCCACTTTTCGATTCTCATTTTTTCACAGTCGATAAGCTAAATTACTTGTAACTTTAGTAAAAATTGTGTAAAAATGTCTCGCTTTGTAGAGAAAACCACTGAAAATATAGATAAGGCACTGGAAAATACAATTCGCTGTGACATGAAAAAGTCTAAATTGTCTGACTGGAATCAGTATTTAAAAGTTAAAAAAATCCGCTTATCAATTTCTTAACACGTCCAAACATTTCTGATAACCATAAACAGATCATTTTTTTTTTAATTTATTTATTTACATGAAAACTATGAAAACTAGCGGCATTCTACTGGCTGTTTGATATTGCGGTGCAATCTTCCAATAAATGATTGACATACAGGATGTTTCAAAAATGCATGTCAAAAATTCTCAAGCGTATTTCTGACGTCAAACTAAGGAAAAAAGTTGCTATAAACATAAGTCCGGAAACGCTTCGTTTTCGACATACAGAGTGTTGAAGGTTCATCAAAAAACTAACATTTTCCTACTCTACCAAAAAACAATTTGTTATAATTTTACGATATTTAGTAGAATGTTATAGTGGATCATGACCAATAATCTGACATTGAACTTGTCTCCATATCTGCAACAGGGGCGGTGCTACGAAGGTATGTGAGGGATTTTTTCATCCAAAAAAGATAATGCGTAAAATTTCTGAAAAAACAAAGATATTCCGAAAGAGCCGTAAAAATACACAAAAAAGTACTCTTGTTGCGTATCTCTAGAACGTACAGTTTTCGATAAAAGTGAGAAAATGTGTTCTTGAACATTTTTGAGCGATCGGACAGTGATAAATTTAACTAGCATTTTTCGATATGGGGACACCTAAAACCAATTGTTTGCGCAATTCCAGTTCCTGACGTTTCTCCCCAGGTCTTTTTGAACGGGTCCAGCAATCATTGCATCGAAGAGTTCACAATGTATTGAGGTGGAGGTGGGCATTTTGAACACTTACTATAAAAATCAATTTTATCCATAAGTTATTTTGTTCATTTAAGTGCTCAATAATAAATTACTTTTTATTGTTAAGCACATACCCTCAATTTTATCGAAAACTGTAGGTCCTAGAGATACACAAGAGTACCTTTCTTGTGTATTTTGTACGGCTCTTTCAGAATATTTATGTTTTTTCAGAAATTTTACGTTTTATTTTTTTCGGATGAAAAATCCCTCACATACCCCCGTAGCACCGCTCCTGTTGCAGATATGGACAAGTTCTATGTCAGAATATTGGTCATGATCAGCTATAACATTCTACTAAATATCGTAACATTATAATAAACTGTTTATTTGAGGGGTCCCGGGTTGGTGCGGGTAGGATGGCCATTTACTTGCGATCACGGAAGTGCAGTAACGTTCCCCGCGGTCGGTAGTTGGATGGGTGTCCCGAAGCTGCGCAAAACACGGCGCCTCGTGCTGGCGGATGGGCACGTAAAACAGTCGGTCCCGGTGGTCAAGCTAATACCTTGGTCGTCGTTAGAGGGGTTGGAAGTCCCCTCAAAAGTGTAGATGGATGAGCTGGATGAGCAAATGGACGAGTGAATGTAATGCCAAAGGTTTGGCGTAAGCTGAGGGGGCGTAGTGGTTAAAGGCCCAAAGAGCCCCACTACCCTCCGGAACATAGCGAATAAACCAAACCCGGAGTAAATGGGATCAAGCCTCGACACTGGCAGTAGCCGGTATAAGAGGCACCGTTTATGTACAGAGAGAGTTAAAAGTATGGAGACACCGATTTGCTGTCGTTAATATTCATTTTTAAGAAAATGTTCCAATACAAAAGTTTTTTATGAAATTTTCATCTACATATTGATATACACGAAAAATTTTATTATTCAATTGTTTTTGAGTTATCACTTTACGCGATATGTTTTTAAATGGCAACCTATTAATGGTATACTACTATTCGATAGAGAATTCTTTTCTCTTTACAATGGTATAAAAATTTTTTGGGTTTGCATAACATTTCTTCGAGAAAATGCCAGTTGAAGTTGAAGTATTTACAATTAATTAACTTCTCTATTCGTAAACGATATAGCCATGATAAACAAAAGCGAAGCGATAAACAATAATTTTTCATAAAATAAAAATATTAAACTCGCTCGCCTTTGGTTATCGCTTAACTTTTGTTTATCATGGCTGCATCGTTTGCTAATTAGGAAGTTAATTAATTGTAAATACTTCTACTTTAACGGGCATTTTCTCGAAGAAATGTTATGCAAACCCAAAAAATTTTTATACCATTGTAAAGAGAAAAGAATTCTCTATCGAATAGTAGTATAACATTAATAAGTTGCTATTATCGCGTAAAGTGATAACTCAAAAACAATTGAATAATAAAATTTTTCGTGTATATCAATATGTAGATGAAAATTTCATAAAAAACTTTTGTATTGAGCATTATCTTATAAAATGAATATTAACGACAGCAAATCGGTGTCTCCATACTTTTAACTCTCTCTGTATGTATGTATGTATAATAAACTGTTTTTTTGGGAGAGTAGGAACATATTAATTTTTTGATGAACCTTCAACACCTGTATGTCGAAAAGAAAGCGTTTCCGGACCCTTGTTTATAAGAACTTTCTTTCTTATTTTGGCGTCAGGAGTACGCTTCAGAGTATTTGACATGCAGTTTTAAAACACCCTGTACATCCAAGTTTCATTAAAATTGCACCAACCTTCCGGAAGATAAGGAAAAATGACGAAACGTACTAAAGAACGAATGAAGAGAATTTTCAAAATAATATTCTTTTCTTCTTAATTTAGCCCCAATATGATTTTTTCCGTTAAAATTACGAAATCGGAATTTTTAACAACAACAATATACTTGGAAGCCTGAAAAATCAAAAAATTCAATCTGATAAATCACATGTATAAATTATTATTTATCTTTAAAAAAAGTATCTTAGCTATTATCTAAAGATTAAAAACTTTTATATAATTCCTACATTGTTTTTCAAAATGTTCTAGAAATAAATAAAATAGAGACTATATTTTTTAAATATTTTTACGATCCTCTTACAGTTGGATTACTTAATAAAATAATTCCAAGCTAAAATAGTTGTTGTACGTCACGTTATCATCATGCACGTGCGATGAGATAGCAAAACGAAAATTGAAAACATTTGCTAACGTTAATGTGTTAATTTTGTAACAAAATCGGCGACTAGTTGTCTCATCCCGCCATCTACTGCAAATACTAAGTTCATGTAATCGTAAAATTGAACCATGGACATCCGCAACGAAGTCCAAGTCTATCAAATCAATGCTTGTTTGCAAAGCCAAAATTTTTGATTTTCGGACGCCCGCCGCCATGTACTTGGGTGTATTGTGTGTGATTATCACTGAAATTATGTTCTTGTCACATTTAGCTATTTATTTGTTCTGAATATTCATCCGATCAAGGGTAGGTTGCACGAAGAGCACAAAAATCAACAAATACAAAATATTTATATAAGACATTATCGCATTTTGTAGTTATCTTTGCATTTTTGTTGTTCTGGTTCAAGATCAAATAGTTACAAAGCAGATATGGTTGTTTAAATAAATGTTTTGTGTATTGAAATTTATTTCTCAATATTCAGAAAATATTTCATATTATAAAGTTCAATAATGACGCAATCGTGAGGTCAGTTTCGTTTTCCAGCCGGATTAGGGGTAAATATGCAAGAAAAACAGAATTAAACGTTTTAAGGCAAGTATCAAAATTCACGTGATAATGCAACGAATGATTCATAGAACAGATATAAAGTGTGTTACCAAGTGTTACCAACGAACAAACAGATTATTCATTTATTTTTCTAATGTCTACTTGCCCATTTGGTTCATATTTTTGTCCTGAAGATTATATTTTATCGCATATCAACAAGGCTGTGCGAAAGTATTACAGCCTTGGAGCTTTATTTGTCGCAAACATCTCGTGTTTGCATTGATAAGATGAAGATGGTGATGGATGCTTGTGTATGAATTTTATGTACTTGAATTATTTTTTTAATTAAGGCTTTTGACGTACGAGTTATGTAACAGAATTAAAATCCCAAACTCATGAAACGGATTTATTATTTATACAAGTATATGTAATGCTAATGGTCTTATCAAAAGTATCAGAAAGATAACAGCTTAATTTTTGCTAAAATTATCAGAATTATGATATGTTTGGAATTAAATTGTGAAAGTCGAATTGTCTTTTTTATGACATTTTATAGGGAAGTATTGATTTCTTGCAAAACTTTCGAAATTGAGATTATGACGAAAATACATATTTTGGCCCTCCAGGAGCCCAAAAAATTGTTTTAAAAAAATGTCTGTACGTGGGTGTGTATGTATACCAGGTGTCAACGAATCTATTAGACAAGTCATAACTTCTAGAATATTAGGTGTATCAAAATGAGATTTGGTACAGGTAAATGGTATGTGAAGAGGAGAGTTTTCGCATATTTTTCACTTTCCGGTCACTTCCGGTTTCACCGGAAATGGCTCCGGTTTTGAATTTGTAAATGGAACACCCTGTATATTGTAACATTTTTGGATTTCTGAGACAATTCTGGATCAGAATGTGGCATTTTAAAAAGTTTTTACGCCTACTTCATTTTTTTAGAGTCACTTTTAATATTGCATCTAGGTGGCCGTGATCGGACGTAAACTAATCTGAGGACCTCAGGTGATGTCAGAAAATTACAATCGCAAAGTTTTAGTGACTAGTATGATAGATAGGAATAAGACAAGTTGGCAAAATTACATTTTCGTGTCTAACTATTATTTTTCAAATGGCGACCATTTTTTGACAAGCACTTTCCGAAAAAAGGATTTTTTAACGAATCTAACGATACTAATTTATTTGCGATTGGATTAAAAATAAGAACATAAATTAAATATTACTAAGGAAAATACTGGATAACAATTTATTTACTTTTGTCAAGTGTGCCATGGATAACAATTTATTAACTTTCACTGTAGTAAATTTTCAAAGTGCATTCCAAGAGTGGCTGGGGCTGTTGCACAGTAGACCCTTTCTTTAACATATCCCTAAATAAAGAAATCGAGCACAGTGAGATCCGGTGAGCGGGCAGGCCACCGTACTGGACCATTGGTTGCAATAACTTGATTATTAAAATGCTCTATTAAGTAATTAAGAACTTCTCTGGTATTATGAGGGGGTGGGATCCTAAGTGAGTGTTTTGTTTTCCAAAGAAGACTTGATAAAAATAACTCCAAAATATTATGCATCATGGCTATCCACGGCACACTTGACAAAAGTAAATAAATTATTATCCAGTATTTTCCTTAGTAATATTTAATTTATGTTCTTATTTTTAATCCAATCGCAAATAAATTAGTATCGTTAGATTCGTTAAAAAATCCTTTTTTCGGAAAGTGCTTGTCAAAAAATGGTCGCCATTTGAAAAATAATAGTTAGACACGAAAATGTAATTTTGCCAACTTGTCTTATTCCTATCTATCATACTAGTCACTAAAACTTTGCGATTGTAATTTTCTGACATCACCTGAGGTCCTCAGATTAGTTTACGTCCGATCACGGCCACCTAGATGCAATATTAAAAGTGACTCTAAAAAAATGAAGTAGGCGTAAAAACTTTTTAAAATGTCACATTCTGATCCAGAATTGTCTCAGAAATCCAAAAATGTTACAATATACAGGGTGTTCCATTTAAAAATTCAAAACCGGAGCCATTTCCGGTGAAACCGGAAGTGACCGGAAAGTGAAAAATATGCGAAAACTCTCCTCTTCACATACCATTTACCTAGACCAAATCTCATTTTGATACACCTAATATTCTAGAAGTTATGACTTGTCTAATAGATTCGTTGACACCTGGTACTATATGTGGTGCATGATAATACCGAACGGATGGTCCGATTTCAATGAGCTTTGGAATTTGGGGGTATACCAAAAAGTTACGGACAAAATAAGGTTTTAAAAAAATTCAAAACTGGCAACGCAAGTTAGGCATTGCTTTTTCCTAACTTTCTAGCTGCAAAATGGCGACGCTACGATTTTTTGAAAATTTTCAGTTTAGCACCTTAGTACTCAAAAATAGGTTGACGAATCGAGTTCCAATATTTATCGTAATAGCCCTATACAAAGAGATACGATGCACAAACATTTTCGAAAAGTTAGAAGCTATGAAATGAAAAATTTTCAAAAATTTCGGAAATTATCTAAAATAATATTACTCAAAAACCTGCCACACAACTTTCATAGAGTTGAAGATCAACTACAATTTGGTTCGTGTCCCGGCTCGCAAGTTTCTCTCTGACGCCTTCTATGAATTTTTGAAAATATTAGCTTTTAATGCCTATTTACTCAAAAACGAAAACTCACATCGAGATGATATTTGATACTGGAAATGCTTGAAGGGTACACAATGCTACTAGAACTATTGTAACTATTAAAACTGTAAGGTGTCAAATATATTTTAAAAACATACTGCTCAAAAACTGGCCACACGATTTTTTTTTAATTTTGTAGACTTGTAGAACTAAGGATCAGCTACAATTTGGTCCGTGTCCTAGTCCGTTAACTTGTTTGTGACACCTTCTATGAATTTTTGAAAATCGAAAATTCCCACCCCATTATTTAGTAAACGGGAGCCGGTCTGGCATAGCTAAATTGCTCATGAGTGATGATAGAATAAAGTTTTCAACTTAATTTTTAAGTACGGCAATATTTGAGGGGGTTGATTTTTTCCGTCCCACCCAATTTTTGCTAGACGAATTTGTGCTTCCGTTTTTGAGTTTCTTTAATTCCAAGCAATCTTTTTCCAAAAAATCAAAAATCGATTTTTTTAGAAAAATTTGCGAACAATTCAGCGTACTATCAATTTACATTACAATATCACTCGCTCTCTATCTCTATCTATGCAGTGAGTCTTCTGGCACGTGAGCGTAGTACACACTCACACACAGCTACCTGTCGACCTTTGCTTCACTACTCTCCCTTTGTAGTCAATGTTGGGTCGTAACGTATTAATAATAACTTATTATTAATATGTTGTATATTTAAAAGTATCTTATTATTAATAAGATACCTTTAAATATATGATAAGTAACATCTTCACGCGAAGTGCTTCGCTTATTTTTACAAGTTATTAGGATGTTGAAAAAGTGCCAAAGAAAAGTTGAATCTTATCAAAATATCTGAAAAAACATAACTCCATTTATTCCTCAATATCTCATGAACAGGGTTTCAAATAAATTTTGATAAAACTAAATGTGGAGGTATGAGTATATTATCAAAACAGGCATAATCGAATGATTGGTTCTCGAATAAATTAAATAATCCAGTATATTACTTCAGAATAATCATTCGTATCCAAATGCGGGCGGATCTAAGCAAGCGACGATTTCACTACTACCGAATGCAAATTTGCGACTCTCATTCTCATCATCTTTCCTCGAGCTGCTCGGCAACATTCTGCCATTCCGCTACTTTACAATTTACTATGCGAGCTTAAATCACTCAAACACTCGATCATAATGTTCGTATCAAATCACCCTTCTCTCGTTCTCCCTACGATTTGCTCGGATTGTGCATTTGCAGCTGGCTATCGCTTACAACTAGTGATTAGCATAATCAAATGATTCCCTCCCGAATGATTTTAATAATCATTATATTCATTCGTAATAATTATTCGTATCCAAACTGTGCGCGCATCTGAGCAATACCATTATCAAAGCTCGGCGATTTATCTGCTACCGAATTAGATTATGCGAACCTCATTCTCATCGTCTTTCCTTTGCATTTGCAGCTAGCTGTCGCCATAGGCGCTCATAGAAGTTTTTGTAGGAGAGAGGGGCAAGCCAAAGTAAATAGTTTGACTCTTGGGTTTGAAGGGTAAAGAGCACACGCCCCATGGAAGAAGACCCCTTCCTATGAAATTTAAAATTTTAACTACAATGTGAATTTTTTTAGGAAAAATTTTGGAATAAGAATAAACTACCTGCATTAAGTAAACTGTTAGTTTTTTTTTAATCCGCAAGTCAAGTTCATTCCCCTTCAGCTAAATAAATAAAAACATAATAAGTTTTCAGCAAGCCGTCGGGGCTTTCCAACGTTTTCTACTGTTCTTGAGACATTTCCCACCACCATGTACTATCCAGCTCAGAGGTTCTCAAACTTTTTGGTCTTGTAATATTTGCGAAATTTTCACGCCTTCTTTTTATATTTTTACATCACACAATACACATGTGCTCTAGAATAGTCGAGAATGTTCTATCGCTTTCCACATTCTGCCTCTCCACCGACTGAAAAGGAACAGCTGCACCGAATTAAAATATAAACATAGTTAAAAACACGGGACAATTAATGGTATAAATGAATATTTCAATTACTTTGGGCCCCCTTATAATTCCCTAAAGCGCCCCCTCCCCAGGGGGCAAGTACCCCAGTATGCGCTAGGTAGTTAGAAGCTATTAAAAAAAATACCGACACGACAACGTTTGTGCATGAGATCCTACGGTGTGCATTTGTTTGAGTTCATGTTCAAAAAGTCCCCTCTTATCGTCCCCCGTTGAGCCCCCATAACTATCGCTAAAAGCTCCCCTCCGAAGCAGACACAAATTTTAAATCGCAAAATCACTCGAATGATTTTTCGTAACCTCTCTTGAGATATCTCGAGATGTTTTAATAACTAAAATGTTGGATTAGTTTCATTCTAAATATTTCATCTTGAAAATGTATTATTTTTAACACTTCCATTGTCTTGTCCAAAATGTTTATATGCATATCATAGCGCCGTCTCGAAGAGCTACTAAACGATCACGATGTTATTGAAGACTATTTGCCCAACAAAGTTTAAATGTCCAGGGCGTCACAGTCGAGCTAGAGCAATTCGACGAAAGCAAATTAGCTTTAAGTTCATTTTAAACTTTATGGAAAAACAAAAACTTACAAATAATAATAAAAAAACTTGTGCGAAATTGTTTTAATAGATTCGTAACAAAACTTGGGTTTTTCCATGATTCCAGCTACATTTAAAATTCTCAAGCTTCGGTTTTCCTCACCACGCGTAGAAACCATAGCAGTTAAATAAAATCTTTAAGAAATTTTGCTGCTTTTATTGTATTACGAAAACAAGAAGTTCAACTTTCTCCCAAGTTCGCCTTAGTTATCGAGTTCGTATCTAACGAATTGGAAAAATGTCAGCTAAACTCGTAGCTTGAAGTCGGTCCAATCCTGCTGGACAAGCATCCTAGTTTTCAGCACCGCCTTCCATAAAAAATAACGGGAAAAAGTTGCCGGTTAATTTTCTCTTAAAAAGAAAAGTAGCACGGAAGACTAAAACAAGGCCAGCTGTCTAGAAGTATAAATATTCAATCAGTTTAGGTCTAAACTAGTGTAAAGTTAAGGGGGGACACGCGTTTCACCGTGGTTACTTATTCAAAGGATAATTCCCCACAGGACTGAGGCTTGCTATAAAAGGCCCCACAGAGAGAGCGCTTTGCTCAGCTGCATAATTCATGATATGTCAGACTCAGATGCCGACTACTGCACTTTCCTTATCCTTCGGCTATAAGGAACGAGAAAACGAGATTAACAATGGGGAAGTTAAGCGATTTTTATTAATATTTTAAGATTACTCCCACGTGCGTCAAAAATAACCTCATGCATGCTCCATATCCGAGCTTTTTTTTTGTTGAATTATTTAGACCGTAATGATGTGTGTTTGGAATTGTTCCGTTGCATTACGGAGTTACAATCCTACGATGTGGAAAAAAATAGAAATTAGTTTTATGTCCTAAACGGTTTGACGTCAAGTGCTCCAATCGTAAAGGCTTAAAGATGTCAATACTGTTAAATTTAGGAAAAAAGAAGGTGATTCTGTAGTACTTCGACATTCACGATAAATTATCAATTCGATGTTAGCCTAAAAAGAAATTAAAAATAAACGACAAGATCAAGAGAAATCAAGTCAAAAAAATCTTCTTTCAGAATTTTCTATTTTATGCCAAACAAAAACAATATATTGAACCGTAAATGCCACCACACTTAGAAAATTGTCATCGAAGAAGTAGGGGTATAGAGGAAGATAAGAGACCCCATCCCCCCATTAAATATTACTATATCTGAGAATTATGTCACTGTCCCTGGTCTAGTATAAATTCAACCCCCCAATATTTAGGCGAAATTATGTCTAGCTTACACAATACAATAGCACATAGCACTTCGTTACGGAGTTACAGTTTCCCTCTTTTATGAAAAATTTTGGCAGTAGTAGCATTAACATTTCGATATTTTATATATGGACAGTGAGCACTATACTCTTAGTTTAGTATTTCTACCAATTTTTGTTCGAATAAGTGCATCCGAGTAAGGAATACAATCCCGAGAAGAAATTACAAAATCCCGAGATTTCTGGATCGAAAATTAATAATCCCGAATCCCGGAATTGATCCCGGGAGTAACCTACTATAACAAAAAAAAATCAATTTTATGAATTAATTGGCTAATATTGGGTTTTAAAAAACCTTCCTATTTAAAGAAGCGGGGGGGGGGGGGCAACTTGAAAATTTTAAATATGATGATACCTATTTTTTCATATTTTCTTAATATCCGCATCAAAATGGGTACAAATCCTTTTTTCAAGATTTTTGTAAAAACATTTAGTACCCATAATAAATAGGGGGATGTAATTCCACAAATAATAAAAAGCGGAACGAGACTACTTTTATAAAATTTTAATGTGTATAGTAAAAATAAGCAACTAATATTAGATTAAGCAAATTAAATTAGAGTGAAAAATATACAAAATTTTATCCCCCATTTATTAGCAATAGTAAACGTTTTTCAAAAAATATAAAAAAAATAGGCTGTACCTTTTTTAGTGCAGATATTTAAAAAAATTATAAACTATATAGCATCTAATTAAAATTTTTTACGTTACCGCCCTTCCCTTAAAGGCGCACAGTGGCGGCCCCCAGTCGTGATATGATGCTGGTACAAAATTTTCCAGTAACAGAAAACGTTTTCTCCGATTTCATGATTGTCCACTAAAGTGTCACTAAAAGAAACTGATCCCAAAATTCCGGGATTGCAAGTGTTCCAATCCCGGAAAATTCGAGCACAAAAATTAGCCGAGATTGTGGGATTGTATCCCCTAATCCGAGGTGATATATAATGGAGAAGTCATAATATTTTTTCAATCATTAAGTTTTTCAAATATTTGTCTTAAAATTCTTATTCTACAAACAAAAATACACAATAAACACACGCTGAAAGTCTCAAAAACCAAACGGTTTATGAAAAATCAAGTTGCCATGATGGCCTGAGCGTCTTTTTAAGATGATCTAATAATTTGTTCAATCTTTGGGGGTAAGTTCTGTACATCAAAACAATAAAAAAAATGTTTCGATAAACATACGCTCGAAAAGAAAGTTTAACTTACGAAGAGGTAACAGTTCCAACAGTCCAAGCTAGTCCCTTTTCTGGAGGCTGCAACTTGTGAGAAATCATTTTCGGGTCTACGTTTATAGGACCTGTTGCAATTGTTTTAATGTGCAGAACTTACCCTCAAAGTTTGAACGAATTATTAGCTCATCTTAAGAAAACGCCCAGACCTTCATGGCAACTTGATTTTTCATAAAAATTGAGTTTTCTCTAAAACCGTTAAATTTAGCGATTTTGTCAATAGCGCTTTTTTTTTGTATAGAGAATAAGAATTTCAAAACAATTTTTCAATAGTGTACAGATTGAAATAGCTTAGAAATAACTTGTGATTCCTCCATATGAAACACTTCTGGTGCACTTATCCAAACAAAAATTGGTAAAAATACTAAACTAAATGTACAGTGCTCACATATAAACTTACAAAACTGTAACGCAACTACTGCTAAAGTTCAATCAATAAAAGAGTGATTACACTGTACCACCTTCGGGAGGTGTAACTCCGTAACGAAACGTTTTGGAATATTATAGCTAAGGTGAGCTAAATCGACATACTTTCGCCTAAAGAATCCGTGGTTAAATTTATACTAGACCTTTTTGCACCTACACCCTGTATAGCTTAAACGGAGATTTGGCGACTTAAATTTATTTCATACAATAAACAATTACTTTTATACAATAAAAGACTGATTTGTATAAACGTACGAAAAAAGGTGCTTTTACACAATGACTAGAGAGAAAGTCTACAAAAACAAAGTTGATTTGTACAAACAAATAAATTACCTACAATAAAGTAAACGTACCAAAAATATTTATTTCTTACTAAATCTTGCCTACAATAAAAATTCCAACGTAGAAACTTAGACTAGGAAGATTATATTTTTACAGAAAACAAATCAGAAACAAAGGTTTTTCTTATAAAATATTTTTGTTGGTCTAGGCGGTATACGCGAGGTTACTTTATGGATAACCTTTTTTTGTAGAAAATTTCCTTTGTTGTAAGAAATAATGCTCTTTTTCTACGTTTCTACCTTATCGTAGAAATATTACATAATTCTTTTTTTTAATTCCAACATTTATACAGTATTGTATAAATCACCCTTTTGTTGTATAAAATCATCTTATATTGTATGCAAAAAATTCCAGCAGATTTGTATTATATTTCATTATTATAAAATAAAAAGCCTTTAGGGTGTAAAACATTGTACCAGCTACCATAGTCAAAAAATCCAGAAAAATCCATTTAAATTGTTTCCACATTGTCTCCGTTTGTAAATTACGTGTAATTCTGCTTAAAAAACTGATACCAGAAAACGTGCAACTTATTTGCTTCCGGTTAAAATTATTTGTAAAATCTTTGTCGATTTATTATAACCTATACACCAAAAATTTTCATGAAATAAATACAAATGTGTTTCTCTTACTGAAAGTATGAGAAAGTAAAAAAGATTTATTTTTGAGCGGTTGTAAACTCCGTAATTATGCAATGTCTGACATCGATCAAACCTATTTTAAGTATTTTCATCTATACGATTCACACTTGTATTTGACATAACTTTTAGAAACAGCCTGTATGTTATAGTTAAATATAATAAATTGCTTGTTTTGTACGCAATATTTAAAATTGAGACAAACAACCGAAAAAAAACTACAAAATGTTGGTTTAGTAGTATAATAGTAGTAGTAGAGTAGTTTGTTTGACCTACTTTGTCTAATGTAAAATTAATGTTTTGCAGACCATGTGTTAAATGTTTCTGTTGGATTGAAATGGCTGGTATCAAATTGCAGGCCACTGTGTGAATAGGCTTGCCGAATTTGCCTCTCATAATGGATGTGGTTCACATCCCACCTATAATTAAATGCGACAACACCGTATTGTTCGGAGGGTAACGAGATCTAAAGTTAGTTTTAATTGGGGAAATGTCCCTAATTTACTGCAGCTTTGCACTTTTGAACTCATTGGACATTTCATTTGCCTAATATCCTCGTTTTTCTACTTTTATTTTCTGAACACGTATTTTTGTAGAGTTTATTCTGTTAAATATGTGGTCGACGAAAAGAAGATTTTTTTAAATCATTGCCGGTTGGCACTTGTAGAATATAGAGCAGATTAATTCTCAAAGCAATACAATTGCATTTTTTGCTGGTTTATTAACTTATGAATACAACTTTTGCTTGCGAAACAATTAATGGCGACTCTAAAATCATTGTATCATATTCATCTGAGAAATTTTTCACATGTTGTTTTTCTGACAGAAATTTTATGCAGCTGCTTTGTGCCTATGTCCAAGAAACTCGTTGCAAAACACAAATGCTGCATTGTTATGCAGGTAACAGTGTTGTGCTTTATTTATATAATCGTTGATGTGTTGATATTGCAATTGTTGTTTTAACACCCAAATGAAATTTGAAAAGACCCGTCGAAACAGCTAGCTGTATGCTTAGTGACCTCTTGGGGTGGCATGGGATCCTTATTTTCCTCGAATCTGGGTGGCTCATTTAGTTAACACCTTTAAGATAATGGTTGTATGTTTCTATTACAGCCAAAGGTTATACATGTGTAGAAATTGGTGAAAGAACTACACGTGCCGATGTTGGTCATAAAATTTTGAATCAAAAATCTTAATACCAAAATATTGTACCATGCTTCCTCGGTATGCACGGGATCTTCAAAGTTTGAAAATGAAGTCTTTTAATAAGTGTTTTAATTCATTATCTGTTGACAAAGAGAGCTGCAAATTAGACGAAATAAGAATTGTAATAAATTTTTTAAATCACCAAATAACTTGTTAATTCGTATAAAGGAAACACACGTCCTCTAAGGGATCAACGCACGGACACCACGTAGTAGCACGTAGGTCGTATGTTTAGGAGGACGTCGGGCAGAAAAAAGAGCAAGTCTGTCAGCTTCTATCTGTGGCTGCGGTGCTCTGGCAAGAATTGGGATGTTGCGTCCTACAGAAAGTTAAAGAATTTCCTGTATTTTTTTTTCTCTCTACGTATTTTCACAATTAGTCACTACATGACATGCAATAGAGTTTAAATCCTTTTTCTTTCAATTATTGCTAACAGCGATAAAACCATTTTGGATTCACCAAGTTTGAATATCACGGAACGCCACTGTGTAGTGACCGCATCAGGAAACGGTAATAGCCTCTAATTTATTGTGCATGTTAATTAAAACAAACGTGTTCAGAAGAGTTTATCTTAACGTCTTCGAAAGAAGGGAAATCACTGCTGCTTACAAACAAACATTTATAGTTGTAGCGGCTGTAGCAGGAAACGGAAATCGTCTGTTGCTTAGTGATGTAAACGGCAGACAGTCCTTTATGTTTGCTGTCAATTGTAGTGTCAACCATGTGTTAACTAACTTTTATTTGCTTAAGGTTGAATGAGTTTTAAAAGACGGCCGAGAACAACATTTATGGATCGCGTCGTAGTGATGTGGGCTTAGTCATATGACATGATCACGTCACGGTCATACTAAAAATTACTGTAATGTAATTTCGGTATATGATACGAAAATAACAAAAGTATGATTTTGGCGTAAAATATCCTCCAAAACGATGTGACCGTCATTTTCAATCTGCGTCACAAATTTAACTAAAATCTAGTGATCTTGATTGGGAAGGCGTAGAAGGTGGTGCTGATGAATGAAGAGTACTGAACATGAAATTTTTTTAATAAAACTACGAAAAAAACAAGTTTTAAAGACGACCTCCGTATACCAGTGGCTCGGTCCGATGAGCCGAGAGCTAGTTTTACGAAGATTTGCGGTTCAAATCTCCGCCGGGACCATGGATGTTTGTATTATCTTGTACACGTTAGATAGGAAGCCACCTGAACTCAGTAGTTGTTGCACCCCGTAAGTGTGGGTTACAAAAAAAGTTTTGTGTGTGTATTCCTTATTAATTTCTTTTCTAGTTTTTACTAATTATGTCATCAACTATGAGTTATGTTTTATGTAAAGGTTTTTCTGTGATAAAATTTTATAAAACCAATGTTATGATCCCATAGTCACACAATTTACATGAAAATACATGAAAGTTTGCAGGTTTTCAGGCAGGTCGAGTTAGTGCACTGAGGATAATGTTGTACAACACATTCAAAGGGTGAACTACTAGAGACTGTAAAATTTCCACGAGGGGAAATACCCCCATATGTAATATATTTTGATCATGCTTTACTAGCGTAGTCATGTACGTATATCCGCTTGCTTTTCATGATAATCGTGGCGAAATTCTGTATGCTACATTTTTTATGTGTTTAAGAGCACGTAAAGTACGTATGTTGATTACAGGCCTGCACGGAGTTTTTCAAGAATGGGACCTGGCTGCATCTGCCGATCTGTTAAGAACCTCCGACAAGTGAATATTAATTTATGCGTTTACGTTAATATGCGTCCGTTATATTTTAAAATTTCATCGCTTGACAAATTAAATCGGTTTTTACCATACTACGCGTATGTATTTTCTTCTAAATTTAACTCCTGCTACTAAATTATATCAGAAATAAGAAGGCAGCTGCATTTATACTTATTTGTATATTTCGTTTAATAAATCACCGTAGAGATTTTTTGTTGTTTTGGGTATGGAGCCAATTTTAAAGTGAATGTTTCAAATACACTCCTGCCTCTTGTCCTCTTGAACTAACTCATTTGTACTCTTAGTTTTTTTGATTATATTCGTTTATCGCCGGTCTATTTCTACTGCTAAGACTTGCCATCGACCAGTAAGTCCAGTAAATCTGTAAATTTGGTCGAATGTGTTTTCCACAGACTAGGGATCTTTAACGTGCAAATATCGATCACTGGGGAAGTCCACAGTTTTATATCTTTCAGAAAGATCCATTGACAAATCCATCTAGCTGTACATAATTAGCCTCGGCTCCAGCTTGGACACCAAACCAGTGTTGCCAGACCTGGTAAAATTTCATAGTTCTGATGAAACTTCCCCAGTTTGGTGTTTAGGAAGGTTTTGGTGATCTAGTGAAAACTTTTGAACACAAAAATGGTGGATTTAGAAAAATCGGTGATATTTCTGGTGAATTTGTAAATTTTCCATATTTTGTATAGATGTAAGAATTTTCGAAAATATAAATATATTTATTTACCTATAATAAAACTTGTGTTGGCGTCCTTTAATAACTGGCGGCAAAATAAAAATGAGAATTAACAATTAACAGTAAACTGTATAGTATATCCAGAGGCAACACTGTTACAACTTATAATGTTAAGATTTGAAGATTTAAACATTTAAACAGGAATGGGACTTCCCCTAAATAATTTACGGGAATTTCCATGTTTAAGGTAAATTCAACATGATGCGAAGCTATAAATACGAAAGTTGGTTTTTGTCCTATTTAGTAAAAAATAAATATTTTATATTATTGATGTAATAGTTTTATTATACGCATTAGTACATTTTCATGCTACTGAAATTAGTGGTTTAAGTAAATTTAAAGGAAAATTCTAAAAATTTGTATAAAACATTTCAAGAAAGGTAACAACTACAGAAAATCTGGTGAAATTCGGCAAATTGTCTAGGCGCGAAATCTGGTGAAAATGGACAATTTTTTGAAAAACTGCCTGGTATATTTCTTATTTTTCATCTGGCAACACTGCACCAAACCCCTCGGTCTGAGGAACAATTTGCATACCGCTAGACCACCGGCGATAGTTGCAGATGCGGTTTTGAAAACTGATTCTTTTATTAACTAGATAGTCAACGCCCCTGTATTCAATTTTCTGCCGATCTAGCTGCCAATGAGTACCGAGCAGCTAAATTGACAAAATGATCTTCGATATGCGGTCGTTTAATAATATTTGATTGATTTTACTACAGTTTTGCAACGACGCTCAATGATACTGGCACGCCTATGTGTAATTAATTTAACTCTGTGATAACCTTTTTGACATGTTGAAATGTTTTAAATCTATGCTTAAAATTATATATTTATTACTGGACCGTTATTTCATAATTAATTAGTACAATATGTACATTATTTCACTATTAAATTATAATAATTGTAGAAATTGTCATTTACAAAGATAACACCATTTGGAAACCACAGCAGTGGCGGTACAAAACAAACCCACATTGATATTACACCGCAAAAGGCAAATACAACACGTTGCACATATACCTGAAGATGCCAGTCGTGCAACGAAAAAGACAATATCACGTGCAGTCACAGCGAGCTATGCCATACCTATCACCTCACTGCTTGCGGCTGCTTCAGTGTAATGTCGTTGGTTCGGTTCGCATTAATTAGAACCGCCTGAACGGTTGGGGCGAGCTGCTTATGGGCATTTATTATTCTATTTAGAGTCTTTTACATGAAAAAATCATTTATTTGGAAAAGTACGCCTTGGGATTAAAGAAAACTAAAATCGTAAGCACAAAACGCTAAAATTTGGGTGGGAGAGGGAAAATTAACTCAAGTAATTTTTGCTGCACCTAAAAATCAAACTTGTAATTTTATTCTACTATCACTCATTAGCAGTTTAGCTTAAACAGCAATGCTTTTTTATCGTTCTGTTTGTTTATTAAACAAAGAGGCAACAATTTTCGATTTTCAAAAAATTCATAAAAAGCGTCACAAAAAAAAATTAATGAACTGGAACGCGAACCAAATTGAAGTTCATCCCTTGCTCTATAAGCCTATTAAATTTAAAACAAATTGACTTTTCATTTCACAGTTTTAGTAGTTCCAAAAATTCTTATAATGACATCTCAATCTGATACCTCGCTCTTTCTTGACTAAATAGCCATTAAACCCAAAATTTCCAATAATTCATAGAAGGTGTCACACAGAAATTAGCGGGGTGGGAAGCAAACCAAACAGTAGGTCATTCCCAGCTCCATGAGCTTACAACATTTAAAAAAATCTTGATAATCACTTATTTGTTTTTCTTTTCGAAAAAAAAACTGTGCACAGTAACAATGTGTTTTTCTATATTACAATAATATATTTAATTCCGATGTGTCAAATCGTTTTTGAGTAATAAGGCGTTAAAAAAAAATATTCAAAAATGGTAGCGGGCGTTATTTTGACGCTGAAAATTCGGAAAAAAAGTGTGTTCTATAAGATTAAGATTTAGAAAATTCAATTTCGGAGAAAAATGCTATCAGAAAAATTTGTCTAACTTCTGCTTCCAGATTTGGATTTTTAAGAACCTTATTTACTCGATGAACTTTTGATTTACCATCCACATTCCAAAACTCATAGAAATTACACTATCCGTTTGGGAGTTGCGGAGCATCCCCATTCACACACTGATCCAATCAGCCACCCACAGACAGACATTTTTTAAAACCCAAGAAAGAAAAAAGGGTTTTTGCAATAGACAAGATAGTCCCCTAACACAAGACATCGTCAAATATAAATATACCGTGTGTTTGTAAAGCTGAGGAACCTACTAAAAATGCTACGGTAAATTTTGCAAACAATTATAGAGCAAGCTAATTATAAACAAATTTAATACAATTCTTGTTTTTTCCTAGAGGTAATAATAATAACTCGCACTTTTGTTTACATTTACTGATCTTATGTCACCTGTCACATTTGTCTTTGTGGTCATTATTATTTTTTATTAAGAAACTTGTTTTACCGATACACAACACAGCACCACTAAGACGTACTCTACATTTGTTCTGTAGACTGTAGGCAACCTAAATAACGCATATTGTGTAATAGTGACATAAAATATTCAAAGTATTCCTGGATCTTTACCTAAAATAAATATAAACTGCTCCCTATGTTCAGTACTTGCATGGACATGCGGTATATGACATTTACATTTTATGCCTGGCTTCACGATATTTGCAATTTGCAAATCACAACAACTGTTATGGACATTTTCCCATTCCTATACGTTAAGGCTGGCAATATATTCGATATTCTAACAGACACTATTTTCTCATTTATGTTCTAATTAAATTTCATTAAGACTTTTTTCCAAGAAAAAAAGTTATACCTCTATCTACTCTGCTCATTAGTTCCGTTTTAATACAAAATAGCTCCACGGTAAATTGATAGCATCATTGTTGAAAGCAAACGATCATGTCTGAGCGATCAGACTCTCCTTATAGGTCTATTATGGAAGAAAAAGCCGTAACACAGCTTATCTTCACGAATATCAAAACCTTGCTTGGAGTAAAGACGTGATGATATAATGAACGAAGCGATCATTTATCTATTGGCGCAGCTTTGATAGAGTAAAATTTAATGTATAAAGAAGGGTAAATCTATTCTCATTTTATACAAGATGGCAATTGACAACGATTGCCACAATTAATTACAGGATCACCTGTCTATGCCCAATTAGCACTATCTTAGCTTACGATATTCTTCTTCAATTATTTAGAATCGACTGCATGTTCTTAAAAATGTAAAATTTAAGACTGTGCCAAAACCTTTCCAATCATTTCGAATTTAGGTTTGAAGAGTGCCATATCATTTTGAAAATACAAATTTAAAGTCGCTACAATCTGTTGTTCCAATAACAATTGGTACATAATCGTCCTTTCCTGGTCTTTAAACGGTCGTATTTATTACATTTCACATGCAAATTGGGAAAGTCATCTCAAGACCGCTCGTAATTTTCACTTCAAGTAGAAAAATGGCATTTTGAATCGATGACACTTTGTCAATCTAAGTTTTGTATCGTAACTTGGTTCCACAGTCTCTATTAGTCATTACGAAAAAAAAGTTTTCTAAGGGAAGTTTAATTATAAGCAGGAAGGTGAAGAGGGGGAGATGAGAGGAAAGAGAGAAAGAAAGAAAGGAGAGAGGAAAAGAAGAAGGAGAGGGGAAAAAAGAAGGGTAGAGAAGGAAGGACAGGGGGAAGAAAAAGGGTAGAGAAGGAAGGACAGAGAGAGAAAGAAAACTCTTTTACGCATTCAAGTAATAGAAAATCATAGTCATTACATAAAAAAGTTTTCTTTAACAATAGGTAAGAAGGAGGAATAGAGTGGTGGTAGCTCAGAGGTTGGGCGCTTAGCCTCTAACGCTAAAGGTCTAAGGTTCGATTCCCTGCCGAAGCCATGCAACTAATCGCTAATTGCGAAGAAGGAGGAGAGGGAGGATGAGAAGCAGAAAGGGAGGGGGGAGAAAGAAGTAAAAGAGGGAGAAATGGAGGAGAAAAGAAAGAGAGTAAAATAACTTTTACGGAATTCAAGTTATAGAAAATAGTAAAAAAGGTAAGGGCAACCTTGGGTTTGTTGTTCTTAAACCCAACAGAAAATCCAAATAACTTTTTTTTGTAAATGCCATAATTTTTGAAAAAAAAACAATAACTTCGTATGCTACACAGTCAGCGCGCGTTCACGGTCCACGCCCAAATAAGAGAATCGTGGCGCGCTGTGAAAAACAAATGACATTGACGGAGGTTTTTTTCAGTTTTATTACATAAATGTTACATTTGTACTTTATTCGTTCGGACATTGTGTTTGTGTTTTGTGAAATATTAACAGTAGTAGTTAGTTAACTAAAACGCCACACTAACAATATGTAAAACATGACATTTTTATGCAATAAAACTGAATAATACACCTGTCAACTTCATTTGTTTTCCATCGCCCGCCACGAATCCCTTATTTGATCGTGGACCTGAGCCCGCAAGCTGTATGACAATATCTATGAAATTTTTTACCTAAAATTATGGCATTTAGAAAAAAAAGTTATTTACATTTTTGTTGGTGGTTAAATGTTCTTTCCACCAAGACAAGAAAATATGTGGCATTCCGTTTAAGAAAAGCATTATTTTTTGAATAATTATTTTATGGAACAACCTGTATAAGATTTTCACATGTCAGTTTATAAGTACGGGTCGGTACGTACAACTTTTCTAGTAATTTTTTTACTGATCTTCTCAAATAGCAGAAATACTTTAAAACCCGTATCTTTTGACTCAGGCTATATATCAACAAAACATTCCAGGATGCTTTGTGCGTCGTAAAAGAGACAAACACGTTGTTGCGTTGCCGAAAAGCAAAATGGGAGATCTGTTTTAATATTTATTAATAACCGGCGTTGACCTGAACGAATGTTATTATTTTATAACTTGCAGCCTCCCACAAAGTCCCCTATAACCAACTGGCACTAACGTGTCATATTAATCTATCAATTATAATTTTTTCTGTGTTTCAAATCAATAAATCTTGTGGTTCGCTCAAATGTGTTTCACTCTGTAGTAGTTTTTGTACTGAACATATTTTCGAAGGGAAAATTAATACCCAACAGTGTGTCTAAAAATGTATCAAAATATTCGAATTCGAACATTTCGAACGATTCAAGTCAGATAGTTTACCCTGTTTTTGCTGAACGGCGTTAGGATAGATGATAAGAAATATTAACGATAACTGGGCAAGCGGGGAGCGTCTTTACTAATTTTTACCGTATACGTACACCGAATGATTTTATTGGAATCAATCATTCGACTATTATATTCAGTCGAAAGGCAATCATTCGAGAATGAGCATTTGTCAATTATGATCATTCGATTATGCCCATTACTTGTAGTTACTTGTGAAATAAACGCCTTCCCGCTGGAACGGTACAAGTAAGCTGAGGGAGAGAAAATTTTCGTCGAAAGCTATTGGAATACTGGAAGAAGTATTAAAATAAGGTGCTCGTGTTGTTTTCCAATTGCTATAACAGGGTGGCCACTTAAACTGCTTTTCAAATTCCCTGACTGATAAACTTCAGTTTTCCCTGACTCATTTTTATGGTACAAAAACCAATTTCAACTGTTATTTTAATAAAAATTGTAACCCAACAAAAATTAGCAAAGTAAACTTAATACTTTATAGCAAATGGAAATTTTTCAAGCATAACAAAATACAACATCTAAACTTTAAAGAAAAACCAAATGAAATAAATATAAATTTTATAAACATACACCTAGGTAACAAAATTTTCGTTTTGCAGGCAAAAATAAAAATATTCAAATAATTGCATTTTACAGAATTTTCCCTGACTATTTCGTGAAATTCCCTGACTTTACGTTGAAATTGGTTCAATTCCCTGATTTCTCTGACCAAAATAAAAAAAATCGTAAATTCCCCAACTTTTCCCGGTTTTCCCTATTTACCAGAAAAGTGGCCACCCTGTATAATATAATACATATATTAAAAACATTCTTCTCCCCGTTACCCAATTTTTGGGGGCATCAAGCTCATTTTCAATGGTTTATCTGACGGACACTATCAAAGTGTTCATCTTAATTTCAGTTTACTGAGCAGAAACGTTTTATTGTCGATACAAATTGACAGGCACCACGCAGACAGACTGACTGACAAACAGACAGAAACGGACGAACGAACGAACGGACAGGTAAATGGCAGAAAATTCGATCTATAATCAATCCGCCAATAGCCTTAGCGGGTAATATTTTGCTAAGATTCTGCACTTTCCCTGAACATTTATAGACAACAATGCCACATGTGAATTAAAAATTTTCGATTATTCTGTCGCTTTGTTCACAACCGAAATCGTGTTGCTAGCAAACACCACAAGTCCGCAAGGAGAAGTGGTATTGCCTCATAGCAACACAATTTAGTTTGTCAATAAAAGACAGACATAAAGACAATTTTTAATTCACGAGTGGTATTTTATAACATATTTCACGAATAAGAAAGGCTTCTATTCGTTCAAACAGGATGGCGCGGTCGCGTTGGTATTATACTCACATGGAGTCTATACTAGTGTCGCGGAGTCTAGTCAGTGGAGGTAAACAAATACTTCATCGTGATGAGCGCGTGATCATAGCGTGTTCGCTTGCATTCTCGCTGTTGGCAAAGATGCAGGAAAGGCACAGTCACACGCTAGCAGCTATAATAGTACGTTCTTGGCGTTTTAAAGTTTTGAGTTTTTGAACAGCAATATTCTGTATAATGTCTAGCTCCTCGGAGTTAGAATTTTGAAAATTATGTATTTTTATTTAAGCCCATAAAAAGTAACTCGACCGTATTTTACTGTCGCGTCGAATCGAAACTTACGTTAAAGTTGCACTCATTCGAGGTAAGTATTGAAAGTATCACTGTGGGATCACGTGCAATTGTTTTGACGCGCTGACTAGACTCCGCGACTATACTATAGGTGAAATCGAAATGTTAGTTAACACACGACTCGATGTGGAAATACCGTTTTTTAACTACAAAAAACATTGAAATGGTGTTGACGGATGTTCTAGCGGTTTCTGAAGTAAGTATTATCTATTTATTACATTGTTTACTAATAGCTTTGACTCAACGTGGGTAAAATGCTAACGCGACCGCGCCATCTCGTGTGAACGAATAGAAGCTTTATGTCCACAAATATTATTTTTTAGTCTTCGCCAAAACAATATTTTAAATTTAAAAAAATATAAAAAAATTGTGTTAATTTAATAATTATTTTTTCAGATTTAATACATAAAACCTAATTTTTTTGTGCGTCAGAAAATTTTTCTTTAAATTACGTTTTTTAATTAAAAACAAGAATAAAAAAAAATGAGTTAAAAAAATAATACAACTTTTAATCCTTTATTAACTGGCCCAATTTGTGCTGCATAATTATTTTCAAACGTGTGAAGTTTCAAAGTCAAACAGCATCGATTTACTTTCACTTTATTACAGTGCGTCGCTCTAATACGAGGTAGTAAAAACAATAAATTATAAGTAGCAACTACGAACGAAAAAGCAGAAGATTTAATCCTAATGATATGTAAAACAACCCACAATCCATGTTACTCATTTTTCTTCGTTTGCAGTTTGAAATTATCAAGTCGCATAAAATGGAGCAATCTTGACGAGCTGTGATGTTGTGGTGAAACGCTTTCAAATAAAAAGTTTTTTCATTCAGAGAAGACGAGAGCTGCCTCACCAATAAATTTTCACCCGAAGGGTTTGCACACACGTCAGAACATGATTTCCCCAAATAGCAACCAGGTGGCTTCGAAACAGAAAGCTTTCAAAAAACGAGGGGGCTTGTAATAGAAAAGCCTTGCATTTATAAACTATACGTTGTGGCAGTCACATCTTTTCACATGCCAGAGTTGGATGCGTTGATTTTAGTACGTACGTGACATGATAATAAAATGCATTCAAAGAAAACAGTTTAGATAAAATTTACGTCGAGTTCATCGTGCGCAATCGATATTTTCGTCCAAGCAAGAGAACTTGGCAAGATCCGAATTTGGTGTTTACTAAGGCGAAAATAGCAATTTCCTTAATTGGTAGTTGTGGAACTATTTTTTTTCTGCCCTAATCTTAATCCAGCTACTGATTCGTTGGCAATGTGGTTAAGTCGGGTTATTTTCTGCTTTTAGGGCAAATTCGTATTAAATTAAGAATGCAGCCGTTGTTAATGTAAACTTTTTATTCGAATATCTGTTTAGACGGCAAAAGTACAAAAATACTCACGAATGGAAAAACAAACAAGAAATAATCCCAATTAATGCATGTCACACCCATTAGTGATTAAATAAATCTCTGCTCCTTAAACTTCAGTTTCGCTCCGTTGTGAAATAGACATTAAGAGCAAAAACAATTTGCATGTTTCTTGCAAAACAATTTTACGACAAAACTTGAGGTCATTTCAGTTGTCAACATCTTGTTATTGTCTTGCGAAAATGCATGTTCCCCAGAACCTCGTACATAGTGCTAATAAAACTTGCATTAGATGGCTTTCAGAGTCTGCTTTGGCAATTGGTTAGCACGTAGGATTTCATACATGCAAATATGCCTGCAATGCAGCCAACCTGAACCCATTTAAAATTTAAAATGTTGTTGAAGGACTAGTGATTTATGCGGTACGTTTACTACTGCGTAAAAGTAATCGTCGTTTTTAATGCAATATAGTTACATAAAAGTGACTTAATTAACAATATCTATATACGTAAAAATAACTATGAAAATTATGGCAACAAAAGTTTCAGAATTTAAATAAAAATTCTAAAGCTAGAAAATAAAGAAAAATATTGAAAATAGTTTGCGAAATTTCATACAAATCACGCAATTAAGGAGAAAACTGTTGTAATTAAAGCAGAACAATGCAGTTATTTTTTTACACTTTATGGAAAATTCAAAAGTATTTTTGTTCCTAAATGTAAAGACCCAAAGGTAATATAGTACGTTATTTAAAACCAAATCCACAGAACAAGTCATAAAATACTTTGTAGTTTGGTTGTAATATGAGGAACTGCGCAATCGAGATAAGGCTTATTGATAAAAAATTTCAAAATGCGGTAGAAGTTCTTTCTATTTGTTAACCCCTCTCTGAAGTAGGTCTAGAGTTTGAGTCTAAATTCGTGGGGTGTACGTAAACCAGCTCCGCGTTCAGAAAGTACACAATTTCCCACTTGCACTTCAGAGAGTAAACAATCCTCCCGATCGGGTCTTATTGCAAACTTGAATATTAGAGCACCCGAAGTTCGTTTCCAATTATTTCAGAGAACCTGTTAGATATTTTGAAGTTTATTCAATCCGGATTAACCGCGCTGAATTTAGAAAAATTGGAGCTTTGCGAAAGTCACTGTTCGTCTGTATTAATATTCAAAAATCAAAAACTGAGTTTGTTTTTGCTTTATAGAAACAATCTTTGGCACAAATTTCAATACACATAAAAAATCCCTTAACATTCAATTAATTAAATTGCCCCTAATAAATATTTAAATGCCGCTGGAAATAATTTTAGCACAAATTTGGGGTTCCTGTGCTATTTATTCAGTTAGAATTCAAATGTTTCAGTAAGCCCGTACAGTGATTAAAAAGGCCTGTTCATATACGCACTTCGTAAAAAGTATTTCGGTTCTGTGTAGAAACAAAGCTTTCGAACGTAGAATCAATTCACATAAAACGCGAATATTATACTGAAGGTGAACAGCCCACATCATCATATGTACATAGAAATTCAACCACAATATTATATCAAGTTAGATGACGTTATCACCTCTTTGTAGACATGCGCGTGTAAGTTTTAATAAACTTTATAAAATTGTAATTTATTTGCCGGATTATCCTCAATATTAGTTCAAATCCCGGAGGTTCACAAATTAAAAACCAATTCATTAACTGCAGATTGTTTATTCATTAATTAGCGTAATCCGTCGATCAAGACGAGGCTCGCCGACCATGGTACGAGAAACTACTTTCGGTGCCATCCAATTGCCGTTTATGTAATAGATTTGAAACACTAGCATTTAATTTTCATTTAGGTATCTTTAATGCTATGTAAATATTTAAAAACCAATATATTCTGCTGATTTAACACTGTTACGTGTATTTGTTGTATTGTATTGTATGAGCTCTTAAGTAACTTCGAATTGGATATTCTAATCTAGTTTGAATTGAAGTCAGCTGCTAGCCCGTTGTCGGGAAGAATTTTCCGTTCAACCTACCAAGAAGAAATACATAAATGTTTCCAATTTTAAGCAGCTGCTAAATTGATGTCTTCTACAAAATGCTTTCAACGGGTTTCTCTAAGCAACTCGATCAAATGTAGATATATAAATTAAAGGCAGTGGTAACTTTTGGAAAAGGGAGAGCAACTTCAATCAAGTGACTTTACAAACTGCAAAATTTTTTTTCTCGACAAACTTCTTTTAGTAAGATTTTCATTTTAATTTGTCTTCAAATACATTCTTCGAGAGCGAATTATTAAAAGCCTTTCATCTTAGAATTTTTACAAGTATTTTCCCTTAGCACTCACTTTTCGAAAACTCGTTCTGAGACGTTTCTCCGCTGATCCTTTTTCTGATGTCACGTTCTTAAAATTATCTTAAAGATATTGTTTTGGAACCTTCTTCTGAACACTTTCCCCTACTACTTCGGAAGAAATTACAATTATAGGTGAATCAATGAGTAAGCCACAACCGATGGTTAATAAAACAAAGCATATGTAATCTACTTTGTAGGATAGATGAGAGGATGATACAATACTCAACACTTTTTAAAAGCACGCCAGTGGTAGTACATGCACAGCAAAAATATGTTCTCAAACATGGGAACAATTCTGGTACAATTATTTCTGTTTTCCATTACTCATTTATTCACCCAGTCTTAACATTAATACCCTGTATTGAATATTCCTGTTTGAACGACAATGCTATTGTTTATGAATTCTGTAGTACAAAACCTTGCCCTGATAATAGGTATTGTTTCCGGTTACTGCGGCAACCAGACACACAGTTAAAACGTAATAAATAGTTTCTTTCAAGCATCACAAAACATTAAGAAACAGGACTGGCTTTTGCAGCAATTAAAAGGTTTTTTTTAGGAATTTGCAATAACTTTCAAGAAACATCTCTTGGGTCTGCTCCGTATGAAACTGGATAATAGAATTCAAACGCCGTTTCCGACGACTAAAAATTATCAGTAGTAATGTAACAAGAACTTGTTCAATTATCAACACTACAGTCCATTCACTTGAGATCTAAATTATCAAAGTCGACATTTGTTGGTAGCAATTCACAATTCATCTTAGCTACTTGTTAGTTTAATTTATTACCAACAAACAACAAAACATAACTCATCAGTTACAGTTCTGACACTAGTTACCTACAGCTTGTGCAAAAAATGCCAATCACAATGCAGAGGGTAGTTTTTATTTCAAGTTTGGTATTGACATTCAATTTACGATTTGTTTTCAAAAAGAAGAAGGAAGAAGCCCAAGAGAAAACCCGACTTCAGAATTTTACGTTGGGGAAAAAACGAGAGAATATGGAATTGCATCAAAATGGTTTGCTGCCTCCAAATTCCCTGCCTAAACCTGGCAAGGTAAATTTTCTTCCGAAAAGTGAAACTATCAACGGAAAATGTTGCGATATAATGTTTAAAAAAAACTATGCGGAAACCTCAAAGAAGGTATACTGCTTTAGCAGAACAGAGTAATTTTAATGCTCCCGCTATCTAGGGGCCACGTATCCTCAGAACCCAAGCATTCTAACATACCACACAAAACTAGCGGGGTGCAAGGTTCAGAAGCAGGCCGTGGGCTATGGACTACTCCCTTCGTGCAAGGCCAACCGGATACGTGCCGCTCGGATAGGTCTGTAGTCGGTCTGATCATAGCGGCCGGTACCTGAAGAAGGTCGAAAATGAGAGCACCTTCGACACTTAATTATGGATGTAAGGTGAATGGAAATCTCGCCCCTAAGGCCCAGGTCTTTAAAACCGCCAAACTTGCCACTTATTCCTGAACGACACCTTCACCTGCTTATCATTGGCTCCACACAACCGATTAGTATTGCATAGGCAAATTTGTAACACGTAGAATCTCCTCGACAGGTGACTGTTTAACAAGCAACAGCGATGATAGCAGTTTTAAAATTCGCCAAGATTAATTTTTAATTCCCCGAAGAAGCGTAGGTGGCACTACAAGTCAATACTGAAACGCTGGGTGTCCGCGCCGAAGCCCACTTTAGCCGATACTCGCAAATTTTTTCAGTATAAAACCAGAGTTTTTACCCAAAAAAGATCAATTATTTTTCTTAGGGTATCCTGACCTAAAATCCGAATTCCTTTTGAGATCCTGACTAAAACCGAGTATTTTCCTTATTTTATTTTGGTTCAATTTGATTCTACGGGAGAAATGCGCAGTTGTATTCGAACCGATTATTTTCCTAATTTTATTTTGCTTCAACAACCGCGACTGAAAAAATTCTCAGTTGTTCTTAAACCGATTATTTTACTTGTTTTATTTTTATTTTCATTTTGTGAGAGAAATACCCAGTTGTAGGTAGTAGTAGTAGTAGTACTCCGTAAACCAATTATTTTTCTGATTTATCAACGAGGCCAAAGAGACAGAATCCTCAGTAATACCCCGTAAACCGATTATTTTTCTTATTCTATTCTATTTTAGTTCAAAAACGGGAGAAATCTCCAATTGCGTTTATTAAACCTCATAAATTGAATAGCTTTATTCCATACCATTTCGAATTTTTATTTTTCTACAACTGTATCGTATTCGCAATCGCCTTTATGTTCCACTGCTGGGCACCGGCACTCTTCTCTGCCACGTACTCTCCTTAGCGCTAAGGTGGAGTATTAGCAACTTAAAAATATTTATTTTAATCCAGAGGCTGTTAAACCCGAAGGTCATCAATAAAATCAAGCTTGCCGAAATACCAGAATCACCGTACAATGTTTAAAAATTATTGTCAGCAGGGCCGCATATACATTTCTTTTCGCAGAACCGACTTAAAAGTATACGTTGTTAAAAAAAATCTCCGCATGAACGATCCCCGATCCAATTGGTCAGTTAGAAATTGCAACTAATTTATTACCTTGCTTAAACAAAATATGTTCCAAAAACAGCCAACCTAGCACATTCAAGATAACCAAATCCAGAAAAACGCAAAGCAAAAGCTCCGAAGACATCGAACTTTCCACTATTTATATTTAATCACTATGTAATTTAATTTTGTTTACAGACAATTCATCAGTTGCCTGGATAAATGCATCTATTTAGTGGGATAATCGTTTTACATTACAGTTTTTAAATTAATACCAGTGAGATGGGTCTGTTGTTGCAGAAACCTGTGAAGTGCGAGTTGTAAACGAGAACTTCAGTGGTGTACTACTGAGGAATACTATTTTTCTTTATTTTGTAAATAATTATTGTACATATACTAAGCAGCACAGAGCGAACTGCTGAAGACCAAGTAGACCGAGTAGAAAGAGATTATACAGAAATATTTAAAAAATATAAACCGTCACCTTCGCCAAAAATGTTTGATAAACGTTGTTTTTATTTAGATCCTCGTAACTCTGAGAGTTCTTTTGAACTTGCACATAAGACATTCATCTAGAAACCAAAAGAAATGACCACCAGATTTTCAATTGGATCACAAATTTTTCAGCAAGTGTTTGTAAAGCAAAACATCTGTTATTTTCATTAAACATTACAAACGTGAAAATAAAAATAACTCTGGCGATTTAATTACGAACCGGCTAATTTATAAGATAGGTTATTTTGTCGTTTGGTCTTTATGGCCCATGAAAAAGTCAAACTTATTATTGTGTAAAATAAAATGTATAAATATATATGCAGCCAGTGCCAACCGACCTCTACGAATCTCACACTTTAAACCAACAAAACAAGGATACCGCTCATACTTTACTTTTAGGATCTAAAGCAACATACAGAAATGTGCCCGATGGTATTTTTATAAATCGTTTGATTTGTGGGGATGGAATTTTGTTGTAGGAAGACCCTGAGATATTTACGCGAGCTTAATTTAGATCGAAACTGTTTTTTTTCTCTCAACCGTACGTAAAACACTTGGCTTCTCGTTCTTGTTACTGCAGTCTTTTTCTTGAGTAAAATCCTTGAAGAAAAGATTGATAATACTTAGCATGCACGTGAGCCAGGAAAACAACTCCAGTACTTCCTGTAAGATCTGTCTTTACAGATGACTATTAATTACCTTATGCACTTTGCAAAAGTACAAAATATATGCATGCATGTATTTTCACGATCAAGACTGGCCTCGCGTTTGATTGATTGCATTTATAGGGTCGGCAACCTCTTCGAGCTTTCACTTCAATACAGTAACCTTTTCTTCGTTTCAGATAGATACAAATTGTGTTTTTTTTATTCGAATAGCAAAACAGGACAGGTTTCAACAAAAACGAAAAAGAAATAAGATTGCGTCAAGTTAACAACGTATGTGGGGCAGAAAAACTGCCAGAAAACAAATCAATAAAGAATAACCAAATGTCATCCTTGGAAAAACACGATCTGTGAAAGCTCAGTGTTGATAATTGCTTCTAGTTTCCGTATAAGGCAGATCGTTAGTTTTTAAATGCCTTAACAACTTAAACAGTAATAATAGGGTAAACGAAAAATGCGTTAAGAGATGACGACATTGTACCGAAAAAAATATTATTGAGGCCACGTCTTCAAAATTACAAACAATGCTTCCTACACGAATAATGCCGTGGCTATTATTTACACAATTTGTCGTTGTTTCGCAATTCCCAAATTTATCAGATTTACGTGAGGTTAACCAAAGGAAAATTTGCTGGTTATCCTTCGTAAAGGTTGCGTATTGCTTAAATGCTTTTAAAATTCCAACTACAAGCAAAGGATTCATCAAAACTCCTTTTAGTATTTATTATCCAAGATCACCTTAACGTCAGTTACTTAAAACCAGATTACATCATCATATTCTGGGCAAGCCTCGTAGACTTTCCCTACTGTTTGTTATCTAACAAAAATTGTTTTTAATATTCGCATCTGAATCACCACGGCGGCGCCGTTTGCCATTCATTTTATATTAAAATTTAAAAAGTTAATGTTTAATATCATCGAAAAGCTAAAATAAAATAATCGTTCTCTCTTTGCGAACTTGTATTTCAAACACTTGCAGTTGATAAAACGGAAATAAGATTCTGGCACCAGAAATTACTTTTAATTTCCGTTCGCTCTCCGAATGGTGAACACGACATTCAATTTTGCATAAGGCAATGTCAGTTTTAAATTTATATCGGGGCATGATCTGCTGCGGCGACATCGATAAAACTTTAATGAATTGTTTGGAAGTTTAAATTATTTCAGGGAATTTTCTCTCCGAAGATGTAATTTTGGTAAAGGACCTTTAATTTATTTTTAATAAAACAAAATTCTACCTGATTTTAACAACTTTTAATAAAAATTTGCTTAATAATAAAATAAAACTAAAAATTATTTAGTGTGTTTATATTTATTTATTGTCAGCCTATTTCTGGTTCTAAGGCTAAACACTGACGCTGAAAGGCAAATCACTTAACATAAAATATTTTCTTTTAAATTGAAATGCAGTCGCGAAGATTAGAGAACGCGAAAACTTAACAAGATTAAGATTAGGATAATTGCACTCGCGCTAAGCGCTCGTGGGATTATTATCTTGACTAGCACTTATGAACTTACACCACAAAAACCGCAGTCACTCATATTAGTTATGACTTTATGAGTAAACATAATAAACAAACTAGCTGCCACTTATTTTGCGGATTTATGTAACCCCACATTTTAAGTTTCACCAAACTTGAACCACCTGTTGGGGAAACAGAAAAGAGAGAAGGGAACACATAAGCGGAAGGTTACAAAATCTAAAAGCGACCACCCATCCACATACATATTCCAAAAAAGCTTTATTTTTTTTACTTTCCCGTTTTTTTACTTTCCCATACTTTAACGGAAATACACATTTTGGCGCTCAAGAAACCGAAAAAAGGGTTTTAAAAAATGTCTGTCTGTGGGTGTGCGTGTGGGTGTGTGGGTAGGTGACGTCTCTACAAGCGAAAGTACTTGACCGATTTTGATGAAACTTTAAATCAAGAGGTATATCAAAAATTGTAGTTCTAGTTAAGCGTTTCATAAAAATCCTAAACTGGAAACGGAAGTGAGACATGTTTTTTTTGTAGCGTCTTTGTCCAAAACAAAATTTTGAAAATTTGAGCACGGAATCTGAGAGAAGAAATTAAGGAAAATGGAAAACTTTTTCACCGAACGCTCTAACTTCAAAATGACGGCCGCTACAGCTTTTTGAAAATCTCGACTTGAACGCCCATTTACTCAAAAAGTACTTGTTTGATCGGGATCAGCTACCACTTGTTTGAGAGCCCTTCCTAAGTAGTATACGATGAAATAAAATTAATTTTGAAAATCCGAAAAATATCATAATGGCGCTGCGTTCACACGCTTTTTTTTAATTTTCTGAGCCGATAGAGCTTGCATTGAACTACAAATTTGCTTTTTACTTATCTCCAAAGTTTTGCTCTGACGCCTTCCAGGAATTTTTGAAAAATTTGGAATAGATTAATTATTTAATCAAAAACGCAAACGCCGATCGTTCTAAACTTTTATCAGTTCGATAGAGCATTTAACACGTTGATCGCCCAATGGTGAGAAAAATGGGGGTCGCTGGGGCCAAAATTGTATTCGCTATATTTTTTATATAACTCTTTAGTAAAATACTATTTGAGCACAAATTTGCTCAAAAAGCACTTTCTAGTGCTAATTTTGAAAAAAAATGTCTTAGGTACAGCATCTGTGCCTCGGGCCCTGTAACTATAAGTTTTTCTAGTTTAGGCCGGAAGGCACAAATGTCTTGCCTGAATATGCAGGTCCTTGCAAGTTGATTCCTGTTGGAGTGCATCACAGGTTGTTTGCACGCAGTGCTCATTGCATCATTTCTGTATAACTTGCTTCTTTGAGAGGCACAGAGTCACAAAATAATATTACATTTAGTTTATTTATTGCCTTTATTTACCTTTTTATAATAACCTTAAGTTCAATTTTGTACGCTTCAAATATTATATACCTATCACCGTAATGTTACGTTTAGTTTACTTGTAATCTTTATTTACCTTTTTATAATAAACTTAAGTTTGACTTTGAAAGCTGCAAATATTATATACCCATCACACCCGTCCGTTCTAAATAAAGGGAAATATGTGGAAACGTTATTTTAGATAATACCCTAATATCAGGTTTATTATTATCACTAGAAAACAAAATTAATACGCCTTGTATTAAATAAATAACGAGTTTCCATAACAAGTCGTCTAGAACACAAAAGAAAAAAAATTTTCCTGGGGCAAAACGATATTTGGGTCCCCCAGGCCCCTCTACTTCAGTATCCGTATAAATACACAGCATTCCCGGCACTACGGCTGTGCCAGCGGGCTCAAACGCATATGAAGCACCAAGGCACAGACCGTGTGTCTTGTGGCCCTACTGAGAATAAATGCATGGCACACCAGGTGTGCCATATGGCGATTAACGTGTTAAAGAACTTTTCGCGTTTTCTGGCATTTACGTGATTTTAACTAGGCCCATCAATCAGCTCTAGTTAAAAAATATATTTTTCATTCTTTGCATATTTTTGATTTGTAATCCGCCGATAGGCGCGCCTGCGGGCGCTGACCTTGCTTTGGTGGTGCAGGTAGTCGCTGCTTTTATGGGTAGGGTTACGATACGGAAACCAATTGAACAGGCTATCGCAATAGTTATTTACGTCACTAGTTCGGGAAGTAACATATTAAAGTATGAGTTTAGATATATTTCTAAACGAATTATTTAATAATCACTTCACGGACGTGTATCGTACAAAATTTTATTTCATTACTGCCAAAACCATTTTTTATTTGAATATTTTCTTTTTATAAAAACGTCATTTTTAAAATTTATATTCTGTCAAATTAAACATTCGCTGTTGGTATTTCTCGTTGCTTAGCTACAAATAGATGTGTTTGATGAATTTTTCTCCAAGCAGTCCGGGAAGGGCTGCTAAGCAACACTTCCCGACCTTGGCCTGTAATGTGCCATTTCCCGGACTCAAATCAATGACGTAAAGTGGTATATAGCGTACAGTATGAAATAAATTCAATTTCCCGCTTGTTTTCTTAGAAATCTAATACTCGCTGAACTGTACAACGTTATAATTATTAAATGTTACACTTTTGCAAATACGGCAACGGCAAGTATTAGTATCTAGTATTGGCTACAATTTGATTTTTTTAAAGCTATAATTTCACTGTGGCGCTTTCTATGAATTTGGATGGATGGAATGGAAGGTTATAATTACAAAATTTACAATTTTGTAAATACGATCAGTTTTAGCATGGGAAAGTCCACTCGAAGCCCACACTTCACCTTTTTTTACTTTCCCTTGGACCCAAAAACCCGTTTTCTTGAAAGTTATTTATAACCTTAAATTTTCTTGAAATCCAACAAAAAAATGCTTTCGTATACTGAAAGTAGGGTAAAAAAAATTTAAACTACAAATAATCAAGAAGATGTTCATATTAACATTAATTAACATTAAATGTAATTTTTAGAGAGATTTGAATTGTAAGTATAAACTTTTCTAAATTTTAAAGATACATGTGCTTGTATATCTTTTATCTTATTATTATATAAAAATATATAAAAATATTCTTGTTATCTTTTAATAGTCACGTTAGAAAATGAAATTTTAGAACATGCTTATTACGAATTCCCTGAAAAGTCAGCATAGTTAAATATAAACATACGTAACATTCAGTACGGTTACAAGAACTTTATTAATATAAGCGGAAGGCCACAAAGACATAAAACAATCCCCGATGAGTAAAGCAGGAAATTTTGGTGTCCAGCGTCACCAACAAAAAGGTTCTGTAAAACTGCATCTCGTTTCAATTTCAGTGCAGAATTAAAAGTAGGAAGCAAAACCATTCTAGAAATTTAAGGCATACATCAACTGTTAATTGACTTCAATGTTAACAATATCAATATAAATACCAACAACGTGGAGCCTTCAACAAAGGAACGATAAATAAATAAATAAATCCATCATAAACACTGCACATTCAAAAACTTTACAATTATTAATGTTCTAGAAAGGCCTCAAGGGTTTTATTTTCAGCATAAGGAAGGCCATGCGAAAAAACAACTCAGAAAAGATTCCTAAATGCTCTTCCACTCTGTCATAATTAGGCTGTCCAAAACACACCCACCTCACCTCAGAATATAGTGTAAATGTCACCTTCCAAATTAAAAAGCGAGTTCTAAAAGTAAATTTCACGTAGCGAATAGTTCTTCGGTTAAAATACTTTTGAAGAGGGTTCACTGACTCATGTCACAAATACAAAAAGGATTTGGCAAGCATCCAGTGCAATTGCATCTTGGGCAAGCTTTCCTCCGGGTTGTCTCCCTATACCAATTATCTGACTGTCCTCGTTCCACGCGTTTCCAAGCCGATGTGTATAAGATACGAAGCAAAAGCTAGAATAGTTAGTTGCACTGGCAAATAGAGCCATTGTTAGCGCTGTAATTGTTCCCCGGCTTTTTATATTTCGAATGGATATTTCGCTGCTCTCGGGATCTTGGCATGTGTTGCAGGAAAATGCACGTGCGGAGCTTTACAAAGGTTGCATTCAAAAGGGGTAAAAACTTAGGTTTGTGATATTTAGAATTGGAAATAAAACTTAAAGTTAAATATGTATCGCATTTTTACTTTCCTATACTTCCAGTATTATAAGTATTGATTACATAAAAAGTTTCGAAATCAAGATTTCGACGGAAATACATATTTGAAGCTCCAGGAACCCAAAAAAGTTTTTTTAAATGTCTGTGTGTGTGTGGTGCCGCATAACTTTGAAATAAATGGTCTTATTTCGATGAGTTTTGGAATGGGGGATGATATTAAAAAAATTCATCGACAAAATAATCTTTTAAAAAAATCCAAAACCGGAAGTGGAAGTAAGACATGTTTTACAGTAACATCTTTTTTCACGAAAACGAATTTTTGAAATCTGAAAACGAAATCAGATCGAAGAACTTATGGCAAAACGAATGCTTCTCTTACAAACCTCGTAGCTTTAAAATGGCAGCTGTTACGATTTTTTAAAATTTTGAATTTAGCGCCCTATTGTTGAAATGCGTGTTCTTAGATCAGGGTCAAATTGTTTATCGTAATAGCCCTGTAGATACAAAAAGTTAATATGTAAAATTTTTTTCCAAAATAACAATGTTACAAAAAATTTTGACGGAAATACATATTTGAAGCTCCAGAAACCCAAAATGTCTGTCTGTGTGTGTGTGACGCCGCATAACTTTGAAATAAGTGGTCCTATTTCGATGAGTTTTGAAATACGAGATTATATCAAAAATTCACCGACAAAATAATCTTTTAAAAAAATCCGAAACCGGAAGTGGAAGTAAGACATGTTTTATGGTAACATCTTTTTTCCAAAAACGAATTTTTTAAATCTGACAACGAAATCAGATCGAAGACCTTAAGGTAAAACGAATGCTTCTTTTATAAACCTCGTAGCTTTAAAATGGCGGCTGTTACATTTTTTTTTAAGTTTTCAATATAGCGCCCTATTATAAAAATTCATGTTCTTAGATCAGGGTCAAATTGTTTATCGTAATAGCCTCGTAGATACAAAAAAGTAATATGTAAAAAATTTTTTCAAAACAACTATTATAAATAAAACTATTATCAAAATTTTTGAAATTTTCTAAAATATAGCCAAAAAACTAACTCGCCACACGATCCTCTTTTTAAATTTTGTAGGCTCATATAGTTTCGAAATCAAGATTTTGACAGAAATACATATTTGAAGCTCCAGAAACCCAAAATGTCTGTCTGTGTGTGTGACGCCGCATAACTTTGAAATAAGTGGTCCTATTTCGATGAGTTTTGAAATACGAGATTATATCAAAAATTCACCGACAAAATAATCTTTTAAAAAAATCCGAAACCGGAAGTGGAAGTAAGACATGTTTTATGGTAACATCTTTTTTCCAAAAACGAATTTTTTAAATCTGACAACGAAATCAGATCGAAGACCTTAAGGCAAAACGAATGCTTCTCTTACAAACCTCGTAGCTTTAAAATGGCGGCTGTTACGATTTTTTTAAATTTTGAATTTGGTGCCCTATTGTTAAAATGCGTGTTCTTAGATCAAGGTCAAATTGTTTATCGTAATAGCCCTTTAGATACAGAAATCAAAATATTGGGAATTTTCAAAAAAATACAGCCCAAAAACTAACTCGCCACACAATCCTTTTTAAATTTTGTAGGCTCATAGAGTTGGGCATGACCTACACTTTGGTTTAGATTTCTACCCGCTAATTTTTCTGTGACGCCACCTATGCATTTTTGAAAATTTTGGTTTTAACGGCAGTTTACTAAAAAACGAGTGATCAGATCGGGATGAAATTTGGTATTCTATACACCGCAGTGGCACACAATGTTACGAACTACGATTATCCCACCCAAATATTAAGGGACGAGTTCTAAAAGATAATGTTTCCAAAAAAATCAGAATCGACATTTTTTTCTCATAAAGAAACTTTCGATTTCTAAATACAATAATACGTATCCTTAGGTAATTTGCGCTAACTGGGTGGGTGACTAAGTACTGCGAAAAAAAAATTTAATTAACGCTGTAAGCGTTTCTTTTTCTCTTTGCAAAGGTATAAAATTTGTACACTTTTACATAACAAAATTTTAAGTAACGTTGTAACCGGCGTGTCGCAATCATTTTGTTTTAATAGCAATATATCTATTATTTTCATTTATTCAATAGTGATTGTTTATTCTATTTTCAATGCTATAAAACTCGTATACCTTTACCTAACAAACATTTGGAGGAAAACGCGTAAATCTTTCTCCTATTAGCAGGTCCTAGCACATCCGCAGTTTCTTCTTTCAATTGTTTTTGATTGCTAAGAGATAACAGATGAATTTCAAAGCACACTACTGCGATTGTGATAAGCTTTTGATTCAAGGCCTGCTTATATTAGTCTAGGAGCTGGAGCGATACGGTGGGACTGAAAATTACCCCGATGGCACTACGGTTTATTGTTAGAGGACGGTTCAATGATCAATTCATGTCACAGACCGAATCTTCGCTTTCATGTAGTTCTCGAGATACAGCCTCCGCAAATTTTTGATTTTTTGACTGCAGTTTAACCCTTTTGAAGTGGCGGTTACTTGAAAAGCATGCCATTCTTATACACTTCCACCGTCTGCCATCATTTTTTATCGTGTCCGTTTATCGGGCTGGCCAGTTAAAATGAGAGCAAAAATGGATTGCGAGTTAACCCTCCCAAACCTGGCGGAAAATGTTTATTGGTGTTGCCAATTGTTAAGATACCATATATGCCATCAAAAGTTACCGGTCCATTTCAGAGTAATTGGCCATTATTTGGACAGAAACTGGACATTTTCGCCATTTTGTGGCTAAAACTTACGGATTACAAGTTAACATGATGGCACCGTGTCAAATACGTTAATTTGAGGTCAAATAATAATATATATGAGTACCATCATTTTTTTTCCAATTCAACCCCTCCCACAACCTCAAAAACCTCTCCAAAAAAATCAGTAATTTCGATATTCAACCGCTGTCGGAGTCTCAATAACTGAGTAATTTATCATAATATTGGTCTAATTATTATCCACCTTTTTGGTCTCTCTGGAACGGTACGCCCCTCTCTCTGGTTGTTGATTGGTTGAAAAAAGTTAGTATTAATGTCTCTGGAACGGTACGCCCCTCTCTCTGGTTGTTGATTGGTTGAAAAAAGTTAGTATTAATCTTCTAATGTCGGTCGTGAAGCTTGTTGGAATGTCAACTTGAACTATTTATCGATATGCGTTTTAAACAAAAAATGGTTGCTGGCTTACTTCTGCGATTTCTGCATATAAAATAAAGTCTCGCACACAAAAATACAAAAATCGTTTATTTTTTGGGGAGGTTTTTAAGGTTGTGGGAGGGGTTGAATTGGAAAAACAAATGATGGCACTCATATATATTATTATTTGACCTCAAATTAACGTATTTGACACGGTGCAACAAGAGTTAACCTGCAGTCAAAAAATCAAAAATTTGCGGCGGCTGTATTTCGAGAACTACATGAGAGCGAAGATTCGGTCTGTGAGATGAATTGATCATTGAACCGTCCTCTAACAATAAACCATAGTGCCATCGGGTTAACTTTCAGTCCCACCGTATCGCTCCAGCTCCTAGACTATATGAAGAAGTTTTTCGCGTTATTCTCGAAAATTTTGTTATGTAAGGGTAGACAAGTTTTATATCGTTGAAAAGCGCAAAAATATCTCCATCGAATGAGCGCAAAAAATGTCTAGATTGCCTTTTAAAAAACAATTACGATCGCGTCACAGCGCTTAAAGCATTGGTTAAAAGTATTTTTCAAGCACACAGAAGTGGAGTGTTACCAAAAAAATGTTATTAACATTTTTCTACTCTATCATGATTCGTTTCAAAATTAAATAGGGGCTTAATAAGTGTCTATAACGTCAATTTTAGTCACTTGCAAATTCGATCGTAACTACTGGAGTTTAAAGACCTTATGAGACATCTCATTAATAAATAGATTGAAAGAATGCGGAAAATTCGAAGAGTTGGTTGTTCTGAAAATAAACTACATACATTTTCGTAAGTTGGCTAATTTATATACTTTTGCTTTAAAAAAAACTTAATTACACATTTGTTGTACAATAAGCAATACAAATTCTTTGCAGCTCACAAATATTTCTAGAAAATAACTCAAGCTGAATAATCACTGGATTTTCCGAAGAGACTCACAGGTCCCAAACAAAGAACTTCCCTACGACAAAAGTACATAATTCAATATAAAAAGCAAGGACGTCAATATTCAGCACGAAAGTAATCGAAAAGTGACGTCAGCGTCTCACGCAACACATTTCGAGTACTCGGTATAAAATTCGAATTTCCCCTTAAAATATTATCCCTAATCTACATATTATTAGACTTAAATAAAATTTACGGAAGCACCGCTTAACCTTTCGACATAACTAATGACACAACGAGGGCTTAAAATACACCAAAACCTTAAATTTCGACTTTTCCATATTTTGATCTACAGTCCAATGGCACACAACTAATAATTTAAACGAAACCGAGTTACTTCCACCTTGGCAACGAACAAAAGTGACACTCGGAGATTTTAGTAGTAATTAATCTTGCACCATAAACATTTTAACACTAGTCCAACTGTTTTCGAGAGATAAAATTTACTCTTGCAAGTAAATGGCTAATTAGCAAAGGCATTGTTTACAGCAACATAAGTGTATTTCCGTACCCTAAAGCTAGTGGTCTGACAGCATTGCAGCATTATTTCCTGAAATATCTCAAAGGGGCTACAATTTTGACACAATGGCCGTGAAGGAAATAAAGTTGACTTCAGATGACCTCTTAAACGGTATTTTAAGATTTTAACTGTGTTTGTGGGCAGCCGGAAATTCTAATTCTTAGGTCCTTTGTACTTTAAACACGTACGTGTGCTTATTACCAAAATAATTTTTAATTCCTAATTAAGTTCTAAGATAGTAATATAAATATAAGGACAATAAATTGATTATGTTTAAAACTGATTATAAAACTCACATCAAAATTGCTGCAACAATTTGCCAAATTAACAAATTAACGAACTTGAAATTTTGCCTAATACATGAACCAATCATTACGTCGCATTTTTCGGTTTACCACCTATAGTCCAGTAATCATGTACAAAATGTGGAAAACACGCAGGGATTAATTGCTTTGCTTAAACCCTTTATTAAGGCATCATAATAAAGGCTCTTAGTTTTCAACTTCGGCAGAGCCCTGCCACCACTTCAGATTTTAGGAAATAGGTGCAAAAATCAACTTTTTAAAATACGTCGTTTCTGGTGCACCCAAGCGAAACAGTAGTTATCAAACAAATAAAAGTACATCAAATTTCCCACAAAATTTAAAAAAAAATAATGTCCCAGCTCCAACAGTTTCCGAGATATGGCCTCTTTCGCGATATTTGGCCAAAAAAACGCACTTTTCAAAATTTCAAATTGGTTATTTCCTGATCTACCTACGAAAAAGTGGTCCAGAGATGAGTGAAAGTCGACTCAATTTTCTGTAAATCTAAAAAAAAAACATTCCTTTAATCTTAATAGTTCTGAAGTTATAAACTCCCAAAATTCACCATTTCGATGCCTTTTGACATACATGAAATTTTTTCGGAATAGCTCGCTTCTAAGACATCTTACGTAAAAATTTCTTACTACTAAAAAGAAAGTATATAAAATTCTCCCAACAAACTTTAAAAAGTATCGTAATAGTTTCCGGGATATGGCCTCTCGAAGTTTGCCATTTTTTGTAATTTTTTGCCCAAATAACGTACGCTTTAGTGTTTGTGAAATATTTTTTTTGGGCATGCTAGGTGAAAACGTTATTGGGAAAAGTTAAAGTAGACTCAATTCTGAATATTTCGCTGGACTTTCCCATACTTATACAAAATAATTACTTTTATATATCTATTCACAACAATTACAGCATATCTAACTAAGAACTGTTTTAGGGTTGTATATTAACCCCCGCTAATCCGTCATTGCAAGAAAGACAAGCAACAATAGCCAAAACCACGGTCTAAAATGGTAAACTGCCTGAGTAGCAATTTGTGCGTGATGCGGGACGCAGAGTTCAGCTTCTGCCTTATAATAATGTGATTATACTATGAGTATCTGTATATAAAATACTTAATCACTTTAACAATATCTATTTATTTAAACCTTATACGTATTTCGGCATGTTTACATGCCATTGTCAAAGGTTATTTTGAAAGTAAACAGTTAGTGTTGTTATAGCAATAGAACTTTTTTACTTATCTTGGTAATCGTCTGCAGATGACTTGATTTCTTATTCCAAAATGTCCAGTAGAGGAGAATTTAAGAGATCAATTTGCTCATTCATTAACGGTACAGTTTTTAAATGTTTGTGAATTTCAAAAGCTTCTAGTATATCTAATTTACGTTTATCATCACAAAAGTGTAAACATTGTATGGTGTTATTAGATGTCATTGAATAATTTTGTTCTAGTAAGTGTTTAGCGTAATTGGATTTATGTGGGTGTTTGTATTTGTAACAACGTACGTGTTCTTTATACCTAATATCAAAATTTCTAATTGTCTGGCCTATATAAACCGAATTACAATGCGAACAATTTAATTTGTAAATGCCTGATTTTAGCAAATCGTCTGTTTTTGATTTTGCATTAAACAAAGTGTTTAAGATGTTCCTAGTTGTTTTAAAGCTTACTTTATATTTATTTGTTTTGTTTATAATTTTAGCAATTTTTTCTGATTTGTCACCAAAATATGGGATCGAAGCATATTTAATTGTATCGAACAAAGTTAGGGTATTCGGATAAATTTTTTGAATGGCTAATTTATAATCTTTTTCTTTAATTAATGTATCAATAAGTTTAGTATTATAACCATTACTGTATGCAATTTGTTTGATAATTGAAATTTCTCTATTATAATTAATTTCATCTAAAGGGACCGTCAAAGCCCTATGTATCAGGGACCTGTATGCTGCTAATTTATGTGTTTTATGGTGACAAGAATCGTGTGGTATTGTAATGTCTGTTTGTGTAGGTTTTCTATAAACTGAGTACTCAAATTTATTAGTTGAATTAATTTTTATGTTTAAATCTAAAAAGTTAATGGACTTATTTTGTTCAGTTTCTAATGTAAATTTTATGTTTGGGTGCAAGCTGTTAATAAAAATTAAAAATTCATTAATTAAATCAAATGAACTATTAAAACATGCTAAAATGTCATCAACATAACGAAACCAAAATATAACTTTCTCAGATTGATTTGATTCGAATATTTGATCTTCTAAATTTTCCATAAATATGTTAGCTAAAAGAGGTGAAATTGGACTTCCCATGGGTAAACCATCTTTTTGAAAATAAATTTTATTATTAAAAGTAAAATAATTTTGATTGATGCAAAGTTCAAATAATTGAATCAACTCAGTCCGTTTTATTAACTCAACATTTTTGTTAATAAGAATATCATTTAACAAAGGAATACACTCTTGAGGAGGTATTTGGGAAAACATATTAGTAACATCAAAACTAACTAGCTTGCTTTGTGGTGGTAAATGTAAGTTAGACAACTTTTTGATTAATTCAGAAGAATGTTTAACTGAATATTTTGGTTTATAATCAAAACTGGTAACTATATTATTTAGTATTTTTGCTAGCGTATGGTTGGGTGCATTTATGTATGATACTACTGGTCTAATGGGCATGTTGGGTTTGTGTATTTTTAATAAACCGTATAGTTTTGGTGGTTGTGGATTTGGATTTATTATTTGTCTTTTTTGATAATCTGTTAAACAAACCTGGCAATTTTCTAATGTTTGTTTTAATTCTTTTTGATAATTTTTGGTAGGATTACTAGTTTTTAATAATAAAATTTATTTTCAAAAAGATGGTTTACCCATGGGAAGTCCAATTTCACCTCTTTTAGCTAACATATTTATGGAAAATTTAGAAGATCAAATATTCGAATCAAATCAATCTGAGAAAGTTATATTTTGGTTTCGTTATGTTGATGACATTTTAGCATGTTTTAATAGTTCATTTGATTTAATTAATGAATTTTTAATTTTTATTAACAGCTTGCACCCAAACATAAAATTTACATTAGAAACTGAACAAAATAAGTCCATTAACTTTTTAGATTTAAACATAAAAATTAATTCAACTAATAAATTTGAGTACTCAGTTTATAGAAAACCTACACAAACAGACATTACAATACCACACGATTCTTGTCACCATAAAACACATAAATTAGCAGCATACAGGTCCCTGATACATAGGGCTTTGACGGTCCCTTTAGATGAAATTAATTATAATAGAGAAATTTCAATTATCAAACAAATTGCATACAGTAATGGTTATAATACTAAACTTATTGATACATTAATTAAAGAAAAAGATTATAAATTAGCCATTCAAAAAATTTACCCGAATACCCTAACTTTGTTCGATACAATTAAATATGCTTCGATCCCATATTTTGGTGACAAATCAGAAAAAATTGCTAAAATTATAAACAAAACAAATAAATATAAAGTAAGCTTTAAAACAACTAGGAACATCTTAAACACTTTGTTTAATGCAAAATCAAAAACAGACGATTTGCTAAAATCAGGCATTTACAAATTAAATTGTTCGCATTGTAATTCGGTTTATATAGGCCAGACAATTAGAAATTTTGATATTAGGTATAAAGAACACGTACGTTGTTACAAATACAAACACCCACATAAATCCAATTACGCTAAACACTTACTAGAACAAAATCATTCAATGACATCTAATAACACCATACAATGTTTACACTTTTGTGATGATAAACGTAAATTAGATATACTAGAAGCTTTTGAAATTCACAAACATTTAAAAACTGTACCGTTAATGAATGAGCAAATTGATCTCTTAAATTCTCCTCTACTGGACATTTTGGAATAAGAAATCAAGTCATCTGCAGACGATTACCAAGATAAGTAAAAAAGTTCTATTGCTATAACAACACTAACTGTTTACTTTCAAAATAACCTTTGACAATGGCATGTAAACATGCCGAAATACGTATAAGGTTTAAATAAATAGATATTGTTAAAGTGATTAAGTATTTTATATACAGATACTCATTAAATATGGACTTTAACGAAGTAAAGCTGGAATTGATAAATAAAGTGATTATACTATGTTCATCTCTTACGCACTACATGTTTCGCTCTCTACCTTGTGCACTCTTAACTTGTCATCGATGTTCCCATGTTGGTTAGGTTACAACGGGATTATTTTTCTTCATCTGTTTTTTGGGAAAAGATTCCGTGGAGCTTAAAAAATACCAAAAACGCATGTTTACGCAAAACGCAAAATTGGGGGAGGGAGATGGAAAATTAGCCCCCTCTAAATATTACTGCACCCAGAAATAAATTTCTTAATCTGATTCTAATATTACTCATGAGAAATTTAGCTTAAACAGATTTTTTAATGTCCCTGTTTATTAAAGAAAAAGGTATACATTTTTGATTTTCCAAAATTCATAGAAGGCGTCAGAGAAAAATTAGCGGGCTGATTTTTTGAGTAATAAGGCGGTCAATTCAAAATTTTCAAAAAATTTGAACGACCTCCATTATGGAGCTAGAAAGTACGGAAAACAAGTGTTGTATTTGCGCTAAAGTCTTCTGATTTCGGTTTAGGATATTTTTAAAAATCTCATTTTGTCGGTGAATTTTTGAAATACGTCTAGATTCCAAATTTCATCAACATTCGATCATCCGTTCGGTCGTTATAATCCACCATACACATACATACACACATACCCACCCACGGACAGGCATTTAAAAAAAACACATTTTTTGCATACCCGCAGGTCCAAAACACGCATTTCCGTCAAAATCTTGATTTCGAAAATTTTCATGAAATCAATACTTCCCTCGCTATACGGAAAGTATAAGAAAGTAAAATCGATTTCTTAGTCCTAATGGTTACGAAGTTATCTCTTGAATTTAAGAAAAAATGTCGCCGGTGGTCTGGAAACAAGTATACAAAAAATTTAATAAAAATTTATTTTTATATAATTATTAATCAGACTTCTCTTTTGCAATTAATGTAATTGTACAAAAATAATATATTTTCTTGAAATTATAATAATAATAGTAGTAATAGTAATAATTTATATACAGGGTCGCTATTATGTATGGGGCCAAAGCTCCCCTGGTCAAACGGTTTGAGATATGCATTTCATATTTGGTATATGTTAATTTGAGGTTATTTTGCATATGCTGAAGTAAAAAAAATTTTTGCATATAGTTTTTAAGCGCGGACACCATCTTGAATTTTTTTAAATAGCAACCTAGGCTGTGTGATACATCAATAGAAAGCTTATTTTTTTCTCTTTTCAGAATAATTAAACATGTATAGGGTTACATTAGAAAATAACGCAGAAAAATTAAAAAAAACATTGAGGCATGCTTAATTCGTCGCTGCACATTTAGTGAAATCTAGTAACCATTGCATTAACAAAACGTCATAAATAAACAAAACACAAGCAAAAACAAGTAGTAAGAGTTTAATATGAACATCTCCTCTCTTAACTACTGTTAATTAATAATGTTGTTGTTTTCATTTTTATTTAAGAAATGTTGTTTGTTATCCTATTAATTTAATTACTGTTTGTGTTTTGTTTATTTATGACGTTTTGTTAACGCAAGGGTTACTAGATTTAAATAAATGTGCAGTGACGAATTAACCAAGTACACCAGCTCGAAGTAGGTCGCTCCATCTCCTTCTGCGGAACTGCTGTGCGATGAAAAAAAAGGTTCTTTTCAGAACCACGATGTTGTTTAAAAAAAGAGTTTTCCTGAAAAAAAAAGTTAGTCCTAAACGATGTAAGCATGCCTAAAATGTTTTTTTTTTAATTTTTCTGCGTTATTTTCTTCTGTAACCCTATACATGTTTCATATTTCTGAAAAGAGAAAAAAATAAGCTTTCTATTGATGTATCACACAGCCTAGGTTGCTATTTAAAAAAACTCAAGATAGTGGCCATGGTTAAAAACTATATGAAAAAACAATTTTTTTTTTACTTATGAATATGCAAAATAACCTCAAATTAATATATACCAAATATGAAATGCATATCTCAAACCGTTTGACCAGGGGAGCTTTGGTCCTATACATAATAGCGACCCTGTATAATTAAATCAATGTTTACCATGAACAAATGTATGTCGTTTATTCGCACAAGAAATATTGATATTTGCATTTACAGGTCGCCGAGCGAATTTGTTAAAAAGGGCCAAATTCAAAAAGCCATCACTTCGAAACCATTAGTGCTACGATATTGTTTTTTTTTAACTTTACTCAGAATTGAGTCTCCTTTATGTTTTCCCCATAACATTGCCACCTAGCATGCCCAGAAAAAAAAAATTTCACAAGAACTAAGCAGTACGTTTTTGTTGGGAGAATGGGTGAAGTTCGAGAGGCCATATCTCGGAAACTATTTATGCTAGGACATTATGTTTGTTTTAGTATTGTAGGAAATTTTATATGCTTTTATTCATCTTGGTTCGACTTTTGACATTGGGTGCACTGGAAGCTAGATATTTTCAAAAAACCTGACCTATGTAAAATTGCACCAATCAAACATCAAAATTGTCACTTTTGGGAGGTCATAACTTCGGACCTATTAAGTATAGAGAAATGCTTTGTTTTAGATTTAAAGAGAATTGAGTCTACTTTCACTCATCTGTGGACTACTTTTTTGTAGGATGATCAGGAAGTGAGGCCATATCGCAGAAACTGTTAGGGCTGGAACATCATTTTTTTTCAATTTTGTTTTATACTTTTTTCACCTTAAATCGACTTTTGAATTGGATACACTGGAACTAAGATATTGCAAAAAAAACTTGACTTATGTAACACTGGACCAAAAAAGCATCAAAATGGTCAATTTTGGGAGGTCATACCTTCGGACCTATTTAGGTTAGAGGGATCCATTTTTTAATATTTACAGAGAATTGAGTCCACTTTCACTCATCTCTGCCTCACTTTTTCGTAAGACAAGACGATCAGAAGTGACAATTTTTAAAGTACGGTTTTTTGACCAAAAATCGTCACCTTTAAGAAGCCGTCAGAGCTGCAACATTATTCTTTTTAGTTTTGTAGGGATTTGTAAATGCTTTTATTTGCTTAAGAACTACGAGAACTACTAGTACTGTTGAGATTAAGTGCATCGAAAACGAGCTATTGGGAAAAACCTGATTTCTTCAGCTATTTTCTAAAATTTAAAAGGGTTTCAGGTCTTCGCCGAAGTCGAAAACGTAGAGCCTGTATTATTTTGATGTCAAAATAAATATTTAGGCAAAAAATCCATTCCTTAGTTATTTCCACATGTAATGGTTTTTTCGACGTAATGACTGGACTACTATGAAAAAATTTTAATCCAATTTGTTTTATCTGATATAGCTGAAAAATAAAATTAATTTGACAATTCGTAATTTCATTCCTAAAATAATCCAATCATATACAACTTGGGAATAGAAAAATAATCAGAGTAAATAACTTCCTGGATAGCAAATGCTATGCAACACGTTTTCGTAATTTAATAACCCGATTATTTTGCAACTCTCTCGTGGTATAACTGTTGATAATGTAACAACAGCAAAATTATTAATACGTTTCCGAAGATTTGGTACATTGAGTACTGTGTATGGTACTAATAAATTAGAACTTCGAAAAAGCAAGGATCAAGATGAAATATTCATTCTACATCAAAACAAACGAGTTTGTAAGGAATCCACATGTTAATTTGCTTGCCACGCGGATCAGTTCTATTTCAAGAGTTTGATATCATTAATATTGTAGCACTTCAAGGGTGCAGAGGTCGTTTATCTGAATTATTATAAACAGATTTGTTTAGATGTTTACTAGAGCAAAGCTGCTAAGCTCTCCGTAACCATTAACATGATTTACTCTGCACATTTTCGCGGTTTGCTTATCTGGTAACATAAATTTAAATTACTGGGGGTACATGCCACGTAGTAACAATTTAATTGAACGAATGGAAACTCGATTTAACACGAGTGTGGAAGGAAACTCGGAAAATCTAAAAACTTTTGACGCAGAAAAGGATTTAACAGAGTTGTGCCCAAAATTGTGTTAAAAACATGGCTTGAAATACACAAAGATAAAGCCATAAATTATACGAATCGAATTACCCTGAAACGAACTTAACTTCTGCAATTACGGTGAAATAAATACTAACCCCAACGCGTGCGAGTTCCTTTGAAAATTCCGTCAGCTGGAAATTTCCTGGCATAAATCTCGACGAAGGTAAATTGAACCCAAGTCCAGCGAGAATTCTAGCGATGAATACCAAAACCCTTCAAGAATCAAAAAATTATTTGACGTTTTGGGGAAGACCATTTAAATTTACCAGCAGCTCCAGGAAATTAACAGAATTGAGAAAGAGACATGGCTTTTGGGATAATATTGCCATTTCAAAGAAGGGATCAGGCAAATAACCCAAAAGGTTATCTAATTTAAACTGCACACAATTTCATAGACGAAGAATTTTTTTAAAAGTTGTTAATTGGTTACTCCACAAACTCGACGTTGGTAGAAGAACGTGTCATCCGGTTTATATACTTTCTGATTCCACCGCTAGAGGCCGTTGATTTTTTATTTAACTCCGGAACTAACCGGGTATAGTCAATCAACTTCCTACACGATGAAATTGTCATCTTTCACACACAGATAAAGAAGTACCAACGTCTTCTGCCTCTTGTTGTCAGTTGTCCGACGCTACTGTGTCCATAGCTAAACGGCCACTCAAGGAAATTCAGTTCAATTACCGCTACTTCGTCCCTAACAAGAACCTGCCACAACCTCTACATCAGCCGCTTATCCGCTTAATTATAACTTACAGAGGTCATGTGTAATGGTAAATTTACAAGAAACTTCAACGATAACGTACCCCGAATGCGGCTTTAAAGGTAGAATTGCAAATGAAGTTTTCTTATAAATACTTAACATACTGAGCATTAGTTGCTTAATAAACGATGTGGAAGTATCATGCTTTTGCAATAGATAACTGAGGCTTTGTTAAGTGTTGTCGTACCACCCAGAGTCACAATTAAAAACTGTCGGAAAATAAAAATAAAACCACCTAAAGACATTTTTATGTATTACTACTTTTCTCTATAAAGTTACGACCTAACAAGGCTGTGGCCTTCGTGTCATGTCGGATAGATACGCCCATCGATAGCTATTTTGTGTGTACCTATTCTCGAAATCTTAAATTACATTTTCCCTTGTCGCAAAGTTTCTGCGATAACATTTCACCGACACAATCGATTGGCTCGAGCATTTTTCTTACAACCTGGCCAATCTGTTATCTCCCGATTCTCCTTTCCCTGTTTGTGTTAGCTCAACAACCCCTAAAGCTCTTCTGGTCCGGAACCCGGAACTACCAACTTCTGGTAAGTGATAAATAATACACCTTCCAGCTATAATAATGGGCAAAGTTGGCCACCTGAAGCAAACCTTAAACTTTATTGCTTTCCTAGTTACGCGTGCAGCATTGATTATGTATAGCCGAAAATGAGCTTTTCACGAATTCGCCACAATTGTAAAAGACACGCTCTCTGAATTTTGTTTTTCTTCAATGTTTTTTTACTGGACTGTGCGTGACACCTGTATAAAATAGAGTAATAAGAGGGAAGGATTTGCCGCTTTTGCTACAACGTAATTTTTTACTTTCATATACTGTTAGTATTCATTCACCGAGATCTTGAACAGTTCGGCCGACGCAAGGTTGCATTGTATAAAAGCTCCGTGTCGCCTACTCAAGTTACGTACTTTTCGTAATTAATTTTGCTCTCATACACATACTAACAAGAGAACTATAGGACGATTATTACGCCGATTGTTCACCCGATCAATAAAAGCGTCCATGTCAGCGCGCTCACCTTTTGACGCCCCTTTCCCCCGAAAGCCGCGAACCATATAGATTTATGAGAAATGGGCAATAAGTCACATTATCTAAATACCAGGTCGAGCAACATCAATTAATCCAGCCGAACACATAAGACTCCAAGCATGGAACTAGCTGCCTCGACGGGCTTTATCAATTCTCATTTGAGCCAACAACAACAAAAATTAAGAAAAACAATCAACATTTAACAATAAAGTATCAACAATAGTCTCATACTTGTGCAACACCAACACTTTTATACACAGTACTTGTCATTCGCATACTAGCAACAAAGTAAAATCGTACTTACATTCCGAAAACCGTCTCCAGCTGTTAATTATTGGGCGACCCAACATTTTGTAACACCCTGGTTCCTTATCCCTACACCGTTCTACGGCTATTTGTAACACCTTCGCCAATGAACCATACCGATTTTGCAATCGGCCAATTTAACTTTTAACAGATCCTTAGACATGTTTCGATGCAATTAGAAACCTTATTATAATGAAGGTTAAAGATCACAGTCCCTACATAAATGTAAAATAACTTTCAGAACAACAAAAACATTTTAAACTCTTTGTTTATTGCTACAGAAAAAACAGACAATTTACTAAAATCAGGCATCTACAAATTAAATTGCTCGCACTGTAATTCGGTTTATATAGGACAAACAATTAGAAATTTTGATATTAGGTACAAGGAACACGTACGTTATTACAAATATAAACACCAACATAAATACAATTATGCGGAACACTTATTAGAACGCAATAATGCAATGACATCTAATAACACTATAAAATGTTTACACTTTTGAGATGATAAATGTAAATTAAATATACTAGAAGCTTTTGAATTCACAAACATTTAAAATCTGTAGGTACCTTTAATGAATGAGCAAATTGATCTCTTAAATTCACCATTGTTGGACGTTTTGGAATGAGAAATCAAGTCATCTGGACGCAGATATAGAAAACCAAGATCAAATTATGAAGATTTATTGTTTCTATAGCAACACCAACTGTTTACTTTTAATCTTGCCTTTGATAATGACGAAATACGTATACGGCTAAAATAAAAAACCTGTTGAAGTTAAGATTTGTTTTAATTAAAATAAAACAAATACTTTTAAAAATATGATACTAGGCTTCGATTGGCTCATTTTTTATTTTTAAAGTCGATTATAAATATATTTGCGTAACTTTTGTAACTCTGTTTCGGTGTCCATTGTTAGGATTAAAATATAGAACTTATGCAGTAACAGCATATAAAATAAAGGTTCATTGCCCATAATAGGTTATTTATGTGTGCTGAAAGTCTATTGTTTATAGTCGAAAACACATTTTATGAGCCCCACATGCTTGTTACGCATATTCCCGATGTAATTCAAGGCGTGACCTTTTCCGCCATTTTGCAGAGGGCGAGTTGCTAAAATATACCCATATTTTAATGAATACCAGGATATAATAATACCTTGTTATTGTTTTATGCAGATTATCATGTCCCGCCGGTAACTTCCCTTGTTAAAATTTATGTTCCATAATGAAATTGTGCAGTTTAAATGGGTTCAAGCTAGAAATTATAATACCAGGAACTGGATTTCGGAAATTTAGATTTATTTACGCGATATTTGCAGTAGTTGTAAAAACAGGAGATTTTAGAGGGTTGTTTGCGCTACGATCGGGATCGCTGCCCTTCCAAATAATTTGTTTTGAAGAGATTCGTGCGCATTTGCGATGTTTTTAAATTCTAAACGGCTCTTTGGGAATGGCAACCTCGTTATTTCAGTATTTTAATCAAGGAATCGAACCGGAACAAATTGAGCCTAGGTTTGATTTGATTTGTGTTTTAAACATGCTACATTAATCGAGTTCCTCACGCGGTTCAATTTTAACTGTTATTTTAACTACAATTTCAAATTATACTAAAAGTGATTAAATCAGGGTATGTTTAATTTAAATATCTCGATTTCAAAAAAAAACACTTGCACCCCTTGAAAATTTAATATGTAACACTGACATGTTGATTCAAATTTTACAAATTTAATAATTTTAAGATTTAATTCAACAGCAAGTAATCGTATATTATACTAAAATCATTTCTTTGTTTATTTTCTTTAATTCAATGTTTTTCGGACTTTGGTTTAAATTTATTTGACTTTATTTAACCGTCCACTAGTCGCGCCAAGTCTCACAGACCCAACCAATTTTTATTTATTGTTCATTGAATGGTGTGGGGGAGGCGGTACTTGCACAGCCGTGTAGCTTTTCAGTTTTTGATTCTGCACAACATAGTAAAGTTTGATGTCAGTACGTTTCATTATTTGGCGTATAATTAGAGATAGTCTTACAGGCCCGGTGCGACTAGTTGTGTTCCTCTTTTATTTTTCGTTATTTTATTCTCGCCATCAATTAATTTCGAAATTGCAAGGTAATGTTCAATTATTTTAATAATAGAATTGTATGTATAACCAAAGCTAATATCTTAGATGGATTATGAAAAAAAACAAGAGCATTTATGTCGTCTATGGGATGAAGTCGCAATTGCTGTGTCACTAACCGAAGACCACCTGAAGCGTCGTGCTCAATTATCAAATCTACCTCGAAATGTGTGTGATAGACGACAAGAAGTAGCTGGTGTAAGTACTTCAGATACGATGGAACAACCCAAAGGTCAAAAACGCTGTTATTTTTGCACAAAAGACAGTAAGACAAAATATTATTGTGAAATGTGCAATAAATTTGTTTGCCTGTCACACGCCAAAATGCTGTGCCCAATGTGCACTGATGTAAATACTTAATTTTTTTTTGTAAAACTTATTTGTACTGAATCCACCATTTTTTATATGAGAAAATATATTTATTTATTTTATAAACAAAATGAAACTTAAGTTTGAAAACATGTAATTTTTATACCTTGTATTTCAGAAATTTTCAACAATAAATTTTTTTGCAAATATAATACTTTTGAATAAAAATTTACTCCAAGGACACCTAATAATGACCATTCAATGCAAAGTTAGCTAAAGTTGTTATGAAAAAAATTTAATTTTCAAAAATTTTAAAAAAGTCTACGAGACCCAGCGCGACTACTAGCGTTCTAAAAATGAGCGCGACTAGTGGAAGGTTAAATAATATCGCTAATTTAATAATTTCACATTACAGTGAGGATGGGTAAAAAAACAAAAAAAAATTGATTTAATATACAGGGTGTGCCAACGATGTGAAATTCTTTGATAACACCTTTGTTAATTAAGTGGAGGTAAAACGGAATAGAACACCTTGGGTTACTAACCACAAAATTCCGGATCAAGGTCATCTAAAAAAAGATCTGAAATGTTACAAAGGTAAGCGTAGGTAATAATTAAATGATTCGACTGGCGAAATTGATTTTTCTTGCAAAAAAGACAGGAATAGAAAACTCTTTCAAAACTATCGTATTTTTCAGCAGTAAAGCTATTGTCTTTGTCTTTACTTTTGTGAAAGAAACTAAACTTTATCGAATACGTAAGTTCTACAGAAAAAAAGGATTACACACTAAATTGGATCATTTTAAGCTTCCTCTCGTACTGCCATTCAAGGAAAGATGTGCATAAAAATACATTTTTGCTTCAAAAAGTTAAAAATCCATTTTTAGGTTCATTTAACTTTAAAACGTGTTTTCCGGTAAAATCAAAATCGAATATTTTCGCGAAAACAATACTGTCCTATACCTACTAGCAGTATAGAAAAGTGAAATGTATAATCTATACAAAGTATATAAGTATCTCTTTTCGAATGCTTTCCAAATTAGAAATTGAACGAAATTAGTTAACAACGTTCATGAAGATGGCCACGAAATCAATATTTATGTTAGGAGTATTTAAGAACTAGGCATTGGAAATTATTGAAAACATATGTTTATAGAAATTTAAAAACGAAATTAGTTTAGCTTTAGACCAAAGCCATGATATTATTAGACCTTACAACAAAAAAATACTAAAAAAAACTTAATTTTCTTATGAAATATCTGACCGTAACACAATTTTTTGATGTAGTACCAGCCCCTTTTTTTTCATAACGTTTTTAAAACATAAACTTTTTATACCAAGAAAAAAATGGAATCTTTCAAGTTTTTCGAAACAAATTTTTTGGTATTAAAGAAATCCAGAGATGACACAGCAAATTCATCAGCCAAAAATGGGAAGGGGGGAGGAATCTTCCCCCATATTGCTGCACCTAAAAATTAAGTTTTTACTCTCATTGTATTATTACTCATGAGCAATTTAGCCTAAACAGAAATATTTTATTGTTTCCTGCTTATTAAATAAAATGGCATAAAATTCATAGAAGGTGTCACAGAGAAATTAGCGGACTGCGACAAGAACCAAAATGTAAATTGGCCATTTTTTGAGTAATATTTGGTTAAAAATTTCCAAAATGTTGTAAATACTTTCCACTTCATAGTTTATATATTTTCGACTATGTTTCTACACAGTAAAATTGTGTCTCTGTAGGTCTATTATGATAAAAAATTGATCCCGATCTGGTTACTGGTTTCAAAAAATCGTAGCGGGCAACATTTTGAAGCTAGAAGGTTCGGAAAAAAGCGTTGGATTTGCCCTGAGGTCTTCTATCAGATTCCATGTTCAAATTTAGAAAAAACAATTTTTAAAAAAAGCTACCATTAGACTGTGTCTAACTTCAGTTTCTGGTTTCGGAGTTCTTTTACTTATTTCGTCGATGAATTTCTGATATACCCCGACATTCCAAATATCATCAAAATCGGACCATCCGATCCGTTTGAAAGTTATGAAGCGCACATAACCATAAGCGTTTTTGGGATTAATAAAAATCCCCAAACGGGGGTGAACGTCCATATAGGTTTATTTGAATAAGGTTTAGATATTTAGATTAGTTTCTTCTCTTTTTCCTTGTTTGTAGAAAGCTGTTTATATTGTACATTTATTTACTTCACTATTATTATCTATCTAATGCACAGTGAGGTATTAAAGTAGCAAAGATACAATCTACGCAAAATTGGAATAAACCTGCTAAGCTGGCATCAAACCGCCAGGTGGCCTTTTGTGTACGAACACGATCTAGGGACGAAACGGGTCGTACTCTGTTATACTCTTTACACTTAATTATAAGTGAGTTTTGTAATTTTATTGAATAAATGTTGCACTTGCGTAAGAATGTGCCAAAGTTTAATTGGTGTTATCTGTAAAATTGGTGGCAAATACGAAAAAATGGTGTAGTGCCTATATTGTTGATGATTTGTTAATTATATATTTGTTCTTGTGTTATATATTCTTGATTGTTCTTCTTGCTGTTGTCAATTCACTAAGTCCGTCGATACAGCTAAGTGTGTTCTTGGGACCTAGTAACTATGCACAGAGTTATCGAGATTCTTCAACCGGCTTAATTGTAAGAGTGTTAACCATTACCTCTGACAGATACATTTCCATTACGCTCCTTGTAGCTTGGAGAAATAGACAACCGACTGGTAAGCACATTAACATGGATGGATTATTCTCTAAATTATTCAGCGGTTTAACAACCGATTAAATAAAATCCGGTGTGATAAGAGTGCTATTCTTCCCTTGCAGGTTTTTAGGTACCTACATCGAGTTGGTGCACTGAAGATAATGTTGTAATTCATCAAAGTGTTAACTACTACAGAATACGTAGAATTTCCATGAGGGAAAATACCTTCTTCGTAAGTAATTATTCTGATCGTGATTTACTAGCATAGTAATGTATATCCGAAGATAATAAACATAATAATTGTCTACTGTCTTAGATGTATATTTTAAAATTACATGGTTGGTAAATAAATCTGTGTTAATATTCTATAGAATATGAAAGAATGAATTATCGCTAGTACTGTTGGACGAATACGACTACTTTTATTAACATTTACCAAAAAACATTAATAATAAATTAAAAAAAAACATTAAAAGCTATTAGGAGGAATTTACGAAAATCCCAAATCACAGAAAATTTTCAGAATTTGCAATATTCCAAATATAACAAATATTTGCTCTGCTATTATTATTTTATCTCGAGGATTTTCATGAGAATTATACTTAGCTATATGGGAAATTCCTATCAACGTCTAGAAGATTTAAATCTCATCTTGAGAACATGTAAGATATCAGAAACACTTCTAATTTCCGTTTAAAAAAATAAATACTCAATAAAACACAATTCAAGCATAAAATGACTGGATTAAAATCCAACTGAAAGATTGTTTTTATATCAACATTGCAATATTTAACTTGTAAATATTAACTTTTATAATAATTGAAAGTCATACCGCATACAATTTTAGCAACAAAAACGTTTTTAAAAAAGTCAAATGTAAGAGGTGCCACTCCACATGAAAATAACGTGAAATCCACGTGGCCTCAAGGCCGGAAAATAATATTTCAGCAGTGTTGCTCAAGCGTGTAGGCCTGGGAAGTGTGGTTTATTACAAATTATAAGTACCCTCAGCTGATTGATGAATTAATTGATTGATATGGCAGAGGGAACGCCTCACGTTACATTAAAAATTTGCCGGACCATTTTCAGCGAGTTTATATGTGACGCGTATGCCGTTGAACTGCGGAATGTGAATCTAAACTGATTAATTCACCCTCTACCCAAGGGTGGTTATTTTCTTGCATATAAATTTCCCTATCGCAAATGTAATCGTCCCAAAGCGGCATGTGTCGCGGTCAAGGTCGACGCTGTATCAAGCGCTCTTTCACCCTCTAGACGCGTGCCGTGATTTGTATCCCTTGTTTCGCTTTTGCAGTCATAGCTTTCCACATTCAATATTCGGGGGCTTTTATTGTGCTACGTGATTCTACTTCCGTGCACAGAGATAAATTAGAACTACTACAATAGGGACGTCCGATTTCCACTTTGAATATGTGATCGCTCTCGATGGATGTTCGTGTATTACACCCACCTCCCTTTAAACTGTGACAAATTGTTGGCCAAACAGATTAATTAACACGATTTGCTTTTGACTCTATTGTTTTGCCACTTGACAATACTACCATATATTTGCCAACAACGAACCAGAGGGGACATTTGATACGCAGCGATGTGATTAAAAAGAAAAGTTGTTGTGTCTTGAAACTTAGGGAGAAAAGAGGAAAGCACTACCAACTAAATTATTATTTTTTCCCACGTCAAAGTGAAAGACAAAAAAGGTAATCGGAAAAGAAGGAAGCAAAAAATTTGAAAATATGAAGAAATATACGGTACCGACATAACACACCCAGAGATATATTGCTCATCTACAAGTAGGTCAGGTTCAGCGGAAATTAAAACACAAAATAAACTAATATAATATAACATACAGCAGCACATACATTGGAAATACAATTGTTTCGAGTAGATAAGGCCGCCAAATTCAGTAGCAGTTAAAGGCAAGCGCGCAACCACTCAACAGCTATTATGCGATAACAATGGTTACCCCCGAACCGGACGGATGACAGCCACGGTAGTATAGTCGCCGGGTTCACGCCGCCGTTGACCCCGCCACGCATTATCCAACTCGATTATGAAAAAAATTGACCCCTGGATAGCTGTAAATGAACAGCTAAGCACGAGGCACATTACAACCATCAGCTGCTATATGACACCTTATAGCGAATAGATCACAATGAGCAATAGAAAAAAACAAAACAAAACGGCTCTTTTCCGAACTTCAGGACTAAACATATCGGATCCATTGTCCGTCTTTGCCAAATTAGTATGGAAGGTATAAGTAAAACCAAAAGCGACTACCTGCTTAAAATACTTCAAAAACACCAGATCGACATCGTCCTAATTCAAGAAACTCATACGAGAGATGACCAACAAATTTCCAGGAGAGGCTGTATAGTGTGTAAGTTATAGACTAGCAATCAGCAATTAACCACGGAGTTAGGGGCCAGTCACATACGCTAGACACGATTTGGGCAACGTAAATACCATCTAATTCTACAGCAAAATGAATAATAAATAAGAGCCACCAAATACCCAATGGTCTACGACGACACTGCAAACCTATGCCCACCCAGCAATACACGCAGGTAACTTTAACAGTCATCATACTGCATGGAAGTACATAATCACGAATAAAACTGGATAGAAAAATGGATTGGTCGGAACTAACAAAAACAACGTACACCTAGTCTATGATTCAAAACACATAGGTAGTTTCCATTCTGCTACATGTAACACAGACTACTCCCTTGATTTGTGTTTCATTTTCGTTTATAAACCGAGTCAAAAACGACAAAAAATACTTCCTTCTCTTCGACGAATACCAACGATATCTCCAGCACTATTACCAAATGCCTTTACCAACCAACCGCTCTAGTAGAAGAAAGCCGTCGAAGCCCTACCGCCTACTCCAGCGAACAAAAACGCTACGCCACTACTCACCGCCAGCGGTCTCTTTGCTGTTCCCGGCGGAACCATGCCGTCCCGCCTCCCAGCACTATTCACGACACCCTTCCACGTCGCCGCTCCCAAACGCCGACGCATCCAGCTCACACTGTCACCTCTGGCATCTCCGCCCACCTCTACCGTTGGTTAGTACCGGTTTACGAACTAGAACCATCCCCGGTTAGAAGAAACCCAGGCCCTACTTTGTCCCGAGTCCGGCTCCTCACCGTCCCCGACGACCCAGCTCGGAATTCTGTCGCCGCCTCCAGCAGTCTAGTTATTCCACGCCTTCGACTTCCAGCCGCTCCTACCCCACTGCCCGTCAGGAGTCCAGTGCCGCCGCCTTTGGCTTCGCTGCCACCGAGTTCGTGGCCTACCCGGAGCCCACCGCCATCGTTTAGCACCCTCCCATTCCCGCCCACGCCTTCACCAAGTGAGATAGACGTGCTAGAGCTCACCATCAGCCACAGGACTACAACGCCTTCTTCGGGAAGTACCTAAGGTACGCTACCTCACGAGTAGCTAACCTAGCCCCCGGCGTACCACAAGATTCGCGCGCCCCGTATAACCCATGAACTCTGCTGTACCACCTGGACGAACTACTGTAAAGGTGCGATGCCCGAGAATAAATAATTTGTATCTGATTTTGATTTAATTGCATTGTTTTATACTTTAAAGTGGGAGCTCCCAGAATACGTAATGCACTTGTCTAATAACTTTGATTTATTTACAGCAATATTATATTTCTTTCAGCAAATACAGACTTTAATTAACAGTGATCACTTGACTTAGCTAAATTGCTGTGATTTAATAGTTAATTTTAAGCAGGTGGTCGTTTTAGAACAGCTGCACACATTTTTGTACATGAATGTAAATATTGTAAAACACATGTTAACACGTATCAATGAGTCTGCCGCCTGTTGTGTGGATTATTGGGGTCAATCTAATATTTAAAATTTCACGCTCTCGCATTCTAGGGATTAGGGTAAATATTGGGTTGTAGTAATTAACATAAATTGGGGAAACTTGACAGCTTTAATTAGCACAAGTGTTCAAGAAAGCTGGAGAGTGTGAGACAAAATTTTATTGATACTTCTATCCAATCAAAAATTAAAAAAGAGTGGGGCTGTAATTTTATTGGAAAAAGAAACAAGTCCAACCTCTTGGAGGATGGACATGAATTTTAATAAAAGAGTATGTTCCCTAAAGGAGGGGATCAATCTTCGAATTCTCAAAGATCACTCAGTTCGCTGAAATCTGAACGTCAGTTTGAAAGCATTATTGCTAGCATTCTATTACAACATTACAAGTCTGGGACTTGCAACTTTAAAATAAAATAAAATCTTCTTGGGTTTGGGGCTACGAGGGGCACATTGCCAAAATCAAATAGGCTTAGGCGTAGTGGCTCATTCTTGTCGGTGTACCTGATTAGGCGTATCAAAAGCGGCGCTATTGTTCCTCTTAGGAGGGAATTAGGCGTAGCAATTGAGGCGCTATTGCAGGGAAGCCGATTGGGGTGAGTGACGGCGCCATTTCCATATTGGTTGCGGCACGGGGTTTTGGGGCTACGAGGAGCACATTGCCAAAATCAAATAGGCTTAGGCGTAGTGGCTCATTCTTGTCGGTGTACCTGATTAGGCGTATCAAAAGCGGCGCTATTGTTCCTCTTAGGAGGGAATTAGGCGTAGCAATTGAGGCGCTATTGCAGGGAAGCCGATTGGGGTGAGTGACGGCGCTATTTCCATATTGGTTGCGGCACGGGGTTTTGGGGCTACGAGGAGCACATTGCCAAAATCAAATAGGCTTAGGCGTAGTGGCTCATTCTTGTCGGTGTACCTGATTAGGCGTATCAAAAGCGGCGCTATTGTTCCTCTTAGGAGGGAATTAGGCGTATCAATTGAGGCGCTATTGCAGGGAAGCCGATTGGAGTGGGTGACGGCGCTATTTCCATATTGGTTGCGGCAAGCTCTGTTCGCGGGTAATTACACATTTTACTGACGTAAATTGCACAATACTCGACATTTATAAACAGTCCCAAATAGAAGTATCAGTGTGGGTAAAACTGGGGTAAATATTTAGATTGGCAACTTTACTCGATACAACTAACAGGCAAATTCCATATAAATGGTTCTAGCACTCATAACACCAATATTTTGAACACATGAATAAATAAATTCTTCAAAAGGTTTACTGTTGTTTAAATCAGCTTAAAATCTTATCCTCTTTAACCTCGATAAAGACAGGGTAAATCAGCAACGAGCAAATAATTAAAACACAACGTAGGTCCGACACCGATCATCGCAAATAAATAAGTAATCAAGCGTAAATACTTGATAAATTTTAAATAATACAATTAAAATTTGTAAATAAAAATATCAGCGAAACTGCACGATCACACTACCTACACATCGCGAGGTATTTTGCGGGCCTTCATTATCTTTATGTATATTATTGTATTACAACCCATTAACTATTAAAGAAATAAAACTGCTAAAACTTGTCTCGTCTCTTATCACGCTGAAAACTCACTAGGGTTGGTGTTACGATTGTTTATCTGATAAATGAGAATTAATCCATGTCACAGTGCTCACCAATCGTGAGTCGCTCCTAACAAAAATAAGCGTAAGTCACTAGGAATGTAATAAAAACGCAGACATTCCGTGGCACCCCAGAGTATACGTTCTGGTGATCACTGGTTAATACTCTTTCAATTAACTAGGTCGAGGGATCTTGATAACCACACCTGGTTAGTAGATTCCAAGAACACAAATGGTTGTATCGCTGAGTTGAATCAATTCGCAATGACAGCAAAAAGCAACGACAATAATGTCAACACAACAACCATAATATTATCACAAACAATTACACAAAAATGGGGGTTATCACCAGTAGCTTTATGTTTATACTACATCAACACATTTACATAGGTATTAGTTAAAGTATATCAAAAACAACATTGGCTATGGCTGTCATAGCAATACAATACCTTTTAATTTCATACATGCACCCGTTCGATACGACTGAGTTTTAAGTTCTGAATACCTCAACCTTTCTTTTTACACTCTCGCTTCTAATTTCTGTTAGGACCGTGTCTCGCCCTCGCCAATAAAGCATAACGGTTTTGAAACCGACCAATTGAACTTTCAACACATTCTTAGACATTTATTCAATAAAATTAGAAAACTCAATTTAAGCGTAAAGTGTACAAATTAAATCAAGCAATAAAAAGTACTTCTTTCAAGTCATCTCTAGGTTCGCCATGGCCCAGAAATAATAATTAACGAATTTTGGAGCTTGTATAATAAATACTAGTAACACACGAACGAGTAAATTCGCAAACTTAACAACGTGTTAAGAAAATGTAGACTAATAATGAAGTCAATGACGTAGTAAGCCGTGGGTTCCTGGTTCAATACTAACCATAGTCAGTTGTCTTCGTATGATACAAAATGACTCTCTAAGCTGAGTAAACGTACAATTTGATTTTATTCGTTAAAAAACACATGAATGAATCTACTTTATTTAAATATATGTACAACGTAGAAAAGCCAGAGTTTTTGTAAACACCGAAAATTTACAAATAAACACCAGAAGAAAAATTGCTATTTTATAAATACCAAATTAAAATAAACAATCTCCAAATTAGAATAGCACGGCCGCACGGGACACGATCAAAACATCATCGTCATCAAGATCGACGCGATTTCTACGATTAGTCGATCTTACAAAATTGTATTTCCTCATTCACTTATACTTGTACTGAATACCTAAAAATTCCTTTTACTTTTCTTGTCGCTGCACAGAGTATATGTAGAAGTACGGTGTTATTGTATCCGCCAACATTTTTTATTTATTTAACGATCACTTATACCCAAAACATTTTTAGAAATAGCATCAAGAATTTTATTGTTGACATATAAATGATCATTTGTAGCAGCGGAAATAGAGACAACTCTACATTTTTGTTATTTTAACCTCACCGCCAAGACGAATTCGTAATTTACATCCACAGTCTGTTTATCAACCATTTTACATTTCGCAACCGCTGTAGCATTTTAATTCCCATTTTAACAGCTCACTTAAAAATGTTTATTTTGTCATTCAGATTTAAGGAAAAAGCTATTAGTGCTCGTGCGAATTTGCGATGTAATCAAATTTGAATAACCAAGTTAAACACCAGAATGATTTTACATATTCCCAAAACAGAGTTGTTTGTTTTCAAAACGAAAACCCTCACATAAATAAAGTGAAAAGTAATTTTAACCAAGCATTAAATACATAACCAATATCATCCACTTTTAAAAAACTCGAAAACAAATTATTCTAGTAAATCCAAGTACGAAGGAGAGAAGCAGAACGTGCTGTAATAAGTTTGATTGTAACCAGGCTCACTGCTATCCTCTAATCCGCTATGAGAGGCTCCTTCACTAAAACCTTGTGGTATCCACACACTAAAACCTTGAAATTTATTTTGTTACCGGATAATCTACTGCTAATCGCATAATCCCATTAGAAATTTGTTTTCATGGCGAGGAAGTCTCTCCTCTTAGCTTCTGCACAAAAGGGAAGTCCATATAAGTTTACGATCTTGTGAATTGTTACGCAGTGACGGACACAGAAATCAAAGCCGGAAGTGCTCCAAGGAAAAACGAGAAATAAACATTTTATTATGAGTCCAATTTTTAATATTTAATTTCTTCTGCAAAAATAGAAAAAGAAAAGAAAAAAAAATATTAATTTTAAAACGTCTCGAAACCACCGTTTCCGCTTCCATATTATATCAAGTATGTTTTAGAAGAAAAGGTTTAAAATAAAAGTTACGCGGCATTGGTCAGTGAGTATTAAAAATTGATGCATCTTCCGTGCGTTTTTTCTAAGCATTATCATTTTCTCCTTCTAATCATTTTATATAGAAATTACCTGACAATTTTCTAATTTCAAAATATTTGATAACAAATAATTTTAGAGAATAATCATAAATCAAAAACTAAAATAGTAACTGGTAACAGCTGTTAAAAAGTTTATCGATCGGTGATTGAATCAAGATTGAAAATAAGTATAGGCCAGAAATGGGCCGCACTAGTTTTTTAGCGGCGCGAAATTTTAAATTTTAGACGCACAACTTGATTCCCGTTCCCGAGAAATTTTGAAGGTTTTTCCCGGTTTCGGGACCATGAAAAATCACGGATATCCCGGGACTTTCTACCCGGGAAGTACAGAAACCGTAGTCAAGAGAGAATACTTAAGAGAAAACTTGAAAAATAAATAAAATCTGGAACATCACCCTTGAAAAAACAACAAGTACAATAAGAACACCAGAAAAAATTCAAATCAAACAAGGAAGTAAGACAGGAAAGCCCGTTGTCGCCTAGCCTCTTAAAATAGTCCTAGAAAGATGCATGCGATAAATAACTATAAACTCGGGAGGAATACCTTGCAGAGTATGCTTGCTAAGTATGCACAGAAACTTCATGAGGTGATTCCTTGGGCAATTTCATCAGTTTATATGAATATTTGTCCGAAAATGCTTCCTTACGGAGTTACAGTCCTCTGTAAAAAGACCAGTCTAATCGTTTTGCGCATGTTTATATGAAATCGCATCCTGCAGTTTCTGTACGTACTTCGGCAACGCCCTGTATAACAAAAAGGTACAGTACCCTCGTCTATGCCGGCGACATAGTGTTCTCGGCTAGAAGTAAATAAATGTTAACACATAGCTAGTTACAACTCGCAAAACGTCAGAAACTGCCTTGTGATAAATAGGAATAAAGCAAAGTACATGCCAATGTCGAGGAATGAAAGATAATAGCAACAATACCACAGAATAGGAAACAAGGACTTCAAGATTACTGCAAGATTTAAATACTTAAGCGGTACAATAACAAAAAACCTATCGAACGCAATTTAACTTTTCATCCTGAGTTATGAAACACAAAATTACATTGTCAAGCCAATAAATAATTTCTGACGTCATAAATTGAAAATGAGACTTTACAAATTAATGTTCAGACTTCGGAAATTGATTTTTTGACGTCATAAATTAATATTCTGACGTCTAAAAATCATCAAATTTCGAATAACGATATTTATGTAACAAATGCGGCAATCGAATTTTGGACGTCAGAAATTCATTTATTGACGTCAAAATCGTGTCTTCTGAAAATCGTTTAAGCAATTTAAAATAAAATAACAAAAGAATGGTAAAAAATTATCAAACTGTAAATAAATTATTTACACGTCAAAAATGGATTTTTGAAGTAAACAAAATAATTATTATTTGACGTCAATAAAAGAAGTTTTGACGTCAATAAATAAAGTTTTGACGTTAATAAATGATTATTTGACGTCAATAAACCTATGTTTGACGTCGCAAAATGCTGTCACCTAACGGCATGCTTAAAGAATTAGTGTGGACTAAAACCATACTGCAAATAGTGACTGATAAGGAAACTACTTGCCAGAAGAGGGCGTACGTACATCTGCACCGGCTTGTCAACGCCCATTGTACAATAATTAATAATAATATGAAATCTGCACTAGAGCAAATGCGTCAATCGTAAAATCACAACATAAAGTAGTCCTTGGGATGGAAGGTATAATACAAACAATCTTTGATATAAACCTTGTATAAACCCAGAACAAAGCGCACTCTTGTAGCCAGGCAATTCAATTTTAGACGTGAATTTTTCACGTCAATACATACATTTTTAACGTCAAAAAATCATGACTAGACGTCTAAAATTAATTAATTATGGCTTAAGAATGGCTCATTTATAATAATTTATTATTTAATTCTAAATAAAATAACTAAATGATTTTCTGAAGTCAACATTTGAGTTTTGACTTTAAAAAATTATTTATTGACGTCAAAAACTCCGTTTTATTTATCAATAATTAAATAGTTGTTCTTTCAAATTCTAGTATTAAAAATTGACTTACAGACGTCAACAAATAAATTTTTGACGTAAAAAAATTAATTTGTGACTTATAAAATATTTTTTGACGACAACCATTTCCCTTTGTCGCCAACAACTTATTTTATATTAAAAATTCTTTTTTGATGCTTATACTATAAAACTTGACTATAAAAGTAAAACGATGTTCCATAGTAACCGTTTTATAGTCGACTAAATAAACATCTTATTTTGAGGAACTAACTTTTGAACGACTTGATATTTTACCACAACATTTGGTGTGATTTAATGGGAAATTAAATACTATTTTTAAGCTAAAAATTAAATTTTGTATCATTAAAAATGGCGACTGGGCGCCATTTTGAATTTTTCTTTAATAAAAAGGAGGGTCGAGTGACACCTCATTTGAAAGGTCTTTTAGTTCTGCGTCTGATCCTAGAGTTACAAAGAAAAATATTCAGCCATAACAAAATGGCGGATTTTAAACAAATGGACTCGCTCTATTCAAAATTGTTTTGATTTTCTTATCCAGTAGTCCACTTTTTCATTTGCAGGACAAAAATTTTCCCAGAAATATCTCAGGTTGCTGGAAATAATATTGAAAACGTTATGTTCCAACAATACGGTGCGTCGCCTCATTATTATAGGCCTGTTTCTGACTTTCTCAACGGACATTCTCTTGGAAGATGGATTGGTAGGCGGGGGCCTGTAGAACAGCCGGCTTGCTCCCCAGATTTAACCCCCTTAGATTTTTTTCTATTGGAATATCTGAAATTGAAAGTGTACAGAACTCGTCCAGAAACAATTGAAGAACTGGAGCAACGCATTACAGAAGTTTGCAGAAATATCACTCCAGAAACTTATGAAAGTGTAAGGCAGGAATTTCATAACCGATTTTTTATGTGCCAAGAGGTAAATGGTGAACATTTAGAACACTTAATTTACTTTCTTTTTGCTTTAATTTTTAGTTTTTTTAAATAGACTTCTTTATCTTCAAACATTGTCATTTTGTTATGGCTGAATATTTTTCTTTGAAACTCTAGGATCAGACGCAGAACTAAAAGACCTTTCAAATGAGGTGTCACTCGACCCTCCTTTCTGTTTAAAGAAAAATGATACAAAATTTTAATATGGACTGAAAAATAGTATTTAGTTTCCCATGACAGCACACCAAATTTTGTGGGGAAATATGAAGTCGTTCAAAAGTTAGTTGGAGGGGGGGGGGGGGGTTACCTTATAGACACAGTGTATTTACTCACGTTGCAATGATAATGGAAACGAAAATAAACTCATCATATTTAATCAATAACCAGGAAGTAAAACTAACTCCACGTGCTGTATACTGAAATGCTCAAATCGTACAAGACAAGAATTTCAATAAACTGCAGTAAATGCAATTCAAGAAACGAATAAAAATGTCAGGACGATTCAAATCCCAAAGAAACTTTAATCCGAAGAGACAATTTCAAGAAGGATTACTTTAAATTTATCTACATCTCTGTTCTATTTTTCATGAAAGACTTTTAGAAAACAACGGCAAGGCAAAGTTTTCCACGTGTCGAAGGAGTCGTTAATCCTGATTTTGTGAAAACACAAGTGGCGTGATGTTTACACCAAAATCGAGGTGTCATGTTCGAGCTGAAAACACGAAGACAAATACCTACTTTCAGCACGACTGGATTTGAGTTTTTAAATTGACGCAGTTCCACCAGAGAGAAATTAGCCAGTGGAAAAACAACAAGTTAATAAAATTTGTTTATCAATCGAACACGTCGGTTGCAGAATGGAAATAACAAGACTGCTCGGTGTTTTCCTAGAGCTTTCTTGTTCTCCATCCCGTTATTACACGGTTCATTTATTGAACAGTCGGCAAACTTCGGAAAAACAAATAATAGGAATAATTAAAAAGAAAAATCGCGACATCGGTTCAATAATTGCTTTCTTTCACTTCAGTTTGGTTTAATCATTGCGTGTTGAATTCTGAGAAATGCATTATCGTTTTTTTTAATTCATATGCAACCAATAAATTTAATTATAAAATTTATGGTTAATGATAAAATAAATGAATCACATCTGTGATAGTCTTTTTTTTTATTAAAAATTATAGAAGTAATGTTTCTGCACACAAAGAAAATTGCAAAGTAATATAACTTCTTCACATGAACCAACTGGACTTTAAAACGTACAAAATAGATCACAAATTAAATTAATGGAAAACATACGATCGCATGAATAGTCAATAAAATGTAAAAACAAAAAGATATTAATACTGATAAATATTTGAATACGATGTTAAATAACAAAATTCCGCACGTGATGGAAAATATTCAATTTCATAATATTTGGCATAAAAACAAATTGACTTACTTAATATTATCAAACAAAAGAAATCTTTGTAAACAGCAAGGGCACCGCATTGATATAAGGGGTGGAGGGTATCGAATTTCATGCTGCAAAGACTTTACGATAAACCGTAAAACTTATAACAAACCCATAAACGTACCAATCTATAAATATAAATAACTTATTTATAAATATTAGCAAATACATTTCATTATTTTATTTTTTTTATCTTTGCGTCAACAGACGTCTACTTCGTTCGGCAAAATATTTACTAAGAAATAATGTATTTCAGATGTTTGAAATGCAACGATAAAAATTGACGTAAATAAGTGACTAGGTTCGTTGCTATCACTATTTTTTGAAAATCAATAAATACATAACAAATAGGATTTAATCAAGCACTAACGTGTAGTTTTTCTTCCAAAAGAAATTTTATCTGCATATATGCTTTTGGTCCAAATGGATCGGGTTCGATCTACGTGGTTAGAGGTTGCTGAAACGCATTCGCAATGCGCCATCTTTCGGAAGACATGTAAAACAGTGGGTCCTGTGTGAAAAGATGTATAAAGATTATTATTAGGATGGGTGTAATCGAATGATTTCCATTAGCGAATGGTTGCCATTCGAATGAATCTAACATCCGAATGATTCGTTCTGATGAATACACTCGGACGTACCCATGAGATCAAAAGTAGTAAAACCGCTCTCCATTTGCTTCTCGAATGCTTTCCTCCGGCCGTGCGGATTCAAATAGTTCGAAGTTCGAATGCTTGAATGCACAGCACCGCAAAAACAAAACAAATCTTAAAATCATTCGAATGATTTTTTGTACATCGATTATATTTCGAAATATTATGACAATCGAATGGTTCATTGTTTTCATTGGAAACGTCTCACCACTAATTTTCTTAGTATAGCAAAATTCCCCCTCGCCTCCACCCACTCACTTAATCACTAAAAAATAATCCCAAGAAAACGCCAAACAAAAGAAAATTACAGAAACCACGATTTATTCCTATGGCAAAGATTGCCCTCATGTTTAATTAAATTTTTTCTGTTGCATCCTATACGCATTCTATTATGGGGTTATTCCTCGGATTAATACAAAATACGGAAACTATCAAAAAGTTGATGCTTTCATTTATAGTATATTGACCAATCATTGCGTCGCATGTGCCATTTCAACATCCAATAAAAAAAATTAATCCGATTATTTTTGACGTGCCCACAAAATTTTATTGCTATAAAATTACGAAAACTACTGATATGTTTTATTTAATAGTTTTAAAATATTAACAGTTCGATATATTATATTTATAACCGAGATAATTCAATAACATACCACTAGTGCATTGAAAAATAAACGGGGTAAATAAATTACTGAAACATCTTGCAGAACAAATCGTGTTTCGCGTAAGAAACTTTTACGCAAAAAATACTCTTGTTGCTATTCAACGAGTTTTCGTAATTTATGAATCCGATTATGTTTCAATCCACTTTTCGTGTAACTGCTTAACAATAATGATGTTTAATACTTCCACCTTTGTTGTGTCGTCTGCTGGTGCTTGAAACTTCAATATACAAAATGGTGTATTTAAATGAAAAGGGGAGCATCAAAATTTCAACAATGAAGACGGTGGCAGACAAAGAACGCATTAAGAAGGCTTCCGATTTGTTTAATATGGAGTATGCAGTATAAGATACGATTACTAATCTGCGGTAAAACAGAATTAAGTTGATAGACCTAATTGGTTGCGACACAAACCCCTTTGAATGCAAGAATATCTTACGCAGTGGCGGCTCGTAAGGGAGCTAACATGGACGACGCCCTCACGTCCTAGTTCACATTGCGCAATACTTCTGCTATTACTTGTTACTTTCCCATGCTTCCCGCATGGCAATATATTGTGATCGTCAAAATTTTCGGTTTTGAGATTTTGACGGAAATACATGTTCTCGGTATCTATAAACTCAAAGAAACGTATGTCTGTGGGTAAGTGTAGGGTACAGCGCAACGCTTGATATCTCAGGAATTGCTTGAGCGATCTTAATAAAATTTAGTATGCCTAGGTGTAAGAAAACGGGTATGATAAGAGAGCGCCGCAACAAACTTTTTTTCAAACACACTAGCGTTAAAATGGGGGTTGCTACAAATTTTTGAAAATTGTTAGCATCAACGCCTATTTACTGCAAAATGAGTTGTCAAAACGGCATAACATTTGATTTTTATAGTAGCCCTAGGGCAAAACAATATTATCTACGAGCATATTTGAAACCATAATAAGTAGAAAGTAAAAAAAATTCAAAATTTTTGAAATGTAAAAAAATATACAGCGAGTTTATCTTTTATGTACTTATATACATATCAGCTATGTATACTTTTATAAAAAACATGTCAATGCATTGTTTTACTGCAATCTATAGGCAACCAACTGTACAGAAAATAATAGCGAGAGAAAGGTTATTCCTCATAGTGTGAGGTTATGTACAATGAGTATGTTTATGAATAAACGCAAAATTATTTGATATCAAATTTTGTTTAATAAGACTAATATTTAAAAAATATAAAATTTTAACAATACACAAATTTTACGCTAAATTAAAAAAAACTAATTGCTATTAATTTGACATTAAACAATTTGATTACTGTTTCCACAGCAGACTATTCTTTTCAAAAATTGAAGCTTTGAAATTTAGTGTATAGTTGGTTGCCTACAGATTGCAGTAGAACAATGCATTGACATGTTTTTTATAAAGTATACATAGCTGGTTTATATACAAAAAAGAACTCTGTATATCTCAGCTAGTGACGCCTTCTATGAATTTTTGAAAATCGAAAATGTACGCCCCTTCATTTATATATAAAACTGTAACTTAATACTAGCTGCTATATATTGTCATGCTGAAGCTATTTCCCAATATAGTTATGCTACCAATGAATTGAAAAATAGTCTAGTTAAAAATTACCCGAACTTTTTTGCTAATTATTTTTCAATTCAAGAGTATATGATTGGATTATTTCAGAAATAATATGTCGAACTGGAAAATTAATTTTATTTTCAAAACTAAAAATATCATAAATTAATTCGTGATAAAACTTTCTATCCCAAACAATTTCTCCTAAGCAAAGTAAACACGATTTTCTATGCAGGAAGTTTGAGTAACTTACTCCGATTAGTTTTTCATATTCGCTAATGGTAGTTGTTGTTTAAAAATTAGTATATAAAACAAATAATTACTTTGAATAAATTTATATTGATGTTGCCTATGTACAAAATATATCAGAATCTGCTTTATGATTTAGAAATTAAAGAAATATGGTAATTCTGAATAATTCTATAGATTTGAACAATATTTAAGTTCCATTTAATAGCGGTTTTCCTCAGAGGTGCTCCTGATTTAGTTTTCGAGGGTATTTGAGCACCCGAGCACCTCCGCAGTCGGCGCTTATGGATTAATGTTTGCGAATAAGATTCTCATAAAAGGTTGTTCTAGATTGAGTTAAAAAAACTTTATTTCAGTGAAACCATTCTCATGTCAATTTCAAGTAATTTGTTACTACTATTTTAAACTTGGTTCTAGTATTATGTTTAATTTCTGAATTATTTCCATTTTTGTGTTGTAATGCTATAACTCCTTCGGGAGGTAAGAGCAGAGGAAGGAAAACTTGGATAAGGATAAAAGAGGTTTAACCGCGGAAAGTACTGTCCCAGTATTAATACCTATTGCCCCAGGAAAACCTCGAAAAAAACCTGAGCCCGGGCAGTCGGCCGGGCCGGAAATCGAACTCAGGGCCTCTCAAATGAAAGTCGGAGAAGAGGTTGTATTCTATCGCCATTTTGATGGACAAGCTCGTTTTAGGGTAAGAAGCGTGCGAGCGCGCGTGTATAGTGAGGGTCAGCAAAAGCGCGTCGTTCCGACAACAAGCTGATTTCACTTTTGGGCATTAATATTTGAAAAAAATCTCAAGCAGAATAAGTTTATAACAAGCAACTACTGCTATAAAGCTATGAATTTTCAAGAAACTTTTTCCACTTTTATGAAAAAATCTCCTGCTGTTACATTGTATACTTTCTTTAATTACCTACATTGTTGTTAATTTACAAGGGAATATTACTTCTTGGCCTTTTAAGTTTCACAAATACTCGCCTTGAAACAAAACAAACTTTTTGTATCATTTCCTACGTCAAATTATAAGAATTAGCTTTCATATTCTCGATCACAATCATGCAGGTAATTGAAATTTAATTATTTCTCGGTCTTAATTTTTCAGAAACTTGATAATTAAAACGCGAACGATGCAAGGATACGCACTCTGAACTGTAATTAATATAGAAGCCAATAATGCAATCAAAAAATACATTGTTTTGTTCTCATTATGCAAGGCTAAACGAAAGTGTGCCAACGGTAAATGTTCCCTGCTAGTTCTTTTGTGTTACACGCATCTCTTGTAATTACGCGTGAGTTCCATGGTCGATTCATATTTCTGTTGCTGTTAATTAATTATTGTGATAGACGGTGTTAATGAACTTTATTTAGAAATTTTGGATTACTTTAATGATGGTTATTACCGACAATCTATTTTTAACGAATTCACAGAAATCCATTAACTAGCGAAACTATAACTTTTGTAGAGCTCCTAATATAAAAATGTTACAATATTGTTATTTTATAAGGCCTTATTTCAAGGATTTAAACAAATATAATTAGTTCTGAAAGGTTAATTTAATTTTTTCAAGCAATTGAATGTTAATTGCAGTAACTGAAACAAAAAATGTAACTTTCGAGTAACACCAGTTTAATTAAGGGAAAATATTAAGCTTAAATAGCATGTTTATAATTCCGTTCGGACAATTTTATTACATCATTATTTTGTCTAATTTGTCGAACGATTAAAGTGGCGAAAGTATCTAATAATGCAACCGTTTTATTACATACGTGGGTACTTTAAGACGATCATTCATAACTCTAATAAGCAGTTAATTCAAACGAAACAATTAAATCAATTACCACACCTTCTTTAATGGTAGGTAACTCAAAAATCACTTCATACAAGCTACACGTAATGACAGGATCGAGGTGCTTGACACCTATCGTCATAAAAGTTTTTTGATGAAGTGTATGTAAAATTTTCTGTTAATTTCTTTATAAGCGCACACTTCGATTTGCATGACAACAGTTACGTGTCAAAATTAGCGACAATTACAGGAGCTCTTGAGAAACTCCAATTAAGAAGTAGCGTTAATCAAGGTTGATGGTTTCCATACTTGATTGTTTAACCCAAATTTTTTTTTGGATTTCATAATCAGGATTTTGTAGTGTCTGAATTGGCACTTCAGTAATCGTGTAACGGCACGTAAAAATAAACACAAAAGAATATTTTATTTCTTGAATTTCTGGATGCTCGACGTTTCGACACACCCTGATATTAACAAACATGTACGAGATAACATTTTATTGGTCTCTCAAGATGGGCTTGATAAGAGGTTTTTCGGTATAACAAAAAAAAACTTTAACGTTAAAACGTCATTTTAAAATATGTGCAAATAAAAAGTGGAAACAAATTGAAAAATAATGATTTGGTCACGGAAAAATAAACACACAAGCTAGTAAAACAATCTAAAGATCTGTAGTAAAAACTTTATTTAATGCAAAATAAGTAGAACATTAGAACTAATACAGAAATCCAATGAAATCCAGTTGAAAAAGAATACATAATTGCAAAACTAGTAATGGGATAGTTCGAATGAAAATAATCGAACCCCGTTCAATTATTAAAATATCTCAAGAGAGAAAAATATTTCAATGATTTTACAATTTGAGTATATTCGGATTTGTCCATTCCGGAAGCGGGCGTTGAAGCAATACCCCCTTACAGTAGGCAACTACATACATTCGAATATTAAATGCTTTCGAATGGCAATCATTCGATTATGAAAATCATTTAATTATGCCTATCACTATGCAAAACAAATAAGAGCAATTATTAAATGCTTTCGAATGGCAATCATTCGATTATGAAAATCATTCAATTATGCCTATCACTATGCAAAACAAATAAGAGCACGAAAAGAGTTAGAGAGACGCAAGAAGTAGTGAATTTGTAATAGAACAAGTGAAAGATGGGATACAGAAGAATTTGGAAGGAAAGGGGGTGTAGGGGAAAATAGAGTGTAAGACGGCGAATATAGAAAGCATTCAAGAGGAAAAGCAGAGTGCAGGATGGGGTTAAAAAAATCAGAAGTTGGACAGGATAAACAGGGATGAAGAGGAAAAGGAAGAAATGGAGAAATTTCTGGAGGCAGACATACATCTGGTACAAATACGTTTTATTACAGAGGCAAATTATTCTATTATTAAAATCTTAATACTTGATTATATCAAGTTTTCTAAATTTATTGAAAAAAATATCTAAGAATGTATTAAAAGTTTGATTGGTCGACTGCAAAACTCCAATGATAAGGGTATACAGCAATATGTAACGAGGGTGTAAAAGGAAGGTTGCACGGATATTGGTGCGTTTCGTTATATTTGGTTAATGATAACTCTTGTTGTTGGTAATGGTGTGCCTACTGTTGATCAGTGGTGAAGCGTGAGACTAGACAAGGTAGATGTTGTCTGCCCAAAAATTATACCAAAATCCAATTTTAGTCACGCTATTTTACCGTGGAACGAACTTAATTTGCGCTGATAAAATTATTTTAGTTTAGTGACCATTGAATTTTAATGTAACTTGGTTATCCCTTCTCCCTCCAAAGTATGCTGAGCTTAAGCGCGCATCTCGAGATTTACTAAGAATGGGAGCAGTTCCCTCTACATGCGTTTTCCTGTAAAACGCGCTCAGCAGTCAGAAAGAGAAAAATTCTTCACCTGAAATCCAAAGAGGTCTCCTGGTTTGGTCTTATTAAAAACTCGTTTGAATTTCTTTACAAACCGAGTCAAAAACTTTGCCGCCCGCCCGTGAATTGCAAATTTTTATACGTTTGTAATATTTCCCTGAGAACCCGTCAAACTCTTTGAATTTGGAGTTACCGAGATATTCTAATACAATTTCAAATTTGAACTCAGCCGAATTCACTAGCCTTACTCTTCTGGTCATATTACAAACTTTTATGTTTGTAATATTTCTGAATAACCCCTCAAACAGTTTAGTTATTTTAAACAGAAGTCGGTTATCCTGGCCGTTCTGTACTTTACTGCTGGTTTGAATATTGTGAAGACGTAGTACGCTAGTAATAATATCGATAAGGTTAAGAATTCTGAGATTTCGAGTTGATCACTGCCCTTTAAAACAATGCTTAGAGCGCTATTTTGGGAGACCTGAACTCTGACACCTTTTCAGCTATTGCTTTGGAAGAACAACTAGACTAAGAATAAGCAAAGTAGGCCAGAACTTTAAATGTAATACGTGTATATGTAACTGAGTACAATAAATAATTAAAGTGCTCTAAAACATGTGTTTACCTATGACGGTAAAGCACCCATCGCCACTGATGGTGAGTTATCAATTACGCTATTGTTGATGTGTTTCTATTGTTTGTTATTGGTGTTTTCTCTTATTGCTCAGAATTAAATACCTAACCTGATTAAAATAAACACTTGTATGCTTGGGATCTAGTAACTAGGCTTGGTTATTGAAATGTCTTGAACTGGTTATTTAAAAGTGTAGTAACCAGTGACACCAGAACGTATATCTTGGAAGCCCACAGTTGAACAATTACATGAATTAAAACAACATTGATCGGGTTGACAATCAGTTAATCGATATTCGACGTAATAAGCGCCCTATTTTTTCTTACAGGTTTTCAGGCATGTTAAGATAGTGCACTGAAGATAACACTGTAATACATTTAAAATGACTAGAGACTATGTAGGATTTTTCTACCCCGTAAGTAACATACACGGAGTGTGATGGGAGCTGCATGCCATTCACGTATTTTGGAAACCATAACTAACTGCTAGAAATAATTTAATGAGTGTTTTTATTCATGCTTGGACTTTGCTTTAAATTAATTTATTTCAATACTGAAACCATTAAGTGAATACAGTTTTACAAAGCGATAAAAAACGTACTCGCATATGAAACAAAGCCGGCATGTCGATGATTCGTTGGCAAATCGTAGAACTAGTATCATTGTTGCGCGGTATATTATTTTACCCCAGTTGCTCTTATTTAACATTTTTAAACAATTAGCAAGTGAGATTTAGAAATAATTTTTAATATTTATTATTTTTACTTGAGAAACGTGCATGATAAATACCAGTTGGTTTAGAGGTAAAGGCGTGGGCTCCTAATCTGGCGGTCGCAGTTCAAATCCCGTAGCGGACCTGTATTTTTTTTATTAATTGTGCTACGCGCATTAGCATTTGGTACCAATAAATCGGGTTATATCCCCGAGGCCGGTAAACTGCATTGGTCTGTACAAGACAAGGGGTACGGGAATTTTTTTGTTAAGCGGTCTACCCTCTAGCGTTGGTGACTAGGGGTAGGAGTAATAGGCTGACGGCAAATAATATTTAAAAAAAACAACCCATGCTTTTTTCTAATTGGTTAAAAACATAACAATTTTCAACATTTGTAATATCCATATTTCAACATGAACAAAAATAAAAAGGTATATCAGCAAAAATAAAAATATTCGATAGAAATGTGTTCTTAAGCTTTCCATTGATATTTTTTTTTAATTAAAACTTCCTAAACCGAAAATCCATTCGCTCTCATTTCTTTTATTTAATAATCCAGCAATTACTGTAAAAGTTTTTTTTATTCGTAAGTATGGCGTAAGCTAGTCCTATTAAAAGCGTAATCTTCATCCGACATAAACCACTTATGCAAAACCACAATTTATACAACACAAGGCTACACTAAATAATAACAATAATGAAAACACAAGCATTTGCCACATTAATTCGCGTCACGCACAGATAATGTAAGCGCTGGAATAAGATTTTATCAAGATTTAGAGTTCAGCTATCTCGTGTATTACATTATTTGTCGCAAACACAGCGATAAATACCGAGATGAACAAAATTTTCCTGCTGGAATCGAAAATTAAGGAAAAAAATAAAAACAAATAAAACGAAGAATAAATAGAAGATCGGATGATTTATTGTTATCTAGATAAATCAAATGAGATCACCCAAACAACTAGCTATTTATGAATAACTGCTTTTAAAGGTCAAATATGTTGCTCTCTCTCGGAAAATAAAAACATTTCTACGTAAACGGAAAGTGCTAGAATGCATGATATGAACCCATTAAAATAAATAACGAAAATGGAATCAATTTTTTTAATCCTGCACAAACTCCATTCCGTTTTCAGTAGAAAGCGATGTCGATAAAGTCGATTTATAGAACAGAACAACCGCAGCTTTTTGTTTCAATTCTGTTCCTATAGGGTAAGTTTCAAAGTTCAAGATCTGAATTACATAGCACCATGACCTAGGTTAACATCTTACGGAACAATAAAAAATTTATTATCACATCTACAAGGATAAGATTCGTTAAGACATAAAGGTTATACCCTTCACGTGCCCTTAAACTAATAAAAGTCTACACTCCGGTACTTTTGATATTGAAACGCTAAAAATCAATAACTTACCAAAGCATGGTATTGAAGAAATCTATAAGATGTTGTAGTGAAATTACATTACCTGTAACAAAAGAAAAGATTTTTATCCTTCATGTTGCTTAAATAATCTTAATAATTAAATACTAAAAATAAAGCACTCCAAATAACTACGAAATATAGAAGCAAATTTGCCGCAAATAGAAAATATATGAGATAATATAAAAAGTTTGTGGTTTGTTGTCTTGTTGAGGACCAGACGGAGATTAAACAGTGTCAATTTTATGATTTTATGTATCGTTTCAAGTTGATAAGCATCTTTGGTTAGTGTGTTAACGTGGCAAATTTCAAAGCATTATGTAAGCTTGAAAGTGGAAGGGAGAGCAAAATCATTCTTAGAACTCTCCGAAAAGAAAGATAAACATCTGCTTGGTGGTGTTCTAATAGAAAAAAGCTTTATGGTCAACCAGAACATTATGTGCTGCAATAGGTGGTAGAGACAAGTGAAACAGAGAGAGAGGAAAAAGAAAGGAATAAGGGAAAGTAAGGAGATGACAGAGATGACAGACAAGGGAAGGAAGGCGAGAGAGAAGAGAGGATTCATAAGAGAAAGAAGAGAAAAAAGAGACCAAAAACATGAGAGAAGAAAGAGGAGACAGAAGAGAGAAGAAGAAGAGAAGATGGAAAGATGGAATGGAGGTGGAGAGACAGTAGATGTCGGAGAGAGAAAGAAGTAAAGAAAGAGGAGAGAGGAGATGACAGAAGCAAAGTGGAGAAAACCAAGGGAGAAAGATGGTAGACAGAAGAATGTGGAAGGAAAGAGGGTGTACGGGGAGATAGAGTGTAAGACGGCGATATAGAAACCACGCTGTATTTTACTGCTAGTTTGAATATTGTGAAAACGAAGTCCGTTAGTAATAATATCCATAAAGTGTAAAATTCCGAGATTTCGAGTTGATCACTGCCCTTTAAAACAATGCTTAGAGCGATATTTTGCAAGACCTTGGTGTTGAATTCTGGCACCTTTCCTTCTTTAGCTTTGGAAGAACAATTAGACTAAGTATAAGCAAAGCAGGCCAGCACTTTAAATGCAATACGTATATAAGTAACTGAATACAATAAAAAATTAAAGGGCTCTAAAAAATGCGTCTACCTATGATCGTAAACCACCCATCACCACTGCTGGTGAGTTATCAATTATGCTATTGTTGATGTGTTTATATTATTTGTTATTGGTGTTTTCTCTTATTGCTCCGAATTCATTAACCTGATTAAAAAAGGTGAAAAAAGAAAAACACGTAGAACGTGGAGAAATGAGAGAAAATAAATCAAAAAAATCTGGATCGGTTCATGATTCGTGGGTGAATTTCAATCGTACCAGATGCACCATACACTGTAAAAAAAGGACTAAATTTTATTAAGTTGCTTAAAAATGATTCATAGGAAATGCATAAAATTTTCTTTGTAAACTCCTAGACCCTTATTAAAAGCCGACTAACCAGACTAGTTTGTAGGATGTTGGGAAAATAATAAAGAATCAGAAACATTCTATGATATTGCAGTAAATGGGGCAAAGTTTTGTACAATATTTCAATAAAAACAATTTTATGAAGAGAGGTGCAACATTTATTTGCCGTTAATAGCGCAACATTCTTCTATATTTCAATATATGCTCCCAGGTGGACAGAGTATCTTTTGTTACATCTTTTTCGCGTTCCCATGGGTTTCAGCGTCAGAGCTAAATTAATAAAAAGAATGATCTAAAAATATTAATTAAACTTGTTTTAACGAATTGTTTGAAATTTAAAGAAAAGAGAGTCAGATATTTCATTGTACAGCGAGGAGAGACCTATACACAGGTGATATAAACAATGATTTTGGAGTTTTGTTATTTTCTATTCCCAGAAGATAAAGATGAAATAATAAACTGACGCAATTGCGTGAATTAAAAGCTTCCATTTAACATTTTAATAAAGTTCTGATAAATTACAGCAATGTTAGCCCTTTATGTTAAAAAAGGAATCCAGAGATAATGTCAGACAATGTAAAGAATGTTACATAACTAATTTCATTATGTTCTGAATTCCATGAGTGTTATGAATTATGCAAATTTGATGTACACACCACGAAGTTTGCATGTTATAAATTACGGTTTTAAAATTCACTACATTGTAGTATTGTACTGGGCACCCATTTGAAGTGTGTTAACGTAAATTCTTGCGCCTTATACTAGACAATAACCATACAATTTTGGAATCCTTGAACACATTTTAGACATACCGGAATGTTTTCTTACAAGCTAGTTTCGGAATTTAGTTTAGTTTAGTAGTAGTAGGTATAGAAAGGTTGAGCTAAACTACAACACTATCTTCATCAAGCATGAATGTCGAGAAATCCGTGTAACTTTTCAAACTTAATGTACATACATTCGGTAATCAGAGAATCGGTTACGACATTTAGTTCTCCCTCTTCATAAGGAGCGAGTGAGGTACAAAAAACAGGAAGGATCGTATTTTGTCAAAATGCATTAAGCTGGGCAGATCTTTTCGTTTTGATGTTCTCAAAACGTTATTTTATGTATTTTGTATCAACGGTCTAACCCCAAAAATTACTATAAGATAAGAACACTCTCTAATACGTTGCCACTTGCAATCACATGACAATTTTATTACTCACCACTGTTTAGACCCAGAACGCCTATTCAGGAAGCCAATAAATGAGTAATATCAATGCTCTTACTTAACTTGAGCGAATACAACTTTTTTTACAAAAATAACCGTTTTACTATCATAACGTCGCGTAGGCCGCCTACAGATCGACAACATTGTTTTGAAAACACCAGTGTCCTTTGGAATACATAAGCTTGCATAGAATGTTTTCCAGGAGGCGACAATCAAAGTAGTAAATTTGACTGTTGGTTTGAAAATGTCCCCACCGAAAGAGATACCTTAAATTAAAAAAAAATATTCAAATAAAATGTTAAATTTTAGAATAAGCAGATATTGCCTACAGTAAATTAATTCTCAAAATCTTTAAATTTTCAAAGAATATTTCTCGAAAACTGGCCAAGCCATTTTTTAAATCTTGTAGGCTTAAGTAACTTAAGTTGGGAAACAATTTGTACAGTTGTTGCTCATGATGTGATAGTAGAATAAGATTACCAGTTTAATTTTCACTTTTCAAATGCAACAATGTTTAGGGGGATTAATTTGTTCCCCTTCCGCTCAATTTTTGGCTGACGAATATTTTCGTTGGGCCATCTCTATTTCCTATAGAATTTTTGTCCAAAAATAAAAAAAAGTCTCAGAAAATAGAATTCGGCATGAAGCTGGCCTTGTCTGCGGCTATGACGTCCCCAATGTCGCATACACTCCCACTAGAGTGGTAGGAGTAGTTCGATGTATAGTCACTATAACCGCGTAAAACGTTGATACAAAAATACTTTTGAAAATGTGATAAGTATTATAATAATTTGTAACGTACAGAAAAGTCCTACCAAAGTGCTTCGCTCATTTTGAAGTACTAAAAAAAAACATATAAATACACACTTCTTTTTTTTACATATCAACTCGATTCTTCTTAGCTGCAAACTTGCCGGCGATGTCCTCATAAAATGGCTGTCATGGTTATATAAGAGTTTTTTTGTATATAAAACATACAATTCCCTCATATACAATACAGCTCGTCAACTTAGCTACTATAGTATACAGTACCATCCTAACCATTGGGCTAATTGGGCTATAGCCCTAGAGCTCCGGGCCCAAAGAGGCGCCGGGCGGTGCCTTATAAAATATATCGTTTTAAATGGGTATTGTATCAACGGTCTAACCCCAAAAATTACTATAAGATAAGAACACTCTCTAATACGTTGCCACGCGCAACACGGAACATATTAGACTGTTATATTATGTTGAAGAGAATCCAATAGCAACAGCTTACTTATCGATCACGATATAGGGAAACCCGATAAATTCTGCAAGTTTGCGTAACCTGTATAGCGTATTGCGTCATTCTTTATGGTAATTTTTTAGCTATATATTTCTTTTTTTTTCAATTTTCACAATAATTCGGTTAGTGGGTCATAAATATGTTGATGCGCCCACTAGTGGAAGCTAGGCATTTTCTCAAGTAATTAAATTAAATTGAAAATTTTGTTGTTATTATTATATGTAGTTTGTCTATTATTCCAAATAAATATAGTATAACCAATCGTTCATTAACTTTAGTTTATAATTACCACTGCTAATAAGGCGCTACAAGTTTTTAGCCCAGAGGCTCCAAATTTCATAGGGCAGCCGTGATGGTATAACTGTATGTGGCAGCGTAACGTCACAGTTTCTACGAGCTGGTAACTGCAGAATATTGCGTCACGCAAGCTGAACTATTCTATTCGGCTTGAAATACTGTCGTTGTTACCACAATCGAAACACGCCAGCTTAATAAATTTTTCACGCTACCGGCAATGTAAGTAGGCCTTATATCCATAGCTACAGGGATTGTAAATGGCTGATAACATTCGTGTACTAGTTATCCTTGACGACGGAACTTAATAGTGTCACTTACATTCCAAGGAAAATAATGTTGATTTTAACTGTTCGTTGATATGGTAACAAGCACAGACAACTTAGAATAATGGGGATTTTAAAAAATAATTCCGATGACAGCTGTCAAAACGAACTTTTAAAAATATGATTAAATTTCTACCTGTCTGCCTACTTACATTGCCGGTAGCGTAAAAAATTTAATAAGTAACACGGAATGTATCGACTATTAACATTCTCGGCAGGCCACAAGCCTCGGCTTCGCCTCGGCTCGTATTTACCTACCTCGAATGTTATTACGTCTTTACATTCCTTGTTACTTAAATAACTAATATTCTCACGCCTGTCTGCATCTTTTCGCGTCAATCGCATAATGGTCTCTCAGTGCGGCTGTCGTATTTTGGTAAATACACTAAAATGCTGTTGCCATATATATCCGCCAGCGTGTCTGAAATAAAGTGTAGGTTTTTGCAAAAGGATAACGGCCAGTTACCGCTGGTTTTATCGTCTGGTATCCACGTGATAAGATAATAAAATAAAATCTCGTTAGTCGTTGCGCAAATACCGTAGGGTGCTGTTTACATGCCGTTTACGTTATATTATTTAGAAAACTGTCTTAAAAAAACTATTAGTTTGCATCATATTGTTCTACCTTTATAGAGCTAATTGTTCTGCATTTTATTTACTAACAATACACCAACTTTGTTTTTAAATAGAGCATTGTATACTTAAAAAAGGATATTAAAACATTATTTATAAATTCTCGCTTTACTTCGTTGAAGTCCATATTTATTGATTATAGGTACATAAAAAACTTTATTACTTCAACAATATTTACTTATTTTAACCTTATACGCATTTCGGCATGTTTACATGCCATTGTAATATAACCTTTGATAATGGCATGTAAACATGTTGAAATACGTATAAGGTTAAAATAAACAAATATTGTTGAAGTAATAATAGTACATTATACACTAACGGAGAGAAACGTCTTATTTTTCCTGAGGTGTAATTTGAAGCCCGAGGGCTGCAAATACACATATACATATATTAGTTAACTCACGGATCAAATATAATTCAGTTTTATAAGGTGAATAGGCACTTCATCTACTTAACATGAATAGCCGCAACTGTAATTATGCACTGTGGGCAAAAAAATATATTATCTTAAAAGTGTAGATAAACTTACATTTTTTTCATAGTAACGCTGCTATCATTACTGCAAATTAAAATGTCTCATTCAAAAAATTATTATAACACGAGTTTGAAAGTTGCACGACGAGGTCGTAGACCGAGTCGTGTAATCAAAGCAGTGCCATAATAATGCATTATCCTACGTGTGACGATACAAAATTTTATCAACGACTGCTCAAAATCTATTGAAAATCGATTTTATTTTGCTTGAAACGATATTTGACATTTCGCATTTATTTATTAGCAAATGTCAAGTCACTTTTAATAGTATATTATAATACAAGTGTATAAGCAAGCCTTTAAAGCATGCGCTACGGGTTTAAAAGCACGAGGCGAAGCCGAGTGCCTTTTAACGGAGCAGTGCTTTAAAGGCTCTTATACACGTGTATTATACGCTATTTCTTATTATACCTGCATCATAATCTAGAAAATAAGAAGAATATAGCTAGGAAGCAGCATTTTGATTTTGATTCATCTTACATAGTAGTCTATGATGTGACGTCATATCATTTACCTGGAGATTGGTTAGCATTTTTTGTTGTTTATGTTGCTATGTGAATTCGAATTATTTTTTTTTCGCGTGTTTGTAATTTGCTGCTTCAAAATTGATGACGTCATTGTTGCTTAGCAACTTTAAAACACCGGGGTGGGGTGTTTTAATGTTGGGTTTACGCACGCTTTTTGGTTTGTTTTACAAGGATTATGATGCAGGTATAATAAAAAATACTTTTGTTTTAAAATTAAAGAAACGAGATAGATTCGATTTGTTTATTAATACTATGGCAACCAGTCAGTTTTATTATAAACAAAGCTTCAGTTTTGTTTATGTAAATAAAATGAGTTGGGTAATGAATCCATTATCTCACTAGTGAGATAACGAACTTCATTACCTAACGCAAATGAATAACACAATAAATCTATATCAAAGCAGTCGTAGATGAATGTAACTAAGTATCAAAAATTAAAATAAGTAATGTATGTTATACTATTTTCATAAAACAGCTCACTGTTTTCGGCCCACAGTGTACATACGCTGTATTCATACCACATGTTATTTAATGATACCATAAACAGCTTGTTTGAAAGAATAATGAGGCTGCTAACGTGAACTAGTCGTCATTTTGAAAAATGTCCGCCATTTTGGATCCCAAATAAAATTTCTTATAGCCGTCTCCCTTTCTGAAATTTGGTTTAAAAAAAACTGTCGCAAGCAATTTTAAACGCATAAGAAATTAAAAATCAAACCAAAAGAAGCAACAAGACAATTAATTTTACAAGCGTCAAGTTTGAGAATCCCCGATGTGACATATAAGATTACAAGCTGGAATACCATATAAGCTTCCATGGATTTCGTCGGTATATCTAGTTGTTTCGAATGACAGCCGTCAAATCAGTATTCCGGACACGCCGCAGGATCAGTTCCATAAAGTGTGGCGGAGCTGTCCTCGCTGCAAGGCAAATGGGTCCCGTTTTGTTGCGGCGCTCCCGTGTATGAAGATTGTGCAGTTTTAAGATGAGAAAGTTGAGATATGCGTGCAGAGAAACTAAAAAGCTTTACGTTTAGTTCTTACATTGATATGTGTCTTCTTTATGCCTCGCAAAGGACAAAGTAGATTGTTTTGCCCTGTATATGACATGTAGTTCATACCAGCAATTTTTGCCGGTAAAGTTATCAAGAAATACTACTATTTTTCTAAAAATAATCGATTTCAACCACAAAATAGTAAACTGAATAAGCACAAACATTTTTTGATACAAAATTACATTTTTTAGTTAAACAAGAATAGAAGATGACGAAATGTTTGTTACGATTTCATATTTAACCAACGAGATTTTCTAATAGCAAATCCTTGTTACACTTCATTCTCTGAGAGATAATTAGCTGAATTTGCATACCTAACCCGCAACAACCTAAAAGCTCGCATACATTTCAGAATATTATATTTCAACTGAAATTTCGAGAAGCTGGAATTTGTACCACAAAATACGGAATAATGTTATGTAGATGTCATTTTTTGCTACCATCTGGTTTTCAATATTACATAATAATATCTAATAATAATATTTCATTCTGTCAGTTAAATGACACGTATTTTAGTCGCCTTTATATAGTTGGTTTAATTATTTTGTTCCTAGTATAGAGAAAGGGAGAAAAATTCGTTACATGATGCGATTTTTTTTACTATGAACGTTTTGTAATTTATTAGTTTTAAAAATTATTTCTCAAGCAAATTATTGCTAAATTTAAAAATGAGCGAAGCACTTTGCTCAAACCTTCCCATACTTTACATACTTTAGCTCTCCTTACACTCAAAAGTATGTTTTTAAAACGTTGTAACCCCAACAGCAGCGACAGTGGTAAACTGTACGCACCAATGGTTTGACGCAACACCTTATGCACATACACCGTTTCCCAGAAAAGTTGAACTACAAGCAAAATGCATGGGAAAATATATTTTTTCGGAATACATGTGTCCCCAGGAGTCTTTGGCTAATAATTTAAACTGTATTATTGTTATTAGCTGCTGCTAGTTTCGTTCAGTAAAAAAATCACTTTACGTTTAAAATTAAGCAAAAATCTGTCTTCGTAGGAAAGAGGTTGAGGCTGATTTCTTCCAAGCAGAAATCGCTGCTTCCAAACCTATATGAGAGAACTTTTTTTGTTCTAACAGTAGTTATAAAAAGATGATTACAGTTCAAAAATTGAATTACAAAAAAATAAAAAATAAAGTTTTTCCCACCCAGGATTCGAAACCGGAACTTCTGATTAGAAGACAGACCTCGGCCTCAACCGCTTCGCTACCAAGACATTAAAATATGTTGTTGTTACTCTGGGATTAAAAAGATACGTCTTGAATTTAATAATATTTATTTATATTTTTCCTTAATTTTATATGTAAAATTATTTGTTTTACTAAACTGCACTAATAACAATAATACAATAACGGTGATAGATGTCCCTAGAGACATCTATATAATGTATAGCGAGGTGCGAAGTAGCAAAGCTACAATCCACGCAAACTCAACTGCTTTTGTAGCTTGCATTTACAAATAGGAACTATATCTAACTGAAGAGTCCTAATAAAGACGAAACGGGTCTTAGGTTGTTCCTATTGGGAAATGTTAGCAGCTCTTTGCTTATTAACAATAATTTAGCTTAAATTCTTGGTCAAAACATCCTGGAGACATAGAATTTGCAAAAATATAATTTCTTATGCGTTTTCCATATAGTTCAACTTTTCTAGGAAACGGTGTATATATTCCATTTGCTGCAATAATCGAGAATTGGGAGTGCAACGAATGAGAGGTAATAGGACTCTCGGTGAAAGCAGTCCAGCTACGACCACGAATCTTCAGTATAACGTCGTTGGTGTGGGTTAGCAAAGTTTTCTTATAAGCAAAAATTACATTATTGATTTTGACGATTCGTTGTGATTAAGGAAAACAGAAAGACAACATCGTCCGTCAAAAATTTGTTGATAGAAGAAAAATTAATGCTCGTAAACATTACAGTTAGTTAATTTTTATCGAGCTAAGAGTCTGGAAACGAATACTTTTCCGGTCAATTGATTTTTCTTAATGTTTTTTATGACTATATACTGATTGCGTATATTAAATCTAGATTGCAAACAAATTAACAAAGTTTCCCAGCTTAGCACATTTTATTTACACCAAATTGGATATAAAATGTTTTTAGAACTTCAAAACAGATGTAGAATGAAGGTAGCCTAAAGGAAATTTGAGTAAACGTTTCCATTTCCTTTGATATGCTGGATGACAATACAAGTTACATTTACTCACATAACGTTATCGTATGTCAAAAAATAAAAAAAAATGCTTATCTTAGCAATTCTAGATGGTTATATTTCACAAAATATAACATGGTCTCTGACCATAATCTTGGACTTTTATTAGGAAGTTGAACGTTCTCATTCTGCTGATGGGCGAAACAGAATTCGATGAAGAGCTCGATGTAATAAGCGGCATAATCGCCTGTTCCTCTTAAAATGATTGCCTATTTTCCTGCATGTTTCTTGTAGTTCCTCGTTATCGCAAGCTTTTAAATAAATTGGCCGCATTAATCAAGGTAAATGTCCGCCATGTATATAGTATATACAAATGTGAAACACTTAACACGGAATAATTAATTCCGCGTGAATAGACCAGAGCAATAACAATGCATCAATGTCTTTCGGAAACAAAGCTGAATCTTGACAACAATCTGTAGTAAAATTTTAAACAATAAACCACCGCGTATGCGGCGGGCGCTCTCTGCAAGGCTGAAATTGTCTAACAGCCGAGGTAGGGCCCAATTTATTATTCCGAGCTTGTACTTTGGCTTCTGTATACAAACGATCATGAATATTAAATAACAGCTGACGATTTGTGTCATCAATTATACGCTTGAATGACAAAAAAAAAGATAAATTACGCAATGACTTTTCAGTGGCATGCGTATTTGGTTCCAAATTAATTGATATCATTGATCGCCCATAACAATTAAGTTGCATAAGTCAAAGGAAACGATACAAGTTCCGTTTTGATTGTAACTTGAGCCAGAATTCTGTGCAAAAATTTGGAAAAAAATTTAAAATAAATTGTGTGCCTCTATTTACGACTCAATATCTAAGGTTATATTGCGTATGTACTAGGCCGGGAAGTGTTGCCTCGCAACCCTTCGCCAATCACAAAACAAGAAAAATTTTCAAACATTTGGTTGCTATCGTTACTCTAAATAAGGCAACCATATTATCCTTAATAATTTGCTTGATTAAAATATTATCCTTTATTTGAAAATTAAAAAAAGCGATACAGTATGAAATAAAATGTTGTACGTCACACGGCCGTGAGATGATTTTACGATACACGTCTCGAAATTCCAGATTCGGCTCCTTCGTCGCCTCATCCGGAAACATCTCGACTTGTTACTGTAATAAGTCATCTCCCGGCCTTATAACGTAAATAACTATATTTCCTAAACACCGCAAATTCTAAATTCAGTTTTAGAAAAAAATATCCGACTAGTGCTAGTATTGAGCATAGTACCACGGCTTACTAGATCGCTGGATTTATCGCGTGCATTAATTACTCTCACTAAGTAAGTCCGAACCCACTTTCGTTACGCCACTGCCTTCTCTTTCCGTTCTTGTTTTCACGATTACAATAAAAAGCGGGTTATAATTATGAGTCATTTTGTATACAAATAATGGAAATTCATTTAATTGTTTCGTTAAAGCACTGACAAATTCATCATTAAAAATCGGGAGGAGTTAAAGAATAAAAAAGAACCATCAATTAATTTTATTTATTCCATGCCCTAAAACGGGTCAATTAGGCTATAAATCTTCTCAACATCTATTAGTTCCGCAAGGACGAGTGTCAAAAGGTGAAACGGTAGAGTAATTCCGTTGATACGCAGATTTTGTGATTTTGCCATATAACAGAACTGCTTTTGCAAGGAATCACCACCGTGACCAGATTAGGAATCAAACCAATTATCAAATACGCACGTGTAGTTTTTGCTTTTCGAATAAAACACGGACAAGGTCAAGGTAATCCGGTCATTTAGAAATTTAGGAGCGAGCTCTTCTCCTTCAAGGTGTAGAATCCCGCGTGCTACGCTCATGATAGTCCACAGCACCGTAGCATGTATTAAAGCAAATATTATCTATTTAAGATCATTCTCACTTGTCAGTTGTACAAGGTTGACCCTGAAATTTTGGCGATAATATTTTTACATAATTGAGTCAAGGATGGCCAGGTCAGTTTAGTATTTGTTTTGCAAACGAATCTATAGCTGTTTGTGATTCGTTTATTTTCAAAAATTATAATCCCTTTTGTAAGGTTGAAAAGAAACAAATTTATTAAACTTCAACTACTAAATAAACATAGTAGGGATCATCATTACCATAACCCCTATTTTAGTTACGCTACTGATTCAATAAGAATTTTCAATTTATCTAGGTTTGTTATGTCTAGAGATAATTTTTATTTATGTGTATACTAATATCTTCTTCTTTTACTAGACGATTCCTCCAAGATATAACCGGATCGTCTTACACAAGTTAAGGTGACTATGTATTTAAAAAAAATTAAAAAACCTTTTGACGATAAACTTGATACTAAAAAAAGATTCCAGAAGTAGCTGACACAATTTAAAATGTTTAATAAATAATATAATTAATAATTGGAAGAGGAACATAAAAAAAAAGTAGCGCGTAATTAGGAAGAAATAAGAGGAAAAAGAGATAATTAATGAGAAATAAAAATGCAAGGAAAAAGAATTAAATAAGATGGTAGCGACGCAGCAATAGTGAAGACAGATACGCCGGTAGCAAATAGGATGATAACGAAGACGGGTTGTTAGGTGGGCGGGTAAGAGGAAGGGGAATACGAGCGAGGGAGAGAAAGTAATGAATCACTGGAACAATAGCGAGAAGCGAGAATGAAGGCGAAATAAGAAAATAACAAGGGATGAGAGAGGAAATGGGGAGGATATAGATAGGAAAAAGGAGGAGAAGAAAATGGGAAGATAATAGAGGAAAAAGCGGGATGAAGAAGGAAAATAGGATGTGAAAGATGACGAAGAAAAAAAGAGGAAACGGTTAATAAAGGCAAAAATAGAAGAGTAAAAGTAGAGAAGATCGATCAAGCAATAAGCAACAGGAGAAAAGGGGAAAGAGGAACAACGAACAACTGATAATAATTATAATAATAAAACCCATAACACAGTGAACGTAAAGAATGTGTTTCTTCTAGAAGAGACTAGAATTTTTGACAACGAAAACAAATTCCTATATTCTAGAATGGTACCTTGGCTATTTTCCACATGTGTCGATGAATATTGAATCAATACTTTATAGCGACCATTACATTATGTTAACGAAATTTGTTTCTAACAGTAACCTGCATGACAGTAATATTAATTTTTCACGACGCCAATGACCCTTTTTAACAACTTTAAACAATAGAGGGAATGAAAATCCTAGCAAGAGACAGGAAAAAATTGAGGAAATGTGTACAGCACACGGAACCTACATCCGACGCCCCAAAAGCATTAGAGAAGAAGAAGAAGAAGAAGAAAAAGAAGATTAGAAATAAACTGAAAGGCATTGACAAATACTGGGAAGTCACCGGTAAGGGTGTGCGATATTAAAATGTGCAGATCGACATTCGGTATCAAAATTATATCGATATTTATCCATGTATCACGTATTGCAATAACACCCTGTAGAATACTGCCGGCATTTAAGGGTGAGCGGTGCATACAATGTGACAATTTTTCTTCGGCACAAAAGCGGGACTTCCTACACATGCATCCCTCTCTCCAAGTTTTTATCACATACAATATAACAAGACATGTTGTTGTATACACGAAACTTGTTGCTGTTTAATTCGACCTCGTATCTTACCACCTCGTCTAAATGTCATTGACTGACTATTTAGAAGAAGGGCCTTTAGTTGTACGCAGGGACATGTAGTATCTCCATGATGGTGCACCCGCTCATTATGGATAATAATTTACCGAGCAAGTGGATTGGTCAAAATGAGCCGGTGTTATGGCCCGCGCGATCACCGGATTTTAATTCTTGCGATTCTTTTTGTGGGAGTGTATGAAACAACTGGTTTGTGCCAACCCTTTAAATATCCTTGAAAAACTAAGAGCACGTGTAGAAAAAGCCGCAAAAATTACTGGCAAAATAGTTTTTTTCTCGAGTGCGCGTAGCAATGTTACAAACAGCCCGTGCTTATCTGTAAAATAATGAATTTCATTTTAAACACTCGTTATAAAGGTAAGTTTTTTATCATGTCAATTAGAAAATTGATACCAATCGTAAGTAGGTCTTTGTGCAAGACCAAAAGCTATAGAGGGTTTGCATAATCTCTTGTTGTCTTTTCACATTTAACTTAATCCACTTACTGAACTCAAGGAAGGGAAATGCTAAAAAAATATTCAATTTTAGAAAAATGATAAATATCAAAGTGATTCAGTTTGGTAAGTTCTATTAGAGATTAAAATATTTGTCGTAATTCAATAACACCCTGTATAGAAATAGAAAATGTCTTGGCATATAATGCCTACAGTTTTTGCAGTTAATCGAAAAGTTCTTGTTTTATTTAAAGACAAAATATTACAACAGATTACTTTCACATTGAAATAATTCCGGTCCGTTCTTCTGTCGAAGTAAAAATACGAGTTATTTTTCGGTTATTAATAAAATCATAACAATTTAAAATATAATTTCTTATCTACCATTTGCACTAATTCGAGAACCTACGTCTCTGTCTGTTTATAGCAACAGTCCTATCAAAGCTTGAAAAAATAATTGCACGAAGAAGACAAAATGTAATCTCAATGTAACGGCCCTGGTAGATTTCTATATTTATTTATTTATTCCGGTTGAATTGCTCACAAGCCTAATCTGGTTATTACTAGTACCACTTACGTATGGGATGTGTTACGTTTTACAATGCCCTTATAAGATGATATGTATATATTTAGAAAAACAAACACAAAGAAATTTTATTTAACTCCACCGTAGATCAGAGATCTATAAATATTGACTATGAATTGTATGATTTAAAAAAATATTAGTATGTCAGCAGAATTAAATATTATTCCAGGCAAACTTGGTAATAGTTTAAAAATATAAATAGAAGTTAGATAATAAAACCAAAACAATATAGTTTTACAGCTATTATTATAAACTTTCCAATAATGTCGTTTGCATCAAGCGGAAATATAATAGTTATTTATGTATTAAGGGCGTAAAGAGGCTTTCATGGCGTCATACGCAATTTTGAGCCCGAGGCGGCAGCCGAGGGCTAAGAATATGTCAAAGGCCTTAAAAGCAAGTTACGCCCGTGGTACATACACAACTTTATGCGCGGATGAAGATTTTTTTAATTTAAAAATATTTCTAAAATAAATTGAAAATAGTTATACAATAAATTGAATTTTCCACCCACATCTAGCGTTGCTTTGATTAAATTTGAGATTTGAAGCGTAACTATGGTAGCGGGTAAACAACGGTAGCCATATTGCCTAAAATCTCATTTTTGCAAGTGTTTAAACTGTTTCTATTAGGTATGATATCGTTGTTTGACGTTTCATTATAGCCCATGGGCAATAAAGAGGTAAAAAGACGTTTATGACAAAGAAATTCGTGTATAATTGTCAATTTATAATACATCCGTGCATAAAAAAATTTAAATTCCTATTATGTAGTTTTATAACCCGACTAAGTTATTAATTATTACTAAGCATAATACATAACAGTATTTGAAAACAAGAATAAATAGATTTATTTATACTAATGAAAAACACTGAATATTTTATTATGCCGGAGTTTTGTTAACGATATACATTGTTCCCGCGCTAATTGCCCTTGTATTACTTAACAACCATACGAATTTGCTAATCATTAGAATTAATTTGTTATTAAAAAGAACGCTTAGATATAGACAATAAAGGAGATAATAGCCAAGCGTGAAAATTTATTTTTCCTGCATGAGTTAATGAGAATATGTAAATAAGTGTTTTCTAGCGATACCAGAACTTGTAAATAAGTTTAGTTAAAAACAGTTTAATCAGAAAATTGCGGAATGTAATGTAAAAGGTGACATTTAAACAGACAGGTATGAATTTATTATTTGCAATGATAAGTAATACTTCGTAACTGCATTATATCTCTGATTTATTTGTTTATAATAATCAAACGATTATTACAACGCCAAAAGGACGACTAATTATTTAAATTAATTAAAGAAAAACATGGACTATAATATTCCACATTCTAATTTAGATTTTTGCGTTAACACCCAATCAAATCAATTTGTTGTCGAAAAAACCACTTGTGATATTTAATAACGGAAAAACGACTAGTGACATGGGCGCCAAGTTGAAGTCGTACAATTCGTTGCCACTAAAAGCAATCAAAATAGAATGTAATTAATTGTGTGATAGTTTTACAAAAATACCACGTGACCGCAATTTTCCTGTGATCAACTTGAGCACTCGCACTAATAGCTTGCGCCTGTCGATACGCTCCAGGCACGGCCATACCATTGAAAGCATCCTAAAAAGCATAACTGGTAGCATTTGATCATCTACACAAAAACTTATAAAGCGCATGTGCACTTTTAATAGGAAATTCAACTTCATTGCATTTCCATTGTCGGCTGACGTCACAGTGCCACCTCACTAATCATCGCTATGAAAACCAACTCGAACGCCGAAGTCAATTTTTGTCTAAATGATGGACCTTATTTGTAAAACCGCATTCGCATTTTCCCCACATAGTTAACTGACTTTGAAAAACAAAGCAGACACCTTGTATTTACTATCTAGATTATTTTTATATGTAAATTTATGTATGAGGTTTCATTGGTTTCTTCCCATTTGGCATATTAGCACAAATTACTGTAGCTGATTCTGACACAGTCACCCAAGACAGGTTCACATTATAGAACATTTTGACCTACTGTCTAAACACTACGCAATTCGCAGTTCCACTGCTGGGCAACATAAACCGTTGATTTGGCTGCAAACCCGCTGGTCAACCAAAAGAACCAATCACGTGAAATACGAAGGTTCATTCAATGTCTAGATTATTTTCAAGTGTAAATAATGTCTGTATGAGGTTTCACTCTTTTCCTCGTATTTGGCGTATTACCACAAATCACTGTCGCTGATTCTGACACAGTTATCCAAGACAACTCTGCATTAAAGAATATTTTGCCCTACTCTCTAATACAGTTCGATTTTCCATTGATGCATAAACCATTGTTTTGGCTGCAAACTCGTTCGCCAACCAAAGCCCCTTCTTGGAATTTAAGCGCAAAATTTAGATCAGAGTTACAATACTTGCGGGTGGAAAAATCTACAATAAATTGACTTAAACCAAGCCAGTTCTTATTCTAAAAGTTCGCTTTTTACTTGAAAGGTTTACCCTTCCATATAGGGGGGGGGGGCTGTACCTCCAAAGTCAAGAGTCAAACTGCTTTGGCTTACTTCTCTTAGAAAAAAAACTATGGGCGCTCATGCAGTGAAGCCCTGAATATTAATAATCTACTGACACCGGAGGGACATCAGTATACTAAATCCGTAACTGTCTCACCATTCCGCGCCTACTAGAAACCAGATTTTTGACCGCTGCTAGCGTTCAGCTGCATGGCTGGTGATCCACGGATTCAGCTAAGTTTAGTTTAAATTCTGGTTTCTTAACGTCCTCGGATTACTTAATAAAAGGTATAAAACCTTATGTAATAATTTCTAGTTGATGTCTGTCTCCGTACTCGTTTTTTAGTAAATAGGGTGTTGGATTAAAAATCCCTCAATATCGTAATGACCCCTATTTTGTAGTTAGGAAAGCATTCGGTTTATTCGGCCTCTACTACAAGCTACTTTTATATTTGCAAAAATTAAGCCATAAAACTCCCATTAGCTTATTCTCCCTGCAGCTGTTTTTACAGCTACTGTACGTTTCCAATAATGAAAAAGAATATACATTAAATAAAAAAAAACAAACAACAAATATTGTCAGACAAACAAAACAAGAGGTACGTAGTTAGTGAGTCACCCGAAGTCTAGAATGATTTTCGATCTTAAAAAATCCATCAAAACAAGCTCAAGGTTTTCAAAATACGAATGAGTTGGACTAGACAATTAATAATCGAATTAAATTGTTGTGGGCTTAATTTTAGATCACTTTCAATTATTTAATAACTAAAAACAGAAATAAAACTTTTTTTTGAAGCCCGTAGGTTTTATCAAAAAGAAATTGTTACTGTTAAATAATAATATTCTTTCCTTCACGGAGTCCCGGGGCTAGAACCCCACCGGTCCCCTTTCTTAATCCCAGTTGGATGAAAGGTCAAACCGTACCTTGTTTGCTTCAATACAAATAACTTATTTATTTACTGTCTCCCCATTCAATTAACAATCTATTCTTTCTCAAATATTTTCGTTTCTAATGACGCAAATTGAAGTCCTTCCTATAAGAACAAATACATTTTGTTCTGTCTGCTCTAGACAGCAACAGGGCCGGATTACGCTATATAAGACCAATTTTAACTGCCCTTCAATATAGCAATTTAATAAAATTACTTTTGTTCAAGTACATAAAGCTAACTAAAGAAATCTATTGCCTTTTTTCCATGTCCTCCAGCTTCACAAACATAGCCACTTTGAGGTTTTCCAAATTTCAACTTTAACGTCTGTTTAACAATTCATTGGCAAATAAGCAGTTAATTTAATTTCTTGATTGGAAACGGTCTTACTACTATTTGGGATAATTAAAAATAAGAGCCTCATAAATCTCTTAGTTTTTACAGAGGTATAGCCCACAGATTGGGTGTTTCTTCAATTATGATAGTTACTTTGTAATTTGGTCTACAATTTTTGAACTTTGATCGATTCAACGCGTGGCTTAAATATCTTTTTCACAAAAAAATAATTAAAACTAGCCGAATCCGTGGGCTACGCCTCCCGATTTTTTTTTGTTATTAGTGTGACCGCATTTCGGAATAATGTTTGGTCTATCTCGTGCAGCCGCCGACGTGGCATCTTGGACTGCATAAGCCTGTAACCTTCAGAGCGTTTAGCGTTCTTTTGTGTTATGAAAGAAATCGTCGATAATAAGATTGCTGTTCTCTTATTAGTTACATATGATTATTATTATTATTATTATTATATGAAAGTCACTACAAAAACAGTGCTGACGTACTAACGTTATTTAGTTTTTAAAGACAAAAACAACAAACTGTTGTTGATGTGATTTCTATGGTTACAACACCAATAATACCGAAGCTTCACAAAAAAAGTATTATCGCCCTCAATCTAACTGTAATTGGTTAATAGCTTGAAACTAATCGACCTTCAAAACTCAAGATCTTGATACGAGTGAATATTTTGATTCAAAATGAGGGTATCTCAAAAAGTTCGGGCATCAATTTAATCATAAATCCTTCAGATCAAATAGTGTCGGTTTAACGCAACGCACATATATCTCAAAATGCTTCTTTACGGAGTTACAGCGTTCCAAAGATGGAACAGCCTAATCACTGTTTTGTTGATAACCTTGGCAGTAGTTGCACTAAAACTTAAAAATTATAGGTGCTCACTACCACTACTAAGGCTCACAAAGTATCGATACTTACTCAAAGTATCGAAATGTTGGCTGGTATCGAGCATAGATACCAATATGTGAAATTATCGAAGTATCGAAAGTATGAAAAATATCAAAAGTATCAAAACACCAAATGTGTCGAAGTATCGGAAGTATCTAAGGTATAGAATACATCCAAGTATCGAAAGCACCTACCACTTGTGTCCCATTTTTCCAATCGGGATAAATCAAAGATCTATGATGCTATTTAAAAAGATAAAGTTGAAGTTACTTTCGGCGAAACTTTCTGCAAAAATTTAAATTTCTTAAATAATAGTAATTGATATTTTAGATCGAACCGTCAGATTGCATCACCTGATGTGCAAGTTTTTAGATTAATTTTATCGTCTTTTCCACTTTTTGAACGGAAAATTAATTTAAATAAAATATTAAACAAATAGTTTTCGTGATTTCTTATGAAAAAAATTGTTTGATCCAATATCTCAATCTGTATGGTAAATCCGGATTCCAACCACCTGTCTCAACTTTTAGCGGTGAGGGGCCCCCGCTACTAGAACACACATACTTAAGCGTCCATAAGACGCATATTCGTTTGTACAACAGCCCGATACAGTTTTCAATGCAGATAAGCAAATTTGGGTACATACTGTTTGTTAAAATTATTGCAACATAATCTGCTGGCTGTCATTAAGGTCACAACCTTCGCCGAGCAAACATGCAAAGCAGGAAGCAGAGCAGATGGCGATTTAAAAAGCACATACGCTGACCTAGGTGAGGACGTTAAAAGCTAGCGTAGTATATTTATTCAAGATTGCCTTCTTCTATTAACTTTTAGGGTTTTATATAAAGTTTTCGTAAGGTGCATAATCTTACTTATGTCTTTTCTACATTTATCTTCATTACCTATTCTTCTAGACTGGTTTGCCAAGCGTTAATTTCTGTTCGAAATTCGCTTTTAGCGCTAGACCACAGTCTGACATCGTCCGCGTATCTTAAAACTGTACCGAGTGAATATATTTAGGAAAAATATATACTGTAACCTCCCCCCCCCCACCCCCCATTTTGTGAAGTTCCTGTCAAATGAGTAGCTATACAGAAATGTTTTTATAAACAAGGTGTACGTTTGAAAACTTTCCACCCGTAATATTAAGAGAGTCAGGAGAGATATTGAGATGCGGTTTGTTGGAGCTCTTTAGGTGTGAAGGTGGAAACATTTTTTAGGTTTCGACGAGGGATAGCGATTCGCCCCCTCACCCAGAACCGACACAACTTTAAAATCTTAAATACCGACCCCTACCCCGTATGTGACGTCAATAACTAAAGCCCTGGAAAAATGTAGTCTTTGGATGCGAAGAAAATTAAAATCAGTTGATTCGTTCCCGAGTTATTAAAACGTATTTAATGTTGTGTAAAAATAGAAGCCAAACAATTACATAAATGCAACCCGTTACCATAATTTTATAAATTATTTTAGCAACAAAATGCATCAAATCTTCTTCAACACTACAGAAAATGTTCGCCGTTATTTGTTAACAATGGTAAATGAATATCCGCTGGCCGCGTCTTGTTAACTACAGATTTTAAGTGTCCCCGCACAAAAAAAAAACTAGTAGCGTAAGTTCTGGAGATCTAGCGGGCCACTCCATTGCTCCTGTTTCGTCAATGCAGTTATTAGGAGATCTATTATTTAACCAATGAAGGACGAGTAATACGTAATGAGAGGAGGTTCCAAACTTGCTGATAGTGAAGAAAATTGTCATCCAGTTGTAAGTTGTAGATTTTTCTAAAGCTTCTATGATAAGAGGATCGATAGCATCTTGTAGCATGTTCAAGTAAATTTCCCCATTTAAATTTCCTTCTATGAATAAAGGATCGATAACAGTGTCCCCCAAGATGCTGCCCACACATTAATTTTTCTGGTCGTTCGGCATGTCCCTGTCTAAAAACATACGGATTTATAACACACCAGTAGCGGCGGTTTTGTTTATTAACAAAACCATTCAAGAAAAATGTGCACTCAACAAAAAAGTAAGTATTCTTTAAGAGATTTGGAGCATTATGCATCATTTCCCCCAACCCCTCGCAAAACTGCATTCTCCAATCAAAGTTGTCTTTATGTAATTTTTGGTAGATCTGCATTTTGTAGGGATAAAATTTGTTTAACTGCATTACCTTGTGGACCGAACCGAGTGAAACACTAGTCAGAGCATAAGCCTGGCGTAATGAGCTAGAATTTGTTATAAACAATTCCAAAACTTCAATCTGAGCTCTTTCGTTGAACACTCTAGGTTCTGTAGTCTATACGATTCTTATTTCCTACAGACCCACTTTCCCCAAAATTTCTCACAAGTTTCACAACGTATGTGCGCCAGACATTTTTATCTGGGTGCCTTTGATTAAAAGCAGCCGCTGTTGCTTTAACTTGATAGGATCATAAGGGTTGGAATGCTATTTTAGCTGTTAAAGTTAAGCAGGTTTTGGATGAGATGATGAATTGTTAGGTATCTGTCATAAATACCTGGAAGATGTGTCTTATATATAAGTTAGGTTAATAGAAAACATGAAAAATGCGAGAAAACCCAAACAAAAGCTGTTTTTCTACCAAGACCAACGCGAAGTAAGGAAGAATTTTATTTTCAGCATAAATATTTATTGTATTTTGCGTTTTTAACTTAATTTAGAGAACCCTGTACTGCAATTAAAACGGCAACAATAATGAAAAAACCCGTACAATTAAACACACGCTTTCGCCAAAATATCTAATGCAAATGAACAAACAAGTCTGGGTTTCACTACCAGAAAAAGTGACATTATATAACACGTTATCTAAATACCTGATAAGATGTTAGTTGGAATTTTAAAAATAAAATAATTTACTCTGGGATTTGCCTCGTAATCATAAGAGGATATTATGACTTAACAATTATTTATATGAAGCAATATTATTATTCTGCTTCTGCATCACAAAGAAAAAGTGCAATGCTCTCTCACATCTTTATTATAATCATATGCACGTGAACGTTATACTTAATCAAGTCATTAAGAAAAAAACCTCGTTATTATCAAACAACAAAAAAGAATGTCTACTGGAATGTAATACCAACCTTGGCAGCTTGGAAAATGAGAGCAGCTGAGTTGTAGCTTGTTAATAATATTTTTCTATGGGTCACCACAAATCTGTAATTTTCAGCCTTAATGGTATGTAATTAGCAACAAATAATTTGATGTGAACGACCAATTTCAAGGTACCATTAAAGGCTATTTACGAAGTCTAAGATGTCCGTTATCTTACGACTAAACGGGAAAACGTAATCATGCGTGGCTTATGCAACATCTCTTCAGATTGCAACAAGCGACAGGAAAAAACACGACGCCTTGGAGACGGCTTTTACGATTATCCAACGTTAAGTATATCCCCCGGTTTACACAACCACCCTTTTAGAAGGTTATCCATAGAATTTCGACAAACAAGTTGTCTGATATCACTCGAGATTAATTCTTTTAATTTTTCTAATAAAACCTTGCACGAGAATTTGCTTGTTAAAATTTGGAAATTGGAACGAGTTTTTAGAGGTTAACGTAAAAAAACGTTATGGCGTTAAAAATAAATAATAAAATAAAAACTTCCTGATTAGTATTGATAATAAACATTACTGTCCTAATTACACTAATAATTCATATAACCAAAAAATTGTGGAAGTTTGTGCAGTTTTTTTGGATTAATTAGTTTAAAAATTAAAGCAATAAAAAATAGTTAATCTACACACAAAATGCGATATAAAAACTTTTCTGTATCATTAATACATGTGGCAAGTGTCGATAACGCTTTAATGTGCCATCGCAATTTAGATAAAAATCTTCTTTAAACCGGAAAATGATCCTTCAGTTCATAGGTTGCGCCAACTATAGTTTAAAATAAATGTATTTATTTATGTAACGTTATGATCTATATTTTTGTGTGTACACATAATAAAGATAAGCACTTTAAGTACCTCCATAATAACTGAGAACTACATTTAGTTCTTTCATCTTTTTAGTTCAACCACGCCAAAGGGCAGATAATTTAATACAACGGGAAGGTTGCACGTTGGGGGCGCTGAAATCAAAGTTGGGTATTTATATTGTTACCTAGGTTCGGCAGCAGATGGCTCTGCAATCGAGGTTAAGTACCAACTTTGTTAAAATTCAAACTCTAATTTTATTTTGAAAACATTCAACCTAAAATTGTTTTAAATTGATGGTTTCAAGCAGAGATTAAAAGAAACAGATTTTATATTAAACCTCGACTGCAAAAATGCAGAGCCATCTGCAGCCCAACCTTCATAACAATAAAAAATACCTAACATCGATTGCAGCGCCCCCAACATGCAACCCTTCTGTATTCGTCTCAAACTATGGTAGAAATCTTTATGCTAATACTATTGACCTGTCTCGAAAATTCGAGACAGATCAAGCACTTGAGCAATTAAAATTCTCAAAAAAAACAAGACTCGTATTCGTCTCAGTTTTGGTGACGAAATAATCTTGAATTTAAGATTAAACGAAATAATACAAAACAAGTTTGGTCTCATTTTACTTTGGTTTTATGGAACTTCTCTTTTTTTTTTTTCATATTTATAAATTTTTTTACATTCCATATTAGATTAATGTGAGGCACCAAAAAATGTAAATTTATAAAATTTCTAACACTGTTAAAGTAGTTGGTGAGTTTTACTAACAACAGGAAGAAACGAATTAAGACCAAATTAAGAAGGAAGATAAAAGTGATTGCGAGGATAGAATAATGGGGGTAATCACACAGTCGTCGAGTTACCAAGCTTGGTTATATATTTGTGTTTCTTGTCTATATTAGCAAAAGTTTAAAACAAAATACCCAAGACAAGTATATCATTTTTATCAAAACTAAGTTTCTTAAATTTTATACACTAATCAGTTTACATGCAAGAATTGCACTTGTATTGAAAATTGTACGATAACGTAAATATGTAAATTTTAGACATTTCAAAAATTTGCCCAGAGAGTTCTAAAAATTAACATTTAGAGTTAGAGCTTCAGAAGACACACTCGACATCTCTTTGGTGTACTCCAAATTTAAATGTTTACATTTTCATAGTTCTAATGTGGAAATGTACCGTGAACGTGAAGAAATTCGATTCTAAAATGCTAACAGAAACCAAAAAGTGATATGTCTAATATATTAATATGTGTGAAGCATCAGAATTTCAGAAACCACTGGACCGATTTTAATGAAATTTGGAGTGTGATTTTGTTAACGTTAACACATGTCCAAGCTTATTATCCATTCTTCCTAAGAATTTTCAGTTGGAATAGCTGACAGTGGTACTGGCAAACGTGGTATTATGTATTGTATTTTATTACAAGCACATTTGAAGATCATAGGTTATGTTTACAACAATAAAAACGTGAACTCTGTAAAACTCTGTAAAATAATTTTGGTTCATTTTAGTGAACTTTACATTTTAAACGCAAATTAGTTCGTTGACCCCTTCACCCTCTATTTTATTCTGCAATTAAGCGCTCACCCCGAGAGTGAGTCGAGTAGAAGTAGTTCCCTCTCCAGGCCCGTTGCACTATAAAACGCTGTCCGCACTAAGGAAATATTTAATCGAGAGAAATGGCTCCGCAGTTAACGCTTCCGCCTTTCATTCCGGAGGCCTGAGTTCGATTCCGGCCCGGCCGACTGTCCCGGCTTAGGCTTTTCCGCAGTTTTCCTGGGCCAAAAGGTGAATACTGAGATAGCAATCTTCGCGGAAATCCTCCTTTATCTAAATTTCTTGTTCTAACACATCCTTTCTTGGCAGAAGAGGAGCTAGGGATTCAGGTGCGGAGTCCGAAAGAGCCCCATAGCGGCCCGCCCCGTCAGGGAAATTAACCGACACCGATTATCCTTTTTCAGGAAGTGTAGAATTCTTCCCCGAACCCACACACAGAGCTCACTAGCTCTCCGCTCTGGAAGGCCGGTCAAAAACCGTCCGCCCGTGAATTACGAGCATTTATAAGTTTGTAATATTTATCCCGAGTCCCGTCAACCCGTTGCATTTATATTCAACCCGAGTTAGAAAGTTTACAATCCTCCCGTGATTCACAAACTTTTACACGTTTGTAATATTTTTCCCGAGTCCGGTCAGAACCCGTTAGATTTATATTCAGTTCGAAAATCAAAGCACTTTACTGTCCGCCCGTGATTTACATACTTTTATACGTTTATAATATTTTTCCCCAAAGCCCGTTAACCAGAACTTATAATATAACCGAAAGTCAAAGACTTTAGCCTTAGTCCGTAATGTACAAACTTTTATACGTTTGTAATATTTTCCTCGAGTCTCGCCAGAGGTCAGAACCCTTTAAATTTATATTAAGTTCCAAAGTCAAAGATTTTACCGCCCGCCCGTTTAATTAATTTAAATTGCATTTAGTTTGTTATAATTTATCGTAACACAGTACGTTCCCGAGAAGCAGCCAGGGGAGATCCAAGCCACTAGCCGTACCTGCTCTTTCTCCAAACTGTGCCGGCAAAATTCCGTTTAGTTATCACCGTTTTAAATACAGAATTTGTTATTGTGTTATATTTTATGACTAGTAATAAGTTGCACATCTTAGGCTAATTTTCAAATACTTACGTTGGTTTTGTACGTAGTTAAAACTTATTATATTGTTTGATTTGGCGTGTTTGTGAGTTATTAACTTGAGAACGAATGCTTGCTGCTGGAGATATAACTCCACACATGAACACTGCTTATGCACTCAGTCGCGTACTTCACCAGGAATTTTTTTGATCACCCAATATTTTCGGTTTACCACATAAAATTTCGTATACAAATGAGTCCTGCGCCAACAATCAAATTAATTTGTTGGTAAAAAAACACCGGTGGTGTTTGATAAGACACGAAAACCAGTAACAACAAGGGTCGCAAAATAAGATGTGCGGTATAATCGCGGAAAATGACGATAAAATTCGTTACTAATCTTAACTAGACCCGTTAATAATTACTCAATTTCAACTGAAAATCAGAATCACTAGTTATATTACTTGTGATAAATTAGAACTTATGCAGGGTGTTTCCAAAGTACGTACAGAAACTTCAGGAGGTAATTCCTTGGATTATTTTATGAAGAAAAGTCCAAAAAAGGCTTGCTTATGAAGTTACAGCCCTTTGAACAAAAAATAGTGAAAAAATAATCTTAATCACTTTTTTGTCGATAACACTCGCAGTAATTACACTTAAATTTTGAAATTTTATAAGTGAGTACTACTGATTTAGCGTACTATTTCTACTGATTTTTGTCCGAATAAATGCACTAGTGGTATCTAATATACAATTTTTGAAATTTTGTCTGGCAAATGTTATCCATTTCTAAAATACACAAAAAGGTACACTTGTTGAAAATCGCTATAACTAACCATTCTCGACATAATTCAAGTTTTATGAAAAACCAAGTTGCCGTAAAGAGGTCAGAGTGTTTCCCTAAGTTCCTTTAAACATGGATCGGAAATACTTCCTTACGGAGTTACAGCCTCCCGAAGCAGCAATAGTTTGAGTTGAATTTTTCACTTCCGGAAACACTGCCTCTGCAACGAGGCGTTTCCCGACAACTGTTTATAGGAACTTCTGCATCGTTCTCATGTGTAGCACGCACTCTCAAAGTCTGTGGAAACTATTTGGACATCTTGAGAAAACACTTAGACCTTCATGTTAACTCGATTTTACAAAAACATTGAATTATCTTGAAAACTATGAGATATAGCGAATTTCAGCATGAGTAACTTTTTTGTACAATACTTCCCCCCCCCCCCCCCATATAAGACGCCGCAGGTGCACTTATTCGAACAAAAATCAATAGGAATACTAAGGTAAATCAGTAGTGCTCCTGCTTACATATAATAATTATATATTATTATATTATAAAATTATTAGTGTAATTACTGCGAAAAATATCGACTAAAAAGTAATTAGACTGTTCTTTCTTCACAGGGCTGTAACTCCGTACTAAAGCATTATCGGGCATCGGTGGTGGTCCGTCCTATCAGGCAGGGTAGGCAGTGCCTATCCATGATTTTTCAAAAAAAATTCAAGTTCTAAGTTTTAATAAAAAAAAGTTACCTTTACATACAATTTTTACTTTTTAACATAACCGCGAAACATTAAAAATTGGACGCCAAATAAATAGCCCGCTGTCTTTATACACTGTTCTGCATACCGGCGTACGCAAAGGCGAGCACTATCGTTACCAGCCATGACACAATCAACCAATCTGTTATTTTTAATGCGTCTGCTTGCCCATTGGTAAAGGAATGCAATGGTCCAATGCAAAACATAGCGGTGATGTCAGGGCGCAATAATCACCGAATACGCGCCTGTTCCTGGTTCTTGTAGTGTTATTTGCATCAGTCAGTCAGCGGCAATCGGCAGCGTGCAGGTTGTATCCATTTTATACGTTGTTTGCACGTTTGCAGCAAAGATGGAAATTCTCATGGATCAACTTTTAAAAGACAAATACTTGTTTTGTTCATTTGATAAGGGTACTGAGCTTAATTTTTGAAATACAAAATTACTTAGTTTTTTTTCTTGACGATTGTTTTAAGATTTGGCATTTGCCTACCCAGATTTTGAAGCCACGGAACGCCACTGACGCGCATATGTTCATCTGAACTTTTCATCAAAGAATAGCCTAAGAAATCACCTTCTATATATGCAATACACAGAGAACGATGATAAAAAAAACAACATTATTTAAGCTAAATTAGCCCTTAGTGGCAGGAGAATAAAATGTTGAAATAATTGTTTAAATACCTTAATATTTATAGAGGTACTGCTTCCTCACACTTTTTGGTTGACAAATTTAATCAGCTAGTCTCTGATGATCTTTAATTTTATCTTGTCGTTTTTTTGCGGTGATTTTTGCCTTGATTTCGTAAAGGCCTTATTTTAACTTGAACGGGGCTTCGAACTGCAGTCGCATTTTTCTGGGCGAGGACGATGAGTCACAACCTGCCTAACTAGAAGGTTGAGCATATTAAGGGTATTCTGAAATTTTGCCGGAACGTTATGATTAGGTTGCAAGAATAAACTGTGGAACTTTGTCATACCTTTTTCTTTGACTATATACAGGGTGTTAATGAATTGTAGGGACAAAATTCTAGGGCTTACAAAACACGACAAAGCAAACAACTTTTGTTAATAAATATGTGGTCAAAAGTGTTTCCTTTCAGGGATAGAGCTTTTCAAAGATTCTTTAAGAAGCGCCTAAATGTAGGCAACTCAATTTACTACCTACTATTTGTTTCCATAACGACGGAAATTAATACGGGATAAATAAAACCCTCTTTCCCACTTTTCAAATTCAAATTAAATTTAAAATAAATTAATTAACAAAATGTTTCAAAACTAAGCAATAGAAAAAAACAAAATTACGGAGCAAAAATCAACTATTTGAAAAATTTACAATAACTAATTCAAAAATTAACAAAATTATAGTAAATGTTCAAAATGTCGCCCCCCCCCCCCCCTTCTACACACGAAGCACATCTACGAGGTAAATTCCTGCGCACCGCTCCAAATATACCAGGAGTCTATTGAACTTCTTCACATTCAGCAAGAATAGTAGAATAGTAAGTGAAACATGGTTCACTCCCATTTCATGAGCGATGGCTCGTGAACTAGTAGGAGGATTTTCAGCCACTCTCTCCAAAACTTCTTCCTCAAAATCCACCGTTTGCCTTGTTCTGGTAGCTCCACAGTTGTGTCTGTTGACAAAGAATGTACCTTCCTCCCGCAGCCGACGTGAAACTACACTAAAGGCCTTGTGCGATGGATGATTCCTATTCCGAAAATGTTCTTGGTACAGGCGAGCAGCTTCGCGTGCGTTACCCCAAACAGTTCCATACATGAACATCATGTCATGCTGTTCGGCAAAAGTATAATTTGCCATAACACAAAAATACGAAACACAGAACAAAAATAACGAAGAAAATAATTATCACAAAATCACAGAAAGGCACAGAAAGAAACGAATGCAAGAAAAGTCAAAAAAGATCACAAAACTATCGAATTGCATGTATGTCTAGATCGTTTTTTTTTCAAAATTCCGTGTGACCTGTGCAAAATAATTGAAAATGCAATTTGGGTTGCCTATTTTCAGGTACTTCTTAAAGAATCTTTAAGAGGCTCTATTTTCTAAAGAAAACACTTTTGACCACACATTTATTAGCAAACGTTGTTTGCTTTGTTGTGTTTTGCAAGCCCCGGAAGTTTGTCCCTACAATTCATTAACACCCTGTGTATATATTTTGATAAATATGCAAACCAGTTCCTTCCATTAAAATTTAATTAATAACCAAAGAAAGGATCCATATCAAGTAGTCCTATTTGATCTGAAAAGAAAGCTAATTATTGAAAATGGTTAATGATTTCCGTTCGCATTATTATTCTTAAAACAAACAAACAAAAAACTGCGAATGCGTTGTAGCTGTGGAAATACTATAAACAATGATTAGATAGATATTCATAATTAATAAAATACTTTTTGGGTCGCTTATCGCCTTGCATAACATACAATAAGCATTGCATTTCGTGAATGTTTACGTAGTACATAATGAATATTTATATGAGTGCATGTATTTTAATAAGCTGATATATATGGCAAACAGCGTTAATATTTTTCCTTCCGTTTTCACGTCGCCCTCGCTTTGCTTACACGAGTAGCAGCTTACGCAGGAAAAGGACGAAAAAAGTATGTCGTACACTCATTGAAATTAATATTAACCAACAGATAAATTCTAAACAGCGATGTCCTTGGTGCCTCGTGGAGTGTGCGAATCACACTTAAACGACTCGTTTTGTTGACAGCAGATATGTTTTGTCATTTTTAACCTATTAGCCTTGTAAGGCGTTGTTTACTGTCGCATCGTCCATGAGGAAGTCCTGATATTTACACATAGCGTTTTGAATTTTGCAAAAATCCCCCGAGGATACAGGGTATCCAATTTCCAAGTCGTTTATTTATTATGTTTTACAAAACGGTAGTGGATTAAAGTTGACATGAACGCACAAACATATTTGTAGTTAATTTTTCAAGCTCCTTTGAAACGTGAAACGTTTTCTATAGCCGCACTTAGGTTTTCTCCTATTTTCCGATATAAATCACGCGGAAGGAATAGGGAAACAAGGAAATAACAAAAAACCCGTTGCACTTGACTGCTTCACCGCAGTCGTCTAATAAAAATCACGTAACCCGGCATTAGAAGGAAGTAGGTCATCCTTAAAATCCCCAATTGCATGCGGGCAAAAAAGTTTCGTGCTGGGTGTGTAAATAATTCAGCAGCGACAGGTTATTTGGGATCGACGACCAGGGGTTTCGCAATTTTACACTCCTTCCGCACTTCTAGGAGGTTTTTTGAGAATAAGTGTCGCATTCACATGTAAATGATGCTTACGAAGCTTGTTTTTCGCTCAATTCGCTCTCTCTAAACGCTGTGAAATGCTTGTCCTTTTAAAGGGGATGATGCGCATCTTTGTAATCCTTTTTATAACAGTTTTCAATTCTACATTAAAAATAAATCACAACTGTGATAAACCAAGAATATTACAAGTTGTCGAAATGGCGAACTTGTCTTCTGGTAAGGTTGGGTTTAAAATTGTCCCTTTGGTCGTAGGCGTTGCAAGATACGTTTTTCTGGTTTCCTGCTGCAAAAGCAGGACATAAAAATATCACCGAATGAGCTCTGGGAGAAACCGAACTGGAACTTATGTCCTATACAAAAGAGAACAACTAACAGTGGGACGCTGAGACTTTTTCTCATGAAATGAGGCGTAGATGGCCGAGTGCGTTGCATACTATAAATTAATTTCTTATTACAAAAGCAAAGACGTAAAACCGCAGTAAAAATATTATTCAAAGAAGCTTCGGAAAAGACAACCTTGCTAACAATTCCTGCCGAAACGTAATTAGTAATGTGCCTATTTTTCTTTTACACAAAAGCTCGCCTAAATCGTAAGATCTCTAGGTTTATGTGACTACAAAATTTTAAAAAAGCTTAGTCAGACTTTTGAAATACATTTTTCAAATATGCTTCACTACACAGTTTCCATATTTAGAAAATTGTCGTTCGTAGTAACATTGTGTCTGATTAGGGCTAATATCGCAATTAACCTTTACGTTCCACGACTGGGCTCCTGCACTCTTCTCTGTCGCGTACTCTCCCTTAGCGCTAAGAAGGAGTACGGGAAACCTAAAGCTTAACGTCGAATCCGAACGACCAAAACCAAAGAAGGATTTTAGGCATTAAAACCCTGCGGCTGCATCCATCAGATTAGGTAATTTGAGTGGCGGGTTGCAGCATATATTTGTATTGCTATATTTTAGCTACGGCGGAAAATCGAACCCTTTAACATTAAGGGCGAGCGCTCAACCTCTAAGACACCGCCACTCGTATAGGGTTAATAAATTGAAAGTGAAATTTTTCAAAAAATTGTACAAAAAAACCGGTCTAACTTCCGCTTCTGTTTTTAGATTTTCTAAAAATCTTAGTTTGTCGATGAATTTTTGATATACCTTCACATTATTACTTTCTTATATTGCACTCTTTCCATTTTATTGTATTAAGTTTTATAATTTTGATGAATAAATGTTACATTTGTTAAAATGTGATAGGGAAAGAGAATGCAAAACAAAGGTTAAGCGCAGTCAGTAATTAGGAAGGAGCCCCGGTTATGGTTATTGTTGAACCCAAATGAGAGTTGATGAAGCCCGTTGAGATAGTTAGCTGTGTGCTTGGATTCCAAGTAGTTCAACAAGACTATTTAAAATTCCGCACCTGGTGAATCGATAAATGTACATTATTGCATTAAATTGTATTATTCATTGAACCCCGAAATGTATATTTTGATTGGCATGTGCCCATTTCCCATATATCTTTATGGCTTATGTTTCTCGGGAGGGGCAGATCCCGAACGATGAGCACATCGACATGCATGCCTGTTCCATTGATCAGGTTAACCGATATCCAGCAAGATAAGCGCGTCCTATTCTACTCTTACAGGTAGTAAATCGAATTAGTGCCCAGAAGATAAGTGCTAGCAGGCAAAGGATGAACCAATGGAGACTATTTGGAACTTCTACGGGTTGGAAATACCTCCTCCGTACGTAACATATTGTTTCAATAATGCTTTGATAGCATAGAAATGTATATTTGCTCGAATTTCATGTTAATGCTGGCGATTTACAGAAAGCTGAATGTTTGCTGTGTCTGCTGAAGGCCTTTGGTGAGTACATAGAGGCATCCAATACCTACACTTAGGGTCATTGGCAACTCCCTTAATGTTGAGGTGTTTGTCAAAAAGAAGATCCTATTCCTGCTTAGACGTAGGAGTTGATTTAAACACCCTGGTGAAGGTTCTAGAACGAGACGTCTCGACTGGCGCAGTCCTGGATGCGAGCTCCAGCTGATTTTGAACCGTTAACGAGTCCAGTTCTCAATCTTCTGCCTTGCAGTAGCCCTAGAAAGTTCGGGACCCGGTTCCGAACCAAGGAGGGTCTGCGGAGAGCCCCTCCTGGCCAAAGCATCAGCTTCCTCGTTCCCAATAATGTTACTATGTTCAGAAACTCAGAGAGGTTTGACCCAATTATGTGAGCCGAGTCTGCTTAGGGCTTGACGACATTCCTTAATGAGCATTGATTTGGTCATGATAGAACCAAAAGTCTAGAGAGACGCTTGGTTATCTGAACATATATAGATATTCTTGTTGGAGTTTCCTGAACACAAACTAACATGACAAAAATCTCTGCCCGGAACACTGTCGAGAGCAAACGAAAATTTTGTCCCAGGCTTATCGCCGTAAGCCACTGCACCGTCTGTAAACCATACTAGATGCGCAGGCTGTATAAGGTCCTCAATTTGGGTCCCTATTAGAGATGGCGATCTTAAACGGTTTGATAATAGAAGATAAAGGTGGTATACAGTCGCTCCTCGCACCGAGGAGTGAGTATGTCCGTATCGCACGGGATAGGACACGTGCGTGTCCCAAGAACCCTCCTTCTTCCCTCCACATTAGTCTGTAAGCTGTCTTTCGAGGCTTAGCCTCAATCAAGAAATGAAGAGGCACAAGGTCCAGTAGTGCCTCCACATCCGCAGTAGGGACAGTGCGCATCGCTCCTTTGGCTTCCAAACAAGCCAGTCTTCGAAGCTGAGTTATTAGGAGTAATTGGATGCATGACCGTTGGGCTGCTGACCAAAGACGCATAACGTAATTATTGGTCTGACTATGGCGGAGTAGATCCACCTAACCTAGTAACTTTAGAGTTTGAGCCCCAGGTTTTCCCAAAGATTCGTCTACAAACTCTTTGTATTTGCCTCTCGACATGATTCCTCCAGGAAAGCTTAGCGTCCATGGTGACCCATAGATACTAGACCAATCCAGAGAGCCGCAATTTGGTTTCGAAGAGTTCCGGTTCGACAAAACCTTCCACTCTTCTTCTTCTGGTGAAAATTACTAACTCGACCTTGGAGGAGTTGACTGTAAGGTCTTGGTCAATACACTATCGTTGTAGAATTTGTAGGGCTCTTTTTAAGAACCCGCTGGTAGTACTAGGAAACTTACTTGAGATAGCAATTCCAAGGTAATCTAATATCACTCATGAGCAATTTAGCATAAAACAGAAATTTTTTTCTGTCCCCCGCTAATTAAATGGAAGGGCATAAGTTTACGATTTTCAAAAATTTAAAGAAGGCGTCACAGAGATATCAGCGCGCTGGGACACAAACCAAATTGTAGCTCATCCCCAGCTCTATAACCCTAGAAAACTTAAACAAAATCGTGTTACCAGTGTTTTAAAAATATATATTTTCCAAAATTTCAAAAGATCGTAGCAGTTGTCATTTTGAAGCTAGGAGGGTCAGAAAACCTTTCATCTGACTTCTAATTTCAGATTTAAAAAATTGTATTCAGAAAAAAATGCTACCAAAAACAATGTCTAACTTCCGCTTCTAGTTTCAAATTTTTTAAAGCTTATTTCCCCGATACGGTTTTCATACAACCATACATTTCAAAGTTTAGAGCGCACCCACCCACCCACAGACAGATATTGTTTAAATACTAATTTTTTGGGTTCCTGGATGTTCAAAACACGTATATCCGTTAGAATTTCGATTTCGGTCAACTTCACGACATCAATAATTCCCTATACTGAATATACAGGAAAGTAATAACTAAAGTAGAAGCAAAAAACGCAGCTGTAGTTTTACAGAAAAGTTAGGGGTTACTTTGCAGATAGCTAGGACATTTCAATTTTTCAATTTCCCTCTTGCGCTTAATTTTTGTACACTATTATATATCCGGCTGTAACAAAATTTGGTGAAAAAAAAACTGAAAAAACAAACAACAAAAATGTGCACTACAGAGAGCAACATTTAGAGAAATGAAGGGTTCTGGCATAAATTAACCAATTGCTATTAATTTGTTTCTGGTTTTGAGAGGCCTTCTGATGCAGTTACGCATTACGCTTATTCAAGGCTGCCTCAAAAGCTCAATTTTAAACTGTCCCTGCATTCTCAACCGGGCTAATGAATGTCTCCCCTCTGAATTACAGCTTACTTCTTGAAACAGATTCCCCTGTTTTGGACAGAGACCAGATAAATCATAAGACCCCCTGCATTAACAAAGGAGAGGAGTCGTTTCAATCAATACAACAGTCTGTACTTTAGCTTAATTAAAGTACATTATGCCATTATAAAGGAATAATTATCTTAGTCCTCTCAATCAAGTGCGCGGATTGTAGTTCCATTTTTAAAGTAATTCGTGAAGCTTTGTCCATGTCTGCGGGGTGTGCTTCGCGGCAACAGTAGAGCTTGTGGTGGTTCGGTTTTCGGAATTCACCTACAACTGTAGGTACCCTCTATCTAGATGGTACTGTTAATAAAAGACCTGATCGGCGCAAACTGCTAAAAAGCCGCATCTGGATAGTTTTCAAAGGTTCAGGGGCCCCAGCACTAATTTATAACATATATATTTTTAGGAATTTAGGACAGTTTTTGTTCAAATTTTAGGATTATTTTAGGACTTTTAAAACTTTACTGAAACACCGTAACACTACAAAAAATATCAATAATGAAATGCTTATATTATTACTTATACAGGTCGCCTATTTTAACCGGGACAATTTAAGGATCTCGGAAACTACAAGAGATACAGCGCCGGTTAAACGAGATAAGAGTTGCGTAATTAAAGAGGCAATGTAATGGTAATTTTGTTGTTTTCAAAATACCCATAGCTTACTAGATATGAGCAATAAAACTAACAAAAATAATTTCTTTAAGGTAAAACATTACAATAAGCGTAAATTGTAGCTTTGCTAATTAATACCTCGCCGTACATTCTATAGATGTCTCTAGGGACTTCTATCACCGTTATTAAAACTTCTCTGTCCATAGCAAAAATGGAAAAATGTCGTAAAGGAAAAAGTTGTAGATCTATTGCAGTTGTATTAAGAAAGCAATTGTTTTGTTTTACTTTCGAGATGTAACACAAACATTTTGAAATAACGAAACAAAACACAAATGGTAAACTATTTTTTTCTTAATATGGCTTCAATAGACCTTTTTTCCATATAATTTTTTTCTATTTTTAATATGAACAGAGATATTTAAAGACGTTAAAGAAATGCCACATTTTGAGTTTTCCGCTCGTATCTAGTAAGCTATGGGTATTTTGAGAAAAACAAAATCACCATTTCTTTGCTCCCCTAGGTTAACAACGCGAATGCAATGATCAACAACCACGCAAATGCATTACCACTTAGCAGAAGTATGGGCCGCCAAGTGTAAAGTGAAAATTTGCTGTGCATTTCACGGTATTTAAGGCAAATTGTCTCAATATTTGTTATATTTACACACATTTACCTAAATGCTTTTTATTTTAATCAATCATTCTAGATTTAAATAAATTCTTACACATTTATTTTAAATTTTCAAATATTTAGTAAACGTTTATGTATTTAGCCAAATCTGCAAATATTTGTTTTAAATCTTTCAATATTTAATAAATATTCGCAGATTTAAATAAATTTTTACCGATATAAATAAATCCTTACAGATTTAAATAAATGTTTCAACATTTAAATTTAAGCTGCCACATTTAATGTTAACCTGTCATATTTATTTGACCTTGGTGAGCCCAGCCGACTTAGGACACCAAGACCGTTTGCACCGGTAGTAAGGCGCAAGGCAGGGTCATGGTGGGAGCGTTCAACGCTTAATCAAAACAGACTGATAATTACATTCTCAAGAGAATGTTGACGAAACTTTATTGTATGAATAATAAATTATGCAATGCTTATGTTGTTAAATATGTTGTTATTAATGATTGAACTAACATTAATTGTACAAATTCTTGAAATACGGAAAACGTGTTCATAATTGTTGAACGTTACCACCAGCTTAAACAGTCTTGGTCTTCTATGTCGGCTGGGTCTACCAAGGTCAAATAAATATGACAGCTTAAAATTAAATGTTGAACTATTTATTTAAATCTGCGAATATTTATTAAATATTCAAAGATATAAAACAAGTATGTGCAGATTTATCTATTATTATTATTATTAGTTTGTTCTGGGCTTTGGCCTTAACTTGCCTTTCGTCACTGCGACCCTTGATGGTTATATTGTGACTTGTGAGCCCTTGTCTTGTTAGAGAAGTTGTAGGCTGTTGAAAAACCTAAGTAAATCTCTGAGATTCGATTTCCTTATTTCGGTAGGTGTGATAGTCTCCTTTCCGAAGATATTGTGTCTACGACGACCGGCAGCGTTGCATCTGCATAGGATGTGTTCTGCCGTTTCTGTTGCCTCGTTACATAGTCGGCAGATTTGGTCCTCAGCCTTACCAATCTTAAAAGATGGTATTTTAGTAGAGCGTGGTGGCATGTGAGAAGGCCAGTGATGGTTTGTAGCTCGTTCTTGCTGAGAGACAAAGCATCCCTTGCTTTCTTTTGCGAAATAGTTATAAACTTTTTGCCTGACGTTGTCCCTGTATGTTTTCCCAGTACGAGGACTTCATTAGTTCCTCCCATAGACTGACCTCGTAATTTATGTTGGTTTTCTGTACACCACAGCAAGGTTCAGGTCCAATGTAAGGCGTCATTGCTCCTCTTTTTGCGAGTTCATGGGCCTTTTCGTTGCCTGGTACACCCTCGTGCCCTGGAACCCACCATAATGTTACGTGATTTTTGTTAGCCAGTTGCTTGAGGTTACCCAGGCATTCCCAGACAAGTTTAGAATCGCAAGGGTAGGCTTTTAAAGCCTTTATAGCTGCTTGGCTGTCTGTGAGTATATCAATTGTTGCACCTCTATAGCCCTTCTTGAGGTTTATTCTTGTGCAGAGGTTTATGGCATATACCTCAGCTTGGAAGATGGTAGTTTTGGATCCAAGGGGTTCATAAATACGGCACCCAGGACCGTAGACACCCGCTCCAGTTCCCCCTCCTTCCATCTTTGACCCATCCGTGTACCATTGGAGCGATCCTCTTTTAAAGGGAGGCACTCCTGTGGACCATATAGCCCGGTCTGGGATGTTCACTTTGAAGGGTTGATCAAAGTTGTATTTTATTTGCATAAAATCCGATACGGTGTAGGCCGTTCGCTCTAGATGGGCGAGGCTTAAGATTTCTAGGTGGCCAGTAAGGTCCCCTGATTTGAATTTGTTTATCCTACCGAGTGTCAGCGCATGTGACATCGCCTCCTTTTGCACTTGTAGGTGTAGAGGCGTTAGTCCTAACATGGCTTCCATTGCTGCGGTTGGACAGGTACTCATTCTTCTCTCTTCTCTTCGTGCCGTCTATATCAGAGGTTGGCGATTACTATAGCAAATTCTTCTCTATTTTCAGCAGTTGTAAAGAGCTGTTGGACGTTCATCCCAGTCCATTGTCGTATATTCCTCAGCCATGTTTTTCTTCTCCCTATACCTCGTCGTCCCTCTATCTTCCCTTTCATGATTAGTTGAGCAACGTTATATATATTATTACGCAGTACTCATTGCACCTGTAATACTCAGGCAGGCGAGACGTTGTATCTTCTCTAGCTGTGACTGAGTAGTGACTTGTTTAGTTTTTGGGCACCATACAAGTGATGCGTAGGTGACCATGGGTCTTATAATAGTCACGTATGACCAGTTGATCAGTTGTGGCTTTAGACCCCAGTTTCTTCCAAGAAGCCTGCGGCATGTTAGGGTTGCTACCACCGCCTTCTTCTGAAGTTTTTTAATATGCGAGTTCCACGTTAACCTTTGGTCTAGTGTAACACCTTGACTTCATTGCTGAAGTCGATGGTCGTTCCTTCTAGCGTGGGAGCCTTTAGGTTTAGCTTCCTTCGTCTAGTAAAGGGAACTATAACCGTTTTCTTCGGATTTATTCTTAGGCTTTGATCTCGACACCAACCCTGGATGGTGTCGAGAGCCCTCTGCATGCGTTGTGACACAATTGTGTCGAATTTGCCTCGGACCATTATCACTAGGTCGTCAGCGTATCCCTGTGTTTCGAAGTCGTGCTGTGTTTAAGAGATCGTCAACTACCACAGACCACAAAAGAGGCGATAGGACCCCTCCTTGGGGGCAGCTTCTTGCGGCTGTTATGGTAACTGTTTCTCCTCCCAGCTTAGCTGTAATTTTACGACTTTCCAACATGGCTTTGATCCATTTGATGATGTTTATGTTGTTAAATATGTTGTTATTAATGATTGAACTAACATTAATTGTACAAATTCTTGAAATACGGAAAACGTGTTCATAATTGTTGAACGTTACCACCAGCTTAAACGGTCTTGGTCTTCTATGTCGGCTGGGTTAACATTAAATATGACAGCTTAAAATTAAATGTTGAAATATTTATTTAAATCTGCGAATATTTATTAAATATTGAAAGATATAAAACAAATATGTGCAGATTTATCTAAATACATAAAGATTTACTAAATAGTTGAAAATTTAAAGTAAATGTTTTAAGATTTATTTAAATCTCCAATGCTTTATTAAATATTGGATTATTTAAACCAAATGTTTAAGGATTTATTTAAATCCACAACGATTTATTAAAATAAAAAGCATTTAGCTAAATGTGTGTATACATATATAATAAATCACACATGGGCGTGTGTTCAACAAAACGCGGCGAATACGTGTGGGTAATTATAAAATTAAATTAAAAGGAAAATACGTACGCAACGAAAATTTACATTTATCAAAGTATCACGTACATAATTTACAAATGCTTCATTTTGGGAAAAAATGAAAGGTGATAAAACCTATAATTTTAGGGCATTTAGGGCAATTACTAAATTTAGGACAATTTTAGCACTTCAGCGAAATTTTAGAACAATGTAAGATTTTAGGACATTTGGGACCCCTGAAGGTTTTCAGCCATGGAATTTTCAAAAAATGCAATAGATATAGCAATGACCATAAAAGTTTTTTTGCTTCTAAAGAGTTGCGATTTCTCCTACAAATCTGGTTTTCTAGCATATTAAGCTTAGTTGTCCTTTAGCTACGCCATTTTGTATTTAGTATGTTATGTATGAGTATTTAGAGAGGCGTTAACAAGAAATTGGACCATAATTCGAAAAAAAATAAATGAAAAACGATCACGTGTAGACAACATGCATGTTTAATCGCAGTGAAACCTAAATGCGTTCGTGATTACAGTGTCAGTAAACAATTCTATCAGAGTCTGTATTTACTAATTTAATCATAAACGTCTAAAGAGTGAAATCAAAGCGTTCGTGTACTTTGTACGCTCTCCTACCATTCATTGCTATTTGTTTTATTTTCATTTCCTGAAAGAATTCCTCTGCTCGTTATTTTAGTACATTTCCGATTTACGTTAATATGATATTTTAAACAAAACAAAGTTATTAATATTTTTTTATTTTTTTATGAGACGTCAGAACGTCTGGGAGATTCAGATTAAAATAAATCAGGGTTAATATCACAAAACCGCAAGTTTAGAGATATAAAACTAATTACTTCAGTTCTATGGAAAATTTAAATGGCTTTTTTTTAATCAGATCTGCACTTAAATACATTAAATTTGGGATAATTAGTCAGTTTCTTAGATTCAGCAAAATCCGTTTATTCTAAAGGATTTAAAGAGCTGAGTGGTTCTTTTATCGTTCTGAAAATAGGGTCGGCGGCTTCAACTTTTTTTTGTATTTTTAATTTGTAAAAGAGCACGAGTATGTGAAAAAACCATATCCGTCACTAACAGAAATTGAGAGCAGAGCAATGCCCTGCTCCGTCATAATTCAACTTTGATAACGATTAAAACAATCTCCTACACTTTAAAATTTTATACTAGGGTAACGTGAATTAATATTTATGACGACTTGCGTGTTTATGTATTTCCACGCAAATTTGAAAACGTTACGCTTGAGGGAATGAGTTGCTGCGCATGGTAGGTACTTGACTTTTTAGTAGTTTTCTCGTGTTGCAAAAAGCATTTTCTCCGCATTTCTAAAGTGATGATGAATGGCAATATTGACGAGTGAAATTGTTAATGGAATGCCTTCACGAATCTGCTGGCGATATTTATATGGAGGTGCAAGGAAAATATTAACAGCTACTTCAAGCAATAACGTGACAAGCACAATTTAACATATTTTAAATTTTGATCGGATCTGTTAATGTGCGTTAGGAAAAAAATTGTATTTAAAATGTGATACGTTTTAGAACATTTATAGTTTAAACAATTTTGCATTGCTATACATGTGTTTACTACATTATTTAAATATTTGAGATCAATTTTTTTTATTCATGTAGCCATGATGCAAAGCACGTGAATTGTAGTTGGTCGGAAATAATATTTACAATTACAATTTACACATAACAAAAGTTGCCCACTCGACGTTAAATATGCGTCAAAGAAGTAGGAAATTTTTTGCAAGATTAAAAAAAGCTGCAATAACAAGAATTTTACAGTATTTTCCAGAAAAATAAAGATTTATTATCATTGTTATTGTTACCACTAATCAATTCGATGAAAGAACAATTAATAAGCACATGTCACTGCTAATTATGAGATAATTGCATATCAGAATAGATGCGTTAATTTCAAGTTCTAAAAATATATTTCAATTGCTACTGCAGCAGTAGTCTAAAACGTTTGCTTGTTGCTTTTATACAGGGTGTCCCATCTATGCGAAATTCTTTGATAACTCCTTTGTTAATTAAGTTATCAAAAAGATATTGTACACGTAGACTTTTTGGCCATTTGTTCACAATCCAACATTATTTTCGTTTATACAGGGTGTTCCATATTAGAGGAGCATTCCACCCTTGGTTTTTTTAAAACTAAGCACCTCCCAAATTTTTGCATTTTTTTATTGACCGTAAAATCGGCTCTATGAATATCTTTTGCTTTTGAAATTGTATCGCGGCGTTGCCAAATTATTCCACTTTTTTTTTAACTTGGCGTTTGCAGACGTCACTGATAAAACCTGCGCAAGCCGCATTTCTACAGATTAAATAAAAGTTTTCAGCTAAATGTTAGTCAATACCATGTACAATTTCCCAGATAGTTTAAAGTTGAATTTGGTTATACAGGGTGTTTGTTGCAACGATACCAAGAATTACAACGACAATGTGTCATAACTTTAATTTTTACATAGAAGATTTTTACATAGTTGGATGGAGCTTTCTGCGCTGTATAATAGTTATTTAAGTAACAAGGAATGTAAAGACGTAATAACATTCGAGGTAGGTAAATACGAGCCGAGGCGAAGCCGAGGTTTGTGGCCTGCCGAGAATGTTAATAGTCGATACATTCCGTGTTACTTATTAAATTTTTCACGCTACAGGTAGAAATTTAATCATATTTTTAAAAGTTCGTTTTGACTGCCGTCATCGGAATTATTTTTTAAAAGCTCATTATTCTAAGTTGCCTGTGCTTGTTACCATATCAACGAACAGTTAAAATCAACATTTTAGTATTCTGTTTGGAATAAAATATTGGAATCTGTACCTTGTTGCTTTAATTATTATCCTAGGAATGTAAATGCCACTATTAAGTCCCGTAGTCAAGGGCAAAAAGTAAACGAATGTTATTGGTCATTTTCATCTTTTGTAGCTATGGATGTATCGTCTGTTTACCTTGCCAGTAGCGTGAAAAATTTATTAAATAATGGTTACACCTAAATCTAACGGTTTTCGAGAAAACTAGATTCGAAGCAAAAAATCAAGTAATGTTTAGAAACCCAGACATCATCTCCTATGATGTCTGGATTTGACACCTGTTTCTTTTCTGTAAGGAATTTGTTGTTTATACATTTTGAAATGTTAAATTTCCTAATTTTCCAATCCTAATTTTAAAGTTTGAACTAAGATGTGGTTAGACTGACCTTTGCTTTAAACTTTTTTGTAACAAACTCTAAACACTTTTAATAAGTAGTATTCATAGGGAACTTTTTCTAAGCAAAAAACAGATGTCGATGCCTCCTATACCTATGATACCTGAATTTTCAGAAATTACCTAATCATAAAAGGCCAATTGCCTACTTTTTTTTACGTAAAAGACTCATTTAATTTGAATAGACACAAATGTCACAGTCAAGTTTACAAACTAAAAATGTTAAGAATTTGTTTCAAGTATTTTTAAAAACAAATGTCAATCAAAGCAAATTTTAGTTCAAGATTGAATATATAAAAAACAAGTATCTTACATGAATTAAAACAATGTTCGCAGTGCAAAAACAAAAAACAAACAGGTGTCAATGTCTCCTATGATGTCTGTATTTCTAAAAATTACCTGATTTTTTGCTTAGAATATAATTTTCTCAAAAACCGTTGCATTTAAGTGCCACCATTATTTAATAAAGCGCAAAACTCTATCCAATGTTAAAATAAACAGGGTGTTCCGTTCAAAAAAATAAGTTATGACACATTAAAGCTGTAAGTCTTTGCACCGTTGTTGCAACAAAAATCCTGTATAACCAAATTCAACTTTAAAATAGCTGGGGAATAATAGTACATGGTATTGCCTGAAACTTAATCTAAAAATTTTGTTTAATCTGTGGAAATACGGCTTGTGTAGGTTTTATCAGTGACGTCTGCAACTGTCAAATTTGTTTGAAAAAGTAGAAACAAACCATCCATAAAGACAATTTAAAAAACACATAAGTTTGGTATGCCTCTTTAATGTGGAACACCCTGTATAAACGAAAATAATTTTAGCATGTGCATAAATTGTCTAGTAACCCACGAGTACAATATCTTTTTGATAATTTGATTGACAAAGATGTTATCGAAGAATTTTGCATCGTTGGGACACTCTGTATATTAGAATCGACATTGTTCTGAAATGAGCATGTTTAAATTGTCGCAACTTTAAACCTATGCATGTATATGATCGTAGAGGGCGAGGCGCAAACACAATTATTAGAACAACGACCTTACTTTAAGTGAAGTTCGATCTTAATTACATGAAGCGCGCCCGAGATTATCAGTCCTTCCCTGCCCTTTCTTTCTCTAAAATCCCTGGTGCTATGAGAGCTTTAAAATGAGTAACATCAGATGAAATTCCCTGCGTGATTTGGATACGTACTATGTACATGTATATGATCATCTGGGCGGAGCGCTTCATATAATTAAGACCGAACTTCACTTAAGGTAAGTTCGTTTGATCTATTAATTACTAACTATCAGACGATTTGTTATAAAACAATATCAAGGCATTTCACCTGGACTTTCCTACACTTAAAAAAATCCTTTTTTTTTTGTTTCCAAATATATTGTATATGATATGAGGTATACGTATAGGATGTGCTCTACGAGTTACCTTATACATAAGACTACATTCTTGGAATATGCTGCATGTCGCTCGCTCTCAACAAAACGCTAGCTGTAGCCCGGGGTAGCATTATTAAAAAAAAAATTTTGGGGATAAAAATTAGCCCCTTTAATATTAATTATGTAAAAATTCAAATTATAATTGTATTCTAGGACACCTCGTGCAGTTATGAACAATTCAGCTTAAACAGAAATGTTCATCCACCGTTTATGAAATAACGCCGCACGAATTTAGGATTTTCAAAACTAAGGCGTCACAATTTCATAATGGAAAATTTTTACGATCACAATACCTATTTAAAATTTCGGCAACTTCAAAAACATGCCCATAGCTAAAAATAATTTATTTTCAAAAGTATTTTATATTATAAAGCTCTAGTCCCAACAGTGACTCCGTGCGATTCGAATTCTCATAACAAGCTTGGCTGAATAGCTCCGTCGCGTCGCTTTATTAAGTTGGAACCTGGAAGAATTATAAAAGCATACTAAGAAGCCGCAATAAAGGCATAACAATTTGATAAAACAAGATCGCTTGCTTATTATTGTCTCCTGATTATTAAATGAAATTTTAACAATTCGGTTGGTTTAAAGTGTTTATCATAAGAACTTCTCATTTTCATTGAGCTCCCAGGTAAGTCCTGTCCAAGATATTTCCTGTAATTCCTTCAAATATTGTATAATGTGTTGTTTGGTAAAATGCCATTGTATTCTTTTGTAGGAGAGCGCGGTGGCTCAGTGGGTTATGTCCGCTTAATAACTAACCAGTCCGGTCTCGTCTGGGTGTTTGTGTCCGTCTGTGCATGTTGCCCATAACCATAGAAAACGACGCCCTCTTATGTATAATATGTGTAATAAAATAAATAAAAAAATATTATTTTGTAATTCCTTACAATTCCTTTGTATTTCTTCTACATTTTTTTGTGGTTATTACTTTTAATAAACAAATTCCGCCATAATTTTTAATGTTATGGTGGCATATTGAGCGTAATTTCTTAAGGTTTTTTCATATATTTCTATTTTCTGTAATACTACTGCCTCTATCTATAGATTTTTTGCGCTGCTCCTACTCCTATTGAACTTTTTATATACTTCCTTTCTACCTGCTATCTCTGTATCCCATTTTTCATTACTTATTTATAACTCTTAATAAAAGAAAGTTGCCTTTTAACTTTATTCTCTTCATATTTCATTTCTTCAACTTGAAACATGTCGTCAAACGTCAATCTGTCTACACTAATGAAAGTTTTTTGTATGAATAAGAAACCTCATTGTTTTAAAGTGACGCAAAAATTTAGTTAGAACCCGGATATAAAATTTTCGTATAACAAAAACAATGAAAGTAAAATGTTTCATGAACAATAACGTCTAACGTAATGTTATGTTTCTTTATTTTAACTATCAGAAGAATTTTACGCCTACCATTATTACAGAAAGTAAAAAATGATTTTATTTTCACCAATTTCGTAAGTAGGAATATATTACTATGATATCTTTAAGCTGGTCTGTTTAGACTGGAATATTGTATTTCCTCAATGGCAGTCTTTGGAATGCTTGTTGCATTTAATTTTACTATCACAGATTTGTGAAGACTGTAAATTTTTGGTATTCAAAATTTTAAACTCAGCGATGCGTATACAATTGTGTATACAGGGTGTTAATGAATTGTAGGGACAAACTTCTAGGGCTTGCAAAACACAACAAAGCAAACAACTTTTGTTAATAAATGTGTGGTCACAAGTGTTTCCTTTAGAAAATAGAGCCTCTTAAAGATTCTTTAAGAAGTACCTGAAAATAGGCAACCCAAATTGCATTTTCAATTATTTTGCACAGGCCACACGGAATCTAGACATACATGCATTCAAAGAACGTCAATTTTGACACAATTCGATATTTTTGTGATCTTTTTTGACTTTTCTTGCATTCGTTTCTTTCTGTGCCTTTTATAATTCGTTTTTTTCGTTCTGTGATTTTTTTTGATAATTATTTTCTTCGTTATTTTCGTTCTGTTTCGTATTTTTGTGTTATGGCGAATTATACTTTGGCGAACAGCATGACATGATGTTCATGTATGGAGCTGCTTTGGGTAACGCACGCGAAGCTGCTCGCCTGTACCAAGAACATTCCGAATAGGAATCATCCATCGCACAAAACCTTTAGTGTAGTTTCACGTCGGTTGCGGGAGGAAGATACATTCGTTGTCAACAGACACAACTGTGGAGCTACCATGTGAGTGAACCATGTTTCAGTATGGGAGGTACTACATGAGCAGCAGCTACATCCGTACCATCCACAGAAGGTACAAGCCATGGTACAAGCAGATTTTCTAAGAAGGGTAGAATTTTGACAGGAATTTCTGCGGCGGTGTAATGAGGATCCAGAATTCCAAGGAAAAAACGTTCTGTTTAGTGACGAGGCATCTTTTACGAAAGAAGGAATATTCAACAGTAGAAACAGCCACATTTGGGACGATGAAAATCCCCATCCTGTGGTTCAAAAAGGATACCAGCAAAGATTTTCAGTGAACATTTGGGCCGGGATTGTTGGCGATAGACTTATTGGACCATATCTGCTACCTCAAAGGTTAACAGGAGCAATTTATTTCAATTTCTTGCGCCAAGTCCTGCCTGAACTTTTCAAGATGTTCCACCTCAAATGTGGCTGCAGCACGATGGTTCACCTGCTCATTTTTCGGCCGAAGTCAGGGAATTTTTAAATAACACTTTTCCCAAACAGATAAATTGGTCGAGGAGGGCATGTGGCGTGGCCTCCACGTTCTCCTGATTTGAGCCCACTTGATTTCTTTTTGTGGGGTCATGTTAAAACGTTAGTGTATGCTACCCCAGTTGAAACTGTAGAAGAACTTACGGCACGTATTCTGAATGCATGTGAAGAAGTTCAACAGACTCCTGGTATATTTGGAGCGGTGCGCAGGAATTTACTTCGTAGATGTGCTTCGTGTGTAGAAGCTGGGAGGCGACATTTTGAACATTTACTATAAACTTTTGTTAATTTTTGAATTAGTTATTGTAAATTTTTCAAATAGTTGATTTTTGCTTTGTAATTTAGGTTTTTTCTATTGCTTAGTTTTGAAACATTTTGTTAATTAATTTATTTTAAATTTAATTTGAATTTGAAAAGTGGGAAAGGGGGCTTTATTTATCCTGTATTAATTTCCGTCGTTATGGAAACAAATAGTAGGTAGTAAATCGAGTTGCCTACATTTAGGCGCTTCTTAAAGAATCTTTGAGAAGCCTGAAAGGAAACACTTTTGACCACACATTTATTAACAAAAGTTGTTTGCTTTGTTGTGTTTTGCAGGCCCTAGAAGTTTGTTCCTACAATTCATTAACACCCTGTACATTCTTGTTTAAAATTCAAATAACGTGGTTGTTTTATATCATGTATATTTTTCATCTGTGGAGTTTTTCTGCACTGAAAGATAGAGAAACACAATCAGATTGGTACAATTACGGTTTATGTTAATTTTAGTAATGAAAGTTTAGAAATGTTCAAAAGTTTTAAGATATAAGAAGTTTTAAACTTACTTGTTTTATTCATGGTTAAATGTCATTTTTAGGGATTATAGATGTGAATGTCGTTTAGATACTTTGATAAGTGCAAAATGAAACACTCAGAACACAGTTTAAAAAAATGGCAGATCAAGGGAAGGAGAAAAAAGAAAGTGGAACTTTAGTTAGTTACGGCTGGTCTTGTAAACAGAGACGGGGAATATTGATTTCCTGAAAGAAAAGAGAAGGAAAATCAGTTTTATTGAATGAAAAGAATGTTTTTCTAGTTATATAAAATCTACAACAAAACGGATAAAAGTATTTTGAATCATATATGTAGATAGTATTCAAAAGTAAGATAGTGTAAAAGCAATACAGTACGTGTTTGAGGCTACAGTGGAGGAAGCTGCAAAATTACATTAACGATCTTAAATAAATAAATGGTAATAAGCTTGTTAGATTGTTATTTAGAGCCGAGTGGTGTGTTTTTTTAAATAATCTAACCAGAGAAGAAAATATCATACAACAGTTGTCAAATCAAGGACCACAACAGTAATTGTGAAGAAACTAAGATAAGTGTCTGTTTTAAGAAAAGCAGAATTTTAAAATTTCTTGACCCCCTATAAATTAGTATTACTTCAAATTGACATTTAATAAAAACCTTTGTAACGTCATATTTTGTTGTGTGTTTTTGGTTTATTCATAGTATCCTATTTTTTTAAAAGGTAAATAACAACCCTGAGACTTAAAAAAAATCATTAACAATAATTGGTAATTAGGAGATACGGGCATTCAAAAGTTGTCTTCAGTCTTAAGTGCTTTGGAGCTATATTGTTATAGTCCCATATCATTACAATATTAACATTTCGCCGTAATGAAGACATTTTTAACAGGAATGAAATTCAGTATACGCATTAACCTTTCTTGTGGTTATGGTGACCTATAAAATTCAATTAGAAGTTTTTTTTCTAAACCGTGTCTTCTTTTTAACAGTTTTCATTATTTATCTACCTTCCGCAAACCTTAGCATCTCCACTTTAACATGAAGTTTTTATTAGGCCAAAACGGTGGCTTAGATCTCATGTTTGATATAAAACATGCATTTGTAACTCACCATAACCTGAAGTGGCACTTTATAAATTAAAAATTTAGATGGCAGTCTGCTTACACTGGAAAATTTGGGTGATGTTGGAGGTACAAACGTATGTTCTGATTAATTTATTTATACAAAACATGTATCAAACAATTTTACATCTTTTTAAGGTTCTGACTGTTCCAAAAAAGCCCAAATTTATAAGACGCATTCTAGGCACTAAAAAACCAAAACAGTTACCGCTTCGTTACAAAGTTACACCCTCCTAAAGGTAGGACGTGGTAAACACCGTCATGACCCCGATTACACCGCGTGAGTGTTACATAAACATCAAAATCTGTAAACGTCATTCTATCTACCTATATAATAAATCCGGATCCTTTCCACCCGTCTCAACTTTTAGTGGTGAGACCATATCTACGCGCCCATTATATAAAGCGCATATTTGTTGGTACGCCGCGACGGGACGCTAGTTTTCGATAGAGATAAGCAAAATTTAATGTTAACGGTTTGTGTGTATGATTGGAATATAACCTGTCGATAGCTGGCAATCAAACGTCAGGGTCCTCGGGGAACACACATGTTAGGATTACGCATTCCTTCCATCGGGCAAGACTTTCACTTATGGCAGGATCAGGGACAGATCAGTACCAAAAACTCTAGAGAGAAATGCAGCTCAGATCATGCAAACGATGCCGTGCGCAAAGATAATCATAAATAACTTAAATCAGATTTACGAATTGCATTGCAGCTGAGATTTCAAGAGATATCAATAGATATCTGGAAATGAAGGAAAAAGGATTTAAAAACAGATGTATTTACCCAAAAACCGCAGATCATGAAAAATATACTTGCAGTATGTCATAGATCAAGGTAAATTGGACGTTTTTTTCTTAATCGATCTGAGAACTTTCTTGCAGGTATGCAGGTATTCACCAGCAAGAAAATACACATGCTTTTGTTTAGAGATTGATTTTTTGGTGATTGTTGCCTCCGGGAAGTTATTGTACTGATGTAGTTTCCTGTTTTTCTTGAATTTGTTTCTACCGGAGCTTTTCAGGCGATTTTTGCGGGGGCATTCATGTTTTCCAGCAAATTGTTCTCGGACTTTTTGGGGACGTTTCTTCCGTAAATAGAAAATAGCCCATAGGCCCATAGGCGAAAGCAAACTTAGGCGTCACTGATGAAATGTATTTGTATACGGCCTATTATGTGTATAAAGCAGCCACGCATAAGCTGTTCCCATATTTATCCTTCCCAATATTTATGTAAGGTCGTCGCGCGATTGACAAAAGTGCGTCTCATCATTCGTTTCGTGCATGAAAGCATTTGCTTTTCCCGTTATATGGTACTCATTTTAGTAGGGATATTATTTTTCTTATTATTAAACATTAGTCGTATAGACTGCACAACCGAATGAAATCGAACGAAAGTTGTAATCCAGACCGGTTGGGCTATTCCAAGAAATAGTGCGAAACCCACCTGCCGCTCAGTCTAATTTATAACTGAATGCTCACAAAAACCCACACAACAACTGTGATCCTGAATTTGCTTCTTTGGCATGTATACATAAGCGGTCCAGTCTGTAAAGGAATATAAGTTTTATGTAATAGAGGCATAAATATGTGAGTTGTAGTAGTGTGGGCCCTCACTACTAAAAGTTGAGACAGGTGGAAGGATTCCGCATTTAGTATATACATAAAGTTGAATTATCAACTTGCTTATTTCATTAATCAAAGTTAAACCCGGCGTGTCCATGAACGGTGTTGTGTGGTGTGTATGTTGTGTTGCACGTCTTTCGGAGTGGGGCATGTTAGACCGATGAAGTACGCTGAGCCCGGGTAAGGGGGTGGGGTGGGAATCATGGAGTCGTGCTAACGCACGGCCTCATGAATCTTAAAAAAAATCATTATTCCATACAATCGATTATTTTTACAATCAATTATCGATGATGCATTGTATGTAATAACCGCACAGCCTTACTGCCAATCTATCTCAAAGGCCGTTCCTAGTTTTTGAACATCATTTTCAATAAAAAATCCTAAATACGACCCTGCATTGATCCTCCTATTCAATGTTGCTTAATTGAACACCCAAATATTTATTTAAATTATCTACTGAACTTCGTCAATTTCATGTAATATCCCATCGCGTCTATGTCTGCCATTAATTTATTTATAAATATATTCCTTTGTGTTTTTAGCAATTCATTCACATAGCAAACACAAAACAACGAACGAATGAAATCCTGAAATAACTGAAGCCGAAAACAATGCGCGAGGGATACAAATAAATTTAACTTGAAGACGAAGATAACGTTCAGGTTCAACTCAACGCTAATCAGGATAGGATTGGGTCATCAATAAAACGAGGCGTTCGTAAATGACTGAAGCTGAAAACAATGTGATTCGAACGTTTTGTCAAAAAGGCTACTAAAAACTAAATTCGACAAGTATTTTCAGGCCGAATATACATGCATAGTGAAGAAAAGTGTGTTAATTAAACGCATTGCGGTTCACATAAGTAATTAGCAATTAAGTTGGAAGCACGTAAAGGTGCAATACATCAAAGCTTAAAAGTAAAAGCCCTTAGATGGTATCACGTCGTCAGCCATTTATTGTAGTCGTGACTGTACAATGTTATTTATCGTATTAGATTGCCTTAACACATTAGTACATCGACTTAGACAAGCTGCAAACAACTTGCGAACAGGCAGGCAGGCAGGGTTCTTGACCTTTGAAGTCAAATAAGCATAAATTGGAAACAATTTCAACCTACAGTTATATTAACATATTATGACATAAATGGTTGATGTTATCTAATAGACTTCATAACTAGGTCAAATATATAATTAACTTTTATCTCCAAAACTACACCGATAAGCCGCACGAGTTTTTATACTAGTCGAAATTAATCATTCGTCTGGCTTTGCGGTCGCACTTGTTTGTGAAAATACGATATCAACACAAACAGTGAGTCTAAAAAATGTTTACCAATTAAGACCACAATCAAAATTAAGAAACAGATGGATAAGTTGATTATGAGCGTTTATATCAGCCAAAAAATAAAAAACTTAACACGAACACACATCGCCGTAAATGTTTTTCAAGCGTAAAAGTTTTTTTTAAATTATTTTTATTACACTTTTATAAAAACACATATGCCGGCACACCTACGCACGTACACACGCTTATGCGACGCACCTATAAAATTAGATTTTTGCCTTTTTTTCTTTCCGTGTATTAGAAATTAAAATCAGTTCTAATCATTTGTTATTGGAGCAATTTTGCTTTCCGCAAAATTGTATTGTGTCAACGCGCCCGTGTTATACAGGATGGTCCAACACTTATTACACCTTCGTTATACAATCCTGAAACGGAGAAAAAATGTTAATACCACTCTTTTGGGAATTTTTACCTTTCCGCATACTTTACACATTTTTTGCCCAATTCTGTAAGTACTGTAATTCGTTCGTTCTTTTTACTTTCCCATACCTTCAGTATAGGGAAAAAATGATACCATGAAAATTTTCGAAATTATATTTTAACAAAAATTCACCTTTTGGGGCTCAAAGAACCCAAGAAAGGGTTTTTTCGAAAATGTCTCTCTGTGAGTGGGTGGGTGGGTGTGTGTGAGATAGGTGGTTGATGCCACTAAAGGCAAAAGTACTGGACCGATTTTGATGAAATTCTAAATCAAGATTTATGTCGAAATTGTAGTTCTACCAAAGCTTTTCAAAAAAAATCCGAAACCGAAATCTCGACTTTAACGCCCATTTACTCAAAAAGTCGGGATCAGCTACAACTTGTTTAAGAGCCATTTGGGCGTAGTATACAACGATATAAAATTAATTTTAAAAATCCTGCTTCGAAATTTTAAAAATTTTCAAAAATTATATTTCAAAAACTGCCCACACTTTAAACTCTGAGCCAATGGAGCTTGCAATGAACTACAAATTTATTTTCTACTAATCTCCCAAATTTTACTCTGACTCCTTCTAGAAATGTTTGACAAATTTGAAATTAATTAATTATTTATTCAAAAGCCGATCGTTATGAACTTTTATCATAATTTTATTCATAGTTCCATAGACTATTTGAAGTGCTTTATTAGGATCAGCAAGAAGTTTCAACTATTTTAAAAATTAAGAAAAAAACGATACTTTTTAATATCAACACCGGGTTTTCGTTACGTAATTTTAACCACGCCTGTTAATTAGCTCTAATGAAAATAAATATTTTTCATGCTTTGCATATTTTTGGTAACTCTTTAAATAAATCATTTCTATCGGTTTTTAGTCCGATATTCGCTATGGGTGGGGGGCAGTTCCATTCTTACCATTCTTATACGGTATGCGACATCGTAGGGTTGCCTATATAAATTGTTTTCTTAGAAATTTAACATTTGTTAAAATGAAAGAAGAGCTTAAGGCAAATCGAAACCTTTTTTACCGAACTCGCTAGCTTCAAAATGGCGGCCGCTGCAACTTTTTGTAAATCTCGACTTCAACGCCCATGTACTCGAAAAGTAGTTACCTGATCGGGATTAACTACAACTTGTTTGAGAGCCCTTTGTGCGTAGTATTCGATGAAATTCGAAAATCTGAAAACGATCGCAATCGCCCTTTTTCAAAAATTTTAAAATGTTCAATACAATATTAATCAAAAACTGCCACTCGATTATTTTTTTAATTTGTAGGCTGTCAGAATGAAAGGTTGGCTACAATTTTTTTTTTCTGAAAGCTATAATTTCACTGTGGCGCTTTCTATAAATTTCGATGGAAAATTGCCTATATAGGTTGCTTTCTTAGAATTCTAACAGTCGGTGAAATGTACAACGTTATAATTACTAATTTACACGTTTACACATACGGTAAGTATTAATATCTCGTATGGGAAAATCCACTCGAAGTTCACTCTTCGGCTTTCTTTCCTAACCATTTTTGCGCACATTTAATAGATGATTTTTGTCCATTTGCAATGATATAAAATTTGCATACCGTTAAAGGGTGAGTTGTTAGTGCGAGATTGTTTTCTAACGTCTTTATTATAACAGTTAGAAAAAAATTGTTATAAGAAAAATTGTTTGTTGGATTACTGCGCATTACCTAAAATTATTACCAATTATACCAGGTATTTAGTTATTCCTGCACAGCACATTACTTTGTTATTTTAAATGAAACACCCTGTATATTATTAAATTTCTAGAATCTGCATTTAATTCTATAGAAACGTATTACAATACTTTGATCTTAAAATTAGTGTTTTTCGAGTTATTTGACTATTTTAAAATATTTTGACATTTATAGACTAATGTTACAAAATTGTTACTTCTATGCAGTGGCGTTCCGTGGGTTCAAAATTTATGTAGAATGGTAAACGCAAAAATAATGTAGCATTACGACTAAAAACAAAAAAAATCTTTATTTCAAAAATTAAGCTTGTTATACTTATGAAATATGAACAAACAACAAAACATGTATTCGTCTTTTAAAAGTTGGCCCATAAGATTTTCCATCTTCGCTGCAAATGTGCAAGTAAAATAAATACCAACTTGTTTGGTGTAATGTAACCTATACCGTAGGCTGCGCTGCACCCGATTGCCGCTGATTGATACAAATAAAAATTTCAGGAACAGTGCCTATTCCATGGTTACTGCGGCTTGATGTATATATATTTTTTTTTTAATTTCCTATAGGTACTGTAAATACAGGAACGAAAGATTTCATGCAGATTCTTAAAATCGAGATTTTGACAGCAATACATGTTTTAGAGCCCCAGGAACCCAAAAAGTTGTTTTTAAAAAACGTCTGTGGGTAGGTGCGTATGTGCATCCTTTTTTATAAGCTTAATTAGAATGTGGCGGTATTGAAAAAAATCATTGGGTAAATAAGCTTCTAAAAAAATCAAAAGGCGGAAGCCGAAGTGTAAATTTTATTGCAAGCTCACTTTCTGAGCTCGTACTTTCCAAAATATTCATGCTTTTGGATTATTTTGAAAAATTTCAAATAATAATAGCTGTAAGTGACAACTTTTATGTGTTATTTACGAGGGTGAGAAAGGCCCACGTCAATTTGAAGTCGGAGTTTTAGTCTAAAGGTTTGAAATTAGAATGGAATGCTAGGAAAAAAAATTTCCGATTCTACTGCATCTTTGCAGTTACATATAACTTTATTTCATGTCCTTTGACACTTACACTTACACTGCTGTATGAAGAAGTAAAATTGTTAAGAGCAGCAATATTAAAAATAAACGCGTCTACTGCGTAATTAGTAATCTACTAAAGTGCAGGTGCACGATGAGCACAGCAAGGAGAATGAAGCGAGAACTCGTGACTCACACATGCGGTAGCAGCCTTTTTGTAGATTCGATTTATTTTCAACTCTATTTATATTACTTGTGTGATTACTACACTTTGCATAGGTAATTATGTTATTTACATCACCAAAATCAGCACAAATCAAGCTACAATTTATCACCAATACTTATTGTTTTTGTAGCCGCAATACTTTAGTAGATATGAAAGTGTTAACGTCAAAAAGCTTGTAAATAATTAGAATTTTGTCTAATTTCAAAGCGAGAAAATCGCATTTCAAGAATTTTAACGCTGTAAGGAGGCGTGCATTTTCAGAAATGTAATATTTTTTAAAAAAATTAACCACTACGTCTTTTGAAATTTTTTCGAAAGGTATTTTTTTATATTGAAATTTTTCGCCGTAAATCTAACTCGAAAATTTTGTCTAACGCCCTTTTGCACAGCATGATCGTTTGACAACTTGCAGATTTTGAATTCTTAAGACATAAGAAGTATTTTTGCAAGGTTGTAATCTTTTGACCTCTTATTTTCCACGACAATCAAAATAGAGTTCGCTTTGCACTTTACTGAGACCTGCAGGTTCGTTTTATTTACATTGCATAAAAAATTAATATACTATTGTTCCGCACCTACATGCACTTGCATCAAGTAATGTTTAGTCTCCGATTGAAGGTTTCCATTTTATAGCCTAAGTTATAAAATTGTTTTGGAATTTATACACAATTGTTCTTGTCATGCCCTAGTTTAAGCTATGATAAACACCATAAACCACACTCAATATTCATATTGCTTGGTCATAAATGCTACTGTTACGGTTATTACAAAAAAAAACCGTGTACGGTAAACAAATATCGGATTTCTATGCAAACAATTACGTTACGTGCTCGTAGGAAGAACACAAATTGAAATATGAGTAAAGTTCGTTGCTGCAAGACATGACCTCAAATTGCGGTCTATTAGAGTGAATTATTCTAAGATATTTTAACGGCTGCTGTTGTTATGCTTTTGAATAATTTAGAACTCATAAGGTGGCGATTGCTTGGAATCTTTGAAAAGTCGTTTTTTAGTTTAGAAAAACTGTTAGCGCGTTTGATATCCATTTGTGTAACACGAAAAATTAATGATACAATAACAACGTTAAGGTGAAGCTCGGTCAGGAAGTCCATATGCATTAAGTGAGTTATGGGTTGGTTTTCACGTTATATAAATATCTATTAGTTATCCTTGAAATATTGATCGTGAAAGGTTCCAAGTTTGATATTAAGTAGGAATGTATTTCATTCTCAAAATTCAAGTTAGTTGGATAAATTAAATTAAAATTAGTTCGAGTTAAAAAAAAACTTTATCCAACCTTGCTATGTGCATACAAATCCGTCTTATTTGCATGTCACGCACCAATTTGATTTTTCTCCAGAATATAACCTCTGTGAGCAATAAATAATATGAGACACAAGTTTCCTGAAAAATACAACGTTTTATTATAAATATTGCTCGTTTTGTTCCGAAGAACGTACAGAATTTTGTATTTGTTTCAAAAAAAAGTAAAACACATAGTAAGAATTTTCGTTTGAAAACCCAATACAATATTATATTGAATTCCTTGTCAGCCGTTTTGAGAAACATGTAAAGTTCGGTAACAATAGAATAATAAAAGCATATTTGTGCTTCATGTTCTCAGCCATGTGAGCAAATATGGAAAAATTGGAAGACTTTTCGCAGGAATGTAAAAGAATTTCTGAAAACACCGTTTGTTATCGTTTAGCAGAGATAAATCCTGCTGAAAAACACATTTTCTCATTAAAATAAATAACTCTAATTAGGCAACCAGCTTCAATGTAGTGTACGATTGAACATATATCTGACGCTGTACTTCCCCACATTGTCCAATAATGATAACATTCCACATAAAGGGCATTTGAGCATTATTATTTAATTTTCAGCAATACAATTATTGTTCAATTCCCGGGATTGTAATAAAAAATAACAAGAACCCACTTTAGAAATCAAAATAATGAAAGTATGAAATTGTATCGAAACAGAAAAAAATATAATATTTAACAATAACAATAATTAAAGCTGGACGAAAAAAATTAAATTCGTCATCCAAACAGTAGATTTATAGATTTTGACGGAAATGCGTGTTTTGAAACTCCAGGAATCTAAAAAAAAGTGGTTTTAAAAAGTGTCTGCCTGTGGGTGGGTGGGTGGGTGTTAAAATGGATGAACAAAATAAGCTTTCAAAATAATGTTTTTTTGTAACATTTTTTTTCAGGGCAAACCTAAAGCTTTTGTCTTAAACGTTCTATGTTCAAAATGGCGACCGCTGCGATTTTTTAAATATTTTACGCATTATTAGTACTCAAATGACAGAGAGGCACGCAACATTACTATGAGAACTTTTGAAACTACTAAAACTACGAAGCGAAACATTTTTCAAAATTTTGACATCTTTAAAAGCTATTACTAAAAAACTAGTAACGCATTTTTTTAAGGTTTATAGAGCTCTAAGGATTAGCTACTATTTCGTTGGTGTCCCAGTACGTCACTTTCTCTGTGACGCCTTCTATGAATTTTTGAAAACTGAAAAGTCTTGTCCCTTTCTTTAATAAACGGGGGTCATATCATTTTTCTATTTAAACTAAATTGTTCATGAGTGATAGTAGAATAAGATTTACAACTAATTTTTAGGTGCAGCAATATTTAGTCAGTTAATTTCCCCCTCCTACCCAAATTTATGTTTGACAAATTTGCTGTATCGTCTCTGGTTTTCTTTTTAATACCAACTTTTTTTCAAATAATAAAATCGATTGTTTTCTCAAAAAAAGAACTTGAAAAATTTTTCTATTGTAACTTAGTCAGGTATACATACTGACCTAGGAGACTTGCCTCAGGAACTAGTGCGGTCTGTGGTCTGCGTCCGCTTTGCAATGCCTCATACGGTACAAGGATATACAAATATATACATTTGCAAATACGGTAAGTAACTATATCAGAATACAATCGAATCGGCTGGGATCTAGTATAGGATTGGATCCGATATAGCACTGATTCGGGTCGGATCTTCTCGGATCGTTTAAGTAAAAAGTAATCGGAATTCGTATCGGATCGGATTCGAATACCTCTAGTAGCTAACCGCTAAGTTACTAAATATATCTATCTGTTTAGAGAAGGCGTCGCTAAGTGATGGTTAGCGGAAAGGTTGTGATACATTAACGACGCTTTTTATCTGGCGGATAATCACACTGAACTTTGAAAGATTTAGCCTAAATTATTAATCAAACTTCGTGCACAATAACTCAAATAGTGCAAATTTGACAGATCAAAACCCCGGTGCTACGACCATGAACCCTCACTTGAGAGGCGTAAACAAAGACACCTTTAGCGGGGTCGGCGTTGTATTTGGAAACATGAGCGTAAATCGTCAATCAAAAGTCCTCGTTCAAGAATAGGAGCACCGTAAACTTATGGTAAAATGTATACAATCGCTGGTAATGTACATTCGTAACGTAGTTGCATTACAGCAATATTATTTCTTACCTCTAATAAACAAACGAAAATGTGTCAATTTAAACAAGCAGATTTTTTTTAAATTTCATTGGATTAAATAGAGGCTATATTACTATTTATTTGTTCAGACGACGACCTTAATTGGTATTTGAAACGTTCAGTCTAAACAGCTACAAAACATTTCTGTCTTGTCTAATGGCAAATTTTATATACAACTTAAAAGTTTATCGCTAGTAAACCATAAATAACCAAATTGCAGTAACAGCGCTGGCAGCAATTGTGCCTAATTGCCGTAAACAATCTATAAACTTAGTTGAGTTGCAAGAGGTCGCCGCGTCGTCGTATTATGGTGATAAATTTTGTCGAGAAGCAAGATCCCGTCGTGTGTTATGGTGAGACAATTAGGAATTTAGTATATAGATTTTATTTATCTGTGGTAAAGTTAAAAATATATATACCGCAATTGATTCATTCCTAAACTTTACATTTCTTTTTGCAATAAATTTGACGTCCCTAATTTTTCCAATTTCAGGAATTACCAGCAAGTTTAATTCCCAGGGAAAGTCCTCGTTTTTGTATTAAGATTCAGTTCGGATTTAAACAGAAATACATTCGTCTTATTCTCCATTAAAATTCCAATCGAGTTTTAAAAAGTTTAAACAGCGGAAAATGTGGGGAGTAACTTGCGAAAAATAAATTAAACTCCCGTTTCTCTCCTTCTGTAATCAAAGTTGGGGCGAAGTCTACAACAACTTACCTTTTCATTATATGTGCCCAAGGGTGGCAACTGAAACAAAATAAATAAGTAAATACAACATTTTTTAACTGAAGGAAAACAGCTAGTTTAAAATCAAAACTTCATAATATGAGAGTTTTAAAGCATGCTTGTTTGAATAAAGTTTGATTGGATTGGACTCCCTCGAATTGTTTCTGCCTGTATTCCATAAAAAATCCCATTTTTTAATACACTTTTTAAGGGCTGAAAATAGGAAAATTTACGTATTTTCAAACTTTCAAAAATTTATGACATAAAAACTATTGACTTTACAACAAAAAAGTCATAAGACAATTTCTGTTGTTGGATGCAAAAAAATTAATATTAATTAATTGTTTAAACAATTTTGATTTAAACAATACCTGACCAGGTTTACGGCCGGCAACAAGCATTTTCATAAGTAGTGCTTCATCCTAAACACGATCCCATAAAAAAAATTGCATCTGAAAAGTTTTTCATACGCATGCGCCGAAACGCCCTGGTCTAAATGGTGCCTCTAACTAGTACACTACAAGGAGCGAAAAAATGCAACTAATAGCGTCATACTGATTAGTGATTACTAAGGAACTGGTAAACAACACACCTACAAGATGTGATTAAATTGTTTCACAATTTGAGCAAATATTGCCTAAATGAACCTTTTCATACGGTTCGTGATGATTATCCTTGAGATTTTAATTTTAATGTTACAATTTTTCTAACTAAAACACAAGAGGGCTATGATTTCACAAGGATGATAAATAATTCGAGAACATCACACGTAAAAGTGTTGATTTTAAAATTAAAATCGTTTGCAATGATGCGTCACTGTAAAAAATAGCGTCCTTTGAGTGAACTGTGCAAGTCATTTGCTTAATGATAAAATACTACACAGATCCATGAGCAGGGCCGTCCTAAGAAATTTGGAGCCCATGAGCTAGGAATTTGTAGCGCCATAACAGTAGTGGTAACATTCGAATCTAGAAAACAACATTCCTGAAAAAACAGCCCTAGAAAAAATAGCCCAGGAAAAAAACAGCCAAAAAAGGTGCTGCAAAAAAAATTGCGGCGGCTCGTATCCTCTTCGAACACTAGCGGACACTTTCTACTCAATTTTAATGCTCATTCAGCGCAGGCGCAGGACATTGTCTTATAACCAGACCAGATGTGTTTTGTCTACCTGGTAGATGGATAGCGATACTAGCGGTATTCGCGTAGCTTCCTCTAGTCTGCGCATCTACATGTTTACAATCCATTAAGGGGATTATTGCAGAAAATTAAAAAAAAAACAAATGTATAGCTAAAACGAAATTTTTATTTAATGCGCCCTGTTGGGCGTGGCGCCCTAGGGGTATAGCCCAATTGTTACAGTGGTATTGTGCATTTATCAAAAAAATCTTCCAATGCTCAGTTTTTTACTTACGCTTTTTTTTAATATTTGTTGATAGTTGACCTTTTTCTGCTGTTATGTAGTAATTTTATTGACCTGGACCTTCCTATACTTTAGAAATTTCAACTTATCATATTTTCAAAAGTATTTTTGTATCAACGTTTTACGCGCCAACAGTAACTATCACATCGCGTTACACTTACCCCTACTTATGTGACATCATTGCCAAGGGTATTTCAATATCTATCAATAATGCTAAAAATGTACAGGATGTTACATTAAAAAATACAAGTTATATCTGTAACTTCGGTATTTGATCTTCAATTTTTTTCTGACTTATTGGTTAAATCCCGGAGGAAATATGTAAACCGCATCATTCTCGTAGCAATTGCCTATTCATCGCGTACGCTTATTTTTATATTTTTGGGAAAAAAATTTCTTGGGATTACAGAACACAAAAACGAAAGGACAAATTCGTCCGCCAGAAATTTGGAGGGAGGGGGAAAACTAACCCCGCTAAATCGTGCCGCACCTAAAAATTGTATGTGATCTTATTCTACTACCAATCATTAGTAAGTTAGCTTAAACAGAAATGGTTTAAGGTTTAACACCTTCCATTTATTAAATAAATGCATGCATGCATTTTCGATTTTCAAAAATTCATAGAAGGCGTCACAAAGAAATGACGGGTCAGGGACACGAACCACATTGTAGCTCATCTTCAGCTTTCTAAGCCTACAAAATTTAAAAATAATCGTTTGGTCAGTTTGAGAGAAATATCTTTTTAAAGAAGTAAAATTTTGATATTTTTTTCACTTAACAGTTTTAGTATTTCCAAAAGTTGTTTTAGCTTGTAGCATTGCACATTCATAGGACATTTTCAATATAAAATTTTATTTCAATCTGATGACTCGTTTTTGAGTAAAAAAGCGTAAAAACAAAAATTTTGGAAAATTCATAGAAGGCGTCACCGAAAAATTAAAGAGCAGCGCCACGTTTTTTTGGAAATATTTAAAAACTTTTAAAATATGTTGTACTTTACAGTTTATTTTTTTTAAACATTTTTATACATAGTAACATTGTGCACTAGAGCTATTATAATAGCAAATTTGATCCCGATCTGCCAACTCGCTTTCGAGCAACAAGATCCTAAAATTAACAATTTCAAAATATCGTAGTGGCTGCGATTCTTAAGTTAGAAAATTCGCAAAAAAATTACTGCATTTGTCCTAAGCCCTTCCATTCACAGATTTCTAATAAAACTATTAGAAATCTGTACTTCTATCGGATTCCGGGTTCACACGTAAAAAACCGCGGAAAATGCTACCAGAAAACGTGTCAACATTCACTCAAGCTTATTTTGTCGACCAAGCTTTGATACACATCCACATTCCAAAGCTCATCAAAACCCGACTATCCGTTCCGAAGTTATGATGCACCACACACATACCTACGCACAGACAGATATTTTTTAAAACCTATTTTATATATCCGTCAAAATTTCTAATTCGAAAGTTTTCATAAAATCAACGCTCTCATATACTGAAGGTATAGGAAAGTAAATAACCTTGGTCTGTTTTTGTGCAATGTTTACCATGAAAATATTCTCCTACACAGAAACATTGTGTTCTCCTAAGGTTATGATAACAACTAAAGTTTATGGCGATCTGGTAACCCGGCTTTGAGTAAAAATAAGGCATTAAGTGAAAATTCCGCTTATAAATGCAAAAATTTATTTTCTCCAAAAATGGTACCAAAAAACAACTTTTGCTTCCGGTTTTGGATTTTTCGTGAAAGCTTATTTTTGATACATCGTGAACATTCTTAAGGTCACTGAAACTTTTGGTAAACGGCTTAATAATGCGGGGGCGATGAGTCACAACCTATGAAGCTACGTAGTTGAGCATCTTAGTAGTACTCAGATCTGAGAGTAACTGTTAGGAGTACAACTTTATGATATGAAATATTTGGAAAAATATAAAAAGTAAAGTTTTAAATCAAGACGAAGTGCTCGTCTTTTTTAAGAATTTTCTTCTTAAGTTAGCAATATTATACCATACCAGGTGTAGTTGCTAAATTTAACTGGCTTACAAATAACCAAATCTTAAAGATAATATTGTCGTATTTTTGAATTCCATTCAATTTTTACAAACCTACATTTCCGCGAAAAATTCCTCGGTGGGTAATTTTCTTAAAACTAGTTTTAGAAAGCTTTAATTTGTTATTGCAATATTTAAATTTTTTATAAATTAACCCCTAAAAACAGAATTGTTTTTTTACAAAAATATGATTTTTACCAAATAATGCCGTAAAGCAAATTCGGTCCTTGGGGTTTATCCATAAAACTAGATCATTTCATGAATGTTTCATAAGCTCTAAGTGCCTTCACCTCACACGTCATACCTGACCCCTTTGAAATGTCCTGCCGAAATTGAAATTAGAATGAAAACAAATTGCTCCTGATTAACTTGATTCAGGCGGGCAATAAATTCAGGTTGTGATAGAGATTCAAAACAGGCAGCGCCATCGAACTTGTTTGTTTCGAATTGACATTGATTGGAGTTATCGGTTTCCACATTATAAACCGATTTGATAGCAATAACATACAGGACATGCAGGATAGATGGCTTAAGCTGCCACGATCCGAACAATAAATAGCTAGAGGCGCTAAATTTAGAACCCTGAACTATTAGCTAATAATAGCTAACGGTTTGGTTCTCAAATAGGGGAACAAAATTGCAACGACGACGGTGCATTTCCTGTTAACACTTCAATTCGTGGTCAGTTAATTCACTGTTTTGCCAAGTAATTATGTACATAAACATTTTTTATTTCGACATTTTAGCAAACGAACCCGCTGTGGGGCTCAAATGGGAAACAACAAACAACGGTGTTTTTTTTGGATAATTATTGTTTCTGTACTACGTTCGCTTGGTTTCTCACCAGTGGCAGCTCGTACGGTAGGCAAAAGGCAAAGTGGACGACTCCGTTCCCTCGCCCTAGCAAACACATAAAGCAAATCCATACATATATAAAAGCACAAAGGGTTCCGGTTCCTCCACGGGCTACCGCTTCACCAATTTGGACCATTTTTTTTTAAATGAACGATCTCTATCCACAGATGGAACATGAAACATTTTTATATTTTTATTCTACGTCGATTTTTCAATAATAATTATTTTAATTTATAATATATATGAAGGTCGGCTAGACGCGCGTCACTTGGGGCGCCATCTACAATAACGTCGCGTGTCATTATTGGAACTAATGCATCACGTGACTTGACATTTCGCCGGTTCTGTCAACGCTGTCTGTCAGTGCATTGTGCGCTGGGGCAACACTAGTAAAATTTTAAATAACATACTGCACTTTCTTAAAACGCATAAAACCGTGTTTTCCTACTACAGAAGAGCTTAAAATATTGTGGGGTGGCAAAAGTTCAGATATCCGCATCCCAAACTGGCACAGAATAGCAACTATCTGAATAAATAAAACGAAATGAAACGCAAAAAGCTGTCAGGCAACCGCCACGGGACATTCCTCGTATTTATTTATATTTTGAAAAATATTTCAGAAACTTTTTTTAAAACCTAAAATTTGAAATATTTTTTTAATTGAAAACAAAAAAAAATTAAATTTTTTAATTAGAAAATTAAATTATATTTTCCAATTTTTAAAATAGTTTCAAATAGTTTTCAAAAATGAATTGTTAAAAAATTTTTAAAACTAAAAATTATTCCAAATTTTTGAAACTTTAAAATTTCTGGAAAATACAAAAATTTTCAAAACTTGAAAATTTTCAGGTTGGAAAATTTTTTTGTGTTTTATTTTTGTTTTTTTTATGAAAATCAACAAAATTGCTTTGAGCGGTAAACATTTTCAAATTTTTGTAAATTGTAAATTTCAAGCCTTAAAAATTTTTGGAAATTACAATTTTTGAAAAGTTTTGATTGGAAATTTAGAATATTATCAGAACTTTTCCTAACTGCAAGCAATATTTATTGGTTCAAATCTAAAACCGGTTTTATAATTTGTAACTGTGAATTTTTAAGAAAACAAAAAATCGAAGGTGGAGATAACCAGGGGGGCGGTAGAAAAATCGCGCTTGCGCAGATCGCCTAACCAACATGCGTAGAATACGAATCTTAGTTTCTTTCAAATGCGCGTCCATATTGAAGTAGAGCTTATTCCCATTATTTGTTGAAGTAGTTATCTGGTTTTATAATACCTGGAATGCTGTGATTACAAACAATGTTTATCCTCTGAAAACTGAAAATCGATTTTCTCAAAAAAAGGATAGTTTTTTGACGATTACTATAAATAATAAACTGTTCAGGTAAACGACCAAAGGAAACCCCCTGTGAGTCTTTCGTCAATGGAAGGTTGTTCCTTGTCATACTAGAGAATAATATACCGGGATCTTGGTTCCCGGGATTCCGGGATCTCGGCTAGTTTTTGGGCCAAGAAATCCTGGGCTTGGAGCTCTTGCAATCCCGGAATTTTCGGAACCAAAAACTACAATTCAGTCGGAAAGAGCGTTTTCTGCTGCTTATTTCAATGTTTTGTTACCAAAAGTTTTTATTTCTTTATCAACACTTAACGTTACCGCATAAAATTGAGGTTTTGCCTATAACTGATCAATCCCGGGATCCCGGCACATTTGTTTTGGATCCCGAAATCCCGGGATTGAAATTTCGTCTCGGGACCGTAATCTCTAGTTCATATCGATTTTAAAGTTGAAATTCCGAAATTTTTGAAAAACAAAAAAATGGATAGGGGGATTGACCGGGGCCTGGTAGACAGATCGCGTTTGCGTAAATCGGATATTCGACATGCGTAGAATACGGATCTAAAATCATTTTTTGAGCGCGTTCGAGTATAACACCCTTCCCAATCACCCCTTTTTTATTTGAGAGCACCAATTTCGCTACTTTGCGGTTTTTGCGCAGAAGATAACAACTGCCATGGCAGGTAGATTTGTTCCGTAATACCAGACCAGAAACAAAGGAGCGTATTAATGCTGCAGTTTTGTCTGGCGTTATTATTATATGTTATCGTATAAACAAACCCTGCTGCAAGATGGTAAGATCCATTCCAATAGCGCCTAAAATGCATTTGTCACTATTGTAAATATCGTAGCAGTTTACGCACGGGGCGAAGCTTCACAAAACAAAAATACGAGCTCACTCTCGTTCTAACGTACAAATTAATCAATCTGACAATGGAAAAAATACGAATTGTTTAAAACTTCTTTGGACTGGATTTGCGGGTGCGAAGTGAGAAGTCCTCCATTTTAGTTTACTTATCTAATAGTGGATTGTGGTGTGTTCTTTTTTGTCTGCTCAGCTACCGTTATCAGTGTTATCATAGATTTAAAATGTTTAAGTGGGAAAGTAACAAAACATAATTCAAAAGATTCAACCTGCCAGAAACTTGGCAGATTCTTGGGGCTAGAACGTTATGATATAAAACATTTCTTAAAAATACAAGAAATTTAAAAAAATCCAGTCGATATGCGTCACCCATATTCTGCGTTATACAATAAAATAGCATATACAAAAGGCTTATAAGAATTTTTTCTAATGACAGAAATGTTGAAAAGAAGATTTATTCAGGTTTCAGGACTGTTCCATAGAATGGGAATAAACCTGGAGCATTTACAAAGATTCACATACATATTATTAATTAAATAAAAAGTCTTCCCCAAAGATATTTAAGCGGTTTATTATATGAATTCTCATGAACCGCGTATTGACTAAAAATTTAAAATGGGGAATAAATGATGCTATATTTAGAACAGCTAAAAATAAGTTATAAAAACGGCGAAGCAATTCGTCTGAACTTGCCTACACTTTCAAATTATTTAATTTAATTTTATTTTTAATCATAACGTTCTAATTCTAAACAGTACGGTAGGTATAGTACCATTTGATCATAACACTGCTAATACGATCAGCCGCGTTCTCTGTCATGTATACATATGTAGAATGTCTCATCGTACTCCAGACTCGTGCCTCTTACAGGAACACAAATGCAATTAAAAGACAAACGTTCCCCATAAAGACATTAAGACAAAAAATCAATTTTTGGAAATGGTACTCTTTTTCCTCTTCCTCTTTTTCCGGAAGGGGACGAGGTATTTCATATCAAGCGGCCGATCGGTGTAACATTCTAGGTGATAGGTTCTCACCCAGTTCCCCACGGTTCGAGTATTCTCAAAAAAATTGCGAACCCGAATGTTATGCCGAAGAGACCATGACTATGGCTTAGCTCGCTTTGATTGCAGGTAATTTTATGTCTTGTTCGTTGCAACACGCAATGCTGCATATCTATTTCAGATTTTACTTAAGTATTGAAATGTATTTTATTTAAATTTTACCGTAGCACGCAATTTAATTGTATGCATGACCCTGAAAAAACCGCCGACAAACGGGCGGCGTCCCAACCCGTTCACCGTTCACGCGCCCATGACCACAATAGAACTTAAAATATTTAAGTCCTCACTATGCGATTAGGTTATAAAAGCAAAATCGTAGGGATGCAGCGAGCAGTACTTTTTCAAAATGCCGGATAACGGATATTCGGTATCCGGTTGCTCAGCCGGATAGCCGGATACCGGATTATCCGTCATAGTTTTTACTATCGAAGTAGTTTCAGCTTAAATGCCGTAAAAGTTAGGTTTTAATCACAGAGCATAATGTACACTTAAAGAGTATGCAATGCACGAACCCTATGGTCTTATTCTGTACTGTTTTAGAGAGAGGGACAAGGAAACTACTAAATGTACTATTTCAAGGATGTGCTAATTCGCGCTCATCTTGTTATTTTTTTCACAATTAAGATTTGAAATCTGTCAACGAATTTGACTGTAGTTACAAAAATTAATAATGTTTTAACAATGGTTAAAACTAAAATATGTTCTGTTTTGATAGATCCGACACACAGTACACAGTACGAGAAATCAACATTTAAAATAAAATATTGACGATTGAGTACTTTTTATAGGTTCCTTGTCTCGGATCTCTCTGTCACATGTACTGCAAAATTGAGACCTGCACATCATAGCAACAAGCGGTGCATGCATCTTCCTTATGTTATATATTACTTCGTGATTTTAATAAATAATACTTATTTATGTTGTTTGAAATCATTTCAAATTTTTAACTCGCATAAATGCTGATTTCAATAATATAAATTTAGTAATTTTATGCAGATCTGCAAAATACTGGGCTTATGGGGGTTTTTGCTCTCTTACTTTCAATTATTTTAGTTTATACTTTCAAATCAAATTGCATACATAATCTCTTTTACTTGAAGAAAAATCTCCGGCCGGATAATTCATATTATCCGGGCAAACCGAATATTCGGTGAAATGGCCGGATAGGCCGGATAACGGATAAAAACCGAATATCCGTTGCATCCCTACAAAATCGTACCGTAGGAAAGACAGTTTATCATTTCAACTTCACATAACCAGTCCAGTTCTATAACCGATCACCAGGAAACCAAACGAGGTAACTGATTCTAGGAAGTATACTGAGTGAGTAACACTGTCTGGTAATTTTTGCATTCACTTTATTATTGTTTCGAATACCTATTACTCTATTCCTTCTTTCTCTCTCTTCTCTCGCAGTCTCTCTTTATTTCTGAAGTTTGTCGCGGTGACCGACACGAGGCAATCCTCTTATTTTTTCTCTATTTATTCATGAAATCTGTCGTGGTGACCGACACGGAGAAGTGCTTTTTTCGTTTTACTTTTGGTTTCGTATATCCGTCATAATCTCGTTTGCCCGCTGTATCTGTCTTACCCATTGAAATTGAAATTCAATATAGTTTGCACCAGAACGTCTCATTGCTACTTAGTTGCTACCGTTTCTTAATTGCTACCGTATGCTACTATTAGCTACTGTATCTTATTTGCGTTATGCTACCGTTTGCTACCGTATTTTACCTGCTACCGTTTGCTACTGCTTAGTACCGCATTTGCTTTTGTGTATATTTTGCTTTGCTTGGCTTGTAATACCTTGCGCGGTGGTGTAATATATATTTTGTAAATAACCTGTATAAACCACCTGGTGCTTTATTTAGCATTACACCGGAAGGTTACTTTCAAGTGTGATATCATAGCGTATCCAATGGAATTTTACTTATATTGCAAAATTTGCTTTTGTATTAGTAATAAATGAATGGTGTTGCTAGAGAACGATAATTTGAAACTTCTTTAATAATACGCTTTTGTTGTAAATAATTGTCTAAATAAAAAAAATATATTGAGTATTTTAATTATTTTTTTTCTGAAAATAAAATAAATTGTTTGGACGCTTTGTTGTGTAATAATGACAATAGCCTGAACTACTGTCGTTATTTCAAAACGAAGCATGGTTGAGTTTGTATCTGCTAAGTGAAGGTTTGACGGTTCGAATCCAATCCAGGATAACATTTTTTAATTATTTTTTAGGAATGTTCATGCTATATTAACTCAAACATATTCTTACTATTTTATAATGAAATAGAAACATGAGTTTGAGTTAATAAGGCAAAAACTTACATAAAAAATAATTTAAAAAAAGCTGTGGTGGATTGGATTCGAACCGTTAAACCTTCGGTTAGTAAATAGAAACTCAACGACTAACATATTGCGTCATTTCACAGGAATTGTTTAAATAACGTACTCAAGTTAAAGTAACTCTAAATAAATTAAAATATTTAATGTTTTTATTATTTGCGGAATTATTTACCAGAAAAAACATTGCCATTGAAGAAATGAGAAGTTCAAATTATCGTTCTATAACAACGCCATTCATTAATTGCAAATACAAAAAGAGAAAAAGACAAGAAATTTTAAGCGAAATGTAAAATTCCATTGGATATGATGGATATGATGATATGACACCTGGACACCGCCACCTTCACTGCAGTTACCCAGGTCTTCAAGTAGATACGAGCAAACTGTGTACGTCAACTGGGGAAAAGCCTTCGCCACAAAGTGCAGTTCCAATAGAGAAAAGCCCTCGCCCAGTGAAGTCCGCCCGGAGAGTAAACTCCGGTATAAAATCTGGCGCCCGAGCATTTCAACGAGGTTGTAGGTACGTACAATCCCTTCCGCAACATAAAAGAGCGTCACACAGTACCTTCGCATCCTTGTGTAGTGCCGCAACAAACAGAATATATTTGTACGACGTGTTGGGTCTGCCCTTTGAGAAGTCAACGTGCGTGCAGTTTACCATTACCGTTGGAGTTACAACATTGTACATAAATACTTTTGCATATGGGAAGAGTAAAAGTTTCCAAAGTATGGGAAATGCATTAGTTGGCCTTTTTTTGCCTGGGAGTGTAATTTGTACAAAAAACTTCCTCCTCCCCACTGTAAATTATTTGCTTATGAGTAACAATCTACTTCATATGTTCAAAGTTTTGCAATTTAAAAATTTTTGATTATTCTGAGCATTCTTTTTTCCAGGGTAAAATTTGCTGCTATAAGCGTTGATTCTATTTTTAACTTTCCTGCATATTTGTAGAAAGCGTCCATCAGATAGCAGTTCTTTTATATTGTGGGTAAGCAGTTAACTTAACATTTAAACAAAATACAGTTTTCTCTTGCTTTCTCTTTACCATGCAATAATATTGCAAAGAATTAGCCATTTTAGGTATTGAGTAAGGATGTTAAAATCGCCTCTTAAAATTCTTACATATCGAAAGTCATAACAATACAGAGGTTTCACCTTCATCTTGCTTTACCAGAATAAAACAGGAAAATAATTGCAATTTCTTTCGTTTTATGATACTGGACAATTTCTCAGCAATTTCAGTAGCATTATAATTGGTTCGTTATTAACTCAAAACAGTAAATCGCTTGTAAAAGATAAAACATGATAATTTTAAGATGAAATCGTCAAGTTTAATTTCGTTTTGATGAAGTATAAAGTCAAACATCAAAGAAATGTAAATTTTTAGAAGAAAAAAATAATGGAAGTTTAATAACGTCATTTCGAACACATTGCCTACTTTCAACATCAAAGGAAGCCAGTTATACAATTTTTGCTTTGAGCACATTTTTATCTTCAACGTAGACGCTCATGTCTTCAATTTTAACCAGTTTTGACAACTGGATTCTTATTGTTGATCTCGTTTCAGAAGATTGTGAATATGTAATTGGGGTAAGTAAAACCGCAACAGTAATATTTATTTATAAATTCTAGCTTTATTTCGTTGAAGACCATATTTCTTGATTATAGGTACATTAAATACTTTATTATTTCAACACCATTTATTTATTTTGACCTTACACGTATTTCGACGTGTTATGCCATTATCAAAGGTTATGTTAAAAAGTAAACAATTAGTGTTGTTATAGCAATAGAACTTGGTGACTCGATCTCGGTAATCGTCTGCAGATGACTTGATTTCTTATTCCAAAATGTCCAATAGAGGTGAATTTATGATATCAATTTGCTCATTCATTAACGATACAGTTCTTAAATGTTTGTGAATTATAAAAGCTTCTAGTATATCTAATTTACGTTTATCATCACAAAAGTGTAAACATTTTATAGTGTTATTAGATGTCATTAAATGATTGTGTTCTAGTAAGTGTTTAGCGTAGTTGGATTTATGTGAATGTTTGTATTTGTAACAACGTCCATGTTCTTTATACCTAATATCTAAATTTCTAATTGTTTGTCCTATATAAACCGAATTACAATGCGAACAATTTAATTTGTAAACGCCTGATTTTAGCAAATCATCTGTTTTTGATTTTGTATTACACAAGGTGTTCAAAATGCTTTAAGTTGTTTTAAAAACTTACTTTATATTTATTTGTTTTGTTTATAATTTTAGCAATTTTTTCTGACTCACCAAAATACGGGATCGAAGCATATGTAATTCTATTGAATAAAGTTGGGGTATACAGATATATTTTTTGAATGGTTAATTTATAATTCTTTTCGTTAATTAATGTATCAATAAGTTAAGAATTATAACTACTACTATATGCAATTTGTTTAATAATTAAAGTTTCTTTAGGGATCTAAAGGGACCGTTAAAGTCATATGTATCATGGACCTGTATGCTGCTAATTGATGTGTTTTATGATGACAAGAATCGTCTGGTATTGTAATGTCTGTTTGTGTAGGTTTTCTATAAACAGAGTATTCAAGTTTATTAGTGGAATTAATTTTTATATTTAAATCTAAAAAGATAATGGACTTATTTTTTTATTTGTTCAGTTTCTAGTGTAAAATGTATGTTTGGATGCAAGCTGTTATGAGATAGTTAGGAGTTTTTGTATTAAGCTTTCTCACAAAAAAAACGAATTTTTAAAATTAAGTTTTGATACTGTCCAAGCTGCTCCACTTATTGTTGTAAAATCAGAATAAAACTCTTGCCTATAAAAACTTACATTCCATCATGAATTCTGAGGTCATAACTCTTTGGAATAACAGAATATTAACTACTGACGAAAATAAAACATAAAATAAGTTCTTACATATCTATCCAATCATCTACTTTGATTGCGTTATTATAGAAGGTTATTACAGAGGTTTCCTCACGACTAAAGACGTATCGTATAAATAGAAATACAATTGCAAATAATTTATCTAATACTCGGGACACTCCAGGCCATCTAATTTTCCTTTGTTAATAAGTTGCGGAACTCATGCACGTACACAAAGTAATTTAGTGCGAGAGCAGTTGTTTCGTCGGTAATGGAAAATAAAGCAACAACAGTGCCGTTTGCACTGGAATAATGGAGCTATTTTGCTCTCGTATAACGGAAAATAAAATCGGTTTCGTTATAACTCGCAGGCAAAAAGGCCACAATAACAAAGATGTGCTAATTCAAAACCGCTTTCTTTATATTTTTTAAGCAATATTGCTTTAATGGATTGTTAAATTGCGGATGGTAATGCCTCATCATGTTCTTACGGAATGGTCAGTGTACCCACTTTATTATTATTTTTGCACTATTGGGCGGGTCTTTTAGTTTACTTACTTGCGTTGCTTACAAAGCAGTAAATTGCTTCTATCTACGACTGCTTGGATATGGACTTCTTATGTCATTCATTTGCGTTAGGTAATAAAGTTCATTATCGCACTAGTGAGATAACGGATTCATTACCTAACTGATTTTATTTATCCAAACAAAATTGAAGCCTTGTTTATAAGAAAACTGGCTGTTTGCCATAGTATTGAACAAATCGAATCTATCTCGTTCCTTTGATTTTATGAAATGTTTCTTCGATTTTAAAACAAAAGTATATTTTGCAACAAGAGATGAAAATACCGTTTTCTTTTGTGAGCGGATATTTGTTCACGAGCCGCCGCGTTAGCGGCGAGTGGGGCAAGTTCGCGAAGGAAAAAAACGTATTTCATCTCGAGTAGGATGTGCTATTTTTTTCTACGATATTGCAATTTCAAGTTCAAAACTTTCAAGTTCAATTTAATTCAAAACGAACTGTCACAATGCAAATTACTGAAATTACTGTTTGTAAAGTCGTTTCCATAGCAATAAATGCATTCTTTCCATTAAATTTGTCATTCTTATTTTCATCTCTAGATGTGAAAATATTTTCATCTCTAAAAATTATCACTTTCATGTAGAGTAAGCCGTAGAAAAATTGCTATTTTCACATATATGAGTAGAAAAAAATATTTTAAAGGTGACTTGACATTTGCAAATAAAATAATGCGAAACGTCAAATATCATTTCAATCTAAAGAACTCGCTTTTAACAAATTTTTAGCAGTCGCAGATAAAATTTTGTATGTCACACGTGAGATTATTATGGCACTCGTTTGATTACACGACTCGGTCTACGACCTCGTCGTGCAACTTTTAAACTCGTGTTGTAATAGCGCCTTTATCCCACCAGTAACATAAATAATTATTACCGCCCTAGGGCTGTTATATCTATTACGTACCTATTGCATTGCTTTTGTTTACGTGATTCTCTAGCTGACTTAATAATAACAAAATATTTTCAATGTGGTTTTTTGCATGTACCTATTACAATTTTACAATGTTTTTGTTAATTAACTCAACGACCGTGCAAAAAAAGTAAGCCACGCGCGTTTTAAGTTCGCTTACAGGTCACGGGTAATTTGAAGACCTCGTCAAGCCTCAGTCCTACCCTCGACCTGGTAAACTTAACTTACCACCCTTGTAGCTTAATATACTTACCATATTTCTTAATTAACATTCTATAAAGTAAAAACGTTTTATCGTTTATGAGTGAAGATACCCCACAATTATTTTACCAAGTACCTATCCATGCGAGTTTTGACGAACTATCTAGTTTTGTTAATTTTTTAAAATAAAAATAATATATTCTTTTAAGTGTATCTAATATTCCGTAAGGGTAGAAAAGTCTTATTGTTTGTGGGTAAAAATGACCCATAATGTATACAAAGTAGCAATTATCGATAAAAATCTTCTGGTTTGTTAAATTTTTATAAAATACTAAATAGTAACTTCTCTCAAGTGTAGGTGGAAAGGGTTGAAATGTTTCTTCGGGTTCGTACAGCATAAGTCATAACGGTTACAACGGTTCAGTTTAAAACTTTAATAGTGGAACCCTGGGATTCGTTGCAAAGTAATTTGCAACTTACAATACTTCTTTGTAGACAATGTTAAGACCATCGAAGACTGTGTGCGCGTTTAGTTATATGTTATTTACTGGCGAATGGGTGAAGACAGGGTATGTAGTTCCGAAACCCGATACCGGGTAGAAACCAATGGAGCTGCAAGTGGTAGGCATAAGTTCATATGTATTCGCTAAAATTGCGGCTTTGCTATAATTTTTGATGTGGTTTTTAAGATTTAGGATTTCTGTGCACATCTACACAGTAATAACTTTTAACTGAAAAAAAGATTAATACTGGCTTAATAGAATTCTGGGAATAGATGTCGAAAGAAATAGCTATACGTTTTGAATATATAGATATATCTTAATAAATATTCCACAAAGTTGGAAAAATGTTACGATTTTGGGTGGAGATGCCCCACAATTCTTTTACCGAGTAATAATCCTTGCAAATTACGATGAAGCTTTTGTTTTGTTTAATTTTGTAAAAATTGTACACGTATATTTCAAGTGTTGCAGAAAATATTACTCCATCGGACTATTCGGCAGTTGGCATGTAAAAACTAAAATGAAATTTAATATTTCTTGCATAACGTTTTGTAACGTTTGAAAATCTTTTCATAGCAAGTGAATATGCCCCAAAAACCAGAACTGCTTTAGCTTGCAAATTGAAAATATATTATGACGTTTCTACTTTCCCATACTACTTACTATTAGAATATATTTTGAACGTAAACATGTTCGATTTGGATATTTTGACAGAAATACATGTTTCGGACCTCCAAAAACACAAAACTGTTTTTCTGTGTGTGCAAGGGGGAAAGTATTAGACCGATCTTAATGAAAATTGGAATACCTAGGAGCAGCGAAAATTCTTCGGGTTAAAAAGTATTATTAACGATTCCAAACCAAACACGATTCCTGTATCATTTTTTTTTCTGAAGCGGATTTTTAAAAATTTAGGTAAAGTTACCTAGGTACGAACATTCTCCATTTATAATGCTGGCGGCGGCATGGACTTTTTGAAAATTTTAGTTGTAGCACCTATTTACTCGCCACATCGGCATAAACTTTGGTTTTAGTAATATCCCTAGCGGTACAATGTTACAACCTAAGAGAATTATTGGAACCATGAACACTGAAGTGAAAATTGTTTTCAAATTTTTGGAAATTTTTTAACAATATTTCGCTTAAAACTGGCAACACATTGTCTTCTAATTTTGTAGGTTTATAGAGCTCGGGGAGGGCTACAATTAGGTTGGAATCCTAACCTACTAATTTCTGTGCAACGCTTTAAATGAATTTTTGAAAACCAAAAGTTAATGCCCCTTGAATTTATTAACAGGGGTCTATCAAACGTTTGTGTTGTAAAGAATGGTCGTATCTGAATTTTGTGGGATATAAAGTAAAACGAGATGTTGTCTTAATTTGTATAACAAACAAAGCGCTTTTATATTACACAATCGAGCACTGTAACGACTGGCAGCAAGGCATGCCCGAACCATCCGCTCTTATGTAGTAGTATTTTTTTTGGAAACAAATAAAGTAAATATTTTTTAACTATGGGACAGTCCAGGCGAAGTGCTTCGCCAAGTTTTTATAAAGAAAGACAAAATTCTACAAATCTGCAAGTAAACGATTTTGTTTTATTTGTGGGTGAAGATATCTCACAATTTGTGTAAAAAATATGAAAAAAAGTTTACACAAATATCTCTACAAATAAAATCTGCAGAAAACTAGAAGGTAAATCAAAACAATTGCTCAAAAATTATTGAAATTGTGGGTGGATATGCCCCCACAATTTTCCTTGCGCTTATTGCTAGCCATGGCAGCTAACAAAGAGAGTATTGTGGGCGACGCCCTTCCTGTAAACCATACAATACAAACAATATCACATATAACATACACCACATTTTACACCGGAAGGCGATGTTTTTAAAACATTGTGACATGGCAAAACTACAAATATGTGCGTCCCAGGCACGCAGCTTTGTCCTTAAAACGAAAGCGCGGCTACGTCAACACACCCCTGTAGGTGGATTCGTGCCACAATAGTGTCAGCATCAAAGAATCCTTATTAATGCTACACTTTTAGTTGGCGCTCTTCTAATCGTATAAACCAGCGTTTCTCAATTGTGGTCCACGTGATTTCATACTGGTGACCCACGAGTCCACCGAGAAAAAAAAATAAACAAATAAAATGCGTGTATGAAAAGAGAAGAGATGGGAATCAGGGGTCCGCGACATAATTCCGGATTCAAAAGTGGCCCGTGGCCAAAAAAGTTTGAGAACCATTGGTGTAAACCAACATTCCTGCGAGATGGCAAGGTTACACTGCAGGTTTAATAAACGGTAGGCTTTACGCTATTATGTTGTGATGAATTCGGATCCAATATTTTGAATTTATTAGCATGTCTTTTCCGGCACAGCGATCTGTGTTAAAGATTTAAAAATATTTAAGTGGGCAAATAAAACCACATCATTTAAAACACCGATAAATTTAATGACTTATTGATTGACCATTTTGTGAATCAGAAAGAAGGGCGTAGCGATTTAGTTTATAGAACCGTTAATTAAACCGAATAATTTTTCGTTATTCATGAGTCGCCATTGGGCGAAACTATTCCTTTAATAAGAAGGAACAAACAGAAAGAAAAAGGTTTAAGTACTAGTTAAATCAAAGCATTTAAGTGCAAGAATGTATGCTTGCAACTACCATTACTAATTCCCTTTCCAAAGCAAATGTAATGATAATTTACAAACTTAAATTGCTTGTAATTAATTGCCTGATCCTACAGAGCGCTTGGTTTAATGATATAGTTCTAAAGCTGCTACACAAACTTCCTTTCCCGAATTTTATTTCGCTCGATGCCGCATATTCGGCAATTAATAAAGTTTCTACTTGAAATGGTTAGCTAACAAGCAACTACATGCGGAAGGGGAATTTTTTTTATAACAGAAACAATAACAAAACTGTAGAAAGTTTGCGCTGAATAAACCCTCCTACATATATTAAAATAACAATTTGAAACTTCGTTTCATAAATACTGCCCATAGTCGCTAATGCAAAATGTCAAAAGAAAAAAGTTTTACTTTTGTTAAAATAATAAGGCAATTTCAAATTTCAACCTTACCTATATTTCCCGTGGAAAAAATAAAAATTCCATTCCAAAAAATATTTTATGCACGGATGTATCATAAATTGACAATTATACACGAATTTCTTTGTCATAAACGTCTTTTTATAGCTCATGGACCTCTTTATTGCCCATGGGCTATAATGAAACGTCACAACCGCACAATGAAACTGAGATTTTAGACGATATGGCTACCGTTGTTCACCCGCTACCATAGTTACGCTTCAAATCTCAAATTTAATCAAAGCAACGCTAGATGTGGGTGGAAAATTCAATTTATTTTATAAATATTTTCAATTTATTTTATAAATATTTTTAAATTAAAAAATCTTCATCCGTGCATAAAGTTGTGTATGTACCACGGGCATAAATTGCTTTTATGGCCTTCTACGTATTCTTACGACTTACGCCATAAAAGCCTCTTTACGCCCTTAATACATAAATAACTATTAAGCACTTAATGTCATCAGAAACATCAAATGCGAAACTTTGCACCAATCAAATCAATATTAGAGCGAGCACTATTGTGTGCGATAGTTTATTGTTCAGTAATTATGGTAACCTATTAGGAATATAATAGTAACTAACAGAACACCATAAATTACATATGATTGCTAAATAATGTCGTATAGAATAGCAAGTCTTGTTTAAGATTTGAAAAGTTGTAGACTAAAATATGTATGGAATGCTGACGCGCATTATTATAAACTGGGGTATGAAACCCTATAAGTCCCAACAATAATAAACTCAATCAATCTTGAACAACAACTTTACGCAAGAAGCTGTTGAAATGAAGTTCCGCGTCATCCGCCGTAGTTCCGCCTATGTGATTTTGGCATAAACGTCGAAACTACACCGACCGCTCGTTTTACATAGTTCCTCTTCGGAGTTTGTTTTCGCATTGACAGCCACTAGCGGATTATATTCCAATAACACAAACAAATAGTGCAACTCTATGTCATTATTTGCATGGAAAACTATATTGGACCAATGCATCCCATTGCATACGAATATGCGCCTTATATAATGAACTTGTAAACCTCTGGTTTCGCGTAGTCTCGTCGTGGCAAAAAGGTGCGACAGGTGAAATTATTTTAGATAATCCATACGTAAATATTTGAGTACTATAGCTGCCTCCGTGCTAGAGGTTCAGGGTTGATACCCTAGTAGGTATTTGATATAAAAAAATCATTTTGTGTGAAAAACTAAAACAACAGAACTAACGTTTCTCAGTGCCAATGTAAACGGACGGGGAAGGGACCAGAACCATCACCTAGGCAAGAAGCGCGAATACCTTTGTTTGCGGACATTTCGGTGATTCTGATACGCCCACTGCTATACGGTGAAGTTCAAGGTATTTTAAACTGAAATCATAGAAACTGGGTTAATGCTTTCACGAGGTTGCGATAACCGATAGGATGTTCACACTGGTATGAATACACATACGCTCCCTGCTGAAGTTAGCTTTCCTTTCCTTCTGGGGGCGTGTCGAGCAGACTCCTGTTGTGTGTCGAGGAGACCCCTGTGGTGGGTCGAGGAGCCCCTGTGGTGGGTCGAGGAGACCCCTGGATTATAAAGTTGCCTAAACAAACCTGTTGGGGGTCGGAAAATCTATAACTGCAAACATTGTTCAAAAAGGAGTGGCGTACCCACATGCTTTAGGGGCCTGGACCCTTATGAGCAAGATCCCCACGCCCAGAAATCAAGTGTCAAGTGCTCTCATCCCTGGCACATTACTATTATCAGACTGGCTACCAATCGATCTGAGCGGTGCGGCACCTTTCCGCGGTTGGACTTCGCCAAGGAAGCAGTCCACGGACAGCTTCTGCACAGCTAACTGGGGCATGGTTACGGTTCGCTCTGAGGCACAGTTTGAGTTTTTAGAACTGCTACGAGATGTTCGGTTCTGGGGCTACCTGGCCGCTAGGTAGCGGAGACTATGGTGGCTCAATGACGAAATATTGCACTGGTAGTCACTTACCTGCCAGCTAAAACCGTTAGTACTCTTTACCTCCACAAAAAATTGCAAGTATTTAATTTCGATGGTCACGCGGGCCACAACACGCCCATTTCGACCAATACACTTGCCCGGAAAATTATTATCCAACCATACTCGTACTTGACGAGAATAATGAGCTGGTGCACCATCATGGAGATACCACATGTCCCTGAATACAGCTAAAAGCGCTTCTTTTATAAATTCGCTTAAATTTTCATTAGGAAATCTTAAACAGTCATTGCCGTTTAGACAAGGAGGTAAGATATAAGCTCTGATTAAACAGCCGCCCACAATGCCAGCCAAACATTTACACACAATTTCTCTTCATGGCGGTATTCCCAGGATTTTTATCTGGCCAGATGTGGATGTGTAGACATTAAAAACGTCATCTCGTGAAAACGCCGCTTCGTCGGTAGACCGCAAATAATGTAAAAATTCGGCTGCTACTCAGCTCTCCTTGCAAAAAATCTACAAAAAACTTAACAACGTATAGGATCTCCTGCGCCAGTTGTACATGATAAGGGTGCAAACCCTTCGTAATTCGTTCGTTGGTTCGTTCAAAGTACGCCAAATTGTAAATGCTTATACTCCAATGCGAAATGCAAGTCTGCGAACACTAAAAGCAGGATCCGTTTTACTGCTTCTAAAAATTGCCGTTCGGCATCCAAAATTCGGCGGGTTCGTGCCCTTCCTCGATGTCGCACTTAGGGTTTAAACGAACCATGACCACGTAAATATTGAACTGTATTTGCAAAGGTTCCCGCATTAGGTGTCTCTCAACAGTTATTAGCATAAAAACGCAAAAAAGCTACCTTCTTCGAGGAAAAAACCAAAAGCTACCATTTAGTACGAAAAAAGGAAACAAATAAATTACTTCTTAGTTCGCTAAAAAATATATAATTTAATTCCAATTTATTTTAACACCAGTATGATCGTCATTCAACATTCACCAATCATTCTGCATTAAATAGATGCAATAAAAAACTTTTCAGCTTTATTTTTTGTTAATTTAACTAATAGCAATATGTAAGTTTATCTTTTAAATATTACCTACTACGTCACCAGAGGACAGCAGGGTCAAACACGGTGACAAACATTAAATTATTATTACATTTAGATATCAAATATTTTTTTTATTATTTCAAATGTTAAAAACATCATTTTTGCTACGTTTTATATTAATTTGTGACGCATTTTAACAGTACGTTTTTAATTAAATAGCCCCGCTGACATCTAGCGGGCGATTTAAGAAACAGATTGAAAAAACTCCCAAATCCCTTGCATTTCGTGTTGTACAATTTCCTGCATCTTCAGTGTTTATTCGATGCATGTTTGCGGAAATATTGCATTATAATCTGCACTTGTGATTATTAGCGTAGAACCTTGATTACGTCTTATTTAGCTCATGTGTAGTCAAAAAGTGTCTTCGAAATGCTGTTGCCACCCATAACTACTTTAGAGTTTTTTTATGTTACCAACACAAAATATTATTGTCGGAAATACGAAATATTCATCTGTAGATTTACGTTAATGACGATTTTCCAAAAATAGCTACTTTTAGCAACCCACCTCCAAAAAACTATTTCTAGCAAAGAAAGCTACCACTTGGAAGCCCTGTATTTGGCGATTGGGAAAACGTTTCACGTAATGTGCCCTAGCGCTGGCTGCATTTCCGCCCACTTTACCATACATGACGACAATGTCTGTTAATTAATTACTAAAAAAATTGCCATTTTATTACTAACAAATTTATTGCATGCGATTAAACACGTACAGTCGTACACATCGAACTAATTCATCACTAACCTACCTCAAGTGCTGCGTTTTATTCAGAAAATTTTACTGTGCTGCATTAAATTAAAATACAATTCCAGAGGCGGGTACTCACATTTTAAGTAAAACGATTTTGATTTTCAACTCAGTTTCGAAAAAATGGTAAATAGTAAAGTGGTTCAGTTTAGTGAAATCTTTTACAGCACGTATTTCAATAACACCCTGTACAACTATCTTCGCAGATGAGCGCAGTTAAATGAGACAGCTACTCTCACTTTCATTTAAGTGATAGGTCTTTGGTGTAAATTGGAACAACATTACTGATTTTATTATATTATAATTCACACCAATCTATGTGAAGAGTTCAAGAAGCGAACTAACGAGTGAACTAAATTAACAATCCGTTAGCAATTTCTTTTTGCAAATCGCTTTTGCTTAAAATATTTTTTGCACGGCACAAGTCAGTCTTGACTCTTTGAGGACAATTTAGGTATAGTAGTAATATAGCCACTACAGTAAAGACATGAAAACTGTTCTTTACTTTTCTTCTGTATGTAATTTGGAGTTGCATCGAAATGAACAGTTATAATGAAATATCGCGAAAAGCATGCATATATAATGCGTGTAATTACGAAACTAATGCTTGTAAATACCTACTTATGCAATTTTATATAACTTCCGTTAATTTACGGGTTACTGCATGCGATACCATGTTCTATATAGACATCGTTGGTCACAGACAAATACATCACAGTCAAAATAAATTAACGAAATTGTGTTTTCACTGTAATTTTAAATCTAAAACAAATGGGCATAACAATTCGTATACACTTTGCATACTTCCAAAATTTTGTTTTTGAAAAATTTACATATTTTTAAAAATTTTGAAATTTTTTAAATAATTTTGAAATTTTCAAAAATTTAGGGCAATTTGAAAATGTTAAATATTTAAAATATTCAGTTAAAAAAATGTTCATGTTTTTTGTTAGTGTTTGTTAACTGCACACAATATTTAAATTAAAATCAATTTCATAATTTGGGGATTAGTGGTTGTGGTTTTTCAGCGATTATCCAATTAAACTGTTCAGGTAAATGACCAAATGGAAACCTCTCAGTTTTTTTCTCATTGGAAAATTGTTCCTATTATCATTTAACATGTTCATACCGGTTTTGAAGCTAAAATTCGTACATTTTTGTAATATCAAAAAATCGTTGGTACGGGGGACACTGGGAGTTAATAGAATCGGGTATTCGGCATCTGTAAAATACGAATCTAAAGTTATTTTCTGAGGGTGTCTATAATGAGGTAGAACACCCCCCTTCCCAAATTTTTTGAAGCGGTCGCCCGCTTTTTTTGATATTTTGTTGTTTCTAGTTGCAACCAATGTTTATCCGTTGAAATCTCAAAATCAATTACATAATTTTGTGATAGTCGTTTTTTGTGATTACTTAATTAAACTGTTCAGGTAAACGACCAAAAGGAAACCTCTCAGTGGTGTTTTCCCCATGAAAAATTGTTCATATTGTTATTTAACATGCTTATACCAATTTTTAAGCCGAAATTTCTAAATTTTTCATTATCATCATCGCTTTCACGGATTAGGCCTTTAGGCCTGTTCTGATTCTAGTCGCCATCTTTTTCTTGGTCGTGTCACGTCACGTCTTGCTTTGGGTTTGTAATTAAGAGTTTTAATTAGGAGTCTTGTTATGTCCATCCTTTGCAAATGTGCTTCCCAGTTAATTCTTTGTTGATTTATTCTGTTTTGTAATGCTGTTACTCCTTGTTCATTACTTATTACATCATCTAAATTTTTCAAAAACAAAAAGCGATGGTAGGGAGCAGTGGGGGTGATAGGGAGATCGCATTCGCGATCGATGTATTGATTGAATATTTTGTTTTTGAGTAATCGGGCATTAGAATAGGCGTAGAAATTAGGAGAAAAAACATTTGATTTGCCTTTGGATGCACTACAACAGTAGGTTTTTCAAAATTTTGAAACAATGTTTATAAAAAGATCTATAACAAAAACCAAGTTTAATTTTCGTTTCCGGTTAAAGACTTTACAAAGAACTAGCTGCAACTAAAAAACTGCTACATACCAACCCTTATAAAAATCGGCCGAGGAGTTCCGGAGATATAGGGAAACAAACGCAAGCACCCGCCCACCCACGCAAGCACCCGCCCGCCCACCCACCCACGCAAGTACCCGCCCACCCACCCACCCACGCAAGTACCCGCCTACCCACCCACCCACGCAAGCACGCACGCACGCATCCATCCACTCATGCACCCACCACAGACAGAAATGTTTGGAAACCTATTTTTTGGGTTTCTTGGACCCCAAAACGAGTATTTCCGTAACAATCTCAAATTCAAAAACTTGCATGAAATCATAACTTTCCATATTTCAGTAGAAGTATGGGAACGTAAAAATATACAATTACTGTGTATTTAACAAAAATGTCGTAAGAAAATAGAAAATATTTAAAAAATGGGATTTCGTGGGAATTGAACCCGAGACCAAATTTTAAACGGATGAATTGAATTAAACCTTTGAGTATAGGTATACCTTATATACCTAAATGTATATAGTCAATGATTAAACGTTTATTAGAGTTCGACGAACACACAAAAATACAGATAATATAGTATAACCAACAAAGCACAATAATATACGGAATCGACATTAACTTCTAATGATATACGCTGCTGCTGCCCTTTTGCGGTGATCTGGTCGGACTGCTGCTGCTTAGCCGGGTGACACGCAACTTGTTTCGCTCGTCATGTACTGCGCGGCTGGTATAGGTGGCGTTAGTAATATATTATTGTTGGGAGTGCGTGTTATGGGTGTAACAGAAACATTTAAAATTGGGATTTCGCGAGAATTGAACCCGAGACCATACATAGCATTGGTGAGCTAGTGCTCTACCTCAAGACAAGCATGCAATGTGATAAATAGTAGTGATCTTGTTGATCCTAACCAAATTACAACATGGTAAAAATACTCCGTGAAACAACCTGTATAACTTTCGTTTTTGGTTGCAGTTTTTTCTAAATTTAGTTCCTAAATCATTTTTTAAACACCTTCAACTATGCTAGGTACCATGAAAATACATAGTACCAATCACCATGGCGCGGGGAGGGGGAGCGCCCATTGAATTCAGCACGAACAAATTCAGCCAATAGATACACCTAATTAATTTGTGTGAATTGGCATTAACCGATAACTCAACCACTTCTCGGAGAAAATGCGTCGATGGCACAACTAAACAAATGTACTTTAGTTAAAAAAAAATAGAAAACTTTTCCTGCACTTGAAGCTAACGTTTTTATGTGGAAACCAATAATTTTTGATGATCCGTTCACTTCTGTTTGCTGCATTATTTTGCACAAGTTTCATTAAAATCGTACCAAGCGTTCCGGAGATATGAGAGACCTTTTCTCAGATTTTTTACCTTAAAACATGTTTTTCTGTTAACACCTCGAACTCTAAAATTTTCATAAAAGCTATACTTTTACCTGTACTAATTCGGGCAGATGAAAATACTTTAAGCTCTAGAACAATTATTAATTAATCTTCCCTCTGGAATTGATACAAATCATAATATTTTTATACAATCGGTTCCTGTAAAAAAAACTAAATCATTAAAAAAAATTCTTTGCGTAGTTCTCTCACAAATTCCGCATGATTTAAAATATTTATCTGATTTGCTTCACATAGATAAGGAAAAATATTTTCCATTGTTTTCTTCGAAATTACTACATTTGACGTTAAAATTCCGTTGGCAATTTTGCTCATTTTCAGGATATCGATAACCCAACTTGAGCTCTTTACAATTTCTACCAAAATGCTTTTTTATAAACAATTTGTTTACAATTCAACAAAATTCCAAATATTTCCTCAAGATGCAAAAAAAACAAACTTATTTATATTTGTTAAAAATTAAAATACATAAATTTCCCCAAAATTAACAAAATTTTCCTATTTAACCAAACTCGTAAACACAAATACAGAAACCATATTAGTAAATATGGAAGTTATTTAATTCCACGGAAACCACCCAAAAACAAAGCGCGTATTTTTCCAATACAAATATACATTCGTATGTGAAACTGATTTCTTCAGGTCATCTACTTTCATTCATTAAATTTGCGCATGCTTGGACAATTGTTAATCGCTATTAAGTAGGAACGAACAATACTTGACAGCTCATCAGTGATTCCAACATTGCATTACCGAGCGGCAGCCTATCGACGCGACAATACAGAAGTGAAGATGACGAAGTGGTGAAGTCTCATTAATTGAAGTTGTTACCATATCACCGAACCGAAGGAAGTTGCAAAAAACACCGCGAAAGGTGGTTCTTAAACGACTCATAAGAGGTAATCAATTAGAAGTTAATATGCGATTCTGCAATTCGGAACTAACAGTGCATGTCGAATGGTTTTGGCTTTCGAATTAATGTAGGCTCGCCGGTTCGGATATCTATTTGATTGGGAAAGAATTATTATATAAGCCACGAATAAATTCGCGATGTGTTGCAAATTTTCAAATGAATATTCATTCTGCGAGTTACTTTGAAAGTAAAATTGTCTAACGAAATAACAAAAATGTGCGCTTCCTTGATTCTTTGCTGCTATTAAATGAATATTGATGTAAAAATCTTCAATGTTACGCGGGTGCGAAGGGCAAAGGGTAAAAAATGTCAATAACAATTCAATTTAATGTGTTTTAAATGGAAATTGAGTAATAAATATTGAAATTAATAGTATTTAAGAACACTTTGTCAGGTAATGTTTTTAAAACAAAATTGGCAACCGTACAAGAAAATTAGCACCGAGCAATCCTCAAAAAATGCACTAGAGCGAGCATGCCTACAACAACGTGCGTCACGTTGTATATAAATTATATAATATGTATATAATAAAGTAAACTACCATTAAAATTGGCATTGACGTGTCTAATTGTTTTCTTAATATAGCCGAGGTATAATGCTCGTTATTAAATGTCTGTCTAAATGTATTTTTTGTGGAACGCTCAGTATGTTATGTAATCGTTTTTGATATAAGTGCGCAAAACATGTCTTCTTGTAGTTAGAAACTGAATTTTTTTCAATTAACAAATTGGAATAAACTTAAACAGAAATTGTTTATTATCCTCAGTTTATTAATAAACAATAATGCATGAATTGTGTTCTTCAAAAATTCATAGCAGGCGTCACAGACAAACTAATGGACTGCGACACAAACTAAATTGTAGCTTAGCCCCACTCTATTAGCTTATAGAATTTAAAATAAACCGTGTGGCCAGTTTTTGAGTAATACTTTTTTGAAAAAGTGAAAATTTACGATATTTTGTCACTTCTCAGTTTTAGTAGTTCGACTTCTCTTAGCTTGTAACATTGTGTACCTCTCGGGCACTTCCAATATCAAATTTCATCGCAATCTGGTAACCCGTTTTTGAGTAAATAGTAAATTAAAACACAAATATTCAAAAATGCATAGGTGACGTCACATATAAATTAGCGGGCTGGGACAGAACCAAATCGTAGCTCATTTCGAGATTTATGAGTTTACAAAAATTAAAAAAAACGTATAACCAGTTTCTGAGCAATACGTTTTAAGAATTTCCAAAAACTTGAAAATATTTTTCAGTTCGTTGTTTTTAGCTTTTCTAAAATTTTTGGATTTGCCTTAAATTCTTCTATGAGGTTCCCGTTTCAGATTTTAAAAATTCATTTCCCGAATAAACATGTTTAACTTCCTCTTCCGGTTTCGGATTTTTTTAAAACCATTCTTGTAGGTCCCTGGGAGCTCCAACCATGTAGTTTCGTAAAACTCTCGATTTTAAAATTTTGATGAAATTAATACCTCCCTATCCTGAAAGTAATAAGCTAATAACTAAAATATATATGAAGGCGGTAATATCAAATGAATTCGCAAGTTTTTTTTTGCAAAACAACACCAAATTAAAAATTATAAAAAATAACTTTTTATGCCTTTTTTCATTAAGAAAATAACTTTTAATGCCTTTATTAACCTCAGTGGCGGCCCTGTTGTTTTTGAAATCGTTATTATTTTATTTTAGCTAGAACATGCAAATATACAGGGTTGTTCAAAAGTGTGGAGTAATAGTTCTAGACTCTGGTAGAGTAAATATTGCTTATACAAAATGATATAAATGAAAATTTTTTTATTACATTTTTATCTACCTTTATTTACATACATTTATTTCGTATGTAAACTAGTGCTATTTTAATTTTAAATATACGCCGGTTTTTGTGACAGACATTGCATGTATCAATTAGGTAAAAATGCGTGCCTTGGACCCCCCCCCCCCAGACTATAGGACATTTACCTTTCTGCTCCTACATATAATGTTTTTAAATTTCGGTGTTTATAAGACAAGCACCGGAGGCTGGAACGACTTTCAGCCAGGGAGATGCAGCGAAACGTAACCGAAAACCAAAAACAAAACATAAAACAATAAATGCTTAATCTTTGTGTTCGGCCTGTTAAGTCTTTTTGGTTGGCTAGTAACTTTGTAGCCAAAACAATTATAATATTTATTAATGTAGCCCAGCAATGTTAATGCTAACTGCGTGATCGTGAGAGGGTAGGTGTACTATAAACTTATCCGGAGTAAGTGTGTCAGAATCAGCGACAGTAACTATGCTAGTTTGAATTATGCTAAATGAGAAGAGAAAAGGAAAACCTTGCCCAAATTATTTAATAATCTAGATATTAATTTGGGTATTTGATAAATCTGCAGATAAGAAGCTTGGGGAAAGACCGGAAAAATTGGTAACAATAGGAAGGGGAAGCCTATAAGGTCACATTAAAAAAAGTTGTAGTAGAAATGATTTTTGAAAAAGTTATGTTGGCTTGAAAATTCCGAAAAACGTGATAAACGTTAACCTCGCCATTCGTGATGGCATGCACAGAGATGGCGCTGTGACGTCACCGGGCAGCTGAAATGTTATGCAGCTGAAGTAATGTACTTAAATTTTTATTATGTACATTTAAATTGCAGTGGTCACTTTCTGGGATATTTTAATGGCATAGCCGTACCTGAAGCGTAGCGGAAGGTGCCAGCGATCAGAACGGCGCAATCTGTACACTGTTTTAATTTCATTTCCCCAACAAAATGTTTTTATTTATGTGACGTATGATCTCCCCTCTATCCATTCCACCCAACTTTTCCGGGTTTTGATCCAGACGTCTTCATACTTACTTAGCAGTTTAAAATATTTCTCCATAATGTAAATTAAACTTTTACACGTGCTCAGTTTAGAATCGTAATTTTTTGCAGTTTGGTTTTTGCAACATGTAGCATTCCATCATAACGTTTATTAAAATTAGTTTACGTTTATTTTTCAAGCCACAGTTCGTCAAAATTTACCTTTCAAAGGGGGTGGGTAATGAATGCAACTATGTTGCTATAAACTTATAAAAAAAACTGCCTGTTAATACCGGAAACGGTAATATGAACCGAAAAAAGTACCCAAAATTTAACACAATTTGAAACCTAACTGAAAACTAAAACGTTATTTTTAATTAGGCCCAAATTCCTGCTAGCAACATGCCATTCCATCCGATTTTATGTAGTAAGCAGCTCATAAGCGGCATCTTAAACCTACACTTATAATTTCTAAAATGTTATTGAAAACAGAAAAGCTTATTATCAATTTTCCTTTTTCAATTTAGTGGCATTCGTCTCTACACGTGGTAAAACCTTGGGTACGTTGTAATTTTAATAACTCGGAGGTATACGGAAGCGAAACCTCGAATACCATCCATCCCCACAAATTTATTAACTGTTCTGATGTGCAGGATCATTTACTTACGCCCGAGGCATTTCATTTTGAAGCAGCAATGAAATTTAAAAGACTGAAAAGGTTCTTTGTCAGTTTTGTATGTTATATTAGATTATATGTTATAAATTAATACAATGAAGACTGAATATGTAATTTTCAATCACCAAGATTCATGTTTTTGTTCCTTTCTTTCACCAATATCTTACACGTGATTATACACTATCCATATTTTATTATGTGGAGCAGAATTTATAATATCGTGAACGGGCTTACTAAATAACTAATTACAACATCATCTCTCTACTACACTGTGCGGTCAATAAAAAGTACACTTTTTCTAAGGCCTATAAAATTAATGTTTTTGTAGATATGTTTATAAATTTTGTTTTCTTATACATATCCCCGGCTACACTATTACCTATCACTCTGTTTTAAAATCTACGTATAAGTTGTAACTGCAAATATAAACTAAATAAAAAATATGCTTGTATTTTATAACTTTTTTTGGGCCACAATGTACAATATACTAATCATGTAGGTGGAACATGGCAGTTTAGCATAGAAAAAATGAAATAGCTGTATATTATGTCACAGCTAGGTTTCCGGGTTGGAGCCGCGTGATCACAGCCCTGAAGATGTCCCGTGGAACCGAGGACGAAACGTCGGCAGTTCATGCACCGATGACGCGGCTCCAACCCGGAAGCCTAGCTGTTATAAACAACGGCCGCGGAAGCCTGCAACTTAGAGTATATTATGTCCTTAAAAGAATTTTATTACTTGCAATCATCCTAAATAATAAGATACCATTTTTTACATCACCCGATGGCAGTTTATTTGAAACTTTAATGCAAATAAAGCTCTGAATAAATTATTCAATAATAGTCGAGCCACTCATGCATTGATATACCCGGTTGCCAAACCGATGTTTAGAAGTCACCGTGCCGCTCGAGTAAAGAATCTGCTTGGTATTCTAGAGGCTATGAGTTCAAACATTTTTTAAACTGTTGTAGCTACTGTAAAAAGACTCTGCGGTTAATATTATTTTATTTGCAGTAGATAATTTTTAGTTATAATAGTCCCTAGCATACGAAGCAGATTCTCTACTAGAGCGCCACGGGGACATCTGCGCATCTGTTTCGCAACCGGGTATACCAATGGACGAGTAACTCGATTATTATAAATAATTTATTTAGATCGTTATTTGTGTCAAATTTTCAAATTTCCAAAAATGTTATCTTTCCATTTAGAGTGGCTGCAAGTAATACATTTCTTGTAGGTCATAATGTACAACTATTTAATTTGTTCTGTGCTAAACTGCCATGTTCCACCTAAATTGGAATCCACTGTATGGTCGCACGATTTTCTGTTTCGAATTGATAACATTATTTTTATTATACAAAGAGGCGAAAATAAAAAAATATGGGTGGAACACCAAATTCTTTCTCACCGCCTAGTTAAAATTTCCACTCTCACAATTTTAAATATCGCACATCTCAGAACTCTGGACATTTTCATTTTCATGAAACGTGCACGACACAATTTGCTGCATTTTATGTACTTGGTGATAACATTGAAAACATCCATGTACATCATGTTTTGCATCTTTGTTATAAATTAAGTTACATCAAGGTTAAATTTCTATCTTAATTGACTGAAACCTATGCTGCAACGAAAATTTTGCGTTTTGTTGAGTAGGGTAACCGGGGCGGGGGAAACATGAGGCACGGACGTGGTTTTTTACAATGTATTAGAAAAAAATTACTATATCGCGTATTAAAAAAATAAGGTATATTTATATGCCTTACACAAGCTGTGGGCAGTCGTGGTTACGTAAGTTTGCTGCTCGCGACAGACGACAATGTAGCTGTCTGTGTCTTAAACACTTTACGTGCCTCATGCTATTTTTTTTTCTAGTTACGTCATTGCACAACTGCTCCAAATGTTTGTAATCAGTTGAAAGTACGTATATTATTAACCATTGACTTTATATTAATCAGATTAGCAAAATTTCCTATATAAAATTGATATTTAAAGTGCTCACGGGATTGCCAATCTTTTTAATATAAAATCAATGGTCGGACTGACTGGTTGTAAGAAAAGTGGAAAATTTTGCTTTAAAACGCAATTCAATTATTTGAGTAATTTCTCTTGTCAAATAACTTCACAAATTGCAACAAGGAAACATGATCAGTACTTACATTCTCAAGCTTACATGTCTTTGGAATTTGCAGCACCATGTAATTTGTGTAAGAGTACGTACGATACCTAAGTGGATTTTACTGTAAAACGCTTGTTAAACAATCATTTCTATCAAACGATAATTGGTATTTGTTTATTACAATGCTCTTGCGTGACTCTTTTGCGTCAATGGTAAAAAATTTTAAATTGACTATTTTTAGAGGATCCAATCAAATATAAATTTCATTTTTCCTTTTAGAACTGAAATTATTGTATTTATTTTTTAAAACGTCAATTTCAACGAGAATAACAGAAGCAATTTAATTGTTTGTCGTTTCTTATCAAACAAACCTTTAAAACTTCATTATTAATTCAGTTGTTTGTTACAACTAATGCTATAATTAACATAACATAATTATAAGGTTTGATTAAATTGACAATAAACAATAGTTATTGAATTTGAAAGGTAACTTTGATTTCCGCAAAATAGTAACTACAATAATTTAGCATCAAAAGCAAGGAACATTCATTGCCAACCTTGGTATGTTCTTGTTTATGCAGATTTATTCGGAATTTTAATTTTCTCCATCAGATAAAGCAGAGGTGTGAAGTTCTAATAACAATCGTTTGTAAACAGTGATTTTCCTAACACATAATTTGCAGTAACCTCGCGTAAACAAACTTCAATTCCTGTGGTCCTCGTTATCAGCTTTCATTACATCGAAATTTTATTTTAAGCCTTTGTTGTTTATTAATTGCGATAAACGCAATTTGGCCCAGATTTTTTCATAAGTGAGGGCTAAAAGTCATTGACATAAGAGATAAAGCTTGAAAAATATCATCGAATCGGTGACACGAAGCGACATTTACATCTGCATTTTAAATCGTTGAAAATATGTACGATAACATGTTGTAAAAAACACATTTTATCAATCAATCAACAAGGAAGAAGCGCAGTATTTATAGAAATTGGATCTGTTATTAATTCTTATTATGATCATTGATTACTTGGTCAAGAAAATGTTTGCTTGCAGTAGAAATTATCGTAAAAAGAACAATGTTATCAGTTATCAAATAATGAAACATAAGAAGAAAATACAACTGCCTCGTGTAGTAGAGATAATAATAAAGCTAAAATATATCATCACGTGCCATCAACAAAAACAAATTGAATAGTTATTGCGTAGATCATTTCCTATTAATATTTATACAACGTTTCATAAAATATAATTTTTAATATGTTTTAGTGCTGCTAAGCTAATTCTGAACTAAATTCTGAAGCTAAAATTAAATCTAAAAAAAGCCATAAGCTCAGGTAGTTCAGAGCATGGCTCTGAGCGGCGTGACCCCAGTTCTATCCACTTACGTGTGGTTTTTTAGAAACGGAAGCGCTACTGTACTCTACGGTCCCCCCTCTTTAAGGTTTATTTTATTTCGCACAAACTAAGTGCACGACATGAAAGCTTTAAGCAGCGATAGCTGTAGACACACCTACCGCGCACATATATCTAATTTAAACTACAAAATCGGTTAGGGTTTTAGATAAATTTAAATTTATCTGGTTTAGCAAGCACAATATTTCTAAAAATCTAAAAATAAGTAAAATTGCATGTTTAGCTTCAAGACATAGAATTGTGATTTCCAGTTGAATAACTGCCGTTACTATAAAATAACAACTATCTAAAATTATTTTCAAACGAAATTCCTTAACAAAATTCTAAAATTTTGAAAATATCTATTTATAATTGTAGGCATGTACTATAAAAAAACTGGAAATACTAAATATAACAATAATAATAATAGCAATATTTACTTTACTAGCTTAGTTTTATTTAAATACATTCACAATCAACATTCAACCATTAATAACCGAATACATTTTTTTGATAGCTGTTTACGGGGCTGCGGCTACGACCAAACAGCCCCATACAAACATGCCTTTTATTGTAAAAACGCTTAAAAACGGCCAGGGAAGTGACTGGTATTCGAACCCATTCGTTTTTCGCAGAGTAGCTTCAAAGCCTGGGATTGCGACCGGAGGTATAGGACACAACACGCAACGCCTACTGGTCACAACGCCCACCATTTATTTTGTTGGTCTATATCGCCCACCAGCGACACAACGTCCATTTTGCATGTTGGTAGCAACAGCCACCCTAGCTACCACTGAAAGCGGTCATAACGTCCACCGTAGTCACAACGCCCACTAAGTGTATAACCAGTTCATTTTACCGTAACTGCTATCTTTCACGCAATTATTAGCGATGGCTGATGAACACAACGACCATAGTGCGAGGTGACAGTTATTTATATTAAATAAATTTATTTAGTATAGTTCCGCAAATGCTAACTGGTGGGCGTTGTCACCGTTACGGGGACACCAAATGGTGGGTGTTGTGACCCTTATGGAGACCCGAACTGGTACGCGCTATGATCGTTACGAGGATCTCAATTGGTGGGCGTTGTGACAACTAGACGGAGTGGCGTTGTGTCCACGGTGGACATTATGATCACTAGGGCAACCAAAACTATGTAGACATATTTTTGTTCCTGCGACTGATAAAGTAATAATAAACTAGATATAAATCCCTTTCAGGAGATGCTATAGGTGTTAAGCCCTATTTCTGCATATTTCACACATAGGTAGATGCATATATGTGCATTTTCAGGTTTAGAGGGCATTGTGCAGAATAAAAGCATAATATTATGCCTATTTGGACAACATTTAGCATAGTTTTCCTTATTTAGATTTTTTTTATTAAAATTTTTAAATTAAAATTTTAAATAATTTTTTTAATTAATATTATGTGTGTGTAAATGTTCGAGGACACCCTGAAACCTCAAGTTCTACTTGAATTGTTTGGTTTTAGTTATAGTTTAATAAAAAACGAATTTCTCCACTGGCATTGTACTAATCAACAAAACAAATACATATATATATATATCTTCATTTAGAATATTTTACTTTTCGTCATTTTAATCGATTCCTATGGAATTTAGCAAATTTCTGAGGCAAAAATTATGTTTTTTAATAGCATATTTTCTGTTTTATACGGCATATTTTAGGCGCTTTTAGAGCATACTTTTGGTTGCCCTAATGGTCAGCGATGGCAGTTGTGGATGGCCATTGCGGCCAATATTTAAAGTGGACATTGCGTCCCAAGTCGGACATATAGACCCACAAAATACATGGTGGGCGTTGTGACCAATGACCTCCAGACCACCGGCTCCTAACTTATGAACATAAGCATAGCAACTCATTTTTATTCATTGTCGTTAAATTATGTTATAGAATTACACTCATAATTTTTATTTTCTTTGTGTAAAATTTCATTTCAAAACTCAAATTTGGTTGCCTTCGAGTAATCTAATTTCACTTAACAAACTGTCATTAGATATCTGGTCTGGCGATTTTATCATCACAGTTTGTTTCGTCAAATTACTAGGCTACAAGTTTTCGTATGAAATTAAATAAAAAGCTCTTGTGTAATTACTACAGAACAAAACGTATCGAGATATTTATTCCCCATCCAATAAACTTGCCTTTCGGTTGCTATTATTAAACCCAATACTGAAAATACATAATGAAAACAGCTCAATTAAGAGATTATACCAACAACCTCTTCACCACCACAATAATTATGTTAAGAGCAAACACAATAATAATTTCAGCATATCATAACAACTTCGAAAGCTACATTATACCAGGTGGTAATCATAAGTGTTTTCCATAACAAACCAATTCGGTTCAATATCAAAGGTCAAAATAAATGTGCTATATTTGACTATAAATTCAGGGCCAGTTGATTTGCTCATTTATTATTGGCGATAGAAAAAAAATGTATGAGTAAAAGTTATATAGTTTATGATGACAAGTATTTTGGGCATACAAAACAAATGGCCGATTTCCGGTTTAAGCGGAAGCGAATCTTGCTTTTTTTAATGTAACACCCTGTATTTTTTGGGCTAATTCGATTATATGGTAAATTCTGTTTGAAAAAGTATAGTGCAACTCTAGGCCTAAAGCTAGTAGTAAACGAGATATTTTGATTTAAAGCAAGGTATGTAACGAATTGTACTGATTCTAAATCAAATGATCTTTGGAGGCTGTTAGTAAAAAAATTATAAAAGCAAAAAACAAACGTGCAATTCTTGTTAATTAGACATCAGTTGTTTGATATATTTTAAAAATCTGCGAACAACCAATCTATAGGAGTTAGGTCAGGTGACCAGGTTGACAGTTAAATGCGCCTTGATTGGCAAATTAAAAGAAAAGTGCATTGGTTCATTTACAAACTTTATTGTGACAGATGTTTATTGCTTTTATTATTTTCTTAACAACAGCTCCCTTCGATCACTTGCGATGTACTTATAATCATTCCCATTGTTGACATGCATTGCTTTAAATCAAAATATCTAGCATGTTATTAACTTTAGGCCTACAGTTATATTATAGTTTTCCTAAACAGAATTGGTCATACAATCGAAATAGCCTAAAAATACAGGGTGTTCCATTAAAAAAAATAAAGATTTTTCCTACCGCCGACAATAAATTAGCAAATCAAATGGCCATGAATTCATAATCAACCTGTATATTTGCCCGTCTGGGTACATTACTAGCATAATTGTTTTGCTTATACAGGGTGAGTAAAAAGTAGGGCGCATAATGTCTAACTAAAGTTTAACAAACATATTTTACGACGGCTATTTTTTATACCGTCTGTCTATAAAGTAACCCCCCCCACCCAAATAACTTTTGAACGACTTGATATTTTACCACAATATTTGGTGTGCTTTAATGGGAAATTAAATACTATTTGTTAGCCACCAATTAAATTTTGTATCATTCAAAATGGCGACGGGGCGCCATTTTGAAGTTTTTTTTTAAATAGAAAGGGGGGTCGAGTGACACCTAATTTGAAAGGTCTTTTAATTCTGCGTCTGGTCCTAGAGTTTCAAAGCAAAATTGTTTTGGTTTTTCTATCCAGGGCCGAGTGACACCTCATTTGAAAGGTCTTTTAGTTCTGCGTCTGATCTTAGAGTTTCAAAGAAAATTATTGAGCCATAACAAAATGGCGGAGTGTAAACCAATGGACTCACTCAGTTCAAAATTGTTTCGATTTTCTTATCCAGTAGTCCACTTATTCATTTGCAGGACTAAGTTTTCCCAGAAATATCTCAATTGAAAACGTTATGTTCCAACAAGATAGTGCGCCGCCTCATTATTATAGGCCTGTTTCTGACTTTCTCAGCGGACATTTTCTTGGAAGATGGATTGGTAGGCGGGGGCCTGTAGAATAGCCGGCCCACTCCCCAGATTTAACTACCTTAGATTTTTTTCTATGGGAATATCTGAAATCGAAAGTGTACAGAACCAGTCCAGAAACAATTGAAGAACTGGAGCAACGCATTACAGAAGTTTGCAGAAATATCACTCCAGAAAATGTAAGGGAGGAATTTCATAACCGACTTTTTATGTGCCAAGAAGTGAATGGTAAACATTTCGAACACTTAATTTAATTATTTTTTGCTTTAATTCTTAGTTTTTTTTAATAGACTTCTTTATCTTCAAACATTGTCATTTTGTTATGGCTGAATATTTTTCTTTGAAACTCTAGGATCAGACGCAGAACTAAAAGACCTTTCCAATGAGGTGTCACTCGGCCCCACTTTCCATAAAAAAAAATTCAAAATGGCACCCAGTCGCCATTGTGGATGATACTAAATTTTAATATGGTCTGAAAAATAGTATTTAATTTCCCATTACAGCACACCAAATTTTGTAGAAAAATATCAAGTCGTTCAAAAGTTAGTTGGGGGGGGGGGGGGGTTACTTTATGGACACAGTGTATAATTAATATAAACGAAGTTTACATTCTTAATTACCTTTTTACACATCCTATATAGTAAAACAAGTATTTTAGTGCTTCCTATTCTCCTACTAAAGAAGACTTTTGCAGACAATGTGCAAATAACATGACAAGTGGTTTATTGTAAAATTAAATACATTTTTTCGCGATTTTAGCTTCTATGGCATACTTTTCAACGCGATTTTAACTTTCTTGGCATAATTATTTATTCCTCAGTCGCCTAACCAGCATTTGCGTAACATGTTTCATTTGTATTTGGATTTATATGGATTGTTTCATAATTAGTAGCATAAAATCAAATTAAAATTACAAAATACATATGGTCAACGTTCCTGAACGACCTCGATCTGTAAGCGCACAAAGCAAAGAACATAAAAAACAATTCTTTGCACTTTTAACCCCAGAACTAATAGTTGCACGTACATCAAGTTACTCTTCAATAGCTCGAAACGTGATCAGCATGATATGAGATAAGAAAATCGATATAAATACGGTCAAGTTACTGAAAGTCGATTAAGTGATCGTGACTGTGCGTAGGGAACTTATTCAGATTGTCTGAATTAATATTATCGTTAGCAACAGTGCTGGTGCGAAGTTCGCGGTGATTTTTCGCCACCGTAACAAAAGGGCTTTAAGAAAAAACCTTACAAAAAGCTTCGGCCTGTACAAAACAAAAGGTAGGAAAATAACGCGTCTGTGTGGGAGAGATAAAGGACCGTGTCCTTTGTCCTTTTGCTAGAAATAGAAAACAAAATGGGAATACAAAAAAACTTTTGCTTATTTGTTTGAAAGCTCGGTTTATCCAATAAAAGTTTTTTGTCCGTCTGGAATATTTTAAAAACGTAGACCATGTACTTTTCATAAAGAGATTTTGCTTTTTGTAAATATTAGACAAAACAACAAGAAGAGCTTTTTAGAGCTTTTAAGCTTCAGTTTAAAAAAAATTTAAAATATAATTTTAAGGATGTTTCGCTTCACTAATTAAATTACAAATTTATATTTTTTGAGAAAATAAACACAATTTTTTCAGGAAAAGTTATCAACAGTTTGCGTCCATTACATTTTACCAACTTTACAAGCACACAATAATAGTGATGGTGTTTTTCACCCTGTATTCCTAGAATGCATGTAACATAATAGACATAGTAATAGTACACTTGTACAAAATCTGCCAAAAAAACAACCTTGCCTTAAAAAAAATCTGTTTTTCCTTAGTCAGTGCCTGCAACAAAAATGAGCGAGCCTGGACTAACCTATAATTTAGAAATTGTTACTTATCATGTTTTCAAAAGTATTTTTGCATTAACGTTTTACGCGCCAACGGTGACTACATAAGATCGCGCTATTCTTACCACTGTAGCAGGAGGATAAAGCAATAAATTTTGGACTCATCGGCATGTCCTACTGTAGCTAGAAACCGCAATATTTTTCAAATCAATTTTTTTAATTTTACAATATTTTTATACGAAAGTGTAGCAAATTTATGGGCAATTATTTTTTGGAAATTCCAAAAAAATTTTTATTTCTTAATTTTGACTCTTTCAAAACTATTCGTATTATATCTACATAATATAGACTATTACAACAATTAAAATTTATGCTCGTTTTTTTGAGTAATAAGGCGTTAACTCAAAAATTTCATAAATCCGTAGCAGTCGCTAGGTATTTCGAAGCTAGAAAGTTCGTCAGATGTTCCTGAAGGTCTTATATCAGATCTCTACCTTTGTTTAAAACCTATCCGCTCGGGAGTTATCAGGCGCACCCACCTCATACACACACACCACTCATCACTTTGTGAGTTTCTGTATTTTCGTCAAAATCGCGTAAATTTCACTAAAATCAAGACTTCCCTATACTGCAAGGAAAGTAAAAATTTATATGGAAACTTAATATTGTCGCCGTATTGACTTAATATACGTCATAGGTATTGTCCTTCCTCGACGGGAGTTTTTACATATTAAAAATATCTAAATTTTTATGGGAACTACGCTAATCAGCGTTTAAAAAAAATATCTGTCACAAATTTTTAAAATTTTCAGGCCAAATATGTCACACACAATTTTGCACAATTATTCTTAAGGAACGTGCTCCAAATGGCAAGGCATTTGCGACCTACATAAAAACCTTGAGAAAAACATCCTAACTTGACGCATAACAACGTTAAAAGTTCGAAAATGTAGGACACATTCGTAAAAATACAAACTTTTGTAGTTTTGAGTAGGAAGTTGTGTTGCATTGTTAGCCATCAAACTTTATACGGTCTTTCTTAAAACCGTATATTTTTTACGTCAACACATCATTCGTTCATTTACACTTGTTACAGTTCTGAAAAACTTGCAATCAAATGGAATTTTCATGGAGAAATGGTGTAAAAAGAACAAACTTTTGGTTTACTTTTCATTAGCATTGTATTTGGTGAGACAAGTTAACTTCAGTTTTAATTTTTATTTTTCAAAAATATTTTTTTTATTATTAAATTCTTTCGCATTTTCTTTTTTTATGGTAAAGTAAATTCCAACAAATTAAGTTTCTGAACAAAATTAAAACCACTTAATCTAGATCAAGATCAATAATTGTTTAAATTTGTATAGTTATAACACGAGTGATTACCCAGTTATTTTTCAATTCACCAGTTGCGTGTTTCGGTATTGTTTCACGAATAATGCATCATACTGTCGAATTATTTTCATATTAAAACTAACATGAGTAGGTTGCTTAAATTTATTCGCGACAAAATGTACCTTTACGTAAAATCAACACGGTTATCTACGCAGGAAGTTCGAGCTACTTACCCCGACTGCTTTTTCAGGTTCACAAGCGGTATTATATGAATGGATTATTTCCCGCATAATATGTCGAGTTGTAAAATTAATTTTATTTATCTTACTTTGTTTTCCGAAGAAACTTAAAAAATGTAATCCAGAAACTCAAAGTAAAATAAATATTTTGACACCTAATCCACTTACGATACCTAATTTACGACGACCCTTTCTTATCGCAACTTTTGTGTTTTGTAGCCGAATCTTGCTAGGTTCGCTCGGCAGAACTGCGTTAAACTTCTTAAGTTTCTTTACAATAAGATAAGTTTTGTAATTTGATTGCGTTTTGTTACAAAATGCATTTGTATAGCTATAAAATCGAAAAAATATATTTACATATTTTGCGTAGCTGAATTTTTGATAACAAATTTTTTTTAAACTAGCATCAATGTTGAATTAATTGTCGCCTCTTAATAGTGCCGCCTGAGGCAACTGCCCCACCTGTCCCGCCCTAGAGCCGGCTCTGGCGGGGCTTAAAACCGGTACTGCCACGCTCTTGGACACGGGTTCAAAACTCTGCCAATGACAGAATTTAAAAAAAATGTGCCATTCAGGTTGGGGTAAGGGGGCAAAAGGGGTAAACCGGTTCTATAGCTGATAAGCGGGATCCAGGGTGCTTTGTGGCCTCCCTTTAGAAAAAACAATTAAAAATAAAATACGTAACATGTGTATGTCAAACAAGTTACACTTGTTATTAAAATATTTAAACAAAAACACTAATTCTGCACAATATTCCACTCACATTATAACAACCAATAACAGCCGTTTATTTTCAGCCTCTTAACCAATTACAACCTGACTAGCCGCAATAATACTTTTTTTGGGAAGCTTCGGTGTTATCGCTGTTTTTTTAATGTTTGCCCTTAATAAAAAAAAACGTGTTTGTACGTCAGTCAGTAACAAATAATTATGACAACTAAGTGTTTCAACTTTTAATGTTTAGTTCGTGGAAAATTCAAACAAATTCCACTCGTGAATTGAATTTTTTTTCATAATTCTGTCTTTCATTGACGGACTCAAATGGTTTGAAGCACGGCAATATCACTCCTCCTTCGAAGTCGTGATATTTTCTAACAACAACACAATTTCGCTGTCAATGAAGCGACAGAAATATCAATAATTTTTAATTCACTTGTGGTATTGCTGTTGACAATACGTTACTAGTTTGGGCCGTTGATGCTTGCGTTGATCTGTGAAAACTGACATTCTCAGTTTTCACAAATCAACGCGGGGGGCGCCGGCAACGTCAGTTTTCAGAAATCAACTCCGGCGACGGTTTGGGCCAGCAAACAGAGGTACTTAAATTGTTTTAACTGAATAAAATCAGTAAAATAAAAAAAATCGATTTAAATTATAAAAATCCGATTAAAATCAAATAAATCGTATTTTTTTGATTTTTTTTTTATAAAAGTCACAATTATTTTGCACCCTGCACAAAAGTTGAATTAAATTAACTGACCTAAACGACCCATAAACCCTAGCATTCGATTTTCGTTTTTTTTTCAAAAATTCTGAAATAACGACGTGAAACTTTGTACGGAGGCGTGAAACAGCCACAAACATAGCCTTTTATTTGAAACTTATTACACAGATTTTATTTTTGTCGATTAAACAAGCAATCGCTAAGTTTCACAGACATAAGCAAAAAACATTTTTTTGTTACACTGTTTCAAGTGCCTAAGCTTAGGGCCAAATCGAGTCAGCAAGTCCCTGTTAGCTTCATATAGGCATAATTGAAAATCTTTAAAAGTACAAAAGCAAAACCAATATGCCTTCTATTGGAGTAAATCAGATAATGGCGATATTCATTGTGTGTGTGTGTGGGGGGGGGGGGGGGATATATTAAATCAACAGAATTTTTTTTACAATAATAAACTACTTATTTCGTTTTTGTTTTATTTTGGACAAATGCGCTGGGCAACAACTAAATGCCGCATAGATAAAATTGCTTAATTAAAAGTAATAATGGCAATTAGTTATTATTTTATTTTTATTATATATTAGAACAATGGAAGCAAAATAATTTAATTTTGCTAACCTAAAAACTCAGATTTGAATTTAAAAAAATATTCTGATTCTATAAATTTTAACTATCAATTTTATAAGACATAAATTATTCTTTTGTCTAATAAAACTGCACTCATAAATTTCCAGGGAAAAAACCTGTATTAATACGGAATCAAGGTTAACAATTAAAAAACAATCATGTTAAACCAAACGTGAAACTACCTGTCGTTGCCGTCCGCGTACTTTTACTTAGTTATTCCCTGACATTCAGGCTGCGTCTTACATTTTTGCAAAGATATCAATCAGTGCGGCCAAACTAGATTCAATTTTGTTGTACTTAAGAGTAAAGATATCAATAACAAAATATTTGAGTGCCGATAAGTGTGTTGTTTTGCATTGACAAAGAACAAACTTGATACCAAATTAACAGTGTGTAAACAAGGTGTTATATTTCAGGTGTTGCTGAGCTGAAACAATCTTCACTATCCCTAAGGGAATAATAACCGCCAGGGTGCCCCCACGTGTTCCATTAAACTTCGAACGGCCGGTCTAACGAAGGTCTTATTAATCAATCAAACTTTACTTGAACTTTGGATAAGATAAGTGCGGAGTACCCGTAAAATTTGAATCATCAACACAATTGCGAAGATAAGTGCAATACCATCATCGGGAGCTTTTTTAAGTATATAAACACAGCTGAAGAACATAACAATCAGTGGAGAAATATCCTGAAAGCATTAAACATAAAAAGCTCCGAGGAGAAGGATAAAAACGTTTTGGGCCTTGAAAAAAAAATGAAAGTAATGGAGAAATTCGGTGTTCCTGAACCTCAATGGATCCTGGATCGCATGGACTCGGGATCGTTATACTGGAGACGGGACCCTGCCGGAAACAATTCCAGGTATTTACAGGATAAGAGAGGAGAACGTTAAGAATGTAATATAGGTTAGGTAATTTAATATAAAGAGGGCCAGAGATTACTTCCTCGGTTTCTTTATTATTATGTTATGCAGGTATCTTGGCATATCCGTTTAAATTTTCCATTTTCTTGAATAAGCTCAGCTTAGATTAACGAACATATTCCAATAAGCTTGCTTTTTGTATGCGTGTGTAGGTATTGGTAGATTAAAACAAGGATTGTTATTGCAAAGACAAAATTAAATTTGTTGAGTTTGGGTAAAGCTGGAAAGAAAAGCAATTTCAACTTGAATTTTATACAAACGCATAAAAAAGAAAAACTTGAAAACGGAAATAATATGCCAAGGTAGTAATAAGAGACACTTGACTTAATAAACGAACCACTTGAAACTCGAACTTTAAAATTTCCATTATTTTTTATTGATTTAAGAGTAGGTACTTGGGCAAAGATCAAGTCCTATTTACGTTAGTACATAATAACGAGTTGCACAGAGACAACCTTGAACGTGAAATAGTTGAAAAGAGAAATTTAAAAAAATTACCAAAACAATAAACAATTTTCTAGGTAGTTTTACTGCTCAAAGTCTAAAAAACTAACCTTTCCTTCTACAAACAATTTGCTAATTTCTAATTTTAAACAATTGAAAATATAATAATTGCGTCATTATTTGTATTGTTAACAACGTAATAATATTAAATATATACCACGCCATTAAAGAATGCTATGTGGAAATTAGATTAACATGCAATCATTATAAAAAAAACGTGCAATGATAATAATTTATGGTTATAAATATGAATAAATATTATTAATCGAGAGGAAAAATACAAGAATGCTCCAATTAAGAGATATTTCTCCATGATCTTGGCAATACATCAACAAGTTTTGATATGATTCAGAGAAGGTGACAGTGAATTTTCAAGGTGAAATAAAAAAATAAAATAAAATACATTAATTATCAAACAGATATAACTAAAATAGGCTTCGACGAGATTAATATATGTGCAATAATTAAGAAAAATTGTGGATGCGTTGAAGGAAAAGTACGTAGGTAATAAATTTTGAAAATTTAATAAAGACGCCATATTTATCTGCTTTTCAATAAAACGTATAAAACGTTCGGGCAAAATTCTAAAAAAAACTTTGAGAACCAAATTTAAAAAAAAAGAAAACGAATAATCTAGAAGTTTTCAATGGCAAAACACAAATAAATATAGAAAGAGGGAGTGTTTTCCAAAAACTGCTTATTTACTGAAATTATAATAATATTTAATAAACTAAATTTCAGAAGTATGCTCAAGTATAAAAAAATCGCATTGTAAAAAACTTTTGACTTTTGAGACATAAATTTACTAATTTTTTTATTGTTTTCAATTATAACAAAATTTAACAAAAAAAAAAACTTAATTTCAAGACCAATAATAAAACCATAAAAACAATTTTTTTAAAGTTTATTCGGTCACTCATACTTAGAATTGAATAAAATTATCCAACGTCTAACCTAACCTAACAGAACTGTAATATAATTTGTTAAATTTTTGATTATGTTTAATTGGAAGCAAATTTCTTACTTTCGTTACCTAAAAGTCAAAAACTGCCTAAACAAGTGTCCGCAATAGCTCAGTTTTATTTGTTATTTCTTAATGTTTTTTTTTCAAAAATATCAGAAACGGCTTGAAATATTCTACTAAAATTTCTCCTCTCTTATAACCTTTTTGGCTCTAACTGAATTCCAATAATGCCACCAAGGGCGTATGGGTGGTGGGTTAAATTTTTTCTAAAACATGCACGCCACTGTTTTTTTTCAAATTTAAGGAAATAGTTTATATTCAAATTGCAACAAGAATTTCACAACGCAAATCGAAATATAAACAGCGGCATGCAGCCACTGTTGTAAGAACACATGTCTAGGGATGCAACGGATATTCGGTTTTTATCCGTTATCCGGCCTATCCGGCCATTTCACCGAATATTCGGTATGGCCGGATAATACGAAATATCCGGCAATTTGATTTGGAAGTATAGACTAAAATAATTGAACGTAAGAGAGCAAAAGCCCCATAAGTCCAGTATTTTGCAGATCTGCATAAAATTACTAAACTTATGTTTTTAAGATCAGCATTGATGCGAGTTAAAAATTTGAAATGAATTCAAACAACATAAATAAGTATTATTTGTGAAAACCACGAAGTAATATATGTATAACATAAGGAGTATCCATGAACCGCCTGTTGCTATGATATGCAGGTCTCAATTTTGCAGTACATGTGACAGAGAGATCCGAGACAAGGAACTATAAAAAGCACTCGATCGTCAATCGTCAATATTTTATTTAAATGTCGATAAAAACCATATATGTTAGGTTATGTCAGTTGATTTCTTGATGGTGTCGGATCTATCAGGACAGAACACGTTTTAGTTTTAACATTTGTTGAAAATTATTAATTCTTGTAATTACAATTAATTTCGCTGACATATTTCCAATCTTAATTGTGAACCAAAAGCAATATTAGAGCGAATCAGCACATCCTTGAAATATTACATTTAGTAGTTTCCATGTCTTGGCGCTCTCTCTCTAAAACACTGCAGAATAAGACCATACGATTCGTGCATTGCATACTCTTTAAGTATATATTATGCTCTGTGATTAAAACCTAAACTTTACTGCATTTAAGCTGAAACAATTCGAAAGTAAAAACTATGCCGGATAATCCGGTATCCGGCTGAGCAGCCGGATACCGAATATCCGTTATCCGGCATTTTGAAAAAGTACTGCTCGCTGCATCCCTACACATGTCATGTCCTTCTTTTTTTAGAAAATATTGCCCCCATTTCCCACACGTACGCCACTGGTGGCATTTTTAGAATTTAATTATAGAACACTGCCGGAAAACCACTACGGGACCTTTCCCGCATTTATTGTAATTTTTGAAAATTTTATAAAATATTTCGCAAATTTTGAGTTCTTTGAAATCTTGAAATATTGCAATTTTAGGTTTTAAGATTTTATAAAAATTTAAAAACAACTTTTTAAATTTTGAAAATACTGTAAAAATTTAACAAATTACCATCATTTTGAAACTTTAGAAAATTGTGAAATAATGAAAATTTCAAAAAATTAGAAAATTTAGAAATTTAAAGAAAATTTTTACAATTTTGGTAACTTTGAAAATGGTTATATTTTCAAATTTTTTTAAATTTCAAAATATCAAAAATGTTTTTGGAAATTTCAAAATTTTAAAACTGCTTTTAAAGTTTAAATGTTTATAAAACTTCAATTTTTATGAAAATATTGAAAATTTTTGAGTTTTACATTTTTCGGAAATTAGAATATATTCAACATTTAAAAAAATTTTGGACTTACATTTGGTAAGTTTTAAATTGTTTTTTTAATTAAACTGAAATTAAGAAAAAAAATATCAAGCTTATAACTAAAGAGATCGTTAGAAAAATTAAGATATCAGAAAACTGTTTCTAATTCTAACATAAACTGATAATTTTTTAATTAGGTGTAATTGTAAGGACATTTTTAAAAACAAAATGCCATGGGTGAATGAGCAAAAAGCAATTTTTCAATTCGCAGCCTTAACAATATTATAAATAAAAAAATTAAACGTAGATTTACTCAAATTTTCGGCACATCAAACCTAATCAAAAAACTTGAAAAAGGATTTCTAAATTTTTAATTAAAATTTTGAAAAAAAAAAGTCTTGTGAGTAAAAAAGCTCAAGTTTCAAATATTCACCTATTTTTTTAAAAATTCAGTTTTAAACTAAAACCGCAGTAATCGAAACGAAAAACTTGTTACTGGGAAGTCAAAAAAAATTATATATATCACGACAGTTATGGAAAATTTGCAATTTTTGAACAAAAACCGCAGATTTTCTGTAAATAAATTACATTACGTTAAACATATCCAAATTAATGATCGTTGTTAATGAGCTCTATACAAAAAAATTGTTGGAAAAATGGTTCGGATTTTTTAGTATATCAAACAATTTCTTTTCTCACCCTACCTAAGTTAATTTAATTTGTAAACGAAAAAAATCTGAAAAATTCCAAGATTTTCCTACAACTAACAGCCCCAATAATAATTTCAGGGTGAAATTCCGGTGCGACGTGGAAGTAAAAGAATTCAGTAGAGGCGAGCACGAGCTGGAGGACGTAGAATGGCCGGAAAATCTTGAACCATCCAGTCATCTCACAATGGGAATGACCGCGATCTTTTGTGTTATGTTCACCGTATTCCTGCCTTGGTACATTATAGGAATCAATTGATCTGCCAGGGATCTGAACCGAGGGACATGTGTGCGGCCATGACGTCTTTGTGTACGGATGAACTGTGACCCCGAATTGCTTTGGGTCGCCTTAAATTATAGTGGTGATAATATGGTACGATTTAGGAAAACGTCAGCGATTTCAGATTAAGAAGCGACCTCTTTTTCCCGGTATTATGTAGGTTTAGGTGCTTATTTAACTTTAGATTTAAGGATTTATTTATGTTCTGAGTAGACTGTAAGATTTTTTACTTTCTTTGTATTAAAAATATAAGCAAGTAGTAAAGGGCGGGCGCTTCTAGGAAACAAATTGCGCCCCTAACATGGTAGTGCAATTTTTGCGGCCTAGGCGGCAGCCTGTCGTATTATGTTGGGCCGATTCTGACTTTGATCACTTCACAAGCTCATGTAATTTTGTAACAAGTTGTAAAATTACAATATAACTGTTGTAAGTTTATTTTATTGTAATTTAAATTATTATGACTATTTTATAAAGCGAAGCAAATAAAAACCTATTTTTATGATGATAGTAATTAATTAACCATTTTAATTTCTTAATTGGTTATTATGAGACGTCAGATTATTAAAATCTTTGATAAACATGACCAATGCCATTGAAAAAATGTAATTTAAATAAATTTGTTCTTTAACCAACCTTTAGATTGTAAAATCATGATACCTTACTCAGGTTTATTATAAAATGTTATAAACAAAAACAAAAATTGAGTGCATAAACGTAGCATAAATGTATTAACAAACAATTAATAGTACCGGTAGTGAGCGGGAACGGAAACAGTTATTTAATGTAAGTATCATGGCAGTTTTCATTTCGCATCCTGCAAAGGATAATTTCTATCGAGGGCAGTGTAAATTGAGACAAACATAGGTATGCTTTTCATGTCACCAGTTATATAAAGCTAATTTTAAATTTTTGTTCTAGATCTAGCTGTGGCGTAGTTTCAAAATTAAATTTTCCGCTTCAAAATGTTTACAGAAAATTATCAATATTTAAAAAAATATACGCAAGCGAGATAAGCGTTAACGCATTTCTATTTTGCGGTTATTTAATATCAAAAATATAAATAACACTCTAAAGTTAACATTAAAATTATCTTAATATGAAATATTGTGAAGTCACTTCTGTAAATATTGTTGTTCCAGTTTTTGAGATGCTATTAACGAACTGGTTTAATACTTACATTTTGGTTATTTTGAACCGTATTAGTTTACTTTTGATTTATTTTAAGAGATTAAATTTGTGCCCTTGCTGTTATCTACTTTTCTATTTAGGAAGATGAATAAGTAGCTATTGTTTCATTTAAATAGGAGCCTAATTTGTTTATAAGAATAATTCTATTTGACTTCTATTTTATCAAGCTGTCTTACTTTTAATTTTCAAATTGATATTAACGTCATAGTAAGAAATATTATCATTACTATAATTCAACTCTCTCTCTATTGCAAGTGAATTTCCGATTAAATCTAAGATTTGCGTTAGCTTTAAACAACTCCATCTTGCGTGTTGAATGTTACTTTTACCAGAAATATATCAACGATTCTGATAATGTTGTGACTGTCTGTCCGTCTGTTTCATTTTTCATTTTATTTATAAATTTATTAAAGTTATAAAATTTCATTAAAAACTGTATGCAAAGGTACGGCAAAAGTGTTACAAGCTGATATCTCTAAAACTGTAAAAGATTGTGCATCAACATTTTTTACGGTTTTATGGGACGGAAGGGGCCGTATATTAGTCTAACAGTGGTTTTGAAGAGCCCCTCTTTATTTTTAAGGAACGGGGAGTAACTTAAAAATTTTAAATGAGATGATATATAATTATTAATATTTTTTTAATCTCCACATCAAAATAGATCCACCTTAGTTTTTTAAAATTTTTTTGAAAAACGTTTAGTACCCCTAATAAATCGGGTAAACATTGTATAAATATTAAAAATCGGAATGAATTTTTGTTTAATTTAAATGTATCCACTAAAAATAAGCAACCAAAATTAGATAACGCAACATTAATTAAAATGAAAAATGTACATAATTTTAGCCCCCCCCCCCCCATTTGTTAGGGATTGTAAACATACATTTTTCACTTTTGTTAAATTTTACCAGTTTTTAATGCAAACAGCATTTTATCCTCCAATTTTGTAAGGTACCTACTAAATTTTTTTCAAGAAAACAGGTTGGACCTATATTTAATGCAGATGGATATTAAAAAAGTATTTAAAATTATACATCATCATATTTTAATTTCTAAGTTCCCCCCCCCTCCCATTCATTAAAATATGGGGGTCTTTCAAAACTTATTATTAGCCTAATATGCGACACATTCCGTCTCATAAAACCATAAAAAAATATTCCTTAATCTTTTATAGTTTTGGAGATATCAGTTTGTAACCCTTTAGTTGCCGCACCCTGTATACAACGTTAAACAAGTGAAATTTTTCGTAAAAGCCCACGCCTTGCAAACAACCCACCGTGAGTAAAAAACTGTTTTCCATTCGAGGCTGCCTGTCCCTTCGTCTGTTTCTCATTGCATTCTTTTTTAATTTATGTCTGTCTGTCTATCCGCCCGTCCCTACGTTTGTTCGTTCGTCAGTTGGTCTGTCTGTCTGTTCGTTTGTATGCCAGTCCGTCCGTCTGTCTATCTGTTTCTCATTTAAATCTTTTGGTATTTTTGTCTTTATCCGTCTGTCTGTTTATCCATTGGTTCGTTCGTGCGCCGTTCGTTAGAATTATGTCAGTGTTGGCTACCCGTCCCTTCGTCTGTTCCTCATTAATTTTATTTGTATTTTCGTCCGTCTGTCTATCCGTCCGTCCGTACATTTGTTGGTTCGTCGGCCGGTCTGTCTGTCCGTTCGTTTGTATGACCATTCGCCCATCTGTTTCTTATTTAAATATTTTTGTGTTTTTGTCTTCATCTGTCGGTAGGAATGTTAATCCATTGGTTCGTTCCTGCATTATCTGTTCGTTCGTCTATCTATCAGTCTGGCCACCCGTCCGTTCGTCTGTTTCTCATTTGAAATTGGTTGTATTTTCGTCCGTCTGTATACCGCCCGTCCGTACGTTTGCTCGTTCGTCAATCGGTCTGTCTGTCTGTTCCTTTGTGGCTGCCCGTCCGCCTGTGTGTCTATGTGTTTCTCATCCAAATCTTTGGTGTTTTTGTCTTCATGCGTCGGTCTGTCTGTTCTTATTTAAATTATTTGGTATTTCTATCTACGTGTGTCTAGGCTGCCTGTCTGTCTATTTGTACGTCCGTCATTAAAAATACTGCATGTCATATACTCTTACCCTACGTCTCTGGTTGATCTCATCTAATTTCACTCAAAACATACAGAAACATAGATCTACCGGCATAGGCACCGACTGCGGGAAGGCTCGAGTGCTCGATCACGAGCAATCCACAATACATACTAATTTACTAAACACTACTTTACCCAAATAGAAGAACAAACAAACATTTTATAAATTAAATAATATACAAGAGGCGGACAAGAGTATACAGTGTGTCTGAAATGTGTCTGAAACAATACAAATGCGACAATACTTGCCAAATTGCAAAAAAAAAAACATAAACATCCTACTACATTTGTTTTTGCATGAAACATACTGACCACTTTACTGCTTTTACCGCAGCCATAAAAACTCCAAACTGAATGAGAGGCTCTAAGTGCACATTACCCGCACCAATGAATATTGGCAATGTTGCCAAATGTATGATTTATACTGCTAGAGCAAAAAGACCAAAAAAATGCTTTGTAACAACGCTTGTCGTTGCTCGCGTCTGCCTGAAAAGCGTGTTGCCTATACATGGCTACTGTATGTGACATTACCTCTGTACCTTGCTGTGCACAACACATAGAGAATCAAGTAAGTATAAACTATATAAACAATAAGAAATCGACTATTAAAAAAATTAACTAATTTCCGGAGTTAATTTTTATTTTTAAAGAAAACCCATTCAACGTTCAACCACATAAAAAATAATAACTAAATGAATAAAAATGTAACTAATTTGGGGATTTAATTTTTGAAGTTATAACGTTTTAAGATATAATTCCAACTGTCGCACGCGTCCCATTGTCCGGTGTTTTATTGCAGGCGTCAAGTTTCTCGCGTCCAATTACTCATGTCCAATTGACGTGGATCCAACGTTTAGGGGAGTTAATCATCGCAAATAAATAGGGCAGTTTTCACCTTTGTTTTGTCGATATTTATTTTTTAAATCTTTGAAATAACAACCTGGCAAGTCATTTACAAAAACGCCGAAAGGCAAGTTAAAATTTTCCAAAACTAGAGCGGTCGCAATTTAAGGCTAAAATTTCTGTGGATAAAGTTTTTGAAGCAACTAACAAACTAGATAACGTAAAATCTTTCAGCTATACAAGACCTTCACCAATTTCCGAAGAATAGTGTGCCAATTAACACGCAGCAGCTTTCTAGATAATTATACAGTTTTCTACGAACTACATACACAATTTGGTCAACATGATTTTTTAACTTCGAACCGAGAAAAGCAAAAAAACATAATTGTTTTACAAAATCGGCGCAACACTTAATACGCTTACAGTTCGGAAAAAAAATCCAAGGCGTAAAAACATTCATTAAAAAAATTATTGTAACAACGTTTTTATGACAATACAGACAGGTAAAAAAATAATTGATAAAATAAATTTAATAAAACGTCTACTATATCCTGTTATAGTAACTTTAAACTCCCCTACAAAAGATTTCGATTATATGAAGCCGTAAAGTGAACGTTAAGTGGAATTTAATATAGTACAAACTTTGATCAAGGCGTCACGACGATGATTGATGATGAAAGCATTCGTTAAATAATCCGGGGTACGATCTATCAATTTTTATTATTTTCGCGATGGGTGATGTAAGATATTTATAAAAGTAAGGAGGCCATTAGAGTCCTTCACGCTTGCTGAACCAAAAAGTGAACCCACTGAGGCACACTTTTTATCCTGGGGCACTTAAACTAATAGCAACTTGTCTTTGTAGTAAAGTAGGTTTACAGACGGTAAAGCAAGAAAATAAAACTGGAGAAACAAAAAACGTAAATAAAAGCAAAACCTAATGAGGAAGTGTGGTAGTACTGGTAGCGGCACGAAAGTATACAAAATACGCTAGAAAAAAATTAGAAAAAATCAAAACCTGTTTTGCAGCTGAATCATCTTTTCAACCAGCACAGAATGAGGTCTGTGGTTCAATCGCCGTAATATTAATTGAATATTATGCTAATTTTCTGTGCTTTGCGAGCGATGTAAATTATGACGGTACACACACTCTACAACTAATCACGTCCGGATTTCAAAGCTGCTAATTGAGTGCTTTGGAAATCGTCAATAACAGAATACAGTCGATGTAATACGTTTATATTTGCCCAACATTCAGAGATATTCATCATATACATAATAAAGGAATATTTTATGAAAAACGTTTAGAAACAACTTGAACAAATAAATAACTTATTAACGTGTACATGAATGCTACAAATTTTTAATTTAAGTTTTCTCTCGGTTTGAAAGATTTACTCTAATTTATGTATCAATTCCAGCTTTACTTCGTTGAAGTCCATATTTAATGAGTATCTGTATATAAAATACTTAATTACTTTAACAATATATATTTGTTTTAACCTTATACGTATTTCGGCATGTTTACATATAACCTTTGACAATGGCATGTAAACATGCCGAAATACGTATAAAGTTAAAATAAATAAATATTGTTAAAGTAATTAAGTATTCTATATACAGATACTCATTACTCTAATTTAGCTTGACCTAAGTAGATTTCAAGTTTTGCCTCTGTTGGTTTTTCTGTTTGAAAAGAAATTTACATTGCGAGGTTTACACCGACGACACGTCTAGATCGGTTGCAATATGTGTTTCTACTCTACTATTTCTCTTGATCAAAATTTGATCGAATTGAATCTGTCTTTAAGGTACATACTACATACTGCAAACAGTAACTCAGTAGGGATATTTATATAACAAAGTAACCATGGAAGAAAATTAGAGTGGGAGCACAGACTATGTAACCAAAAAGATCAGAACAAGTTACACGTCGTACTACAGGTAACCGAATTTTTCCAAGCTTTTTTCTGAGAAAAAAAACGATGTTTTGATTATTTGAAAAAAGAATCGTTTAGATTAAAGAAAACCAAAAAATTATTAAGACGTGCATCTCATTCTAATGTCACTCGTAAGCAATTTTTTTATCCTCGCCCGTTTATACGTAATAAAGATGCATTACTTTTAGATTTTCAAAAATTCATAGAAGGCGTCACAGAGAGATGTGAGGACTGAAATACGACAGAAATTGTAGCTCATTCCTAGCTATATTAACCCATAAAATTTTAAAAATTGTGTGGCTAGTTTGTAAAAAATATATTTTTGATATCAAAATTTTGAAATTCTTTCACTTCGCAGTTTCAGTAGTCTAAAAAGTTCTCATGGGTTGTCACATACTGTACCCCTAGGGAATTTAAAATATTAAATTTTATAGCGGTCTAATAACCCGTTTTTGAGTAAATCAGTAAATAGGTGTTAAATCCAACATTTTCAAAAATTCATAGAAGGTGTCACAGAAACAGTAGCGGCCTGGGAAACGATCCAAACTGTATTCGCCCTGCTGTACGGTCTTCTACTAGATTGATAAAAATGCTACCAAAAAAACATGTCTAACTTCCATTTATGATTTCGAATTTTTTAAAAACCTTATTTTCTCCCAAGTGCTTCCCTGTTCCCTGGCAGAACTTCTACATCAGAGGGGTTGAAACACCCCCATGAATGAATGGCTTAAATGAATGTAGAAAAGTGTTGGCGTAAGCTGCAGGGGCGTAATGGTTGAAAGCCCATCGGGCCCCACTACCCCCTGAAACAACGAAAAAACCCGGAGTGAAAAGTCCTACCCTCGGCACCCGGTAAAGGAAAAAAAGGTGAAGATTAAGAAGTACATAGCAGACTTGAACCAAATAAAATACTAGAAAGCAGAAAATACCTTTTGAAGATTGCTCATATTTTCTATTAAATATCTTCTATCGGATATGCTTACCTGAAACAAAAAAACAAAGTTAACTTGTAGCAGTAAACAACACAATCACTTTCGTTATCAATTTGGTATGGTATCGTATAACTCTAAATATATTCGCCATTTAACTCAACAAGACGAACAAAATTGTATAACTATTTAAGGAGTACGCATGTCTGGGCATAAAAAGGATAAAGAGCAAAGAGCAGATAAAGCGGGCGAAAATAATAAAAGGGGAAGGAGGGATACAGACGATAGTAAGAATAGATCGTAAATAGACTATGGAGAGACTAGAGTAAAAATATATAGAGAGATTGGGAAGAAGAGGTAACGAAGAGATAAGAAGAAGAGATTAATACACAGCTGGTGAGAAAATAAAGAGATAAAAAGAAAAAAGGCTGGAGAAAGAGAACGGAAGATGTTGGGGGAGTAAAAAAGAGAGATGCCGAAGAAAGGGTAAAAGGGGATGTATGGATGGAAAAGGAAAACGTAATGAGATGGAAACGGGAGATGTTGGAAGGCTTCAAAAGAGTAATAATATAAAGATGGGAGTAAAGAAGATGAAGAGCAGAGAACGGACGGGGGATAAAAAAAGAAATGTTCCCACCCCAGGATGAGGAACGGGGAAGGGACAAGATAGATAAAAGCAGGGGAGGATAAAAAGTTGGAAAGTGTAGAGAAGTGGCAAGAAAAATAATTCAAGATGAAAGCCGATTTAAATTAAAAAAAAAGAAAGAAGCGGGAAAATAAGTAGAGATGGTAGGGGAGAGAATGAAGAGGTGGAAAAGGGTATAAGTAGATAAAATGTAGAGATGAGTGGGAAAGATAGTGTAAAGATGGGCGACGGAGAAGATATAGACAAAATGGGGGGAGAGGATAAGCATATGTACAGAAAGAGGAAGAATAGATTAGAAAAGACAAATATTATTTGGAAGATAACATTACTGTAAACTGTTGGAAAGAATTGTAAGAGAATGAGAAGGTGAAACGAAAGAGAGCAAGGAAAAACATGTAGCGCCGACATATAAAAAAACGTATTTTCCTGCTGAAAACATGCTTAAACTGTTAACACTGAATAAGTGTAATAATGGGTCGGCGTATCGATGTATCGATACAAAAAATCGACACGTTTCGGTACAGAAACTTTCGTACCGCCCCGCCCGCCCTAGTAATAATTCTTACTTTGGCTAAAATGATAAACCATACTGATACGATACTCAAAATGCAAACACCGTCCCTAAAATTATTATTTGAAATTTCGCGTAAATTTCGCTTGGTCATTCTTCGTAATTCTGCCAGTTTCGGCATCAAACAAATTACCCCACAATATCTATTAGGAAAAAAACAAAGTAGACAGCAAGACCTCAAAAATTCTCACCCTTATTAATTTGTGCCAGCACCGTAATGACAGTCACACGACGCTGCCAATTTCGAGAAAAGAGAAAATAAAATTTACACAATTCTTCCTTGTCCCAAAATTAAATCTAAACTACGACACATTTGATTATTAACACCAGCTTTGGGATATAGTCCCAATTTGGAATTAAAATAATAGTGAATAGATGATATGATCTAACTTATATTCTTTGAGGCTTTCGCGGTTTCTCGATGATCTAACTTTCCCTAATACTATATTTTAAAAGCCAATTTATATCTCGAAATCTCGATTTATTTTTCTTTCTAAATCTGAAAAATTATGTGACAGCTTAATGTGCCAACTTATAAATATTTAAAGGAAATTATTCCATTTAATTAGATAAAAATAAACAGGCGCTAATCATATCAACATACCTTGCTTTTCTAGGCGGACAATAATTTAAACTCGGAACGTTAACATAAATAAAAAGTTAATTAGATTGAGATTTACACCGAGATGCCCCGGATAACTGTAAACCAGATTTCATATAAGTACGTTTCGAGTTCATTATACAAGAACAACAACAATCCATAACGCCATCATGGAGACATCTACCTTTTCGCTATTTTTTCAATTTCAAGCGATTTTTGTAAAATTTTAGTTATGTAGAATCGAAAAATTCGATGTTCCCGCCGCGCCGGTAAGGAAGAAATTTAATTCAATTAATTCAGTCACTGAATAAGTTCTTACTTATTTTTACACTATTTTTGGTATTTTAATTGACACCTTAATAATTACCAGAACTAGAAATTGAGGTGATTTAATGTATAGCTTGAAGGAATTCTATGTTGAAGTTCGTCAAAATTAAGACCTTACAATATCCGCTAGACTAAACGCCAATCTTTAGATCCTACACTACACTCTTTAAATAATATTAGGCTATAATTACAACCACGCAAGTTTGCATCCACTATTATTAACATTAAAGTCAATTTCAAACAATGTCCGGTACTTTCTATTCTATTTTCATGTTTGATAAAATAATGAAATAATTATTTGTAGTGCTTTAGACACAATAGTATTTGAATTAATAAAAATGAGCAAAGCACTTTGCAACATTTTACACATCATACTTTCAAATGTTTTTTTTCAATCGACGCCCCAACAGTGACTATATGCTGCATGCAGTAATGGCGCTAACCGATTAAAAACAAATACATTTTATGGTTTTTTGGGTTCCTTGGGATTGAAGAAAACCAGAAACCATAAATTAGGTAGGAGGAAGAAAATTAACAAGTACATTCCAAGCACTATCAGCGTAAAAAATTAAAAATAGTGTGGCCACTTGTGTTGCCATGACCAAAACAAATGTTTTTCACTTCAATGTTATGATTTTTTCAAAAATTTGCCAGAGGCAGTCGAAATTTCGGCGCCCCCATCCGTATATTTAAGTGGGCGCAAAGCGGGTTTTCACGTTCAAAGGCATTTGAAACAACAATCCGTCCCTTGCCCGTAGCCAGTAACATACAACTATTATCAAAATAAAGCATATAATTATTTTAGGAAAAACTTAGAAAACCACTTGCACAATAATATGCACTACTCAACAGTCAGCTGAGCACTGAACTCACATGCAATGTTTCCAGATGGGTTATTAAATATTTCCCTCTTTCAATGCCAAAAATTACCTTTTAAGAAGTCATAATTCTCTGCTATTTTTTACAATATTATATGAAATTCCCCCCCTTTTTTTTCACAAAATAGAAATACTGTTTTTAGCCAAGCCTATTCAATAAACAGCTAATTTTTTAATAATTGCGAAAAAAAAAACAGAACTAAGTAAAAAAACAAACAACACAAACATTGAAACAGAAATAAATTTAAATACAGTCGAAATTTGGAATCTACCTACAAATATTTCTAAAGACAAGACGGTGATATACTCATTAAAATTATGATTAACATATTATACGTAAATTTCATGAAAATGTTTTTGGGATTTCCCAAATTTCCGAATTTTATTCAATTTTCTCTTACAAAGCTCACATTTTAGGATTTGATTAATAATTATTCTGTTTTTCTTGAAAATTTTTCAATTTAACCAGCATTGACCAAAATTCTCCGAAAAACTGGAATTTTACCGTCATCTGGCAACACCGCTCCCACGTAACGCCCCGTATAACCCCGCGTAGAGACAGCGCTGTACATAGTAACATCCCGTTTCCCTAGGGTTATGATATCTTTCAGGCCTTATTTCGCCATTCACTTTTGAATAATAAGGCGTTAATGTTAAAATTTTCAAATAATTGCAGCAAGAGCCATTTTAAAGTAAAAAGGCAAGAAAGCGTTTCATTTTCCCTAAATTCCTATAAAAAGTTACGGATTTATTTTTGAAGCTTATTTTATCAATCTATATCCGTTCGGGGGCTATGAGGCGTACACACATGCACAGACCTACAAACAGACATTTTAAAAACCACATTTCTGAGTTCCCCGAGGCCGTCAAAATCTCAAAATCGAAATTATTCATGGAATCAATACTTCCCTATACTTCCAAGTACACCAAAGTAATAAAACGTACCACCTTCATCTTCAGGTTACATACACAAACAAATTTTTGCATATACTTAAATAATTATTAAAATAAAAATAAGTAATAATAATAATAATAATAATAATAATAATAATAATTTATTTTAGTGTTAGAAAGAGTACATCTTTATACACTCATCAAAAAATCGTACATGTAGTAACTAGTAACAAATATAATATAAAAATAAGTAAAAAGTAAAGACAACTTACATAGATCAATCACAGTACCCACATTAGACAATGCACGTTCGATAATGTAATCTGCTAGTCGTCTACTAATAAATATTCCTCTACTGAGTAGTAGGCTTTATCCATAAGAAAAAGTTTCAAGTTTTGCTTAAATTTACAGATTGGTAATTGTTTTATGTTTTCAGGTAGTTTTTTGTAGATTTTATACACTTGTGGTTGATGCTACGTTGGGTTGTTTTGATTCTATGGTAGGGTATCACAAAGTCACTTTTTTTTTCGAGTATTATATGAGTGGAAGTCCACGTGTTGCTTAAAGTTGATTTTATTTTCATGAATAAAAGTGGCACATTCAATTATATGTATAGACGCTAAGGTGAGTATTTTTAATTCTTTAAATAAGTTTCTACAACTTGTTCGGTGGCTAACACTACTGATTATTCGAACGCAGGTTTTTTGTTGTTTAAATATTATTTGGGTTTTTGGTGAATCTCCCCATATGAGAATGGCGTAAGAAATCAAGCTATGGAAACAGGCGTAATAAGCTAGTTTTGCTGCTTCTTTTGTAGCAATGTTCATTATTCTTCTTATGCAATAAATTGAACTTGAAAGTTTATTGCTTAGTGTGTTAATATGTTGATCAAAATCTACGTCTGGTTCGAAGATCAAAAATTTAATTGGTTCGTTTTTTTGGTTTTTATTTGCTGCAAACGTTGACACTTGCGTTTTCTTAACGTTAATTTTGAGTTTATTTGAGTTAAACCAGTTTTCTGCTTCGTTTAGTGTATTGCTAGTTTTCTGTGATAGTTCCATTTCAAGTTGTCCAGTATTGATAAAAGTTGTATCGTCAGCAAAGAGACATGCGGCATCTGCTGTTACGTTTGCAATTAAGTCGTTGATATAGATGATAAATAGAATTGGCCCCAACACCGAACCCTGTGGTACTCCATGTGTAATATGTTTAAGTAGGGAATTTTTATGTTCGTAGGTAACCATTTGATATCGATCTTGTAAGTATGACTCGAGAAGTTGTAAACAGATACCACGAATTCCGTAATATTGTAATTTGCGTAGTAGTGTTTGATGGTGTACGCTATCGAAAGCTTTACTGAGGTCGCAGCTTGCTAGTTGTACCAGCTGTTTCTTGTCAATCGCTTCTAGAATGTGTTCCATCATGGTTACCATTGCAGTAATAGTTGATTTGTTATTTCTGTATCCGTGTTGATGAGTGGTGAGGAGGCCATTTTTTTCAAAATATCTTACCAACCTATTTTTCAGTATAGACTCGAACACTTTAGACAGGCATGGAAGTACTGAAATCGGTCGATAGTTTTCAGCATGGTTTATTTCTCCTTTCCCCTTAAAAATTGGCGTGACTCTAGCAATTTTGAGTTTTTTAGGAAATGTTCCACTGAGGAAACATTTGTTTAGAAGGTAAACGAGTGGTACAGCTATCGGTTTAATTATGGCTTTTAAGAGAACCGCTGATTGCCCATAAATATCTTTGGTCCTTTTGTTCTTCATTTTTTTAATGATTTTAAACACTTCATCTTCTGTGACATCAAACATGTAGAACGAATTGGTTGTATTTCTATTTTGTAACTGAAGGTAGGTTTCAGAGCTTACGTTAGATGATGTAATTTTATCTGCTATGATTTTTCCAACTTGCGAGAAGTAGTTATTAAAATCATTTGCTGTTAATGTTGTGTTTATAGGTTTTTTAGAGTTTTTTCCTATTTCTTTATTTATGACTTCCCAGAGGGCTTTTTGTTTGTTATCGCTTGTTGTTATGAAGTTTGCATTGGCTGCTTTTTTGGCTTTTACTATTTCTTTTCTGTAGTAATTTCTGCATGTGACATATGAATATTGTGATTCATGATCTTTTTTAACTTCTGCTTTGGTAGCTAAAGCATCCAATATATTTTTTATCCTTTTTAATTCTTCAGTGTACCATTTTCTTATATTTGCATTTTCTTTCCTTGCTTTTCTTCTTTTTGCTGGACAGGCGGTGTGGAATTCCGCTTGAATAATTTCAAAGAATTTTTCAAAAGCGTATTCGGCCGATTTCTCTTTGTAAACTATTGACCAGTTCACTTTGTCCAATTTGTTAATAAGAATTGCTAGATTGTATGTAGTTATTTTCCGATATTCTACTGTTTCCGTTGTTACATTGCAAGAATCCATGTGTGTTACAAGGAGTTGACCTTTGTGGTCTGATACGTGGAGATTTATTGTTGTTGTTTCGGATTATCTTCATTTTTATTTGTAAAAATATTGTCAATACATGTAGATGTTACGTTGCCTTGTCTACCTTTTCCTACTGTAGAAGATTCGGCGAAAGTTGGAAAGAGTCCGTATTGCTCCATTAGGTTTAGAAAAGTATTTGTCGTATTGTTATTTTTTTGGATGTTTATATTAAAATCACCGGCAAGGTATATTTGATTTTTAGTGTACTTTTGTTCTATATATTCTAAAGTTTTCTGTAATTTTTCAAAAAATAAGTTGTTATAAATTGATGGATTTTTATAGACACATAGGATGACTATATTTAGTTTCTGTATTTCAATTCCTGCGACTTCAAAGTGTTTTTCAGCAGCAAAGCACTTCATTTTTCCAATTTCTGTGGCTCCATTTTGATTTTTTACTAGTTACAAGACTCCTCCATAATTACCACTATTTCTCGAGAAATAAGCGGCTATTGAGTAATTTGTTATATTTAAACAATTTATATTACTTTCTGATAACCAATGTTCAGTTAAACATGCTATGTCTACGTTTAATTTATTTAAAATTAATTCTACTTGGTCAGTTTTGTTATTTAAAGATTGTAGATTTAAATTGAAAATTTTGAAATTTAGCGGTTTAAGTATTTCCTTGTTCGTTGTTTGTTTTGTAGCATTTGTTATTGCTGGTTGCTGGGTGAGGCAGGTTGAGTTAAAACAGTATGTTTTGTATGCTTATAAGATCTAAGGATAGTATATTTTGGCCAGGCATTCGGATTAAAGACATTTTTTTCTTCTGATTTTGGGATCGTAACTTTAAATGCGGCTATATTGTTAGATTTTATTTGTAGTTGTTCGACATTCGAAGTATTAAAAAAGGGGCTACAATTTAGATAAGTACATCGAAAGGCTGAACTGTCGACAAGTTTGAAAATTCACTGAAAGTTGAAAGTGTAGCTTTACGTCTTAACTTTTCACTTCTGCAGCTCCAAACTCTAATCCTTTAATCAAGAAATGTATTAAGATAGAAGTTAAACTTTGATCCTTTAAAGTAGAATCACAAGGAGATTCTGCACAAATTTATGACCTTTGAATAAGCGAACTTGAATGTGTCTTCATTATTTTCAAATACAGTTATGAAATTTTATATTCTGATCAGTTTTATTAATAGCAACGTTTATTAATTAAAATGTAACTAATTCTGACTTAAACTTGCCCCAAAAATAAACCAATAGGAGTTAGAGCTGTTTTGATTATTAAAAAAAGCAGTAAATTGCATCTTCTGAAAATTTTAAACGATTTTTCTACCTTTTAAGTTTTAAACAATCCAAAGTTTTCAACACTTTTGCACAAATTGCGTTTATTTTAAACCAAACCAATTAAACTGTTATATGTGCGGTTTAAACAATAAAAAAAGCCTTTTGAACACAGAAAGCAATAACAACCTGTATTACGTTTTACGAAAACTTACGAAAATTTATTTCCCTTGTAAATTTACCATTGCATAATTTCCAAAACAAAACTTTCGGTATGAAAGCCGTAGTACTCTATCAAAGTTTTAGGTAGGCTGCTATTAAATTGTAAATTATAAATAAAAATGTCAGCATAAATCTCTCAATTTTCGCGTAATATCCCAGGGAGAGCTGGTAGGGGTCGACCTTTCGACCCAGAAGCAGTAAAACTTTTTCGTGTTATTACGTTAAAACATTAATTTTATAATTAGTAGGAAATTAAGAAAGTTGAGCAACTACCGGTCGTGGGTTAAACCAATAAAGAGGCTTTTTATGCACAACCTTTACGTCAAGCGCACCGGGAACGCCGCAAAAGTATGCCAGGTTAGTTACTAGAAAATCTAATTTATGATAGGTTTCAGATAATGAACCATAATTCGCTACCACAAACGAGCAACCAGCAGCAGCTGTAAATAGAAATGCAATCGACCTCTCCGCTCATTAGAGTTTCACTGCAAATCGGACGCAAATAAACTATTTGCTGGTTCTTAGTACAGCGAAAAGCAATTTAAAACTAGTCTTCTATCTTAACAATTTATTGTAAAAAGCTAAGCGTAGTTTGTTTTTAATTTTACATAACTAGCTATAAATTCAGGATTATAAGGTACGTATTTTTATAATACAGTTGATTTACTATAATTAATGTCAAATACACGTAATTCATTTGATTTATGATCGTTCATCAGAAGGTAATTACAATCACTTAATTTTTGAAATTTTCAATGACCAAATTATTAACTAGGGATAAAATAATAACACATAGATATATCTATTTTTTCTAGACCTCGTAATTAAGTGATCTTTTTTTTCGCAATGTATTTGCTGTAAATTTAAAAAATCAACTGTCTAGAGCTACATCCACAAGCAGTTGATTTTTAAAATTTACTCTCATTATTTAATATGTAATGGCCTTTCGGCTTGGGTATTCCTGTCGATTCTAGTTACAGTGACGCTCTTTTGTTGCGTGGTCGGTGTTGCGGGTGGGATTATACGTTGGCTTGTGCATACAACCTCGTTGAAATGCTGCCAGATTTTTTTTAATGGAGTTCTTTCTCCGATCGGACTTCACTGGGCGAGAGCTTTTTTCTAGTAGAATTGTACTTTGTGGGGAAGGTTTTTCCCCAGTCGGTCCCCAGTCACAATTCCCTCATACCTAGCTGCAAACCTGCGTAACTGCAGTGAAGATGACGATCTCAAGGGGTGTAAATAGTTTTACTTGCCGAAACCATTTGTGCTCATGTAATGTTAATAATCAAACAACTAGAGCATTAAACCATATATTGTTTAATAAAGCAAGAGGTTAACTACAACAATTATTTACAAAAGAATAATAATTCCACTAAAAGCGCAAGGTACTACAAGCCAAAGCAAAGCAAAATACGGAAGCAATACGGGGCAAGTAAAACGCAAAAGTGGTACGGTAGCAATACGGTGGCAGATAAGATGCGGTAGCAAATAAGATACGTTAGCAATTAACTAAGTAATGAGACGTTCTGGTGCAAACTGCAAACGTTAATGAATTTAAAATTCAACGGGTAAAACAGGTATCGTGGATAAACGGGATTATGATGACGTATATAAGAAAGAGAGAAGTACTGCCTCGTGTCCGCGACGTATCAGAAATACAGAGAAAAGAGAGATCAAAGATCTACCTTGTATTAAACAAACAATGAGAAGAGAACATCTGCCTCGTGACAAACATCCGTGACATATCAGAAATGAAGAGAGAGAGACACGGAATGGAGTAACAGGTAATCAACACAATAATACAGTGAATGCAAAAATCACCAGATTGGCTCAAATAATACTCTCTCGGTATACCTCGGCTGCTTTTCCTGGTGTTCGGTTGCAGAAATGGGCTGGAAACCTGAAGTTGAGACTATAAACTGTGTTGACTACTCTTGAAAAATACAGCACCCTTCCACACAAGTAACTTAATAGTAGATACGTATTTCGACAGCAAAGCTATCAACATTAGTGGTAAGCTGACACAGCGTTGGTTTACCACTGATGATGATAGTCGAGTATCGATATCAATGTGGTATAAGTACTATACAAAAGTATCGAAATATCAATAGTATCGAAGGTATCGAAAGTATCGTAAGTATCGAAGCAGGTATTGGAAGTATCTAAAGTATTGAAGTATCAAAAATATCTTATGTATTATACTATCGAAACTATCGAAGTATCAAAAGTATTAAAAGCATCGAATGTGTCGAAAAGTAAAACTCCGCGAATTTCGTTCTTCGTCTAAAACGCAGGAAAAAGAATAGAACTGAAAAAAGAGGCTAATCCAATTTGACGGTTCGATACTCCGATTCTTTCACTACGTCGATACTTTTAGATACTTTCTGTACTTCAATACTTTCGATACTTCTATACTTTTGATACTTCTATACTTTTGACACTTTCGATACTTCGATACTATGCTTTTGAATACTTTCGATAATTTTGGGTACCAGTATCGATGGTCGATATCATCCAAAGTATCGAAACTTTTAGTAAGTATAGATACTTTGCTCGGCCCTACTAGTTACTAATAATTAACCATTATTTTGTTTGATGCCTTCTCAACATCGATTTTCCTTTCTATTACCTATTTTAACTATACTTTCGTAAATAAAATAATCTGCTTAAAAACAAAACTCAATTAATACTAATTACACTTTATCTTGCTTGGTACTTTTCTTAGCATGGCGTTTCGTCTCGATGCTTGATACTATATTTATAGTACAAAATTTTTAAGCAAATCGCGATTAGTACGAATTACCCAGAGTTTTGTTTTAAGGTTCATCGACATCGACTTTCCTGTCGATTCTTGTCACTATACGTAAATAGATACAATGTGTAGGTTTGTTACTAATTACAGATTATCTTACTTAGTAATTTAGTGTATCTTCGTGTTTAATGTCTTTCTGCCTTGATTTCATTGCAAAAGTGAAAAAGTGTGGTGTGCAAATAAAACGAACAAATTAGACATGATTGCATATTTCCTATTTTGAGCGTTGTTCCATGTCTGGACGGCTAAAATGAACTAATCACGCACATGGCGGCGCTAATTTAATTTAAAATAAATTAATAATCCCTCGTTGATTATTAACGACGGTTTTTCTGAATTTATATGGCTTGTTTAACTTTCAAGGCGGTAAATTGTAGCGGTTGATGCACCATCGAAACGGTAGGTGTACATCAAGATGCTTGCACTTTATCGGTCAATTAAGCTGGAACCGCCTTCCGCAAAAATAAATTGCCTCTTCAGAGAAAAACATCATTAAAATAGATTGAACAGCTGAACCTAATTTGAGCCCAGCCCTGGCCTTGACAATGCGCACGTCATGATCAACAATGGATAAGTTGGCCGTGACTTTGATTGGCACACCTCAGCCTCTTGCCCAGCGACACACAGTCTGCCGGGTATTAAAATCCCAGTGTACGGATTATTATGCAATGAATAAAGGGAACAAGGACAATCACTACTGTAATTGAAAGAGGTGTAATTATTACGCGTCGAGTGCTGCTCGTAATTTTCCAAGAAAATTTGTAAATCAAGCTTTGTTTATTTTAATTCCCTAGAATGGCTCGTTTATTTTGATTAAATTTTAAAAATAGCCTTAAATCCCCCCTGTTTTATGAAGGCACATTCTGTAACGTATCGTAACTGCTTACTTATAGTAGGTATCATAAATAAATACAAGTGGCCACCAGGAAACTAAAATAAAACCGTACGTGGATTAATTTAAACAAATAAATAAATGCGAACATGTGGTTTGATGTAGTGTTGGTTAAATTTTAAATGAAAGATCTACTTCAAGAACGTCATCAATAATATATCTATTTAGGGTATGTAGTTCAAGTACTTTCGGAATAGTCTTCTGCACCTTCTTCCTATAATGTTTTTCAAAATTGTATTTTTAGTAGGTGTTATGGAAATTATAGCTGGCAGTAAGTCGAAACAAGGGTATAACCCTACAGATTTTATCGGTATATTATAAATGGAACACTCTGTATTTCTTACGCTCCTTCAATTGTATGATAAATTCTGTTTAAGAAACTATAACACAACTGCAGGCCTAAAGTTAATAACAAACGAGATATTTTGATTTAAAGCAACGTATGTTACCAATAGTAATGGTTTTAACAACATTGCAATTGATAGTAGGAAGCTGTTAATAACAAAATAATAAAAGCGATAAGCAAACGATTAACATCTGTCACAATAAAGTTTTTGGATAAACCAAGGCAGTTTTCTTTTAATTTGCCAAGCAAGGCGCTTTTAGCTGTCAACCTAGAGCACCTGACCTAACTCCTATGGATGTTTTGTTTAGAGATTCCTAAAATATAATAAACAATTAATGTCTAATTAACAGCAGTTGCAAGTTTGTGTGTTGCTTTTATCAATTTCTTACTAACAGCCTCCTTAAATCACTTGATTTAGAATTATTACCATTGGTTGCATACGTTGCTTTAAATCAAAATATCTCGTTTATTATTTAGCTTTAGGCCTACAGTTGTATATTAGTTTTTAAACACAATTCATCCTACGATCGAATTAGCCTAAACAATACAGGGTGTTCCATTTAAAAACTAAAGATATATTCGCATTTATCGTGAGAATTGATTCGAAATCATGAGATCTCACGAAAAATCGTGAGATCTGGCATCCCTGCTGATTACTGGAAGCCTCTTCATCCTTCCCCCTCTATTGGTGAGTGCGACTGCGCCGCTGCATACAAAAGTCTCGTCATCCATCACCTTTCTATCCAGCGACTACGCCGTTGGTTACGGAAATCTCTTCCGTAACCAGCGGAACACAGTACACTGGACAGAGAGGCAATGTGGTCAACCTGTTGTAACAACATATAGAAAACTATTAGGTGAAATTTCGGTAGAAGGGGTATGAATTCGGTAGATTGGATATGTAATAGTAAAAATTGATTTGAAAGTTATTTATTTCTTTATTAAATATGAAGTAAACGTAAAACATTATATTTTTCCAGATTTTACGTCCCCAGGATACTTTGGCTAAGACTTTAAACTGTATTATTATTATTAGTACGGTTTAGTCAAATAGTTAGTTAAGTAACAAGGAATGTAAGGACGTAATAACATCCGAGGTAGGCGAATACGAGCTGAGGCGGAGCCGAAGCTTGTCGCCTGCCGAGGATGTAATAGTCGATACATTCCGTGTTACTTATAACATTTTTTCCGCTACCGGTAATAAGTAGCTTAAAATAACAAGAAAATATTATTTGTAAACTACGAATCATGTGTCATTTGTGATCAGAATTTTTATAGTTAGCTGTGCGTCCTATCGAATCACTGGTAGCAATGGCAACGGTAAACATGCAAACAAAATTATAACCTTGCATTTCTGTTATTACTGTCCATTATTTTCCTAGGAATGTAAGTGACACTATTACATTCCATCGTCAAGGGCAACTAGTACACGAATGTTATCAGCCACTTACAATCCCTGTAGTTATGGATGTAAGGCCTACTAACATTGCCGGTAGCGGAAAAAAGAAATATTTTTTCCATTTAAAATTAAGCAAAACTCTAAACAAATATTAATAAAAAAAGACGTATCTTTTTAATTCCAAAATAACAACAGCATATTTTAAGGTCTTTGTAGCGACGCGGTTTAAGATGCTGTTTTCTATGCAGAAATCCCGGGTTCTAGTGTTGAGTGGGACAAACTTTTAATTTTTTACAATTTATATAGAAATTATTAAGCTGCTGTTTGTCTTACACAAACATGCATTCATGCGACAACGACCCTTACTACATTAATTCATAGGGTCACTTCATAGTACCTATTGCTCGTCTGCATCAGTATCAGTCTTGTCTAACGGCAGCCGCAGTCGGTTTCTATCTACTAGTATACGGTATACCTAACAGTACTACAATTTCTAATTACAAATTCGATATTTATTAAAATAGGATAATTTTACGCTGTAAATTTTCCGGATACATTTTTTTTAGATCATTGAAGGAAGTTTTTTTTTTATTTTTTATGAAAAATTCGTTGGTTATGCATGAATCATTAATCGGTAGCACAGAGCATAATGTAACTTGAGAGTATGCACGAACCCTGGTTGCTATGGCCCTATTCTGCAGTGTTTTAGAGAGCATCGAAACAAGAAAACTACTAAATGTACTATTTCAAGAATGTGCTGATTCACACTAATATTGTTTTTTGTTGGCAATTAAGATTACAATTCTGTTAACTAATTAGAAATTAAATGGCATAACCTAACATACGGTGTTTATCGACATTTTAAATACAATATTGACGATTGACTATCAAGAACCTTTTATAGGTCCCTTGTCTCGAATCTCTCTGTCGCATATACTGCAAAACTAAGACATGCATATTCTAGCAACAGGAATGTAGTGCATCCTCGTTATATTATATACTGCTTCGCGATCGGTAGAACCGACTCGAAATTGGCAGATCTACCAGAAAATCGGTAGGGTTGGCAACACTGCAGAAAAGAACAAAGAATGACGAGACTTCCGTAACCAGCGGCACCGTCGCGTCGCACTGTGTATGGCCCTGTCTGTTTTCGTCCTTTTCACTGTTTTCGCCAAAACCATAAAACATCTTTGTAAATCACCCTTATACTAAATAATACCATTCCCTCAACGTCAAGGTAGTTAGAATGTTTCAAGACAAACAATTTGATCATAGAAGAGTTATTCAAAATATCTTCATTGTATCACTTTTTCTTTCTTCGTCTGTTAGAACTATATTCATCTTCTTCATATAGTTCTGTGCTCAAATATTTGTCCATTTTGCAATACAATCTGGCGAAGAGAAATTCACAAAATTACTACCATAAGTGTGCAGCTTATGCTACTTCTCTACAGGAAGAAACTTCTTACCAACCAAGAGCTTAAAATTATGTCTTTGTTCATAATTTAATCATTGATGTTCTATTTCAGGTCAAACGTTTTATCAACTCTTGCCATCTCTAATGCTATTTGATTCTGTTGTTTCATGAGATTTTTTGCTATACCCTTATAAACTTATTGATTCTGACCTTCCTATACGACCGTTCCTTATTTGTTTTCGAAGACGGGTTTCAGTAATTACAACAATTTACTTTCCACTGTGAAAGGTACCATCCTATTAACCTTTGCAATTACTAGTTTTTTAATCCATACTTTACATGTATAATATGTAGAAAAAGTAAAGAAAGTAAAATTCTACGTGAAACAATCCTGATATATGTATAAATTTGTACTTCTTTAGCATAAACCCGATAGCGGCAGTGCGGATTCAATATGGCGGAATTGTTTCCGGGTTCCGTTTGTGGCGGGTTTTGGGACTGCTAATTAAGAATCCAGAATTTAAATCATACAGTTCATAATACATATTCAGTAAGGACACGCTAAGATGTTTCACTTAGAATGTGCCTGCTCGGCACAGATTTCTCTCTTTTTGAAATGAAAATTCTTTGCCGGCAGGAGCACCACGCGAATGCGAGACGGAAGTAATGACGGAAGCGATCTATGTTGAAATTGTGCCATCACAGACACAATTATAAACGAGTGTATTTTGTTGCTTTGCTTATATACCCTAATTAGGAATCCAGAATTTAAATCATACAATTCATAATACATATTCAGTAAGGACACGCTAAGATGTTTCGCTTAGAATGTGCCTGCTCGGCACAGATTTCTCTATTTTTGAAATAAAAATTCTTTGCCGGCAGAAGCAACCACGCGAATGTGAGACGGAAGTAATGACGGAAGCAATTTATGTTGAATTGTGCCATCACAGACACAATTATAAACAAGTGTATTTTGTTGCTTTGCTTATATACCCAGCCTACGAGCAGCACATCTAGTGAGAGGTATGATTTATAATATATCTGATTGAAGATTGAATTACTTTCAAACAATATTTCCTTTCTACAAAAACAAAAACAAATCAATTTCAGTTTAAGTATTGACATTTGAAACATTAATAACATTTGTATATGGAAATAAATTAGAAACTGATGAAACTTCCATGTAAACTCGGTAAACGATAATAGTCGCTTCCTTCATAAAAGAAATGTTATTCTGCGTACAACTAGATCATACCGACACATTCTTGTTAAGTACGTTATTTGCTAAACAAAATGACCATTTAGAACCTTTCTGACCTGTACCAAACCTTTTTATTAATAAAAAAGAACCCAAATCCTTAATTTTCAATTTAAGCGTTTTGTAACACATATAACGTAACATCTCGAGAAGTACTTAGCATATCAACTTGATTTTTTTTGTTTAAAAGCAGATGCATCCACGCTGTCTATGGTCTGATTTTAATTGACGAAAATAAAATTATTTTACCCAAAGAAATTACGAATTTGACTTTTCTTTCGATGTAGTGAACTTTTTACTAAGCGACAAAGTTTTTAATTTGTACATTATAACATATACATGCAGCGAGCAAACTTAAGAATAAACTTTGAGAAATATTTTAAAGCAAAAACGAGATATCTTATGACCATAATTTTGATTGTATGAAAACGCCGCGCACTTTCTGTTCCGCATCGAGGCGTAAACCTTGATATGCATACATATAGAAATAACTTTAGAGTTAGTTGTGCATTTTCTTTAATTATTAATAAAACACGCTTCGTAAATAAACGAGTAAATTTTTTTTACTGTTTCTGAATCAGGATCTTCGAGTAACCTTACTAAACTATTGTTATAATCTTTACAATTGCATTTACTACAGCATTTCAGTCCCCCTTTTATGCAAAGGTCCATCCAGGTTTGTTTGAACTTTTTAAATTAATATTCGGAAAATGACTTGAATACCAGATTTGTAACTGAAACCGTTTTCGTTTTCTGGTAAATCATAGAATTCAAAAAACACCTTCAGTGAGAACACGTTAAGAAGTTTTACTAACAACTTGCGTGCTCCGCACACATTCATTTTCTTTTTTTTTTAATTACACACGGAGATAAAAATTAAATGTTTTTAATTACACCAAAAGCCTAATACGATTTGAACCACTGTGTACTTAAAACAATTAAACCGCAAATACCGTTAATCAAAAAGCCAATAATTGCAGAACCCTACCTACTATAGCATTCCTGGTCCGGCGTTAAATAATTGAATTTAGAAATTGCATAAATATCTGGCTCTCTAATTCCACACACATTTTGAATTATGATGTCATGCACGCTGCGAATTACATCGCCATTTTCAAAGTCATGCAAAAAGATCTATTCTACATGAATAGCAACATTAGTGATTACATTACATACAAAGCAAACGTACAAAAACAAACTTGACTGTACAGACTTAATAAGTTGCCAAGGTGTATCGGTCCAAATAGGTGGAACCAATGACTAAGGAAAAACGAGAGCAAAAAATCAAACTTTCCATTCGTGGATGTTAATTATTTACTGCAAGCCTCGTAGAAATTTTTATTCGGAATAATTTTATTGTGTAATGTTTTTATTTTTCTGCCTCTAGGTTGGAAGATTTACTGCGAGATATTTAAAGCTGTTTACAGCGAGAACAACTGAGAATGAGCCAACCTTCCATCAAATACACGATAAATAAAAACATGACAAATAACGTTTGTAGGACAAAAAGGTCGGTTTATTTACAGGAACATCGAACAGCTGTTTTCTCTGACGGAATCTAACCACATAGGAATGCTGCTCGCTCACTGATTATACACGTCAGGGTGGCTAACCTTGATGGAGCGACAAATAGGATAATAAAGGACGATGAGCAAACATAATAATGGGGTTTGTTGTTTACAAAGGATAACTTCCTTCCCATCATCTCTCTATTGAAACACTTCGCGTATTTAGATGCTTTTAAATACAAACTAATTAAAAGCAGATTTAAAAGGAAGCAGAAAAACGTTGATGAGAAAATGCAGGCTTAAAACAGCACGTAAAGGGAAAATGCGAGAGTATACTCAATGTTAAAAATTTAGAGATAAAATTGCTAAAATGTTGGATTTTCATATTCGGAAAAAATTTAAATTTTCTGAACCTTAATAGGTGCGGACACAAATTTGTACCAATACCGTTATAGTTAAATAAAAAAATTAAAATAAAACAAAAGGAAAACTGATGATTTATACAGGGTGTATCAAAGTATCGCGACCCTATTGATAACTTTCTTTTTATTCTTAAAGCTGGTCAAATTACGAAAGAAGTGTTACTTTTTATGCCGATTCAGATGCCGTATTCAAAAAAAAATAAACCACACCTTTTCGAGTTATTCTATAAAATGGATTTTTTTAATGAAACACCCTGTATATTTTTGAATATTCTAAAAGGAAATTAAATTCTAGAAATTAAAGCTCCATTGCTGCAGCTACCTAAAGTGGATCATAAAAATGTTATTCATAATTATTTATGTCGTTTAACAACAAATATATGTCTAGCTATTCGCAATTTAATGCCAGCTATAAAAAAGAATTCCCTCAATAATTTCTTTACAATCCAGTTTAGGTTTCTACTGCATGCATTACAGGTTTTTTAGAATTTAATTTACTTTCGAAATTCGAAAAAATACATTTTTTGTGTAAATTGCATCAGTTTATTAATAAGTTACAAACAAGCTTTACTTCGTCGTAGTTCAATACTAGAAAGATAAAGAAGCACATTTTTGAAAAATTTGAAATTTCATATTTTATTTTTTGAAAAGCTTTAAAAATTTTGAAAACAAAATTCTAAACTTTTTTAAATCAGTCATAATTTCCAAAAAATGTAGAGAATGTTTCAAAATTTTGAAAAATTGAATTCTCTTTAGAAATTCTGTGTTATTTCAAATTGTGAAAACTTGGAAATTTTGAATATTTTCAAAACTTTTAGAAATTTAAAAGTTTGAAAACTTGAAAATTATGAAAATTCTTAAAAATTTTGATAATTTGAAGTTGTTTTTTTGCTTTTTGGTATTTTCTAATTGCAAAGAACATTTATTTATTCGTTGCAATCTTTTAAATTTAAATTTTAAAATTTGGTGATTTTTGGCGATTATCTATTGTTCACACCGATTTTGAAGCCGAAAATCGTACATTTCTGAAATTCAGAAAAATTGTTGAAAAGAAGGGAGCACTGGGGGTCGGTAGAAAAATCGCGCTTGCGCAGATCAGCTATTCGTGATGCGTAGAATACGAATTTAATGTACTTTTTCGAGCGCGTCTATAGTAGATACCTTATACCTCCTATTTTTTGGTTAGACCAACCTCATTTTGTTGCAGTTTTATCCGAGTGGATTTACCAATCTTTTGAGTCTAATTTGGGTTTTCTGCGTTACGCCGTCTAGATTGTAAAGTGCATATAGGGTCCGCCACCTAAAACACCCTAGACCGATAACTTTTTTATTTAAATAGGCGTCATGACGAGCGAGGCATCATGTTGTAGATAATTTAAAACTCTTCCAAAATAGCAATTAAAAATCGAAAACAACTGACAATCAAAAGGTTGTTTAATCAGAACCTGTTTTGTTAGCATATTTGTAATAGCCTTCAGTTTGATGTATATTACTAATATGATGGATTACATCGGTTTTTTCCTTTATAAAGGGTGTTCAGAAATTCTTGTCCTTTATCAAAAGAGCATATGGTACGTTTAAAACTAAGACGAAAAGGTCCTGTAAACATGTTTCTAAAAATGCTTCCCTGAAGAGTTACAAGCGATTGAAAATGACCTGTAAGCATGCAGCTTTTCTTCAATAACTGTTGATCGCTTTGAGCTAGGTACTTCAAATTTGACATGTAGTCATCCTTAACAAGATGCTACATACTGTGTAATTTGTATCATAATCAGTTTTATGAAACTAGTTATTTCAAGGTCACGTGACTACTACTCTTCCTTTTAGGATTTTTTTGAATAATCATGTAATCTTAAAATAATTAGCTCCACGACACGGATTATGATAAAATTTACACAGTAAGTACCAACCTTGTAAGGATGACTCCATATCAAGTTTGAAGTACCTAGCTGAAAGCGATCAACAGTTATTCAAGAAAAGCTGCACCTTACAGATCATCTTCAACTGACTGTAACTCTTAAGGGAAGCATATTTGGAAAAATGTTTACACGACCTTTTCGTCTTATTTTTAAACACCCCTTGGCTAGAAGACAGGAACTTTTCAACACCCCTGCATAAAGAAAAAAAACAATGTAATCGATCATATTAGTATTATACGTCAAATTGAAGGCAATCAAAACTTCTACTTGATGATGTTATAAAAATGTTCTAACAAAACAGGGTTAGATAAATAACGAGTATTGACTGTCAATTGATTTTCGATTTTCAGGGCATATTTTACCTGCAATTTGATGCCCGCCCGTTATGATACCTCTTTAAATTAAAAATTTATGAGCCTGGCCTGAGGAGTTTTAGGCAGTAGACATACAGTCATTTACACACCGCCCGCATTATCCGTTTTCCAAAGGCCCTAAAAAGCATATATTAATTGGAAAAAAAAATAGGAGGAAATGATTTGCCATGACACTTCCTTTTTTTTAGGTATTACTCGTTTATAAGCTTCGGTGAAAAGTCATATGTCTTTAAAACCCAACACAATACCTTCCTTCTTTCTTGTAGGTATAGTCCGGATTTCTAGTCTAGTATTTAGTCAGTATTTAAATTATGAGGCAATCAATTAATAATAATTGCTGGAAAAATTTATTTAAATATATTGTCGGCGTACATATTAAATTGTAAACGAATTATCTACGAACTTAGAATGGTAACACATCCATATGTTTGACTTTATGCTAGCTTGTGTAGATAAGTTATTATTTATTTGGTTAACTGGAATTGATGCTTGTGTAATAGTAAAATAAAATAAATCAGAGTTCATAAGCGTAGAATATGAATAGTCATGAGTTTTAAAAGTACTTCACGAAACAATGTTATAAAAATAGTTTTTTAATCGAAATGTAAAATAGCAACCACGGATAAATGAAAATAGAACGTGTAAATTCATTAATACAACGACAAAATGCTACGAAAGGAAACTTTGAACTATATGGGACGGAAAACCACTGCTGAATAAAAAACTTAAGAATTGCAGTACACAACAACAATTTTTTCTAAATTCTTATCAGAAAAATTAGTTCACTTGTCCAATACGTTTCACGTATAACTTAATGGACTTGAGTACGCCCATGGATTTTATTCACTTATTGAATGTTAAATAAATTTTATGCTCTTCTGCGACTAAAAGTCCGTTCTTTGCAGGCAATAGCTATACTCCGTATAGCGAATAAGGTAAAAAATACACACATAACAGCAGATGAATTTATGTGATTTCTCATTTCAGTTACTAAAACAAATTTGGAGGCCATCAATACATTGAATATTAAAAAAAAACACACCGTTAATGCGGTAAAACACTTTATCATAAAACTACTTAGGTGATGTAGGTCAGTTTATGTTATATTTTTGAATTGCTACTACAAAAAGCACTTGTCGAGAACATGTAGAAGTTCTCTTATCACCTCAGAAACTAATGAATTTTGTTAAGTGTCATCTTTTGATTTATGTTCTTATCATTTAATTCAGTGTAATTTATTTCAACACTGCCCTAATTTTCTATTGCAGAATAACACTGTTTCCCTACAAGTACGCAAGAAACGGGAACATTTTTTATTATTGATTTCTCAATAAATTTAATTTTTAATAAAATTGTGTGCATGATTTAAAATCATTTTTCGATTATAATATTTGTCAACTGATTTACGGTTTGGCAGGAAATTCAAATAATTTAAAATTGTGACAAGAGTAAACTACCAAAATTTTGAAAAACTTTGTGAGGAAAAGATGATTGTAAGTACAAATATGAAATTTCAATAGAAACTAACAATTTTTATTTTTCTTACATTTTTTTAAACTATAAGTATTGTTACATCACAAATATTGACTGTTTTTTCACAAAAATCCTACGCTGTTTTGTTTTTAAATACATTTAATTATTTGTGGAATGCTTTTAATAAATTATGCAAGCCTTAAGCATTTAAGAAACATTACTTGTTGCATTTAATTATTTAAAAATCTTAAATGCAACAAGTAATGTGCTTTAAATACTTAAAGGTAATAATTTCTTAATGGAAATAGATAACTGCATTTAAAAACAAAAAAGCATAAAATTTATTAAAAGCTTAGTGAAAAAATAGTAAATTCTTGCGACATTTTTATTTCAAAATGTAAAGAAAAAGAAAAATTGTTATTTGTTATAGAAACTTCACATTTGGTTTAATTGCTGAATACAATAATCTATTTCTTAATTTTTCAAAATTTTAAGAAACAATGGTAGTTTACTGTTGTCACAATTTCAAATTATTTTAATTTCCTGCCTAACCGTTTGTCAATTGACATATATTATAATCTCAAACATGGTTTGATGCACAAACTTTTTCAAGTAGTAAAAATTTTTGAGATATTTATAATAAAAAAGTTTCACATTTATTGCGTACTTTTTGGGAAACACGTATATTAAGAAATAGGAACTCCGCTGCTTGTGTAAAAAAAGAACTAGGCAAGAAAAGTTTCCTAAAATATCATTGATGTGGGTTGGTAAATTTTCTGAATTGAGAAATTTTTCGCTTACAAAATGCCCTCATTTCAGGATAGGGAAATACCTTCAATGTACAGGGTAGGGCAGTTGTCAAATAGGTGCATTTTTAATAGCAGATAGCAAGCCAAAAACCTTTACAAATTTCCTATAAACATGAGACCGGAAATGCTTGTTACGGAGTTACAGCCTCCCGACACGGTTGCAAAGGTTGCACCAAAGTTTGAAATTTTATATCCGAGCAGTACTCAGCTTCATCTTAATATTTATACCATTTCTTAAATCACTGTACCAGAGGTGACTCATATGGGCTAGCCACGTAATACTTTCTTCTAGATATTTTTTATATTTTTAATATTTTTGAAGTTCTGTCCACAAAATCTTATTCTCAATACAAAAATACAAAAAAGGTACCCTTGTTGAAAGTTGCTCTATGTAACAGTTTTCGAGATAACTCAATGTTTGAGAAAAATCAAGTTGCCATGGAGGTCCGAGTGTTTTTCCTGAAGATGAGAAAATAGTTCGTATACACATTAAGAATCAGTTTTCCACCTCAAAACAATGAGTTCCGATAAACAAGGGGGCAATAGTCTGAATTATTGATACTTCCCGCTTCTGGATATTGTTTCCAGACTAATGTTTACCCGAACTTTTTTCAATGTTTTATGTGTAGTACTCACCCTCAATTTTTGTGAAAACTATTTGGGAATCTTGCTAAAACATCTAGACCTTCATGGCAACTCGATTTTACAAAAACATTGAATGGTCTTATCCCGGAACTTCTTGGATTTAGCGACTTTCAACAAGAGTGCTATTTTTGTGTATTTTAGTATAAAGAAAAAGCTTTAATATAACCCATATGAGACACCTCTAGTGTTCTTGCAAAATATAGCAGAAATACTAACGACAGTCGTTAAAACAAAAACACAAAACTGACTCACTGATCAGATCGTTACAGAGCAGGGAGAAGTGTCTGAAAATTTCTCAAGCAGCGTTAATACTGCTTATTTTAAAAGATTTGTGTTGCAGTGCTTGTATAACTTACTTTTAGATAGAAAGCGCAAAAAAATAATAAATGGTGAAAATATAAAATCATAAGCATGTGGAAATTATTAATTAACTACGCGTAATGAGTAGAGGTAACAAACATGAACAAATAGTATTTCTTAACACGATATACGAAAACAGTAACAACATTCACTGTAAGTTGCAATTTGTTCTTGCAAAACCCCGTATTCCCCATGAACATTTAAAAGAGGTCCCCACATCTCAAGTTTCATTAAAATAGGACCAGCAGTTCTAGAGATATGAGGGGGTCAAACAAAGAGACATATTCCAAAAACACTTGTTTTATTGAGCAATGCTTATTTAACTGTTAACTATTATTGCTTAATAATATACTAATGAAGTACATTCGCCTTTTTAAATAGCTTCCTAAAAAATCAGGGGTGTCAAGTCGGGTGATCGAGCTGGCCATGCCAGATGTCGCTGTCTTTCAACCTGTTTCAAAATATTACATTCAGGTATTAGTCCATCTTCTCTCTCCACTCAATTGATGGGTAGGTGCGCCATGGTGTTGTAACCAAACAGTTAAGGACAGAACGCTGAAGAACTGTTTGAAACTCATTAATTTTTAAAATATAACTATCTAATTAGAAATTTTAATTTTCTTGCAGATATCAATAATTTGTTTATATAATTAATATCATTCCAGATTCCAGATTTTAGGAAATAATGATAATTCTATAAGGATGCGGAAATTATTAATAAATTACACGTAATAACAGATTTGGGCATTCCAATTTCCTATGTAATTGAAGACCAAACAAACTTTATTTGAAAAATAAATAACAATTCTAATTAGGAAAACAGGGAGAATGAATTTTTCGGAGAACGAAACTTTGGTGTGGGCGTGAGGGAACGAAGTACATTAAAAGGGATTAAGGAAATGAAGCACACGCGTGTTCCAGCATTACAGAAGGGATTACGGTGCATTGGGCTGCTAATGTAATATAATAATATTGATTAAAATTTGGAAGGTTTCCTGCGGCAGATTAGCAAAATAACTAATTTAGGAGCACTGACGTTTATGCTTGTATTTTACGAATGCCTTTTTTTAATTAACTAACGCTACGCGGAAGTCATATTTCTAGGAACGCTACAAATAAAAGTTTCCTATATTAAGGCACCGTTCATTATTTCAAAAATCTTGGCAGAAAATTGTCAACTCTAAGAATAATTTATTCCCCAGCTGCAATTCTGAATAAGACAAAGAACAAAGCTGTAATTCAATACAAACACACAAAGCGAACAAACAAACTGTTATTACTCACAATAAAATAATAAAGAACCGATGACTCACGTCAAACAATAAACCACATGCAGCGTTTAATTATCTAATACTCAAACAAACTGCAAAAGGAACTTGATGCGGTAGTTTACTATGTGATGATAACGGAATGAACAGAATTGCCTTGCGAAATTGAAGGTCTTTTTTAGGCTTAAGTTCATTTTCAGTTATCGCACGGTTTTCTCAACTTGAAACAGCGCGGGGTAATTGTGCAATGTACATCCTGAAACGGGTGCCGAAATTTAACATTTTCAGAAATATACCAACGTATTCTGGTCATGGAATTTATTCGTTAGTCATTTTCCTTGTTATGAAATAATTTTAAAACATAAAACATATAAATAAACCTCTTTAATTATTACAAGAACTTTTGGTACTCTTAATATACATTCCGACTGCTAAGCAGTCATCATCTGTAGAAAACAAAAGGGATGAACCAAAACGAATCTGACAATAACAGCAAAGAAGTAGAAAAGTCTCTTAGGCCTTGTGAATAGTAAATCACGAATTGCTGATACATTCATCTGAATTTATAGTTTCGGGATTGCTCCCCTCCCGTCTTGCCTTAAATTTAAGTAATGAAGAATTTGGAATCGAACCCGAGTCTTGATTAAAAATGTTGTTTTGCAATTTGTATGTGTGCCTAGGCACACGTTTTAAAGAACACTTATCTTATTTTCGCGTAAATAGACCCGATAAATCATGCGCAGCAGCACACATTTTTAGATTCAGAACATCCTATCCTACTGCCCGATTTAAAAAGTCTGAAAACAAATCAGCAGAGAACTCGACGTATGGGGAAGCAGATTCTTCTACAAATTCCAAAACAATATTTACTCGGGTTTGATTCCAAATTCCTTATTACTTAAATTTACTTCAAAACTAAGGCTGCTACAAACTTGTAAAAATTATAAATTTAATGCCCGATTACTCAAAAACAAAATATCCAATCAAACAGATAATAGCCCTTAATAAGCATAATAATCGAGTGATCTAAAACTATTTTTGGAAATATGAAAATTGTAAATATACTAGCGGCTCAAAGTTTTGGACATTGTCAAAAAATTATTTGTCAAAAAATTATTTCTCAAAAACTGCGCATGCCATTTTTTTTTAATTTTTCTAAACAGATAGAGCATGCAGCTACAAATTTATTTTTCACTAATCTCTCAAATTTTACTGCGACGGTCTTCGAGAATTTTTGAAAAAATTCATATTGATTAATTATTTATTCAAAAACGCAAACGTCGCGTCGATCGTTATAAACTTTAAACAGTTCATAGACCAAGTAGTTTATTAGGATAAAATATAATTTTAATAATTTAAACAATTAAGAAAAAAAATCATTTAGCAAGTTAAAAAACATATTTTTCATTCGTCGCATATTTTTGATAACTCTTCAAATAAAGTTGTTTTGCCCATTTTTGGCCTGAAGTCGTGCGCACAATGTCTAGCTAGCGCCTTTACGTAGCCGTGCGGTGCCAACGCCTTGAGTTTGAAGCTGGCGGCTTGTAACGGGTGTAGCTGACTAGATGTAAATTTCAATCACTTGTTGAGCTGCGATTATTTGAAAACGTAAAAAGTATGGGAAAGTACCAGTGATCCGTTACGCCCATTTTCAACAACATTGCAGACACCCTGTATAATTTCAGGACGTATGTGAACGTAAGGGGCAAATCTTGGAACTTACTAATAAATATCGGCCGGCGGGTGGTCTAGTGGTTAAAGCTTTGAAACTAGACTCCCAATGGCAGTTGGTTCGAGTCCACTGCTCGTCGGTAATTTTTCTGAACAAGTTAAATCCGAGGGGTCCATGGATGGTGTATGTAGGTGTGTATGTTGGGTTGCATGTCTTCAGGTGTGGGGTGCATGTTAGACCGGTGTATAGCACTGAGTGTGCTGAGCCCGGGTAAGGGGGTGGGATGGGAATCATGGGGTTGTGCTCACGCACGGCTTCATGATTCTTTAAAAAAAACTAATAAATATCGTTATTCATAGACAGAAGTGACAAACAAGGCTACCATGTAATTTATTATATAATCAAAGATTGGAAGAAAAAACTGACAAATATTGTGAATAATAAAAATGAAGATGTTAGCACAACACATTATAATATATATCTTCTTCTTTAAATAACCTGTAATTTCTTATTTGGTAAGATGTAACATCAGAAACCTCTGAATGGTTATACTTATGCACTTATAAAGTTTACGTAATATAAGGTGTCATTTGGTAGAAGTAATATTTAAATAGCGCGTAAGAAACGGGTGGGCCTATTATGGGGCGGAATTATTACCGTTATACAAACAATGTAATATTGAATATAATTCATCAACTGGTGTGGTAATATGAAAACGTTTGTAGTTATTTATAGCCTTGTGTGTATATGTAGTATGTTTTTCTTAATGTTATTCCACATAAAACTTTTCCTATCCGACTCGACATTTTTGAATCAATTCAAAAGAATTTCTAATAGTAATAAAAAAACTAAACAACTACTTATGGAAATATTAACGCTCTTTTAGATACTCGATTAACAACAACTATAATATAGTACACGGTGTCCCACTGTCCCAGCCAAAACTCCCCAGCCTCATAACTGCTTTATTTTAAGAGATACTGTTTTAAAGATCATTACAAAATATTTTAAGCATTCAACGATTAATCCAAATCAATAATAACATTTTTTAATGCATTGCCGTTTTCAAATTACGCCACTTTACGATTATGTTTTTACATTTTTTCCTCAAATAAAATTATTAAAAAGAGAATGCTTTTCCCTTTTGATTAATGTATTACTTTCATATGCTTACATAACAGTGTTTTCGCAAAAAAAGCGATTTTTTGTCAAAATCGTTACATATTACTAAATGAAACTAAAATAAAATCAATATTGGGAATATTGCTATAAACAGGAATCTGTTTTACTTAATCAGGTTGAACTTCGTGTATTTAGATGATAATGACAGTTTATACTACAAATTAGTTCGCTATCCATTTGAAAAAAATTACAATAAATTATCAGGTAGGCTATGACAGGTTCTTGTAGGCTGCCTGATGCTTAAAATATAATTTTGTTCAAAAATGGATTGCGAACTATATAATAGCGTAATACTATTATTATAAATGATTATAATGAACTAAATTAAACAGATCACTATTTATAATAATAATGCTTTTTTTTTAAATCAATTTTCATTTCCAATTTTTTAAGAATTTCGCAAAAATCGCTTTTTCGCAAAAAATTGTTATAAAAGTATATTCCAATGATACATAACTTAAAACAGAAGAAATCTCTTTTCAACGGTATGTTTGAAATATATGGTTGTAATTGAAAAAAGACAAAATCATTTAAAAACGATATTACAAAATGGTGTAATTTCAAAATGACAATAGATTTTTAAAATTTTATCGTTAATTTGGATTAAGCGATGAGAAAGCTTAAAATATTTAGTAATAACGCTTAGAACCGTATTTCTTCAAATAGAGGTTACAAGGCTGGGGAGTTTTGGCTGGGACATCCAGTATGCGGTAGATATTTCCAAGTAAATCTTCGAATTTTTAACTTTGACAATGAATATCAGGTGTCCTATTTACTTATCTTTTTAGGTGGCTTGGCAAAAACAAACCGACACGGTTGTCAAGTCGGCGTACCGCTCTGGCCAATTCACCCGGCACCGCTTCCTAATAACTATTGAGATTTCACTCATATGAAGATACGATACGAAAACGGTTAAATTAGGGCAAATGTGCGATATTTTATGCACTTTTATTTTATGATCTAAAAATAATTTGAGTCATTTTGTTTAGTTTCTGAAAGAAACGAAAAACCCAAATCATACTTTTTTGTTTGTGATTATAACGTATTTGACATTAATTTTAGATATTTTTAGCTATAGTATTATTAAAACACCCTTTTCTGCCTACTCAAATTTTTCTATCAGAGCTAATTATCACACTTTGTATTTTCAAATATTGCTTAAGAAAATAAAAATTACCACCACGGAAAGAAAGACCAAGTCATTTAATTTATTAAAAAAAAATTAGAATAAGCCATAAGCATCATGTTACAACAGTAGATATAAAACAAAACACTATTTTTATTTACTTTGACGTTTACATCTTCTTAATAAGCGAAACATCCTCTGTGAACCTCAATTTGCTTATCTGCATTGAAAAGTGTAATATAACGGTACAATGTACAAACGAATCTGCGCCTTATATAATGGACGCGTAGATATGTAGCTTCTAGTAGCGGAGGCCCATCGCCACTAAATGTTAGACAATTAAATAAAATGTACTATCTCAGAATGGTAAAAAATTAAAAACCAAAAATAACTGCGGCCAGTGCCGGAATTAGAGTGGAGCGAGAAGAGCTTCCGGCCCAGACGTAAGGATTTAAAGACCGCTATTTTATTGTACAATTTTTGACAGAGTCGACTTCTTTGTGGTTTGACAGTTGCCGACAATTTAAAAAAAATTGCGGTGCGGTACGTTTGAATAAAAAATAGGAAAGACAGCGCGTTCGTACCATTGGATAGTCGCACGTCTGACCCCTCTCCCACCACACCATTCCAACGCGTGTTTTGCTAGAATATATCGTATATGTATATATGTAGAAAAAGATATACCAGTTTTATTTAACATACATACTCTACATATTATTCTACGTATTCTACACAATTGTCTACTTGTAATGTAGAAAATAATATTCTACGTGTACAGTTACAACGTTGCAGAACAGCAACATATGTACACGTTAGCATAAAAATTTAGGGGGATACGACAGTTTTGAACAGGCAGCGTCAGCTTCATAAGCTCAAGGGACATATGGATCTAAAATTTCCGAGTAAACAAAAGAAGATATTCTAAAGCTGGTAATTTTATTTGCATGTGGTAGAAAGCACAACTAGCACATACATTTACAAAGTAATTCGTACTGCCTAAAGTTACGGAAAATTTCCAAAAGTTAGACTTGCAGCTAATCCGCGACAATGGAATTACGGCGACAAGAGGCGAGGGGCCGTTGTGATCAGTGCTGATGGCCGTTATGACCAAACAAAAAATTGGCCGTTGTAACCAGCGTTTTTGGAAGTTGAAATCTTTACGCATCTGTCTGTTGCTTCCAAAGTTAATGAGTGGCCGTTGTGACCAGAGAGGCCGTTATGGCCATATCCATAACGGCCAAAATACTCGCTGACCGCTGAAAGCCGTTGTGAGCAGGTCCCTAAAAATATGTATATTAGAGAGGATCGAAACGTAAATGTAAATAAAAACAGTATTTTGTTTTATTTGTTATTCCCAAAGTAACGGTTTGTTTATAGTCAACTATACATTTTTTTTAAATAAATTAAATGGCAAGGTATTTCCATGGCACCCGTAAGAAATTTTTATTTTCTTGAATAAAACGCCCAAAAATTCAAACTGTAATGCAGTGTTGAAATCAAAATTAAAAACTCTGGGTTTTTAAATATAAAAATATTATAAATGTTGGCAATAAAATCGTCAAATCTGCAAAAAGAATTAGATTCAGATAAAAAAAATCCAATGTTTCAGTACTTTCGCAAGCATACAATTTCGCAACTTCTTTCCAATGTAATAAACTAAGAACCGTCCTCGCATCTGCTCAAATAAAAAGATCCCAATCGTTAACATGAAATATGATACATCCTGTATAATACATCCAGATATAGGTTGTTACCAAACATTTTGTATTTGATAAAGGAGTATGAAATTGGTGTAGATAAGGAAGATAACCATAAAATTTTGTTTATTTACGACTGCTTGGATAAAGACTTATTATGTCATTCATTTAAGTTAGATAAAGACGTTCATTATCTCATTAGTGAGATAATGGATTCATTAACTAAGTCATTTTATTTACACAAACAAAACTGAAGCTTTGTTTATAAGAAAACTGGTTCGTTGCCATAGTATTCAACGAATCGAATCGAATCGTTCCTATAATTTTATAATTAACTTAAAAAAAATATAGTGTACTATATAATTATTAATTAATTTATAATTTTGAAGTCGGTGCCAAGTAAAACATAAAAATTCAAATCTGATTTGTTATTGTAGCAAGGTATATAATTTTTATGTTTTACTTGGCACCGACTTCAAAATTATAAAACAATTAATAATTATATAATAAACAATATTTTCTGAATTACATTAAGCGGAACAACAAATAAGTATTAAATTGTTGTATAAAAACACTTATTTTTTGCTTTTTAGTTAACTTATGTTACTTGTGTGTTTTTATTTGAAGTCGGTTTCTTTTTTTTAAGTTCATTATTTTACTTTTGTAAGTGATGGGTAGATTTAGTAAGGATGCTTCGCGAATGAGGAAACGACGCGACGGCTAGTTGATACGGAAGATGAAAGACGGAAACGCTTAGAAAAAAATAGATTCTGAGGAGTTCCCTGGTGTATCTTCGAAGTTCAAGGTCCAATACCAATGAAATTACAATGGGACCACCTTGGAACTATACTGAACCCAACGCAAAAAGAATCATTAAAATCGGTTCATAAACAAAGAAGTTATGCCCGAACATACATAACAAAAAATATACCGTCTGTCTATAACAAGGCTGCCCAACCCTAGGCCCGCGGGCCACATTGTGGCCCTCGAACGAATGATAAGTGGCCCGCGTGAACCAGTTTCAAAATTCCCGCCAATTTGAAAAAGAGTCGCGCGCCGCGGTAAAACAAACGATGCGCCTTGCGCGCGGTCACCTGATTAGCTATCCCGCTCGGAAACTGACAGACCTTTTGTTTTGTTTTTAACTAATTTAGCCAACGAAAATATTGACCTTTTTCCCATGCTCAAAGATTTGAAAGAGAACCTCAATATTGCCAACTGTACTAAGTACGAAGCTAAAATTAGATGCTTATTACAGTCGTTTGAGAGCAGATTCCAGGACTTTGAAAGTACAAAACAAAATTTACAAATTTTTGTTAATCCTTTCACACTCAGTTTTACTGAAATAATCAGTTGGAACTCACTGAACTGCAAAATCATTCTGCACTAAAAAACCTTTTTGCAGAAAAAATATCTTCAAAGTCACAAACTTTTTCAGATTGGTGCCAAAGGAAGACTTTCCTGCAATAACTGACCTGGCCTTTCAATTTTTAAGTAGTTTTGGATCAACATATGTTTGTGAAAAGTTTTTTTTCAAATCTTAATTTAGTAAAAAATAAATACCGCACATCTCTAACTGAGCAACATATATCTGATTTGTTGTTACTGTCAACATGTGACCTGACGCCTAACATAGAAAAATTATTAAAACAAAAACAATGTCAGAAATCACATTGATTGTACCAATTACTTGGATTTAGACTTTCGTTACATAAAATTTTGTTTCTTTATTTGGCAGTAGATGCTATTTATTTTATTATTTTAATAAACGACAATTAAATTTCAAAATGTTGATATTTTTGTTGCACAAAACAAGACTTTAAAAAGCTTAGGTGAACAAAAATAGGAACCGTCAGTAATCAGTGGCCCGCCAGTGATTTTTAAATCGTCAATTTCGCCCAACTGTTAAAAAGGTTGGGCAGCCTTGGTCTATAAAGTAACCCCCCTCCCTAACTAACTTTTGAACGACTTGATATTTTACCACAATATTTGGTGCGCTTCAATGGGAAATTAAATACTATTTTTTAACCAAAAATTAAATTTTGTATCATTCAAAATGGCGACTGGGCGCCATTTTAAATTTTGTTTTAAACAAAAAGGGGGGTCGAGTGACACCTCATTTGAAAGGTCTTTTAATTCTGTGTCTGATCCTAAAGTTTCAAAGAAAAATATTTAGCCATAACAAAATGGCGGATTTTAAACAAATGGACTCACTCAATTCAAAATTGTTTTGATTTTTTTATCCAGGGTCGAGTGACACCTCATTTGAAATGTCTTTTAGTTCTGCGTCTGATCCTAGAGTTCCAAAGAAAAATAGTCAGCCATAACAAAATGGCGGATTTTAAACAAATGGACTCACTCAATTCAAAATTGTTTTGATTATTTTATCCAGTAGTCCACTTTTGCATTTGCAGTATAAAATTTTCACAAAAATACCTCAGGTGGCTGGAAATAATATTGAAAAGTTATGTTCCAACAAGACGGTGCGCCGCCTCATTATTAGAGGCCTGTTTCTGACTTTCTCAAAGGACATTTTCTTGCAATTTGGATTGATAGGCGGGGGCCTGTAGAATAGCCGGCTCACTCCCCAGAATGAACTTTCTTAGATTTTTTCTATGGGAATATCTGAAATCGAAAGTATACAGAACCCGTCCAGAAACAATTGAAGAACTGGAGCAACGTATTACAGAAGTTTGCAGAAATATCACTCCAGAAACTTATGAAAATGTAAGGCAGGAATTTCATAATCGACTTTTTATGTGCCAAGAAGTGAATGGTAAACATTTCGAACACTTAATTTAATTAATTTAAGCTTTAATTCTTAGTTTTTTTAAATAGACTTCTTTATCTTCAAACATTGTCATTATCATTTTGTTATGACTGAATATTTTTCTTTGAAACTCTAGGATCAGCCGCAGAACTAAAAGACCTTTCAAATGAGGTGTCAATCGACTCCCCTTTCCAAAAAAATTAAAAATGGCGGCCAGTCGCCATTTTAGATGATACAAAATTTTAATAAGGTCTGAAAGATAGTATTTAATTTCCCATTACAGCACACCAAATTTTGTGGAAAAATATCAAGTCGTTCAAAAGTTAGTTTGGGGGGGGGGGGGGTTACTTTATAGACACAGTGTATATATACAGACGAATTGAGAACCTCCTCCTTTTTTTGAAGTCGGTTAAAAACAAAATTTAAAAGTGACTTTTGCAAATAAATTAATGCCAAATATCATTTCAAGCAAAAAACAATTGAATTTTAACAAATTTTAAGCAGTCGTAGATAAAACTTTGTATGTCACAAGTGGGATAATGCATTATCATAGCACCCGTTGGATTATACGACTCGGTGTACGACCTCGTCGTGCAACTTTCAAACTCGTGTTGTAAAGCCTTTATCTCACTAGTAACATAAATAACTATTGTATACTTATTTTTACCCGACTGCACTGGTAGCAATGCGTACGCCTTTTCCCCAAATTTATAAAAATATTTTTTCTTACTCAACACAGAATATACTATAAATTTTAAAAGACACCAAATGGTTAATACAAATTATTATTCTAGTTGCTAGTATTGAAGTCTAAATCCAATATCAGAAAAAACTATATTTATTAGTAATGCAAATACTTTTTATGCTAATTGAATTAACAACTTAATAAGCGGTTTTCAAAATTGGTTTTTATTGTTTAATAATTAACTTCCAAAGAAATAATTATTATAATACGAATGTTTATAATGGGCTTGATAATTTGTAACCAAGGTTGTGCTTGCATGTTTCTCCTTGACAAAAAAACTAGTAGTAAAAATAATTATTAACTATTATGTTCGTTTAGCGATTAAACCTCCACATAGATTATGTATGAATACTAAACTAGGTTTCACTGCCTAATTTCAAGCAATAGTTATGCTAGGCCGCGTCCGTTTCCTTTTTAGGCCTTCCACTATTTTGGGCAGAATTTATCGCACAAACTTTAAATTCATCATTCTATGAAGGCAACGCTGTATTTTAAAAATTTTAAGCTAGAAAAAAATTCTCTGCTTGTTTTAATATACCGGAATGCACAGAAAAAATAATTTATCATTCCTGAAAGGTATGTTGGTTGGAATTAGTTTTGGTAGTGAAATTTTTATAAAGTTATAAAAGTTCAAAGTTAGACGTTTCCTGAGGAATATTTAATGGTGTTGGAAAAGTGAGTGATGAAAAACAATTTCGGAAACAAACGCCCTCTGGAATAGCAGATTGAATATAGCCCCGAAACGCGAACCAGGAAATTAGTTCCGAAATTATAGACGTTACCCTCCCATGATTTATGTATTGCTTATCCACAAATCTATCATGTTGTACGTTAGTCAATATTAATAAATATCACTTACGCCCACAACCGTATATTTTCAGGATGTGCAAATAAATCATGCATAAATACGGAAACCTATTTATTTACCGTAACACTTTTTATGTGCACGCGAAAAAGGTCACCTTTGGCTTTCTTATAAATACAAATAGCAAAAAAACACCTCGGGTGAATCAGTCTGAAATGTAAGGAGCGTGAAAATTATGCCAACGACCGTATATGCAGAATCTTCCGACACATCATGACTTATGATCTATCATGGCAACTGACAGATGGATATGAGTGTTTGCTGAGTTATTAAAATGAAACTAACCCAGAACTCCTACAGCTACGGTTGTTCTAAATACCAACAATTTGCACGCTGAATAACAAAAAACTATTTTACATTTAAGATTCAGCAAGAGCTTGCAATTTTTTTCCACTAGAAATAAATTACTCGCTGACATACATACAAGAAAATCATTCGATGATCAATTTTGAACATAGATGGTATAAAATTGTGGGAAAAAAATAGTTTATTATAGAAGTTAATAAAAGTTATTCTTATTAGATGCTTATATCATACATGTTGACAATAATATACACTGTGTCTATAAAGTAACCCCCGCGCCCCCAACTAACTTTTGAACGACTTGATATTTCACCACAAAATTTGGTGTGTTGTAATGGAAAACTAAATATTATCTTTCAGGCCATATTAAAACTTTGTATCATCCAAAATGGCGACTGGGCGCCATTTTGATTTTTTTTTAAATGGAAAGGGGGGTCGAGTGACACCTCATTGGAAAGGTGTTTTAGTTCTGCGTCTGTTTCTAGAGTTTCAAAGAAAAATATTCAGCCATAACCAAATGACAATGTTTGAAGATAAAGTAGTCTATTTAAAAAAACTAAGAATTAAAGCTTAAATTAATTACATTAAGTGCTCGAAATGTTTACTATTCACTTCTTGGCACATAAAAAGTCGGTTATGAAATTCCTGCCTTACATTTTCATAAGTTTCTGGAGTGATATTTCTGCAAACTTCTGTAATGCGTTGCTCCAGTTCTTCAATTGTTTGTGGACGGGTTCTGTACACTTTCGATTTCAGATATTCCCATAGAAAAAATCTAAGAAATTTAAATCTAGGGAGTGAACCGGCTATTCTACAGGCCCCCCCTACCAGTCCATCTTCCAAGAAAATGTCCGTTGAGAAAGTCAGAAAAAGTAGACTACTCGATAAAACAATCAAAACAATTTTGAATTGAGTGAGTCCATTTGTTTAAAATCCGCCATTTTGTTATGGCTGAATATTTTTCTTTGAAACTCTAGGATCAGACGCAGAATTAAGAGACCTTTCAAATGAGGTATCACTCGACCCCCTTTCTATTTAAAAAAAATTTGAAATGGCATCCAGTCGCCATTTTGAATGAATAAAAATTTAATTTTTGCTAAAAAAAATTAAATTTAATTTTCCATTAAAGTACACCAAATATTGTGCTAAAATATCAAGTCGTTTAAAAGTTAGTTAGGGGGGGGAGGGTTACTTTATAGACAAACGGTATATTTTTCGCTATTTTCGGGCATAACACAATATCATCATTAAATTTCAAAGAAATTAAGTCTGGCGAACTAGCTGACGCCATGGTGTGTATTTCAACGTAACATTTTATTATTATTGTATTGCAAAGACATTAAGTCAAGCGAACTAGGTGGCCATCTTGTATATTTCAACGTTACACATTACAGGGCTGCCACATAATTAAAAAAAAATGATTTAATGACTTCTGGAGAAACAAAAAAACGACTAAATAATGACATCTCCGAGTCTGATTTTAGCGATTAAAAGTGGCGTTAAATAGTGAATAATTATTTATGCATGTTGTTTTTACGTTTTACGTAAGAAATTCAAAATTTGCTTCCCTTGTTGAATAAATAGGTACACGTAATAAAACATTACAATGTTTTTAATTTTGATTTACGAGTTAACGCTGAATCAGTTTTTAAACGCACCCCAAAACGCTATAAAAAAATTAATGAAGACTTCGCCTTAACTTTTATAATCCTCGGATTATTACTAACAAAAAAGCATGCATCTTCCATTTTCAAAAATTCATAGCAGGCGTCATACACAAACTAGTGGACTGCGACAAAAATGAAATTATAGCTCATCCCTAGCGCTCTATAGCCTATAGAATTAAAAAAAATGTGTGGCCAGTTTTTGAGCAATGCTTGTGGAAAAATCGAAGTTTTTAAATTTCTTCTCCCCACAGTGTTGTAGTTCCAAAAGTTCTCGTACCCTGTAACATAATGCACACCCAGGCCACTCCCAATATCAAATTTCATGCCGATGTGATTACTCGATTTTAAGCAAATACGCAGTAAAACATAAATAATCAAAAATTCATAGAAAGCGTCACACATAAATTAGCGGGCTTGAACACGAACCAATTTATAGGTCAGTCCTAGCTCTATGAGCTTACAAAATTAAAACCAAACCAGTTTTTGAGTCATATTTTTTTGAAAATTTCCAAAATATTGAAAATCTGTTTCACTTTACAGCTTTCAGCTTTTCAAAAATGTAACATTGTACTTCTATAGGACTATTATAATGGAAAATTTGGGCCCTATACGTCAACCTGTTTTTCAGTAAAAATTTTCAAAAAATTGTAGCGGCCGACATTCTGAAGCTAGAAAATTCGTAAAAAACGTTGGATTTGCTCTACAGTCTTCTTCCGTAGGATTCCCGTTACAGATTTAGAAAATTCATTTCCCGAAGAAAATAGTTACCAAAAAAACGTGTATAACGTCCGCTTCCGGTTTCGGATTTTTTTAATAACTAACTTTCCCCGCTGAATTGTTGATATACCCCCATATTCCAAAATTCATAGTAATTTGATTGGGAGTTATAAAGCGCACATACCCACCCACCCGCCCACAGATAGACATTTAAAAAAACGTTTTTTGGGTTCCTGGAGGTCCAAAACGTATTTCCGTCAAAATCTAGATTTTGGAGTTTTTCATGAAATACAAACTTCCCCTAGACTGAAAGTATTTGAAAGGAATTAATTTTAAATCGAATAAATTTATTATGCACAAAAACACCAATTTGAAAATTCTGAAAAAATTTATTTTACTGACCCTTTTATTAAGAAAATTACTTTTAATGGCCTACCAAAGAAAATGACTTGAATGGCCTCAGTGGCAGCCCTGACATTATTATTACATTGCAAAGACACTAAGTCAGGCGAACTAGGTGGCCATGGTGTATATTTAAACGTAACACTCTATTAATATTGTATTGCAAAGAGATTAAGTCAAGCGAACTAGGTGGCCATGGTATATATTTTAACGTAACACATAATTATTATTATAGCAAAGAAACTAAGTCGGGTGAACTAGGTGGCTATCGTGTGTATTTTAACGTAACTTATTATTATTATATAGTAAAGATATTAAGTCATGCGAACTAAGTAGTCATGGTGTAAATTTCAACGAACGATAGTATTATTATACAGCAAAGAGATTCAGTGAGCCCATTGTATATTTTAATGTAACACATTATTATTATTGCATTTTGTACTTATTTATATGTCTATTTTACTACTGTCGGCAGCAATGGGCAAGACAAATACCGTCAAATCGCTGGTTTAAGTGCTTTCGGACTATTATTATTATTACTATTATGATTATCATTATTATTATATTGCAAACATATATTAAGTGAGGTGAACAAGGTGCCCATCTTCTATATTTCAACAAAACACATTATTATTATTATAATTATTGTTATTATTATTATGCTGCTAAAAATTAACTCAGGCAAACTAGGTGGCCATGTTGTATATTTTAACGGAACACATTATTATCATTATTATTATTATATTGCTAAGAAATAGGTCAGATGAACTAGGTGGCCATCGTGTATATTTCAACGTAATACATTATTTTTAATATATCGTAAATACATTAACTCGGGTGAACCAGGTGGCTTTAGTGTATATTTTAACACAATACATTGTTACTAGTTGGCATAAATATTGAGTCAGACGAACTAGGTGGCCATCTTGTATATTTCAACGGAACACATTATTATTATCATTGTTATTACTATATTGCTAAGACACAAGTCAGGTGAACTAAGTGGCTATCGTGTATACTTCAACGTAATACGTTAATATTAATATATCCCACATACATTAACTCGGGTGAACTAGTTGGCTTTAGTGTACAATTTAACATAACAGTTTTGCCATATAATAATAATGCATTGAGTCAGACGAACTAGGTGGACACCTTGTACATTTCAAAGCAACACATTATTATTATTTTTATTATTATAACACAAACACATTAAGTCAGGCTTTGATGTATATTTCAACAAAATACATTTTCATTTCTTAAAATTTTATTTTTCTTTCACAGCAGTAGTTGAAGGTATAATACCGTGAAAAAATTAATCAATTTATTCTACGGTAAGTACTTTGCCTAGAATGCGGCAGGTATAGTATTACCGTTTACTGCATCAATGTAAATATTATTATATTATTATTATTATATTGCAAAGAAAAGTTAAGTCAGGCAAACTAGGTGGCAATGGTGTAAATTGCAACGTTTCCTTCAATTGTTGTTCGTCTTCAATATATTGTGTTAATTTACAAGTAATCTACTTAATTTTTAGTTTATCAAAATATAAAAGGATGCGTAAATTCTATTTATTTGTAAAAACGATAAACGTTTATTTTTTCTGGAGTTAATTGTCCATGTAATATTTATTCTTTTTTATTAATATAACCATATTTATGTACAACACTCACATCAACAAATTCGATATAAATTTAAATTTTGTTTATTTTCTAAAAATGAACTTAATTATAATATGAGAACACATTAATTTATTCTGTAGTTGTGTACCATTGGATACAGTTAATTCGAGATAATATTTGCTACTATTCTCGCTCGCTCGACTGTAAAGTGATTACAAATAAATATGATTGTCGTTGTCATTGCCTATAGCTGTAAATTAATGTTTTAATTCAGCGAGTCGTATGGAAATTCTCTTTCCGGATGTTTCATCCGTAATTACGTTATTGTCCATTGTAAATTTACATATTAGCTGTTATTAGTTTCTGTAACGCTTAAAACTCTGTATTACTCGTTTCCGTGGTTGTACTGCTTTAAAAAAAGTGTGTTATTTTCTGCTTAAAATTTAAATTACAAATTCCTATCGTATCCATTACAGTAAAAGCCGTTCTTAACCACAATGAGTTTGCTGCCTTTTGTTATTGCATGAAAACATTTTACAGAATATCATCTGTAAATATTTAGTTATTTTCCTGGCTGCTGCTATTAGAATACATTACCCCCCCCTTGATTAAGCGCCTTTCATTGCTTTCCTACGCTTCATAAATTGTTTTGTTGTTCAACGAACTGTTGAAGGATTTTCGTTTCGATAATGATTTGCAAGAGCCTTCGCTAATTTTAACAGGAAATTTGTCAAGAAATCGAAAGTTAAATAGCTGGAAATATTGGAAATGTAAGAACATTTACCATAATCAAATTTGCCTAAAATTTGAAAGTCCAGAAACTAATTTTAAATCGTAGAATACTAGTTAGTAAAAAAATATGAAAAACAAATCCTATTCCTGTTACTAACTTGATTATTCAATGCAATGATTATATTCATATAAAAAAAATGTTGTCAATAAAACATTTATTGTCTAATTATTATAAATGCCATAATAAGAGGGTCTTAATTTTTCTTGCGTTAATATTTTTTTTACAACGCTTTCTCTCCCATTTTATTACTAGTGTGGCCTCTTACTTCATTTATTTTATCCTTATAATAACCATGCAGGAATCAAACCGGTCAGTAGATTCAAAACCGGTAAAAAATTTAGGTCGGGCGATCGAGGAGGCAATTTTTTACTTTTAATGACTGCCAGCTACGACATTATTCAAATTTTCTTTAATGAAATCTATGTTTTATTGCTTCTTTTATTGCTGTCCCTTCACCTATATTAGCAAGTCTTCATTTTTATATTAGCTAGTTTAAATAACACCAAAAATATAACAAAATTACGGGGTTTAAGACGGGCGATCGAGGTGGCCAACATTTTTATTCTTCATAGCTATCGACTGAAACCTCGTAGATTATTTTTAGATTTTATCCTTTAAACAATATTTTAAGAAAACCTTCGAAGAAATTCAGGTCATGCAATTGCGGGGACCATTTGACTCGTATGAAACATCATTTACTGAGTAAATGATTTCAAACATACAATTTGTACTTGAAATCTTTGCAGTAGCTCACAAATTTTAAAATACCCTATAAAAACTCGATAAAATTATATTAACGAAGTTTTTATCTACAGTTAGTAACAACAACAACACGTCAGAGTTTTCATACTTCCCACTAATCTTGATTTGTTCAAAATTATCTGAAACTTTTTATTATTACAGTAGAACTCCAATTATCCGAATCAATTGGGACCGGACCCCATTCGCATAATCAAAAATTCGGACAATTGGAGTTTTCCCCGAAGAAAGGGTCTGTTAATTAACTTCTGTATGTATATTAAAAATGGGAGAAAAAAAAACTACATATATATAAAGAAAAAGAGCTATGTATTAATTAATTAAAAAAATTTACATACATACTTTGGTAAATGACAGTTATTGCTTACTAAACATCTCCGTCAAAGTAAGCTGTTTGGCTCTCACAAACAAAACAACAAACCGACGCGTAAGAGAACCACCACAGTAGCAGGGCAATGACTGAGTAATCAAAACAAACTACCCTTATGCTTACCAAGTCAGCGAATTTAGAACTGCAATATGAGACGGTGTGTCCTAAAGCGATTCGGATAATCAGCGATTCGGATAGTCGGAGTTCGGATAATTGGAGTTCTACTGTATTTTTTTTTTAACTGTGCTTGCCTAAAATTACGGTAGCCATAAACGTCCATTGTAAAACAAACATAATTTTTCTACTTGCTATCTGTAAATTTTCACTGACTATCTTGAAATATTCAAATAGTAATAGAAAATTATCAGATCGTTACGCCTCTTCGTAGCCAATTTCGAGATTTCCAATAGTTATTTGGGTATTCGAAAATGTCTGCCCCCCCCAAGCGCTATTCGCTTTTCCCCCTCTGCTCGATTTGGTAATTTGCAGATGTTACGTAAAAATTTCCATATAGTAAATGAAAACGTTCAGATAGTTAACTGTTGAAAAGTTCCAAATAATAGTTCTTTTGCAATGAACCGTTAAGGGGCATTTCTAACAAAAACCCCATTTAACATAATATTTTACAGCTGCAAATATACTCTTTAGGTTTTATGAGCTAGTTTAAAAAATACAATTAATTTGCAATCCGATATATTGTGCCAGTAATAATCCACCCACCTACCACTAATGAATCTGAAAAAGCAACAGGGGTAAGTTCAACTTCCTACTGCATCAGAAAATTATTTCGAAGAACATAATTTATTCGGCACTAAATTTAAGCAAACTACTACTTTTATTTGCTAGTTTCAAAAATAAATTTAATTCGAAAGTTTGATATATTATTCGTGTAATAATTCACTCTAATACCACTCGTAAACTGAAAAATAGCCGGTAAATTACTCAAACTTCCTGCTCGTGTCGAAGCAATAACTTTTCGTAATTTTGCGTCCAGTTATTTTCAACTACACTCGTGGCATTCGATATTATGTAAAATGTCTTCGACTATTAATTCGTAATACTAGCAAAATTATAATACTTGTAACAAAAATTATGATACCTAGTCAATTCAAATGTGAATGCTACGACCTAATCTTAATTTTTATGACATCCATGTTCCTCCTAAATCAGCATCGTCCTGCAGCAATATTCACACGCCCAACATTTCGTAAAAAGGCTCTTTCTCTTTAATGAAACATTAAAAATTCAGAATTTATAATTTAAGTTTCATTTTCTCCTTGAAGAAATATTAAACCACATCAGTTTGTTCTAAAACCAAATCAATCTTGAGTCGTGTTAATGTTTAGAAAGCACCTGTCTGTGTCGACTTTTTGTTTGATTTGTATGCAGCGCAGGCCAGAGGCTGCACGATATTATTACGGTGCGCCAAAAAAAAGCGACTGTTACACCTCGTATTATTTTCGTTAACGGTATCAGGCGTAGTTGCAAGTTAATCTAAGTAGAACCAGAGAAGTACCTCGATTATTTTGTCGAAAAGGCAATCTGCATATTATTTACATACTGATGTTGGGAACACTTTTGCCTGCTTGTCTTATTTTTTAAACAGGATTTATAGGGGGAATGCTTAGTTGCACTTTAAACTGGTAGTAGTTATTTATGTTACTAGTGGGATAAAGGCGTTATTATAACACGAGTTTGAAAGTTGCACAACGAGGTCGTAGACCAAGTCGTGTAATCAAACGAGTGCCACTTTTAAAATACGGTTGTCTTAAAATCAAAGGAACGAAATAGATTCGATTTGTTCAATACCGGGTGTCCCAGAAGTTACTGACCCATTTTAACTGCAAATATCTCCGAACTAAGAGGCGATAGAGACATGCGGTTTTCACTGACAATTTCTTTTTAAACAAAGTTTTTTTCGGTATAAATGGTTATTCAGTAAAGTCTTATATAGCGTGTTTTAAAAAAACGGTCTTTTTCAATTGCAAATATCGTCGATTTTTTTAATGGAACACCCTGTATATTTTGATACTACGTGAAAGGTGAACTCTTCCTCTTTCCGAAAATGTACAATTTGTTGCAGTTGAATTGAAAAATGAGTGAGTTATTTGGTTTTTAACGATAAGCTTTTATAGGTATAGGCATTTACGGGTGTTAATGTTAAAGCATGCTTTGGAATTTTTATAATGTCAGTGAACTGACACAACGAACTGTCAAAGTAATTAATTCTGATTTGAATAATTCTTAAACGGCTGTTGTTAATTTTTTTTTCAATAATGGTCCGATTTACTTTAATTGAAAAATCAAAAACTGTGTTATTGTATGCTAAGTATGAATCGATTGTTGATACTAAAAGAAGATTTCGTGCGGTATTTAGGAATAATCCACCTTCAAAACACAGCATAAAAAAGTGGCACGCTGCATTTCTGCAAAGTGGCTTTCTGGAAAAGAAGAAATATCAAACACGTGATGCTGATGGTTTTTTAAATAGACTCCTGCGTATTCAGGAAACATTAGAAGAACACAATAATCGAATATCTACTCGCAAAATAACAAGTACAACTGGATTTTCTAAATCCGAAGTTCAGAGATGTATAAAGGTATTAAAATTAACTCCTTATAAAATTCAAATGCACCAATAAATTTATGAAAGAGATTTTCAAAAAAGACTTGTTTTTTCGGAGACTTTACTAGATTTATATAGAGAAGTACCCACTGTTCTGCTTATAATGTCAGATGAGGCTGCGTTCCATTTAAACGGGCAATTTAATAAACATAATTGTCGAATATGGGGGTCTGAAAATCCAAGAGTAATTGAGGAATACGAAAGAGATTCACCGAAGTTGAACGTTTGGTGTGGTGTTTCTAAAGAAAAAATATATGGACCGTACTTCTTTCAAGAACTGAGAATTACTGGTAATGTCTACACAGACATGTTAGAAAATTACTTATACCCACAACTGGAACAAGATGCCGCCATAAACTCTGTTTACTAACAGCAAGATGGTGCGCTGCCGCACTATTCACTTGTGGCTAGAAATTCTGTTGCAGAAACATTTGGAGATAGGTGGATTGGGAGAGCCGGACCAATTGAGTGGCCTGCCCACTCACCAGATCTGACGATTCGACTTTTTTATATGGCCTTTTATCAAAGATAGATGTTATAATTCTATCCCAGAGACTCTGGAACAACTGCGATGTAACATTGTCCGAACATTTCAAGAAATTACCCCGGAAATGTTGCAAAAATCTTTTGACAATTTCTTGTTCAGGTTGCAAAAATGTATAGACCAAAATGGACAACACTTGGAACATCTTAAAGATTTTTATTAATGTAGCTAATTTAGAATGTTAATTTTTATTAAAATTAGATATTCATCTTTCAATTTTGTCTTGTTATTTTCTACAAATAGGTAGTTATCGGATTTCTAATGTCAAAACTTATTAAGGATCAACATGGATCAGAAGTCTGTACCTAATGAACGACCATCCTTAAAAACCAAATAACTCACTCATTTTTCAATTCAACTGTAACAAATTGTACATTTTCGGAAAGAGGAAGAGTTCACCTTTCAGACAGTATCAATATATATAGGGTGTTACATTAAAAAAATCGACGATATTTGCAATTGAAAAAGACCGTTTTTTTAAAACACCCTATATAAGACTTTACTGAATAAACATTTATACCGAAAAAAACTTTTTTTAAAAAGAAATTGTTCAGTGAAAACCGCATCTCTCTATCGCCTCTAAGTTCGGAGATATTTGCAATTAAAATGGGTCAGTAACTTCTGGGACACCCGGTACTGTGGCAACCAGCTAATTTTCTCATAAACAAAGTTTCAGTTTTGTTTGTGTATATAAAATGAGTTAGGTAATAAATGCATTACCTCACTTGCGCGATAATGAACTTCATTACCTAACGCAAATGAATGACATAATAAGTCCTTATCCAAGCAGTCTTAGATAAAAAAAAACATTTAACTAGGATTACTTGGATAAGGAGTTATTATGTCATTCATTTGCGTTAGGTAATGAATTTTTACCCAACTAATTTTATTTACACAAATAAAACTGAAGCTTTGTTTATAAGAAAACTGGCTGGTTGCCATAGTATTAAACAAATCGAATCTATCTCGTTCCTTTAATTTAAAAACAAAAGTATTTTAAAACTGACTTGACATTTGCAAATAAATTAATGCAAAATGCCAAATATCATTTCAAGCAAAAAATTCGATTTTTGACAAATTTTCAGCAGTCGTAGGTAAAATTTTGTACGTCACGCGTGGGATAATGCAGCATCATGGCACTCGTTTGATTACACGACTCGGTCTACGACCTCGTCGTGCAACTTTCAAACTCGTGTTATAAAAACAACTTTATCCCACTAGTAACATAAATAACTATTTTATTTGACCGTTAAGATTTCTAACCTGATTTTATTTTTAACTGATATATGCATGATCAAAATACTTTCTAGGTGCATGTGAAACAGAAAAAGGCAAGCAAAGTTAGTTAAACTTTATTTTACGGCAGAAGAAAAGGAAGCAATAATAATTAATTATTGAATAGTACAAAAAAAAACTTTGGATTTATAATGAATAAACTAAATCTCATTTAGGAGCAAGGTGTGTACGAAAGGAAATCCTCTGCAGTACCAGTTTCAAAATGAATTTATTAGACCAAATTGTCATATAATTGCTGCTAAAATGAAAAAGTAGAAAAATTAGCGTATTAATGTGTGAGAACTGGAAAGCTTCATAATTAATGGATTTCAACTATATTTAAAATATTTATCATACCATCACATATTTTTCAGCTGCTCCTACGCAGTTCATCATCAGTCTTCGCACAACCAGCCGACATGAAAATATCTTTTCGTTTTAACGACTGAAGATAACGTTTCGTGTAAGTGCAGTTTTTGTGGTAAAACATGAACGAGCCTAAATTTTCATATACTTTAGAAATTGTTACTTATCATATTATCATTTGTGCATAAATGCATGTTAAATTAGACTGGCATACAATATTCTTTTCAAAACTACGTTAAACGAAGTTCGTTTTATCTTTAGTAGCGGCGCCTAGTGGAGCGATTTGATGGTGCATCGCGTGCGAAATGAATAGCTATCTGCCATAAAAGAAATGTAACAGACATTATTATATAGGGTTCGTCAAAACCCTGCCGTTCTTTGATAGCTCTGTTAATAATCAAAATTTAAAAAAAAAGTTTAAATACGAACGTTGCTGATAATTACCTGCTGCATATCCTAAAACTGTTATCACTTCACTGGGTGTTTGACTACGTCCGTACAGCATTTTAGTTTTATTTTAAAAACATCATCCTACATATTATTACATTTTTAGATTCAAAATTTAATTATGGGTATAAAAGTATAGATTCAATAATGTTAACGGTTTTTGAGTTATTAGCATTGCAAGCAACCCAAAGGAAAAAATTCAAAGTGGTACTTCCGAATTCTCATGCGTGGTTTGATCCAGAGTTTTCATCCCTGATGATGTGGTAAGGTACATCGATGACAATCACGGAACTTATTACCCGTCACTTTGGACCATTAAATTTTTGTTAAAAATCAAATCAGCCTGAACGTCGGCTGGGGCAGATGTGTGGCGCAACCACGGTACTATAGTTGGGACACGGAATCAGCCAATGCACGTCTCAAACATTTACAAATTTATTGTGTTTATATTTTGCATTTTCAGTTCATCTCAGTTTCGATTTTTAGGAAGAATCAGACATGATCTATTATTTACTCTGCGATTATGATACAGAAGAATACATAACAATTGCAGGAAAAAGGCAACAATATTGTGACGTCATCTATTATAAACTCAAGTTCAAGTTACCGATGTTAATAATGGAACTGATTATTATATATTATTCTGAACAATTCAACAATCGTTTAAAATGATATCGTACAAACTCGCACGAAACTCCGCTGAGGCAGATGTGTGTGTGGTCACGGAACTATATGTCTCGTTTCTGTAAACTTGGTAGCCCGAATTATCAATGTCAATAATGAAACTGACGAACTTTTGGATCTGTACTAATCGATTTTTGTTTAAAATTAAATTTCTCTAACTGTTCCGAATACCGACTGGGGCAGATGTATGGCGTGACCACGGTACCACATGTTTAGCTTTCGTAAACTTGGTGCCACCATTTTGTGATACAGAATTCTATGACAGCATTGGATAACTGCTAGGAGGGAGGGTCAATTATAAGTCAGATTTCATCGTGCCTCTGGTACTAAAAATTTTAAAGTTTTGTTAATACTTTCTTCTGCTTCCGTTTTCCAAGAATTGTCTCCATTCTTCTCCGTCTCTCCAGGCATTTTCCGGTATGTTTCTTGTTCCCATTGCGTTGATTATGTCTTTCGTCCCAATCATCCTGGGTAGTTATTTTTTTCTGCGTTCTTATGGCACCCATTTCATTACTTTATTTGTTATTCTCTCTGTATGTATTCTCTTCACGTGCCAATACCAATTAAACAGCTTTATACCAATTTCCTTATTCATAATTTGCTTTACTCGCTCTCCAACACGGGAATCGCCCAAGCCACCTAAGTCTTTGAATGAACTTGAGGACGACCGCGATTGGGGTGTTGCTGATGACGGCGATGGCAGGCTAGAAGTCCCTCAGCATGTTATCCGCTAACCATCCTGTGCATGTGCTTGGTTAGAGTGCAGTAAGAATCTCTGGCGAGAGTGCTACAAAAGCAGCCCTTGCCTGGCGACAGCTTTGAATATTAGCCCATCTTCTTGTGAAGCTGTTTAAGGTTTTTTTGATGTAATATAGTGCTGACCATCACCGTGGAGATGGGGCTACAGGTTCCTCATTACCTCGACTACCATCATGTCCCTTCACCCAAACGAGTGAAACAACATTGTCTCCGGAGTACTACTCCTGAGGTAATGTTCTGATTACTCACTGCCAGTAAGGTAGCTCTACTATTGCTGAAGATACCAATACGTTGGATCTTGATTTGTCGTTCAAGAACTTCATTTGCACCATGCATTATCACCACTACCTCCGCTTGGAAGACGCTGTTAAATTTGACTAGCGGTATACTTTGACGAGAGTTAATATCGTTAAAAACACTCCGGCGGCGGTACCATGCTTTAATTGCCAAATGTCAAATTTCTGTGTGTGTTTTTTACGTTCTCATCCCTATTTATCGTTCCTATCTTCTTTTTGAATTCGTTATTTTATTTCTTGTTTCCCTGTGCCATCTTTTGTGAATTTAGATCTTCGATATTCCCTCTTTTGACCTAATCCTTTTACTTCGTCTTCCCAAGAAGTATTGTTTTTATCATAGGTCTAGTTCTACTTCAAGCATTTGTCTGAAGCGGATACCATACCGTTGTCATTTTTTGGTCTATATATAGTAATTTATGAAAGTTTTGGGGAAAACTCGTCGTCTTGCAAGTAGCAAGCTTTTATCTCATTTAACCCACGCTACCTTTTCAAGTGTCCTAGAAGCCAATAGAAAGCAGACGTTATTTGTATCACACTGTATGGTAACTCATTTGAAAAGTACTAATAGGAGCACGTCATTAATTCTTTAATTTAATATCTAAACTACAACTAAACGGAATGCATTAAATGCAATCACAAAATTAACATATCAACAACGCAATCGGTTTCTTCTAACACTGACAAATCAAATCTACGCCGTGTCCTTTATGCTCGTAACAGTGTTTTGTATTTCTAATGAAATTAAAATTTTTATGTGAAATTTTGATGACAAGGTGTGGAGGTAAAATCTCTCTTTCATTGTTTTTAAAACACGATTCAATGTTGAATCGGTTTCCTTAAAAGCTCTACAAATAAAAGCGTCTCTCGTGAAGTTTCGGGGTTCGCAGAGCAATGGAGTGGTATCTCGAAAGCTGATAAAACAGTAATCCAATAAGTTGCTGACAAGTCATGATATACGAGCGAGTTGCACGAGCTTTCATTACCGTTGCATGATTGTATTTTACATGTATTGTTACCCTCCTTCCGAGCGAGTCATGTTATTTAATGTTCGAAGTGAACGTACTCCTGTTGATGTAATAATGACCGTTTTGAAACCATTGTTGTGTTGATAATAACTAACGTTTTGGGTGTTGTATTTGCTGTTGCCATGCGCTTTTGTTATTGTTTTATTCTTCCTCGAACGCGTGAGGTTATGACCGCCACACCATTCGCTATTTTCTACTATTCTAAAGACTTTCATGCTCGACATGGTTGACCTGCCAATCGTGATGATCAAATTTGGGCCTTTACCTTTCAGAAGATATATCTTGGGAACTTTTGCCTTGACCTTGAAATACATAGGTTGCTTTACAATGCCTGCTAATAATAGATATTGATAAAAAAACATTGCCTAATTTTCAAATAAAAACTAAACTTCGTATAACTAAAATCACACAAACTGAAACGATATTTACAACTAACTAACTGTGGTAAATCTGAAATATCGTTCTGGAATTACCTTCAGACTTTATCTTGAAATATTAGAAATGATCCATATTAAAACTTCAAATGCGCAATCGTAGTAAAAACTAAAAAAAACTCTTGAAGTCTCCTCACATATATATTTTAAACTATTACAAAACAAATTGCCACAACTGTTTCAGCCGAAATGCTTCAAGTTTTTCCGTTTTCTGTTACACACTGGCAAGAGATGAATATCGAATGACCTTCAGGAATATCTTTTAAAAATTATTCTAATGTTGGCACGTAGGAACAAAAGTTTGTTATACGAATAAAAAATAAACTCATGTCTATGAGACGCCAATAAGTGAAGAAGTACTCATAAAGCAAGCCATGTTTTCCATTTATCACAGTGGTATCTTGTTATCACAACATCATTTTTGGGGTTTTAGAGGAAATTAGTCGGTTTAGAGGTAATTTAAGGAAACGCCGTTTTACTTTTTTTTAACGTGAGTTATGGTAAACAAACAAACACTTTCCTCAAGTCGCTAAATAACTTCCGACACCAAAAATTGAATATTGACGTCACAAATTGAATTTCAGACCTAAGACATTTCTTTTTGTCGTCAGACGTCTGATAACCATTCAACCAATTTACTGACGTCAAAAAGTAAACTATTGACGTCACTAAATGATATGCTGACATCAATAAATTAATTTTTGACGTCAAAAATAAATTATTGATGTCACTAAATGATATTTTGACGTCAATAAATGAATTTTTGACGTCAAACATTAAATTATTGTCGGCACTATATGATATTTTAGCGTCAATAAATGAATTTTTGACGTCAGAAAATAAATAACTGACGTCAAAAAATAAACTATTGACGTCACTAAATTATATTTGGACACTGATAAATGAATTTTTGCTTTCAAAAAATTAATTATCGACGTCAGTAAAAGATATTTTGACGTCAACAAATGAATTTTTGGCGTCGGAAAATGTTACCACCTAACGGGATATTTATGGTAGCAGTGTGGACTACAACCATAGTCTAATATTGACTGGGGTAGCTATCTGCTAAGAGAGGGCGTACGTACATCGCCAGCGATTTGTGAAAGCACACTAGACAATAATTTAATAATAATATACCATGTGCACTAGAGTGAATGAGTATTCTATGAATGATGCATGAGGCGTATAAATATTCTTTGATATGACCCTTATATAAACTCAGCATAAATCGCACTCCTGTGGCAACTAGATAAAATATGGGCTAAGCAGTTACTGTGGTCAACGACTAACACAGTAAGATTTCTTTACTACGACAACCGCGCTGTTATACAGTAAGTAGCATTTTCCGACGTGAATAAATAATTTTTAATTTTTTTCAATAAATACATTTTAGACAGCAAATCATTATTGACTACGAAAATTATTAATTATGATGAAAGAATAGCCTTTATTTCGATTTATTATTTAATTCTATATTTTGTAAGCAATTTTCAGACGCCAATAAATAATTTTCTGGCGTCAAAAATTGATTTCTTTCGTTAACTTCATTCATTAAAAAATTCAGTTTTGGAATACACAAATTCTGACGTCACAATATAACTTTAAACGATGAAAACGGTATTGTGACGTTGAAAAATCACTTATTGAGGCCCAACAATATTTTTGGACGCCAGAATATATTTTTTTGTCAAAAAAATTCATTTTATGACGTTAAAAAATAATTTATCGTCGGTACAAATGTATTTTATGCCGAAAAATATTTTTCAATGTCAATAAACGTTTAATAAATAATAAAACCGCGTTCCAGTAATTTAAAACTAAGACCAATTTTACAAATTTTTAAAATTAAATTAATTTTTCTACCTAAAACAGCATTATGGCAACCAGTCCGGTTTTCGAGTTCTTCCGAAATAGCTGACCCATTTAGACAAGTAAAACCTTCTTAGAACTCGACTTAAAATTTGGACCGTTTTGAATATACTATTTTTTTTTTTTCATTTTGGAGCATTTTTTTAAATCTGTGAAAAATTGCATTAAAGCTTAATTAGTAATTTAAGTAGGGTCTTTGACTTTCATAAGAAATCAGCCATTGTCACAAAGATTCATGTTTTGCAAAGGAAATCTGTACCTTCATCAAGTATTTTTTGAAGCTTTCTCTTTAGAAAATACCAAAAAATTGGTCTGTGGTTTGCCATTTTTAAAATAGCGATTTTTTTTTATTGGAACGTTTTTTAAAACAGCTTTCTGAAGAATTATTGCAATATTCAGGCCTATGTTTTCTATGAAGATTTTAAAATGGTATTATTCAAGTAATTCATGTAACGTTACATTTTTCAATTTTTTGAAGGAAATACACGTTTGAGACCTCTGTGAACACCAAGGTGTTTTTTAAAACATGTCTGCAGTATGGAACCGTGTGTGCAGATCTGATTTTTAAAAATTTTTCTTTTTAAGTAGGGAAATCCAAACGTATATGGTATTGCGACAGCCCTAGACCCCAGCAGCATACAATTTTATAACAAAGTATTTTCGTAACGATACAAACTGTGACAGCAAATTAGCCATACAATTTTCTTTCCAATTTGTTAGCCAATACAGATATCATTAGGATTTGTCAAAAGTTTTCCATTTTCCAACGTTACTTTTAAAGATTTTGAAGATTAACTTCAACTCAATCTTTTTCCTAATTTTTCGTCCCAAATAATCCGTTGAACTGCTATATAAAATACGAAGTCGTAGCTACAACGCTAACCTTATTAAAATAAAACGAATTTATCCTTGTTACTTCGCAAACATTCATTAATTATGAAGGAAGTCTAGAAATTTTTGTTGGCAGGTAATTTCGATTTATGCAAGAGTCAGGACGCGCTCTGATTGCCTACTGACGAAATCTGACATTTGCTGCGAGCAGTCCTTAATATCGTTGCGAGTTCGTGACAAAACTCGGTCAATATCCTGTTGCACGTAAGTATAAAGAAACCCATAACCGTACGTGCCGCATTGTTCTTGTTTCATGAACTGACGAAGAATAAGAACGGTAAGTAGGCAGATACTCAGCCCATGAGGTCAAATGTCAAGCTCAATATTCATTCTGCACGTGCTTAATTATTAGATGCTTATTATTATACTTACTTATTCACATCTCCTATTATTTCTCATTATTTTAGGTTTAATAATACAACACGCGAGAAGAATTTAAAATGATGAGAATCGGCCTGATTGTCTTCAATTTGTTTTTAAAATTATAATTTTTAAAAGTTTTCGAGTAATAGAGAAAAATAACTACTCAACTGAGTAAATTTGGTGCGATCATGAAAAATTAAACTCAAAGAATAACAAGAATGATCCATTCATTAATTAAACTGGCGACGAGTGAGAAATGTTTTTAATTTTCATTTGACGTAAATTAATTGACGCTTAATTAAATTTCTGGTAAGTTATTAATATTCGAAAATATAATTACAAATTCAGTGTAATTATTAATTAAAAGCGAACTCTTTAAAAGTTATCGAGTTTAAAATGTCGCTCTCACATTTTATTTTAAGGACTTTAAATATTGGACGTATTAAGCCCTACACAGTAAATAAAAATAAAACATATTTTTGATAGGGACGTCTAAAAAATATGTGAAGCAAGTAAATGAAGTAAAACTTCCATCGTATCTCGCCTCACGCGAGGTTTTTCTACATGTTTTTAGGAGAGCCCTATTACTTTATTATATTTTACTGTTTTTACTTCATTTTTATAAGTTTCGTAATTTCATTGAATAAACCATGCATTTGACTAAGCATGTTAAAGTTCAATTGGCCGACTATAAAACAATCACGGTTCACTGTTGAGGGTGTCGAAACTGATCCGTGGAGGTATACGGGATCGGTGGAGGGTGCAAAAGGTTTAGATTAATAATTACGAAACAGTGGGACCAGGCGGTCGTGTTTGATTGAATGGAAAAGTACGGTGTGTGTTGAAAAGTGACAGAACATGTTGTGTTTAATTGATTAATGATAAACTGTTGATACCTGTGTAAACATGGTGGTGTAGCTAGATATCAGGTTAATACTGGTGATGTATTATTTATAGTTGTCGCTGTTGTTGAGACAATGTTCTATCCCTCCTGTCAGGAGGGATAGAAAAATGGATGTATAGCAAACCCGTGTGTTCGTAGATTGATATAATAGAATCATGGGTGGAGTGGACCGGCTTGAACAATTTCGGCAAAGGTATTCCATTGGTCGCAGATCAGTAAACTGGTGGCATTAAATACTATACTATTTGATGGACATGGCAATCGTTAATTCCTACATACACGATGCTGCAGATCGATAGAATTTAGCCAGCCAATTGATTCATGGGTTTCCTTCCAGAAAACGACGAAATAAGCCTGTTACGTTCTTAGCAAATAAACGTCATATTCCAGATAAAGTGAGCATCACTGGATACGGTATATATGTGCCCAACCAACTAGAAATGGGCACGACATGCGTATGGGGCGCCAAGTGTAAAGTGAAAATTTGCTGTGCATTTTACGGTATTTAAGGCAATTTGTCCCAATATTTATTAAATATACACACTATTAGCTAAATGCTTTTTATTTTAATAAATCATTCTAGATTTAAATAAATTCTTAAATATTTGGTTTAAACTTTCCAATATTCAATAAAGCATTAGAGATTTAAATAAATCCTAAAACATTTATTTCAAATTTTCAAGTATTTAGTAAACCTTTATATATTTAACCAAATCTGCACATATTTATAGCAAATCTTTCAATATTTAATAAATATTGGCAGATTTAAATAAATTTTTACTGATATAAATAAATCCGTACAGATTTAAATAAATGTTTCAACATTTAATTCTGAGCTGTGACATTTAATGTTAACCTGTCATATTTATTTGACCTTGGTGAGCCCAGCCGACTTAGGACACCAAGACGGGTTATACCGGTAGTAAGGCGCAAGGCAGAACTGAACATTACATTCTCAAGGGAATGTTGAGGAAACTTTCATTGTATGAATAATAAATTATGCAATGTTTATGTTGTTATTGATGATTGAACTAACATTAATTCTACAAATTTTTGAAATACGGATAACGTGTTCATAATTGTTGAACGATACCACCACTGTAAACGGTCTTGGTCTTCTATGTAGGCTGGGTCTACCAAGGTTAAATAAATATGACAAGTTAACATTAAATATGACAGTTTAGAATTAAATGTTGAAACATTTATTTAAATCTGTAAAGATTTATTTATATCTGCGAATATTTATTAAATATTGAAAGATGAATATGTGCAGATTTATCTAAATACATAAAGATTTACTAAATATCTGAAAATTTAAAGTAAATGTTTTGAGATTTATTTAAATCTCTAATGCTTTATTAAATGTTGGAATATTTAAACCAAATGTTTAAGGATTTATTTAAATCTACAACCGTTTATTAACATAAAAACATTTAGCTAAATGTGTGTCTATATATAATAAATATTAGGACAAATTACCTTAAATACCGTGAAAGGCACAGCAAATTTTCACTTTACACTTGGCGCCCCATACATGCGTACATACCAGTTTGTAATTTGTATCAGCATAGTTCATGCTTCAAAAATTGGATTATGGCACAGCAATACTGGACCATATAATTTCCAACAAATAAACATTACAGATAAATTTTTCAAGAATTCATAGAGGATTCGCTGTGTAACGTCCCGCGATTTTGAGAGCATGCTGGAACTGAAATTAGTTGATAAACTAAATTTACAGTAATTTTCGTTACAACCTCGAATTCACCTAAACTACAAATTTACTTTACTCCAATTCAAACGTAGCAATGCAAGTTATAATTTGCCTGGTAAACAAGCCAAAGGAAAACTGTTACATTAAATAAATTACATAAAATTACTACCTACAGGAAGCTTAATATTTTACACAATTACCCCTCGGAAATGCAACTGACGTTAAATGCCATTCGATCCTTTTTTTTGCAACTGTTGTTGCAACACAATTTATGTTAAGGTAAAGGTAAATTCAAACATTAGGGAAAATTACCTGAAATTATTGCCCTCAAAAAAAAACTACAAAAGTGTAATTATAAGTTTGTATGCTTTTCTAAATTACACCCTTGAAATGCAACTGACATTAGTTACAACCACGCTTATTTTATTTTCCATTTTAACATGGCACTAAGTAACTGTAATTTTACTCGATGTTCCGGATTTTCTGAAAATTATTTAACGATATCAAATTAAATTAAGAGAGCTTTTATAATACAAAGGACTTGTTATTAAAACGTGTATTTCTGGAGGGGTAACTACCTCGTTATATCCGCTTAAGGGCGCCCTTGGCTGTAATTAATTTTCCCGTAAACTGGATTTTCAAAATTGTCTTGAACAATTTTTAAGGGCCTCATTGTAAATACATTTTGCACAGTTTTGCTAACGAACATTAGCTCAGCTTATCGCAGACATAGATCTATCGAAGACAAACCTAATGTTACAGTAACAGTGCAATAATGATAATGACATTTTAACGATATGTTACATTTGTCGTAAATAAATTGGTCTCAAGAGAACTATAACAGGAGGATCGATCAATGGTAGTCTTGAGGTTTATTTTTTCTAAAAGGCGACTTTTCATTAAAACATTAAAAGGCGATCAGCACGTACAACAAATACATGTTCGCGTTTTGTTTCAAGATATACAAATTTTTTTAATTAAAACTGGTGTGTCAATTTTCTCTTACTTTAATAGTAACTAATAATCGGCATTGATAAACATTTTGAAAAAACTACGCAATACGTTTAAGTATTTTTAAAACTTGTTTTCGTAATAAATTGCGCTATCGACTTTTATGACCTTTACCAACTTTCACGGCCCACCACGATAGTTCTAACATTTGAAAAAAAAATAACGCAGAAGGTTTTGGGTACTGCGGCTTTTTTGCATTACTACCGCGGCCGTAGCTCAGTGGTAAGCGCGCGGGTTACCAATGCAGCGGATTCGGGTTCGACTCCCGGCCCGGTCGTTCGCCCTCCCAAGACAACGGGAAACAAGCAAAGTTGGATTTTTCACCAGGAAAACCTCTCTGGAGAAGAAGAGCATGCACCTCTTGTGGTTCGAAGCCCACGTTAAACTGTAGGTCCCCTATGTTCAAAATATCTATCTCCGCGCACCAAACCTAAACATAGAAGAGAGGTCGCCAATGCCCTGAATGGGGTATGGCACTAGAGCACTGCGAGGAAAGGCTTCTGTGTACAGTACCTGCTCAATAGACAGCCTTTGTTTTGGAAGCAACCGCTGTAGAAATTCTTTAACAACAAAAAAATACTTGTGGTAAAAATTATATTTTAAAAGTTTTAGCAATTAGGTACAGAAGGCTCCAGCAATCTAGAAATTGCATTGTATACTGCAGCACTCACTTGTTAAACCAATCACAGTTGAATCTTTCCATCACCTATACATTAAATCGGGATTTTAGAAGTGAGGGGCCCCTACTACTCCAACCTAGGTATGTACGCGCGCATTACATAAAGCTTAAATATATTCCTTTGTACAGCCAGCCAATACAGTTTTAAATAAAAACAGGATTTCATAATTCAGAATAGGTGTTTGGGTTATTGCGGAGCTGTCGGCTTATACATCGAATTGCCAGATGCTTACGACAAGTTAAGCATTTTAAAAGTAACACTGGTTCCAAAGAGGGCCCCTATCACTGGAATATTTCAAAAGTCGATTTGCTAGATTGACAGAAAAATCGCAGCACATGACCAATCTACCCAAGACTGGGGCGAACAAGTTGCACGGGGCGCACAGACGAACGCCACTGCTTCAAAATAAAACAAGGGGTAAACTTCGAATTATCTTTTTTGCGGAGCTACAAAAAATTTCAAAAAATTTCGCGGACAGTTTTAAAGTTCCATTCGCGGTTTATCAAACAAATCGATATTTCGACTACCGATTTTCTGGTGAATTTATAACCACGACATAAAGCAAAAATTTTTTATTTGCATGATCGGGTTTGGCAATGGTGCCACTACGCTTTGGCAAACAGCTTAGAGACACCTCAGGGTATAACATATTGGGCGCCCGGTTCGATCCTGGCACCAGGGGACGAACGCCACTGGTGCAAACTTACACATCGAAAATTAAGGTGGAAAAAAATGGAAAAAGGTTAGTTACATTTCCCGGCGGCGCTAAAAATTTAAAAATTCAGTGGCTCTAAAAAGACCATTTTACAAAATAGAACCAAAATTTTATGCCAGGACCGTACCGGAAATATTTTATACAATTGCAAAATTATAAAATCCATCGCATTTTCGCAACTTTAATTATCTTTTACACAAACGACAAAATTTCGAATATATTTTATTAAAAAAAACCCTCAGTGATGTTTCTCAATGGAAAGTTGTTTCTATTGTCATTAAACATGCTCATACCGATTTTAAAGCCAAAATTCGAAAATTTTAGAAAAATAATAAATTGATGGTGGGGGCAATGCGGGGTGATAGAAAGATCGGGTTTGCGCAGATCGACTATTCGAACTGCGTAGAATACGAATTTAAATTACTTTTTCAGCACGTCTATTTTGACATAGAGCACTCTCCCCTTTTTTTGGCGGACCAATCTCCTCTTCTTGCGGTGTCATCCTATTGCAGTTAGCAATCTTTCGGCCAAATTTGGTTTTTCTGCGTTAAGGCGTCTGGACTGTAAAGTGTGTACCGACACACACATAATATTTATCCTTGGTCGGAGAAAAACCGCTATAACAATTGGATTAAATTACATCTGCAACTATTGTACTTTTTTGGACAGGTTCATTTTTTCTAAATGTTTCAAATTTTGCTATTCTTATTGTTACCAGGCACAATTTTTTTCAGTGTTTTAGTTATAGTAGTTTCTTAAGACTTTTCCTTCATGCTTCGCAAAATTTTGATAGCAATTTTTTCCGACTATTTACTAGATTTAAGTCAGCATTCCTTTGGCTTTGAGTTTCCTACCAACAGGTTCTTGAAAAACCAAATGGTTAAATGTTGTTTTCCAACCTTTTCAACCTTAAAATCTTTTATTTCAATGTTTTTTCACAATTTTATTTTTCTTTCATTAGCTACCTTTTTCCCTATTGTTTGAAACATTTTCATTTCACTGTAAACATGTTTTTTCTTTTATATTGTGCTAATTTCCCCGAGGCAACAGAAAAGCTTAGTAAAATACATCATTAGGACGGAATTTAATAAGCACAACAAAAAAAAAGCTTTCATAATCGAAATTTAAAAAAACTCGGTCACGTGTATCCCCCGGTGTTTTCGCAAAATCTAAGGTCAGTTAATGCCCTGGTGGTATAGGAACCGCCTTGATATCCTCCCACGGCAATGTCAGGGCCTCACGATCGAGAAAACGGTCGTCACTCTTTTATCAAATAATTACAGGTTTGAAACAAAACTGCCAAGTGTTTCTATTATAAAATTATGAGTGATTGGTAGTCATTCTTTTTTTTTAAATTCGCAGGCGCAAAAACAGTGGAAAATTCTAGCCTTGGTTCTTGGAACTCATCATATTTGTTGTTTGTTCACCTACGCGTACACGCATTAAAGTGCCTTGAGCGTAATTTAGCAACGCATTGAATTATAAAAAAAATCTGGAATTGTCAGTTGAAAATGAAAAATGTTTAACTTTTTAACAAGGTAAAATAATGAGCTGTATTAAAGAAACAAAGCTGTTGTTTATGAAGCTCATGATTTAATATGGTCCACAAAATCATCAAGATCTCATCAAGATTTTATCACAACCTAGAGGTTTTTTCTACACCTGGATGTAACAGGAATTCCGATAGGTGTTAATTATCTACAAGAACTCATACATTTATTCATCATTTTCCAGGTATGCGGATACCTACAAAGACAATTTCAAGATCTTCACAACAATTAAATAGATATGATCTGTACAATAGAAATTCGCAGCAAAGTGAGTAAAGTAATCCATATAAAGTAGCACAAAACGTTTCCACTGTAAACGATAAAAAAAGGAGATTATGCAAACTATACGCGGACATATTTGTTAGAAAATTAAACATGAAAAAGTTGGGTCCTAAAATGCTTCTGAAGAGAGGTAGGGCCCCCTGAAGAGGGCGAAGGAAACTTAAGTTTTAATTAATATCTTAGACACGCTTTAATACAAAATAATAAAATTTGGCATACGGTTTAGTACTAGTAAGTGCTACTATCTAAACCATCAAAATAAAATTATTTAAACCAAAAGCGTTTCAAACTGTTTATTATTTTTGTAATCTTTGATTTTTTTACCAATTTGATTCAGTAATGTAATTCTACGTTAAAAAATGCATAAAATGGGTACTCTTGATTTTTTTGTTCAACTAGCCATTTTCCAGAAAAAATCGAATTCAACATTTTTCTTCTTCAGAACGATATAAGACTTTTTTTCATTTCGTACCTATTTGTTAACTTTGGATACAGAAAATTTATAGATAATATATAACAACTAAATACTAACTATTAACAAAACGTAATCTCAAAAATTCAAAATTTACAAACTATAATAGTTCTCAAATAAAAATCTAAATCAAATTGCTAACAAAAAAGTTACAACCGTTATTGTTTAAGAACTGTAATAATTGCGAGCGCGACCGCTATCTTCCTAAATATTTAAACATGTATGGGAGGATTACATAAAGTAAATAATGCATAAATTTAAAAAAATCTTTAATAATAATTCAAATCTAGGATTTGCAAAACGTCGCGGTTAAAAAAAATCTGCGGAAAACAAGTCCTATTGTAGAAAGTCCTCGGATAAAAATCTTTGGATAAAAAATTCTTAGATAAAATGCCAACGAAACTCGTGGTATGCAAAATTTTTTAAGATCAATTCAACATACAATTCGATTCCGGTAGTTTTAAAACATTTTTTTTGTTTTGGAGTTAACTTTTTATTTCTGTTTTATTTAAGTATATTATTTACAATTTTAAAGTGCTGCAAAACTAAGTTAGCTTAGATTTCTTAAAGTGAGTAATTCGCTAAAAAACATTTTTTCCGAATATGTTTTCCATAGAATTTTTTCCGTAGGATTCTTTTCCGAAGATATTTTTGTCGAGGATTTTTTTCCTAAAACTCTACACTTCTTGAAAGTAAAATATATATTAAATCTAAATCCATTCCACTTGCCTTAACTTTTAGTGCCTGCTACTAGAACCCACATATTTAGGCGTCCAATATATAAGGCCCATATTTGTTTGTACAGCAGACCGCTACAGTTTTTAATACAGATATGCAAAAAATTGAGCCTATAGTGTTTGTAAGTATTATTGGAATATAATCTGCTGCTGTCATTTCGAACACAAACTCTAAGGATGAAGGCTGAGTTCCCGGTTGTTTGTAGCATATGCTATACTGGGTAGCAGCCAGCTTGGTGCTATTTTTTTATCGCATGTTAGAAGGTTTACAAATTCCATTGCAGCTGAGATATTAACAGGACAGATATCTAGAAATGTGATTTTACTACCTACGATTATTACCGTTTGCAATTAAAAGAAAACAGTTTTGAGATAAGGCCAACCTAGCCTAACCGGGCCTAGCAAACGCAATCGCCGTTAAAAAGGATCAAGAACAGATAATTAATATACACCACAATCACAGCTGGGATTCTCACATGAAGAATTATATGTAGGATATACCCTACAGTTAAAAAGCTTCAAAGGTGAAAATTAAAATCGGAAAGACTAATAGACGAGGCCAATTTAAAGGAAAAGTGAGTACATAAATTATAATTATTAATTGATGTATTTCAGTATATACAGTACTGCTGGATGCTTTAAGTGCCTGTCTTATTACATCTTGATACAACTTAGTTTTTTCAAGACGGACGGACGTAGCCCGCTGTTTCCGCTAGTATTAAATAAAGACCAACGAAGCTGAATTGTTGCAAGCGGAAACCCTTTAATTTCAAATTATATACTGTTATAAAAATGTAAAAATGTAAAAATGTTTGTAAGAAGTACGTTGCTAGTAATTATAGGAAGACGCAAGATGTACAGTATTTCTAAAAAAATGTGGAGAAACTACTCTTACCAATTACGAAAAATTACTGAAGATTAGTGGAAAATAAGAGAAATCACGTATTATTCTAAACAAAAAAATTACAAAGAATTCATCGAGTTTATAATAAAATAGTAATAATCAAAAAGAATTCTAAAAAATTCGTTTAGATAAACAGTCTTACTTCCGATTTCGAGCAGTATTTTGAAAGCATATTTTCTGATGAAAAAATTAGTATTGCCTCGTATCATTTTCTTTTATCAGAAAGATGTTATAGAAAACCGAATATCTCTTTGTACTATAAACCACAATCACATCATATCTAAAGCACCTCTTAAATAATTTAAATTTTCATGGCAACTTAACAATGTGTTGACATCTAACGCAATTTGTTTCATCAAATCGTTTGGAACCCAGATTTCTTTAGGACCTTTTGGCACATTTTTGTAACATCTGTTAGAATGCGTTGCCAATATGAGATGTATTTTTTGGCAACTATGCTAAATCAACAAATACGTTTATGTTAATTCAAATATTTGCAGTCTTATCCGAGATGTTATCTTATTTTCAAAAAAAAACTGATGTTTCCCCAATTTCACAACGTTATTCGTAAACATCATTGAATTATAACTGTGAAACACACAGAAGATATATTGTATTTCCTGTCACCAATAGAAAAACAATTCATAATATCAGAAATCCGCCATTTACTCCAGAGTAACTTGACTAATTTAGCAACGCTTATATTTACAATATTGCCGTGCATTTTTGAGGCAACACTTAATAGCAATTACTAAAAGATAATTACATACAAATATACAGAATCTACATAAAGTAATGTTATACAAGCTGAATAGGTACTTGTATCTACAAAAGCGTTCCCAGAGATACAAGTGTACGAAGCGAAACGCTCATTGAGCCATAAAAGTGAGAAAACAAGACGCATTTGCTGGTAAATAGATAAAAACTTTATAAATATCCATAAAACACCTTTTCTGCAATTGAAAAAAAAAAAGACTTACCTCATCAGGGTCGATGTACGCACTTGGTCCAAGTATTAAAGGGTAAGGTACGGGTAATCCTCGTCTCTGAAATAAAAAGTACATTGCTGTAAGCATTATTTAACGAAATAGAAGACTTTCTTATGTTAAAACAGTTGCGCTTTGTATATTTTGACAAAATAATTTATATCGTAACGATCTGAAGATCTGAACGCAGCAATAAAAATATATCTTGCAACCCGCCACTCAAATTCCCGAATCCCGTGTAGGCTGCCGTGGGTTCTTAATTCCTAAAAACACCTTCTCTGGTATGAGTAGATTGGATTAAAAGTGAACTGAAAGTCTCCCGTGCTCCACCTTGGCGCTAAGGAAAAATACGTGCCAGAAAAGAGTGCTGGAGACCAGTAGTGGGACATAAAGGCTGGTTGTGATATGTACTCCTTAGATGCCTAGCTACGCCCGCCACAATGTTATTCACCGTATCTGCTTAAACTCACGACGCTTATAACAAGCCAATAATTTTTGGCCATAGTTTATCGGAAAATCGTGATCACTAGTTATATTACTTGTGATACAACAATTGTTTTGTTTTTGACAAAAAGATAGTTTCATATATAAAATATCAGAGAAAATAAAATAGTCAGTTAAAAATATTACTGTATACACTCGTAAATCTGTTTTTCAGATATTTATTAATTTTTGTTGCTAACGCGTATCACCGACGCCATAGGGTACATCACTACAGTTGAAAATTTTGTCGTATTTCGTTTCTCCTACAGACTACAGAACTTTAACATGCAAACATCTGCCACACAAAACCATATATTTTGTTGTTGTTTTTTTTCGAATGATAGTACAATGACATAGACCTAGCCAATAAATCAAACCCGGCCCTGTCGCCACAAAAACAAATGTGTATCCCCCTTGCGCTGGCCCTCCCTAATTTGTGTCGGTCTAGGACACAACGGTCACTAGACAGAAGGGCCACGGGTATTTCGTGTGCCCATACCGGCCACCTTGAACATAACGGCCACCTCGAACATAACGGCCACCTGAAACACAAGCGCCACCTTATACACAACGGCCAGCTTTGAAACGACGGCGACGGTTTCAGTTGAACACAACGGCTACTGGCATTTCGTGTGCTATATCTTAACACAACGACCACACACTCAGTTTCACACAACGGTCATACTTTCAGGTAGACATAATGGCCATTGGAACTCGGAGTGTCCATATCGGCCACTTTGGATATAAACGTTAAGTATGTTACGTGGACACAGCAGCAGCCACACACTCAGCTTGAAACAACAGCCACATACTCAGCTTGACGAAACGACTACACACTCAGCTTTACACAACGGCCATACTTTCAGGTAGACACAATGGCCATTGAAATTTGGTGTGCTCATATCGGCCACTTTGGATATAACGGCAACGTATGTTACGTGGATACAGCAGCAGACACACACTCAGCTCGAAACAACAGCCACATACTCAGCTTGACGAAACGACTACACACTCAGCTTTACACAACGGCCATACTTTCAGGTAGACACAATGGCCATTGAAATTTGGTGTGCTCATATCGGCCACTTTGGATATAACGGCAACGTATGTTACGTGGACACAGCAGCAGACACACACTCAGCTTGAAACAACAGTCACATACTGAGCTTGACGAAACGACCACATACTCAGCTTTACACAACGGCCATACTTTCAGGTAGACATAGTGGCCATTGAAATTTGGTGTGCTCATATCGGCCACTTTGGATATAACGGCAACGTATGTTACGTGGACACAGCAGCAGACACACACCCAGCTGGCTGAACACAACGGACACACTTTCTGGTGGACACAGTGACCACCTTGGACACAATAACCACCTTGAACATAATGGCCACTTTGGACACAACGGCCACTGGCATTTCGTGTGCCCATATCGGCCACTTTGGATATAGCGGCCATATATGCGCCATATATATGATATTTCTATCTGGGTGCCTTTGGTTAAAGGCAGCAGCTGTTCTCCGGGCACACCGATTCTCGACTCTGTATATAAAAATTAATTCTACTCTTTCATCTAAAGTGTAAACTATCTTTAAAGTAATGAACATAACTACTGTGCAACTACATAACCGACAAACAATTTTGAAAATTTGTTGACTAAAACAAAATTGGTTGAAATTTACGGTAACAGGGTGCATTTGCCTGAATTTTTTACACAATAAAAATACTTTTTAATTAATAAATCGAGAACGAATCAACCGATTTTAATGTTCTTTAAAAAGGGCTTTAATTTGATTCGCATAAGGGGTAGGCTGCTATTTAAGAATTTAAAGTTGAGTAGGCTATGGGTGAGGGGGTTAATTGCTATCCATCAGACACCCGAAAAATGTGTCTCCCTTGATACCCAAAAAGCTCCCACGAACCGCATCTCAATATCTCTTCTGATTCTCTTAATATTACGAGTGGAAACATTGACAAAAATCATAGCGGCCGTCGTTGCCAGGAAGTTAAGATGAAAAGTGTTCGGTTTATCTTAATTTCCTTTATCAAACCCTACAGCCATAATCGCCACATTTCTATACTAAACAAAGTGCACAGCAAAAAAGCTGTCTGTCTGTCCGCTTCCAATTTCCACAAATCGTATTATTACATTTGTTTTATGTATACAAAACTGAAACAAAAATAAAAGAAAAAGTTTTCACATAACACAAAGAACCAAAAACAAAGTATTTTAACAATCAACAAAGTGCATCATAAAGGGCAATGCACATAAATAAATTGACAATCTGATAGAAACAAAGCCAAACGGCTCATAAATAAAGTCATAAATAAATATCGATCGCCATTACATTATAGGACAGCTAACACATTCAACAGAATGATATGAAAGTTTAAACAGGAAGCCAAGGGTGTTAACCCCGATAATCCATTTAACTACTCCCTTCCATTACGAAAATCAACATTTAGCAGCGGATTTATTTTTTACGGGACCCGTTGCCGTTACAGTTACATTTATGTCTTCGCACTTCCAAAAATGATACACATCCAAGATATTTTCGTTCTACATGCGAGATACGAAACTTTATCCTGCATTTGTATCAGGCCCAAGATTGAAATACAAGATAACACTGACACACGCAAATAAATCTAGCGTGTTCAAAATGTGTTTGTAGCAAACCGTTGACTTTTACAATAAAATTTCTGTTTCTATTTCCGTTTTAGTTCCACATGCTACGGTGTTCACCGAATTACAATACAAAATACAATTCCAGCTGTACAGATTTTGCTTCCAGATAATTTATTTCAGTAATGGATAATCAAAAATGTCGATGTTATATTTCAGTGGTTACAAATTGTTTATTATGCTTTAACTTACTTTCTTAACACAACTCGAACTTCTAAGATCTATAAAATTGTGAAGGCTTTTAATTAGAAAATAAAAGAGCTTCTGTTAGATAAGGTATAAAACATAAGACGATTATTCTGTACTGATTTAATGATTTCTCCACCAGGTACCGTTTTAATTCTTCTATACTTTCAGGAAAAGATTAATTTCATGAAAATATTCAATTTCGAAATTTTGACGGAAATACATGGTTTGAGCCTCCAGGAACGTATCTTTGTAGGTGGTTAGGCGGAGACGTTCTTTCCATCTTATCTCCGATGCGTTTTAGGTAGCATTTATTTTCGTTAACCAAATTTTAGAAAATCTGAAAAGATAATCTGATAGAAGACCTTCACGTAATTATAACGCGCTTTCTAGCTTGAAAATAGCAGCCGCAGCAGTTTTTTTTGAAACGCTGGAAATGTGCTACAAATAAATTATTTTATAATGCATAATTTATGGGAGCTATCTCTTCCCTCAGTTTTTGGAGGGATGAATTTCGTATTGATCTCTGGTGTTAATCATCCCAAACAATCTTTTCCCAAAAAAAATCGATATTGTGTTCACGCAGCTTAGACACATTTCTTTTTTTTACTACAGTATGTTCAAATGTGTTACTTTGTTATTTCACTTTTTTTAGCTAAAATCAGCACAAGTAAAGTATCAGAGTGAGCAACCCCGATAGCAGGTGACCAAACAGGTGACAGTTTGTTTCGAACTCCATACAGCTACAGCACCTTCCACTAGGAACCGCCAGCACGAAGACAAAATTTTTAATAAATAAAAAACAATTTTTAGGGACGTATAACACCAAAACCAGAAGAACAAATTCGTCCCCCACAAAAATTTGGTAAAAGAGAAAAATATTAACGTACCTAAAAATTAGGTTCTGGATCTTATTGTGCTATCTAGGTTACACACCGTAGATTAAACAAAGATCCATGAATTTTCGATTTTCAATATTTCATGGAGAAATTAGCGTACTGCGACAAGAACTAAATTATAGCTCATCCCTAGTTCTACCAGCTTAAAGAATTTAAACAAAAACCAGCTTTTGAGCAACATCAAAACGTCAAAAATTTGATATTTTTCGTTTGAGAGTTACAGCATGAGATTGGCTTTACTGCTGTCAGTATAAACTGCGTTAGGTTATAATTTTGTCTCCGTCAGCATTTAAACGTTTTTCATTTATGGAAACGCTGAAAATACAATATAAATAAAATAATAGTTAGTGCCACGATGTGAAAATTAGTTAAACTAAAAAATTAAATAATTTATTAGTCGTTACCCAACAAACACTTTATATGCCCCCAGGGTATTGATTCAAACACGATCTGTAAATAACAGATCAGTGCAACTGCATTGATTGGCAGACATCCAAACCTAGTCACATTTACTCATAACTTTTGAGATAAATAACAAATAATATTATGCAATTTAGTTACTTTATATAAAACTAGAAAATGACTAATAACTTATTCAGTTTTCCACGTCGTGACAGTTCCTCCCCTGCCAATTATTTAGTTCTTTAATATAACTAATTTCAACATTGCGACAATAACTGTTTATATTATACATAATTCAGCCACGACGCGACGTCAGAGCTTGCCCAGCGGTTGCTGCGCTCTTGGTTTGCTATTCGGTTTGTAGGAAGAACACAAGCTGTCGCCCTTGTTCCTATATGCAATCTGTTGCAGGACTAGTTGAACATAGGCTTTTAACAGGGGGAAAATGAAAATCACGTACAATATCTCGCTGAAGTGCGCTCGTCAGTTTTAGACATCATAACGATGAAGAACGGATATTTTTGTATTGTTCTCTAGAAATTTTGGTAAGCTTTCGTTTTAATTACGGCTGTAATTAATTAATTTACGATTGCAATACACAATTTCCTCGAATGCGTATGTTGGTAGCCTAGTTGAAAAGCGGGTGCTGCACGCTGACAACACAACAACGGTACCAAAAGTGCAGCGGTTTAAATCCCGCTCACTGCTAGTATATCTTTATTGTTTTTTTAATTTCTAATCATCTCTTTCATTTAAGAAGAACTAATTATTAAAATGTTAAAGCCTGCGGTACAAATTCAGTATGTGGAGAAGTGGCTTTTTAAAGTTTATCTACAAAAATTCAAAATTAAAGTGAATCTGCTTTGAAATCACAACTAAACACAACTGATTAGAGCTTATACTTTCCTAGGTAGGTCATGTTGCAATGATCATCATTATTTTATTCACGTCGATTACGATTTTACCTATAGTTGACGTGCCAAGAAGATGTAAAAACTAATAAACACGATATACATTGTTATACCGCATACATAAACTGCTTTTACTATCCTACGGATCACTACCTGCTGCTACTCGTTAGCCAGGTGATGTACATGATGTATAAGTATTTTAATGTGGTCATATGTCATTATCAAAGGTAACTTAAGTATAAGGCTAAAATAAACATATGTCTGTTGGAAGTTAACTGCATCCAAAATAGCAACAGTGAAAACGCACCATTATTAGGATCGAGCACATTTCTCAGAATCAAGCTGGCTCAATCGTGTTTTCGTTTTAAACAAATACCCGTTAAAGTTATTATTATTTTATTTATATTAATATGAACGTCAACGAGGTAGAGCTTCAACTTATTAGTAAATTAAAAAATCAATTTATTTTCAATTTTACAACATTTTCCAACGAGATTTCACAGTTGTCAAAATAAACTAGCATAGCAACGACAGAAAAAATTGTATCGACATTGAAATATTTACAAAAAAATGAAAATTTGAGTTGCAGCTTGAAATGGCAAATATCTCCGTTAGATTGTTAAATTAAATTCAAAATGCATTAAAAATCGCAACAGCGCAAACGCAGAAATTAGCTGGCTCGATTAGCTTTTGGTCAAATACTTTCATAGATTCTAAAAATGTTTTGGTTTTATTCGTAAACTTCAATAAATATGGACAATTTAGGGCAATTTCACAAAATTTAAGATTATTCAGGACTTTTTCGGCTAATTATTAAAACGTGGGATTTTTGCGGCGTATGGAAGTCCCGAATCGTATTCTACGATTACTATAGAGTTCGGATTTCAATGCATTTGCATGTTTTCTCTGACAATAATAAAGATTGTTGGAAATTTGTTTGTAAACGCAATAAGAATCCTTGATTTAGTAACCTCAATGATGTTTTAAATATTATTCTTAAGTTTAATTAACAGTTTTAAGCACACAAAAATTACAATTTAATAAGTTTGTCCAATAAAATAACAAAGGCTCTGTGAGACTGTAAACGATCAATCTAAAAAATATTTCAATTTTCTATCATTCTTTACACAAGTCTCTAAACTAAAAGGAGCTATCTTCTCGACACAAAACAAAGAAGTTGATTTTAATCAATCGGCTTCTTCTTGATACGGTTATTCCGTTCAGAGAGCAGCAGCGGCAGCAACAAAACAGAAGTAGCTTTTCCAGGGCCATCGAACTTGTTTCCATTTCCAGACATTGAGTAACGGCCATAAACAACAAAGTGAATCGAAACAATCACACGTAACTGACCCAAGTAGTATTTTCGCAAGAAGTGAAAGGATTCTAACATTTGTATTAAAATGTTTAAGGCTGTAAATTTACGTGCGCAAGGTGGGTAAGCGGTTGCTTAGCTAAATGGTAATGGAGGCCATTCCGACTTCAAACTAGCATGCAGGAGTTTTTATGCATTCGTTCTGTACAAACGAGGACAAACTAAAATTTACTGTGGATTGAATAATTATTTTTATACAGTTACAGTAGTTGTTCTATTTGCATCTTGTTATTTTGCCTCGATCATGCAATGGTTGTTTAAAAAAAGAACATGTGCAATTGGTATTATGTGGTTGTTTTTGCAGCACTGTAAATAATTTATTTTCAACAGTGATGTAGAACATCACCGACGAAGGGTCCCAACTTCCTCAATTTCCTGCAGAATGTAACTTGATCGAATTATCTGGAGGGGTAAAAAGAGCGCTGTCAACAAATTATAGAAACTGAAAAAGACTAGTAAATTTACGCCATATTTCCCAATAAGCAACTGATTTTTTTTTACAAAGTCATTTTTTCCAAACTATTCAAGAAGAATTCAAGGTGAATTAATTTTAGCACATTAGTTACTTAAATTACCCAAAAAGGAAAAATCATATTTCATGCAATTCAAAGGATGTAGACAACGGCAATTGTTCAATCTAAAATTCTAAAAGAAGCAAGAAGAAATGGGCGTCACACGGATTTTTTTTTCGAGGGGGCAAGGCAAACTGCTGAGTTTGGCTCTTCGGTTAGAACAAAACTTATCCTATAAAAATTTAAAATAAATTCAAGTAAAATGCGCAATTTTAAAGAATGAGAAAAAATTGTTCGGTTTCCGCATATCAAGCCGTGGGGGCTTCCCCGTCAGTGCCCTAGCTAAAGACTGAAGGGCCTCCAGAGAGGGTCTATAATTCTAAATAGCAATATATGTAAATTAATCTTAAAAAATTAACCACAGTAGCAGAACCCGCAGGCCACGTCTCTCGCATCTGCAACCAGCGGAGTTTCTGTAGTACAAACCACTGCAACGGAAAAATCCGCGAAAGCAGCAACTGCTTCTTTATCCCATAAAGGTGAGACCGTTCCGGATTTAATATATAGATTGCAATAATAAATTTGCTAGCTTTAATATAAATATAAATAATAATTTCTAGAATTTATAATTAAAAACAATCCACATTTTTACACAATGTAGATATTTATTACCTTGCATGGTAACATAATAAATGAAATTCGACTTTATTCATATAAATCGATCAACAAGAAAAAAATGACGTACTTTTTCAGGGAAAGCTCTTTCTTAATTATGCAGTAATCCACCAACAAGAAAAAAGAGTATTTTTTAGGGGATGTTGTTTATTCCGAGAAAGGTTTTTAGTGAGGGGGAGTTACCAAAAGATGCTTTTCTGAGATTTTTTCCAGGGACATTATCTGCGTAAACCGAAATTGGCCCCAATAAGCAAAAGCAAAGTTAGGTACCATTGGGAAAAGAAGTAAAAAATATTGCTCCAAAGATAGTTTAATGGGGTGGTAGAGACCTGAGGAATAAGGGAATGAGGAATTGAGTTATTGCCAAGAACTGAAAGAAACAGAAAGAGACCGAACAGCAAGCAAAAAAAGAATAAATAATACACTAGAAATCTCAATACTTTAAGGTAGAAGAAGCACAGACAAAGGAGAAAAAAGAAAAACTACATTACAGATTTTAATTAGTTAATGTTAAAATTGAAGGCATGATTTGTTCATGTAAAATTGCAGAGTTTTCATTAGAAATCCGCATATTAAAAAAAGGTAGCAATATTAAAAATTATTCATCATAAAGGAGGTTATGACATTTCTCAAAAGTAACAAATTAAAATTATTTATATTTTTGTATTTCATAATAGTGTAAAGGTGCGCTGCCCGAGAATAAATAATTTGTATTTGATTTTGATTTAATTGCATTGTTTTATACTTTAAAGTGGGAGCTCCCCGAAAACGTAATGCACTTGTCTAATAACTTTGATTTATTTACAGGAATATTATATTATATTTATATAGTAGATGCTTATTCTTGTCGGTGTACCTGATTAGGCGTATTAAAAGCGGCGCTATTGTCCTTCGGGAATTAGGCGTAGCAACTGAGGCGCTATTGCAGGGAAGCCGATTGGAGTGAGTGACGGCGCTAGTTCCATATTAGTTGCCGCAAGACGCTCTTTTCGCGTGTTATTGGTACACATTTGTACGTAATCAATCGCTGCTATTGGGTTAAGTTCACATGCGTATTGGAAAGCGGCGCTATTGTTCTTCGGGAATTAGGCGTAACGGCCAAGGCGCTGTTGGGACGAGACCTAATCAGGCTGAGAGTATTGCGTACAAATGAGTGATAGCACACGGTGTTCCTATGAAGAGCATTCAGTTACTTACAGTTACAAATAGAAGTATCAGTATAGGTAAAACTGGGGTAAATATTTGGATTGGCAACTTTACTCGATATAACTGACCGGCAAATTATATATAAATGGTTCTCGCACTCATAACAGCAATATTTGCACCACATAAATAAATAAATTCTTCAAAAGGTTTACTGTTGTTTAAATCAGCTTAAAATCTTATCCTTTTTAACCTCGATAAGGACAGGGTAAATCAGCCATGAGCAATAATTAAAACACAACGTAGGTACGACCCGATCGTAGCAAATAAATAAGTAATCAAGCATAAATACTTGATAAATTTTGGATAATACATTTAAAATTTGTAAATAAAAATATCTACGGTACTGCACGATCACAATAGTGACACAATTTCTTAAACATATAAACATTCTTCAAATTTATTTCCTGCGGATAATTAGCTTCAAACTGTATTTTTTGTTTCTCACCATCATCATCATCATCGTTATCATTATCACAATCACCAACAGTGTGTGGTCTACCGAAGAAAAAGCACTTATCTCGAGAGGAACTCCTACAAATTTAAGGCTAGATTAAAAAATGACGGTTTGCCATTAATATAGGATGAAAATGGGGTGTGTATCCCCTTAAAAGGCATTCAGCACTCTAGGCTCGTTCAGGTTTTACTCTTTACCTGAGAGTAAATATTTGCCATTAACAAAGGATATTAAGGCAGGTGATAAATTGATTATTACAATATACACTACGATTGTGTTTGGTGCCTATTTTTCATCACGCCATTACCTAATTTTGGGCTGGGCCTGAACTATTCGTCTTCATTTACTTTGCGTATAGTCACTTTTAACAACGCCAAAAAACCTATTATTAATTCATTACATATTGGAGTGATAAATTGTAGGTCATTCAGGCGCTTTCTGCAATTTCAATTTTACGTGTCCCCTAATTGCTATTCTTTTATTGCCCTCGCAATACCATTAAGGAACTTGCTCTGCTTTATAAACAAACATAACAACCGCGTTTTTGTCCAACAATTCCAACTCGGTGGGATTTTCTTTTCTCATTTTGAAAGCCTTTAATTTTCCAGCTACGTATGCGGTTGCGCGCAAAGCAATAATTAAATTAATTAAAATTAATACGACCAACAATTTGAAGGTAATAACGATAAATGCACTTGTTATTGTACTTTCTACTGACCTACTCGTAAAAAGGTTTATGAACGATATAGAATAAAAAAAAAAGTGGTAATAAACGCGGTTCTTTGATTACCGTTTACGAGTGGAAACGGTGAAAAACAATCAGAGAGAAACTCATTATAATTACGGTATCTACAAATAGCGGTGCGTATCAGTTTCAATCAATCACACTCCCCGATTGCAGTGAAAGTGAGAACGTTGTTTCAATAATGAGAACATAAAGTATTAACGACTTTGGTTTATGCGAGACTGCCGGGAATAGAAAATTCACTTTATACTGGAAATTGTGTGCTATTGTACTACAATCGCAATGCAATTAAAGCACAACGCTTTATTGTATCTCCGACATTTCAAAGGATTACTGCTTTAAGTTGGAACTGAAACGGTTAGGAAGATTATGGGAGTGGCGTTATATCACTAAAATAATTTTTGGGATTATTTTGTTGTTCTCGACGATATTTAGACATAAAAAGGCCTTTCTGCACATTCTGCACACAACATTAAGCGATTAATTTCCACGATAACAGAAGTAAAGTCGCGTTTTTTTTTCTTCCAAAAACAGAGAGGGAAATCGATATCAAAGAAGAACAATGGATAGGAACGAGTAACTAATAAATAACCAAAGGTGATAGGTCAAAGACGAGGAAAAGTCACATTAAAGTTGTTCTATTGGAACTCCACTTTTAGTCGCAATTTATTACTATTAAGAACAATACTCCAAAATGGTCAGCAAATCCCAAGACCCACGTCATTCAACTAACAAGCAGAAACCAATTAGTACATAACCACTGTAAATGTCTGAATGTCAGTTTCAATAAAGGGTCGCCCATTTCCATCATCTCTAATTCTATAACATAAAAATAAGGTTGGAATTTGATAATTAGATAAGGCATTTTAAAAGTAATGAAATTTAAATTTTTTAATCTTTTAATGTTATAAAAGTCAATGCAAGTAAAGGAAAACCTTTGATCTAAAAAACTTTTCTATATCAAAAGCTATTCATCTCTTAGTAAATTAGCGACGCTTTACATATTTTGATCTTCTCGATACTAACATAATTTCAGAAACTAAAGAAAAGGTTATTCGTTGATTTTTCTTAACTAGATCATAATAAGGTATACCTAAACTGATTTAAGCCTAAAAAACAAAATGGGGGAAGTACTTTTATAGATATTAAAAATTAAACTAATCGAACAATGTACCAAAATGTATCCACTTTGGCGGTTTAGAAAAATATTACTTAAAAAGAGGCCGGAATTAGCGATGAATTGTGATAAAAATTAAAAATACTGTAAAAAATTAGCGTTACTTTATAGGAGACAAGGAAGTTTAACTTGCATACGTGACTAGCTGTTGGTTTTTGTCTCTAGCCTCATTTATACCGAGCGACCCGAGAAAAGACAATGAGAACGCGAATTTTATTAATACAAACAGCATTCGAGAAGCAAGCTGAAAGCGTTTTTACTACTTTCCGCATATGTACATCCGACTGATTTTATTCGAATGAATCTATCTATTACTAAAACCATTCGAATGGCAATCATTAGATTCTGATAATCATTCGATTATGCCCATCACGAGTTCTAACCTTTAATTGTTTGTATAAGAATAGAATTCTTTTAACTTGAACAGCCAAGTAAGTACGAATGTTGTGACTCATCGTTCAAGAATGTAATTAAAAACTGTGTAGTATTACTTTCATTGAAGAAGCGATTTCCTTTATTAAATTCTAATTTTCACACCTTATTGTATAAAAGTTTTTACTATTTTAGAATAAACGTTGCATATACCTAAGAATATGTGAAAAGATTTAAGTGCTACGCTTGAATTATCACGGTGCTCTGGGTGCGTGCAGGCGTCTGGAATGTGTGCATAAAAACACCCTTAAGGGTAAAGACAGACGGTTGATGAAATATAAGAGACGTAGTTCAGTTGTGTTTGTGTTCAATTGTTTGATGAGGTACCTGTAAGTAACTGTATAAAGTAGTGGTGTTGTGACCACTGTTTTATGTGGTATTGCTAAATTGTTCATATTATTATTGTTGATTGTTCTTCTTCTTCTTATTATTATTATAATTGTTGTTTTTGACGATGTTGTTGTCGGTTGTTGCAAAGAATTTATTTAGCCCTTGAAGACAAGTACTTGTATTCTTGGGATCTCGTAATTGGGCCTAATTACTGAGGTCCCTCCACCTGGTTAATTGAAAAAGTATTAACCAGTGACCTCGAGGTAGGCGGGCATATACATTTTTGTTTTTGTTTACTCATTTTGGTCACTGGCCCTAAATCAAGACTATAATTTGTAATTGTATAGATGTGGCCGTTGTCAATCCAATTCCAAATACATAACAAAGGCATGTTTGACAGAAACCGTTCTAATCTAATATTAGGTTAAAGGAGCTGCATTATCGACACCTAGCGACCGATCGTCGTATTCGTTAGGTCGCTTATATCCCAACACTTTGCAGAAAATGTCTAGGTATAATTTTATTATTGGATATATTTAATATTTGTTATATTTTAAATATTTAATATCGTCTACGTCTACTTTTCTATTCACAATTAATTAGGCATAGAAACGATAAAACAGTTTATACTGAAAACCACTTAAAAGTTTTTTGATTACATTGACCAAAGTCAAAGCGCAATGTATTACCAACTGGGCCAACGAAACATTCACACCATGCACCAAAGGAGAATGCCGCAGGACATAATCACTGGCAACGACAATTAATGTGTAGTTGGTAATAAGGAGTCATGTACTCCAACTAGCTAAGTTAATAATGCTATGTACAGAGTGGCTAGGAAAACCCCGTCCACTTTTCTTGCGGCCGTCAAGAGATGAGCGCTTTAGTAAAATACTGGCAACAACGCAGAATCCAAGACGTTTTAGTTATTAAATACGCCCCATATTAAATCAAAACAACCACAGCGTCTTGGATTTTGCGTTGTTGCCAGTATTTTTAATTAATTTTTCTTTACTGAAGCGCCATCTCTTAACCGCCGCAAGAAAAGTGGCCGGGGTTTTCCTAGCCACTCTCTATACAGGGTCGCTATTAAAGATGGAACCAAAGCTCTCCCGCTAAAACGGTTTGAGATATAGATATGAAAATTGGAAGGCTTCCGTTTGAAATTATTTCGCATATTTTGAGGTTAAAAAAAATTTTTTTTGGCACATGATTTTTGAGCGCGGCCGCCATCTTGAATTTTTTTAAATGGCAACATGGGCTTTGTGATACATCATTAGAAAGCTTATTTTTTTCTCTTTCTTACTACCTTGATCATGTATGGTGTTAAAGTAGAAAATAATGCAGAAAAATTATAAAAACCTTTGCCATATCCGTGGCTGGCTAATGTATTGCACTTTAAATCTAGATACCTTTGAATTAAAAAAACATCAATTATAAACAATCAGTACATTAAAATGTGACAAGAATAGAAACATTTCTAATGAAAACTCAATCATAATAATAACAGTTAATTGTGAAAACCATTAACAAAAAACTATTTAAGAAAGAAGATGTTTAAACTGTTCCCCATTTACTTCTTGGCAGTGATGAATTCCATTTATAAAACTTTTTATGGAATTGTGCAACCAATTGTTAGGAATAGCAGCTATTTCAGCACGAATGCGATCTTTTAATTCATCTAAATTATGAGGTCTGTTTACATATACGCGACTTTTTAAATGACCCCACAAAAAGAAGTCCAAAGGAGACAAATCGGGAGATCTAGCGGGCCACTCCACAGTTCCTCTTCTCCCAATCCACTTTCGAGGAAAAATGTTGCTTAAATAATTGCGTACTGCATTTCCATAGTGAGGAGGCGCACCATCCTGCTGAAACCAGATGGTTTCGTTGACTGCGTTTGCGTTAAGAGGAATTGGAAAGAGTTCTATAATACGAGGAATCACATTTTCCTGCAGCAGCTGGAGATAGCTCTCGGAATTAAGGTTTTTTTCCTTAAAGAAAGGACCAACAATATGCTGGCCAACGATACCAAACCGTATGTACTGCATTTTTTGTCATTTATTAAACCCCTGCTGATTGTTTTTTGTTTATTTTTGACGTTTCGTTATTGCAAAGGTATCTAGATTTAAAGTGCAATACATTATCCAGCCACGCATACGGCAAAGGTTTTTCTAATTTTTCTGCATTATTTTCTACTTTAACACCATACATGATTGAGGTAGTAAGAAAGAGAAAAAAATAAGCTTTCTAATGATGTATCACAAAGCCCATGTTGCCATTTAAAAAAATTCAAGATGGCGGCCGCGCTCAAAAAACATGTAAAAAAAAAAATTTTTTAACCTCAAAATATGCGAAATAATTTCAAATTCTTACAATTTTCATATCTATATCTCAAACCCTTTTAGCACGAGAGCTTTGGTTCCATCTTTAATAGCGACCCTGTATAATATTATTAATATAAAAAACATGTATAACAATACATATTGTTGTTCTGGTTAATTCTATAATAAAAAAATGTTTTATATTATAACTAGCAAAACCCGTGTGCTACGCCTCCCGTTTTTTTCTTGTAACTCCGGTCTCGGAAATAAGAGCAGCTCCCGAAAAGAAAACTCCGTGGAAAAAACCAAATAAGTCCGGAAAAGAACCCGGAAGCAAATCAGGAAAAAACAGCCCCGTAAAAAATATTAAGCCAAAAAAACCGTAAAATCGCCAGGAAAAGATCCGCGAAAAACATCCTATCATGGATCTAGACAAAATTCCTAAAAAGAAAAGCGGGACAAAAATTAGTTGAACTTCTTATCACTTTTTCTCACTTCCTTAACAGAAATTTTCGAAATGTTTTTGTAACTAATATATACGCAGAAAAATTTTGTTAGGCATTTACATCTAATTTTAAAATTAAAGTTGCCCTTATTCATACAAATCGACAGCAAGGAAAAAACACGTACCTTTTTAAGAGAAATCGCTTTCTTAATTATGCAGTAAACCAGCAGCAGGTATTTGGGACCAGTAACATCATCCGTAATAATTTAGGCTTAGTTGCTAGTAACTGTTAAAGTGTGGGGTGTATGAAACCAGAAGTCCCAACAATAATGAATGTGTCTATGTATTAATAGTGCAAACTAAAACAATCTGTAAGAACGACTCCCCCAAAACTATTCGGTGTGCCAGCTTATGTCAGCGCCGGACGCTCTGCTGGCATGCCTCAAGTGTGTTTGCGTTATGAAAAGATTTTCAACAGATCACGTTATAGTAATACCAAAAAATATTCTTTTATTGACGTGTGTGAAAAAGTATTATTGTTAAACTCGCCGCACGCGGCCTCATCTTTAGCAACAAACAATGCAATACCAAAACACGGCCAAGAAACAAAATTTATTGCCAAAAACACGGACCATAAATTGCATCCAGGTGTAAAAGCCCGTCGTCTTGTTATGGTGAGACAGTTAGGTATTTACTATGTTATTCATTATTACAGTGATTAAAATTTGAAAAAAAAGACAATTAATTTGATTTTGATTCCATTTTCGTTGCCTACTCATTATCCGCAGTGAGGCACCCAGAATTTCACTTTGAAGGGGGGACACTCCTTAATTTTGTTAGTTATTTTTATTTACGTAATATAAAAAGTCAATCTTCGTTTTTTGATATTACATTTTGCCTTCGGAGGGTGCGCCACTTGATCGTCGATCCTGTACAGAAAATTTGAACCCAGTCCCCAAACTGTACGACCGACACTACCACTACACTACCGGCTAACTTGTTTAAATTCTGTTTCCTCTTTGGTCGTTTTAAATTTTTATTTCCATTTTCCCGGAATCAAATATTGAAACCACAATAATGTCGCACATATGGCTTTAATAATTTAATACAGCAATAGCGAATTCAACGTTATAACCGAATGTGTCCTCAATTTCAGTTAATATTTTCAAATTAACACTGTTAATTAAGCCCTATTACGAGGGGCCGTGTACATCTATTGCCATAAAATCGCTCGTTTAAAATCGTTTATTTTTTTCAATGAGTTTGTCTTGCTTAAAATGGACATGTGAAAAGCGGTATAAAAAGTCACTAACGGTGTTGCTCTAAGCTACTAAAAATCTAAGCACGTATCTGAATGCACGTCGCGCAAGTCGATATAAGCAACACCGATCGGGCAACACGGGGTGCCCCACCGGTGTAAACAATACCATATGTGACTGACATTTAATATATAAAAGCGGCCCAACGACCCAACTAGACGTAAAACCAAAATAACTTTGTTTTATTGTTTCTTTTTACCTCTTTACGAAGCCAACTTGAATACAACATCAAGCAGCTGTACGAGTACTTGAGCGAAAACTTTAAATTTCTTTAGAAATTGTGCCAAGTTCTTTACTATCAGTAATGATTATAACGAAAATAGATATGCAGCAGTATTAATTTGAAACATATTAAAACTATAATATTAATTTCATACTAGAAAGTGCATGACGAAAATTAATTCGAGTTAAAATTGTGAGAAATAATATTTACAGTTTTAAACTTATCTAAAGTCACACAATAACGAATACTCTCCAATCGCTATTTAAAATTTTGTAGTATTTAATAAAAGTCTAAGAATATTTAAAAGTTTAGTTGGCCCACGACAAAACAGTTATGGTCGATTAGTGAGGGTGTTTAATACAAGGTGTAACAAAAATGGTGGACTGGCTAAATACATAGACCTATTGTACTCACTGAAATGATCAAAAAAGTGCATTAAATATGTGCCTTGAAAAGCCTCTGAAGAGAGCTGGAGCCCCCCTTGAATGGGGCGAATAAAATTTAAGTTTTAATTCATATCCCAGGCACCCTTTAATACAAAATAATGAAATTTGACAGACGGTTTAGTGCTAGCAAGCACTACTACCTAACACCATACAAATAAAATTATTCAAACCAGAGGCGTCCCAAACTGGAAAGGAAGGGCTAATTTATTTATATTTATTTTTTTTGTAAGCTTAATTTTCTAGCAATTTAAATCATTAATATAATTCTAAGTTCAAAATTGCATAAAATTGGTACTCTTGATTTTTTTGTACGATTAGCCATTTTTTTTATAAAAAATCGATTTCAACATTTTTCTGTTTCAGAACGAGATTTGACTTTTTTTGGGTCCACAAGTGGTCTAGTGGTTAGAGTCGCAGGCTCTGAAACTAGATTCCCAACGGCAGTAGGTTCGAATCCACTAAACACCGGAAATTTTTCTGAATAAGTCAAACCTGGCGTGTCTATGGACGTTATGTTTGGCGTGTATGTTGGGTGGAATGTTTCTTCGTGTGCAAAAGTAAAAAATTATTACATAGTTACCGGTTTATGTAATCCAAAACACAAAAAAAAACTTTTTTTGTATTTCGTACCTATTTAATAACTTTGGATACAGAAAACGTAAAGATAACGGATAAAAATTGTATAATATTGGCATAACTTATTTCTTACAGTTGTTAAACAATATTGTCGTCCAAATAAAAATTAAAATCAAATTGCTAACAAAAAAGCGACAACCATTATTGTAATGATTAAGTTTTGTTATAAGTCAGTAGTTGGTTGCTGTTCAGTATTTTGAAGTTTTCTAAATCCACAAATAATAAATAACTACAAAATTTTAAAAAAATTATCTTATTCTGAAGAAGAAAAATGTTTAAATCGATTTTCTTCTGGAAACTGGCTAGTCGTACAAAAAATCAAGAGTAGTTTTTTCATGCATTTATTTACGTAGAATCATATTACTGACTCAAATTGATACAAAAAAAATCAAAATTATTGCATTAAACATCATTAACCAGTGATCCCCGGAACGTCTAACTTGGGGTGGTACGGGATGCCTTTTGATCGGGTTAACAATCTGTTAATAACTGGTATGCGTCGTGGTAAACATCCCATTCTTCTTTTACAGGTTTTTAGGTATGTCGAATTAGAGCACTGAAGATAATGTTGTAACACACTCACTAGTAGATGCAAAAGTAAGATTTCTACTGAGGCAAATACGTCCTTCGTAAGTAATACATTTTGATCAGGCTAACATAGTGAAGTATCTGTTTGTTTTTAGAGGTTAATAATGGTGATATTCTTAATGCTTAATGTTTGATGCGCCCGAGAGCAACGTATTGACAACAAGTGCATAATTTGAGTAGGCCTGCAAGGAGTTTTTCGAGAATGCTAGGACGATCTGTTAACGACCTTCGGCGAGTGAATATTAAATTAAGTGCTTACCTTATGCCTTCGTTATGTTTTAAAATTGCGTCGCTCCGTTGCAGTATATCGGTTGATATAATTTTAATATCATGACTCAATAAATGTTAATGATTTCAAAAAAATTACAATTGCATTTGGTACAATTTTCCTAAAATTACTAGCAATTTAAGGCAATTTATATACATTAGGCAAACACTTTTCTTGATTTTCGGATAAAATATTCAAATAGAACAAAACAAACCCGAGCCATCGCATTGTAGGCATCGTAGCCGCTCAAGCATCTCATTTTGCACGTTTGTATTCACAATATTAAAATTTAAATGGCTTTTTCCCAGTATGAATAGCTACGAAAAAGTCAGACAACATTCTTAAATAATTCATCATTTCTCTCCTGTTTAATTCCAGTAATTTATTGTGAATTGTTAAAAGAATTTTCGTTCCCCTCGATGTTGATTCACATATTGACTTGAGAAATTTTCACGTGTTTCCTGCGGATAATTCCCGGGACAAACCAAACATAACGATAGGTTCGAGTTCCCAAATAGCTCGGGGTGTGTTGAACAAATAGGAAGCCAATGCGTTATTTATCAAAATGTTCACGATATATTCGAAACGATTCTATAAAGATTATCTAACCGATAATATTCTGGCACTATTTCACGAAAATAACATGTATTAAGGTGCGAAGTAACTGTGGTTAGTCACGCGAATAGTGTTCCGAACTAATGCGATAGGGCCGAATTTTATTTTATTCGGTATTATTTTTCTACTTTGTTGCTTGTTAAAAAAGAAACCTGCAATATGATTATGGTTTATATATAATTTATGTCACATTTAGTTACGGTACGTAGGGGACAGTTTAATAATAGGGCCGCGATTAACTACTAGGCCGGCCACAAAACCCTTATCTACCTCCTGCATCTTACACTTCCCGCAGTTTCGTTTGATTTATTGAAACACCCCTAAAACCAGGAAAAGTTTCACCTTACTATTAAAGCGAAATTTAATCGTTAAAGTGCTAAAGCCTGACAGTAAGCAATAAAGTGCTGAAAGACCAAAAAAGACTTGAACCAAGAAAAAATTACATTATTAGCACATTTGAAACCAAAATCCATAGGGAATGAATATAATCAAACTAAGTTAAAACAATCTTCTCAAAGTTACATCATGTAGGCGTATATTTTGCTGAAAGTTTAAATGTACCAAAAGTAGGCGGTTTCGCTGGTCGTTCCCAGAACGGCGAAAATTGCTTTAAAACCACTTTTCTAAGGTAAATCATTTTATGTTTCTGTAATTGTGATTTTTACTAAGTAGGTATTTTACGTTACAGGTCAAAAATATGTTTAATTAATAAACGAAAAAACTTCTATTCGTATATGAAACGTACAGAATAATTCGAATGGCTCTCAGAGGGAGGCGCCCTCTCATTGATATGCATTGGGCAAAGTCCTCGCTAACTAGCGGCCACGTATTTTCAGAACCCAACCGTAACTACGCTCACTCTGTCCCAGTTGGCTATCCAGAAACATGCCGCTGCATTCATGCAATGCCAGCCTGCTACGCGCTGCCCATATAGGTCGGTAGTCGGTTTGATCACAGCGCCCGGTTCCTAAACAAGGTCGGGAATGAGCGCCCCTTGGATCGGCACTTGATTATGAGTGTGGGAATGTTAAGCGAAACGTCACTCCTAGAAACCAGTTTCCTAATGCCTCCTGATGTGCCACTTCTTCGTGAACGACAACTCGACTTCCACACCACCCACCAGAACTGCCTAGGCAAATTTATAAGAAGTAGGGTATCCTCAACGTAGTGATTAGAACGCGGGAAGTTATAGATGCAGCACAGGAACGAGTGTGTAATTATTTCAAGGCAAACGTACTGTCACTGGCTAATTCACTTCTCCACAGTGCTAATTAAGAAGATCTATCCGAAATTTTCACTACATAAATGTGTATATATAAATGCACGTGAAACTTTTCACAACAGTGGATTCCGAAGGGTTTAAATCATCGAGGATGTAACTCTTCACACCAGCGAAAGATCCTCAGGGATGCAACAAGATTAAGACTCCACACCAGCAAAAGACCCCCAGGCATACAGGAGGGCCATGATCGATGAACATGAAATTTTTCAATCCAGCGAGTGGTTCTCAAGGGTTCAGGAAGATTTAGATCCAAGAGGGTGAAACTCTTCACACAATTAAAAGATCTACGGGAGTTCCGGAGAATTTAGATCAATGAGGATGAAACTATTTACGCCAGCAAAAGATCCACGAAGAGGGTTCAAAAGAGTTTAAAGCAAATAGAGTAAAACTCTTCACAACAGTGAAAGATCCACAGGGGTTCTGAAGGATTTAGATCAATGAGAATGAAACTCTTCACACCAGCAAAAGATCTCCAGGGATACAAAAGGGTTAAGGTCGATAAACCAAGGGTTCATGAAGCTTTAGATCCGTGAGGGTGAAACTCGTCACACCAGTGAAAGATCCACGATGGTTCCGGAGAACTTAGATCAATGAGAGTGAAACTCTTCACATCGCGAAAAATCTATCAAGATTTCAGGATGTTATTATTCAATACCTGATTTCAACAATAGGATTAAATTCATTTGGACGAGTACCGTTGTGAAGATGACTTTCTATCTTCTGGACTGCATAGGACTGCGTCCCGCTGAAGTGGTTGCTTTTGCAGTCGACACGTATGTCAACTCAGTGGTTGAAACAGTGAAACTTCTTGAGTAGGGAATCTTGCGCACTGTACCGCTTTTGGTAATCGTGGCAACATCAGCGTCTCAAATTGCAAATAAACAATAATGCGGTGATTTCAAATATCATCTGTTTATAATTATTTATTTATTTCAGGCTGTGACAAGATAGAGTAGACACGGGGGAAGAGGCTGAAAATACAGAAGAAAGAGAAATAATACGAAATACTGAAAAAAGAAACGGAAGCAATGAGAGAATAAGAAGAAGACAAAAAAGATAAAACTTAGAGAAGAAAGAGTAAACCAGAAATAGAAATTGAGAAACATACAAGAGAGGCGTTAGCGAAGACTTACAAAAGATCAAAGGATGGAAAATAGGAACCAGCGGAGGAAATACTGTAAAAGAGAAGAAAAAATAGTGTGAAATAAATAGTGTGTCAAAACAGGAAAAAACTTGTTGGAGATGGAACATATCATAAAATATATAGGATGAACGCGTGGCCCAGTGTCCGGATATTTAGTCAGTATTGAAATTATGAGGCATTAAATTAATAATAAATTCCTGCATAATTCCTGCAAATATATAAAAATAAAATAGTTGTCGATTACGTGCAATTTTAAACGTATTATATACGTGATAAAAACAGTAACACGACTATATGTTTGACCTTATGCGAGTTCGTTTTGTTACGTATTATTTATTTGGTCGGCTACTTTATCATTCAACAGATAACAGAGTTCATAAGCGTAGAATATGAATGGTCACGGATTTTAAAAGTACTACACAAATTTTTTTTATAAATAAGTCACTTTATCTATCTACTTTCTTCTCGTAATAACATTTCTTCCTCTATTTCGCGATGCTTCATTTTTTCCTACATCTGAAAATACGGAGTGCAGAACCTCTCTGGCCTCGCTCAGTAATAAAATAACACTAAATCAAACGATGTATCTCAAATATTGCGGTTGTAGTTGTATCAATTTTGCAAAATCGTGCACGCTTCACGTGTAACTAATGGATTTGAGTACACACATGGTATTTGTTTACGTTATAAATTTTAACGAAATTTTTGCTGTTCTGCCACTAAAAGTCTGGTCTTTAACTGAATAACAGAACAAGAATTTAAAGTAAAAGTATTCTAAAAAAATGAGCGAAACAGTTCGCCTGGACTTTCGATATACACCTGGATAGACACGACTAGTTAAAGTAAATAGTTCTTATAAGTTGCAACATCTTGAAGCGGTTGAAGAAAGACCGACCGCTGCGCTGCAAGCATAAGGTTGGGTAAAATATTCGGACTGAATCAACGGAAGCGCGGAAATTGATATTTGAAAATATATTAATAACTCGAGAAGTATTATTTTTAGCAAGAAATTACTCTTATTAATTTGTATTTAGAATTTCAAAACCTTTCTGAATTTAAACCCAAAATGCCACGTTTCCGTTTAAAAAAAAGTTATTTTTTTACCGTGGCCGCCATATTAAAATTGGAAACTCAAGTTTTTTTCTTAAATACAATCGAGAAGAATTTGCCCTACAACTTTGCTCTTGGGTTTGCGAGTCTATCTATTAAAATAAAGAAGTTAGCCTACACTGAACATTAAACGACTAGTACAAGAATACAACTGCTGTAGAAAGTATGGGAAATTCTTCTAAGGACAAAAAGATTATTAAGGGGCAAAAAATTCGATTTTTTGTAAAAAGATTCGCCTAGAGCAAACAAAAGAAGAAATCAATTTTTTAATTTTGTAGCGAAATTTTGGGGGGGAGGAGGGAACAGTAGCCCCCCTAAATATTAAAGTATCAAAAAAATATTATGATATTCGGATTTTGCTATCAATGATGAGCTATATTGCTTTAACAGAAATATTTTATTGCCCCCCGTTAAATAAATAAAAGGGTACCAATTTTCAATTTTCAAAAATTCATAGAGGGCGTCACAGTGAAATTATAGCAATGCGCAAAAAAACAAAATGTAGAAGATTCCCAGCTCTATCAGCTTAAAAAGTTTAAACAAAAACGTGTGTGTAGTTTTTGAGAAATATTTTTTTGAAAAATTCCAAAATTTTGGAGTGGTCATTGCGATCGTTTTTATATTTTCAAAATTAATTATATTTCATGGTATAGTACCCTTGAAGGGCTACCAAACAAGATGCAGTTGATTCCAATCTGATAACTGGTTTTTGAGTAAATGGGCGTTAAAGTCGAAATATTCAAAAATTCGTAGCGGCCGCCATTTTAAAGCTAGAGAGTTCGGTAAAAATCGTTTGATTTGTCCTAAGGCCTTCTTTAATCTCCACTATTAAAATTTCCAAAATTCAGTTTCTGAAAAAAATGCTACCAAAAAAACATGTCTAACTTCCGCTTCCGGTTCAGTTTTTTTCAAAAGCTTATTTTGTCGGTGAATTTTTGATATACCCCCTCATTCCAAAGCACATCAAAATCGGTCCAGCCGTTCCGGAGATATGGAGCGTGACGGACCCACCCACCCACAGACAGACATTTTTAAAAAATTACTTTTTTGGGGTCCATGGACCCCCCCCCCCCCCCGACTATTTCCGTTAAAATCTCAACTTTGAAATTTTGCATGAAATCAATACTTCCCTATACTGAAAGTATAGGAAAGTAAAAATGATAAATAAAAACAGGAATGTTTGCAGTAGATGACGTTGAAAATAAAATTCATTGGCTCAAGAGAGTATATCAAAGTACATAATTATACGAAATCAAAAGAACAGTTGTCATGTGAAAAAACAAGCACCATACGTCGCTAGAAGAGCATCTTCAAGCCAAAACTTCAATTTATTAAAATATTACTTGACAGCATCAATCACCTTCGTTAGTACATTCTACAGACAAAACACCTGCAGCTTTCAAGTATGTATCTAACTACAATCATTAAACCGAGAAATAAAACGTGATGTGCGAGACTACCGTGCGTGGGACATTATCCGATGTTCATAATGACCCACAGATGCTCAGTATTCCTGTATAAGTAAAAATTTCAATGTCAACTCCATTTTTGTCCAAACTGTGTCAAACAAGATAACCTTTTTTCTTAATTTGAATATATGACAAAAAAATTGAAAAGTTTTTAGATAATAACCAAAAACAAGCTGTTTGCTCAAAGATGCTGCAGATAACAAAGGAACATTAATTTTATGCAGCAATAAAGTTAAGTAACTGAAACTTGGAACAGCATTTTTATGGTTATAAAAACAAGTAAATAATTAATTTAAATAAAACTTCGCATATCTATTCACGACATTTTACATTGTAAATACGTCCCACACTACTTAGCCACGAGCCATAGCGAGAAAAAACCGCAAAGATGAATACTCGAACTACGCACTCCATGTTAATTTGAAATTAATGTTCTGTAACAAACATTCTAAAAAGTACTGAGTAAGTACGGAATCATCACTACCATAAAGCTATTTACAAACCAAGCAAGCAAGTAGGCATACATGCATATGCATGTGTGTTTTGAATACGAGACAAGCTTTTAGTTCTAGAATTATTTATGATGACGGAAATTATTCACTGCATTATAACATTTAGTTTTATGTTTACTGTGATTTTACCGTTAGGAATTTTTAATTTCTGTATAAACGTTATTTTTGCGTTTCCCGAATGCGAAGAGATATTCTAAAATTAAATGTCATACGTGTTACTATACTTTATTGAACCGACCCAACACGAAAAAGTTCAGAAAAGTTTGGAAACATTATTATTTTATACATTTCTATTTATTTCCTATGGTACTTTTCCTCGACTTTTATGCTCTAATCGTTATTCAATATTACAAGAACTAAATGAACAAAAGACAATAAAAGATACATTTGAATTAAAAATGCATATGAGTAATGGAAAAAACCTATTTTGTTAACAAATCTTTTAGAAACGTTGTCGAACTTAAGGAACCCAAAAAAACTGTGTCTGAAATATATCTCTTCGTCTTTCTTTCTATCTCCTACCCGTCTTTCACATTTGACCCTTCTTCTCTCTTCCCTTTCTATATTTACCCCGTGTTCTCTCTCTTTGCTTTCTCTCTATCCTACCTTTCTCTATATTCTCCATTTCTTTCAGTTCTCCATTTCTCTTCGATCATTTACTCTCCTTCCCCGCTAAGCAAATGTTTTTTTTTTCAAATCAATAAAGTAATAAAATTAAGAATGGTGTATTTGTTTTTTCAAAATCCATTAATTTCTTCGTAACAAAATCTGCATTTAAGGTACATTATCCATCAGTAATAGAATAATAGTCTAAATCTAGTTTTAGGCAAGATACTATTTAGAAAGGCTAATCTCCCTCTCATTCCTTTGAGCTATACAGTTTGTATGCGCAAATCAAACATTTGCTTCTTTGTCCGAATTAAAACACCTAACAAGCTACACTTGTATTCCCAATAAGCGTTCCCAGTCTAAGCGGCCGTGAGCCATACTTTTTCGCTTAAAAACCTGTAATGGAAAAATAAAACGCTAATCAAGCCGGATACCGATTAACAGACTGTTGTTAACCCGATATATGGAGATTAATCCATGTCATTGTGCTGACCATTCTAGAACCCGGTCCTACTTTCAGCATACATGCGTAAGTCACAAGAAATCTAAGACATTCCGTACCACCCCGGTACATACGTTCCAGGTATCACTGGAATGCTCTTTCCAGGTTTCTAACCAGGTCAATGAATCTCAATAGTCACGCCTAGTTACTAGATTCCATGAAAACAGCTAGGTGTATCGACGGACTTAATCAAATCTCAACTACAACAACAATCAACAATAACATTAACAAATAAACAACTGACGGGTGTTTAGCAAACAACATAACTAAAAAAATGTTTTTTCTAGGAAAAAAATGCGTGCGCAGTCGGTACTGCATTGCAAAATGTTCCAATTCTGCATGAGACATAATTATGCTGTTATTACAAAAGTGCCGTTACTTTACCGTTGCGTTTCTCAACACCTATGCAAAATTGTGAGAATTCCAGAACTGTACTAGATCAATACACTTATACCCTAACAGATGGCGCAAAAATTCGGATTTTGGTTATTTTGGATATAGCTGTTTTTGCTAAACACCCTTCAGTTTTTGCTGTGTTAATGTTATAGTTGATTGTTCTTCTTCTTGTTGAGAATTGATTAAGCCCGCCAATACAGCTAGCTGTTTTCAAATGCATAATTACTAAATCATCGACAGTAGTCACGACACCACAATTTTGTATTTACCACCACCTTTACACAAGTATCAACAGTTTATCAGTAAACAACACTACAAACACAATACTGTTATTTTCATACTGGCAACTCTATTTAACTGTAGACATTTACGATTTCTTTTTCATTACTAGCCGCGTCCAACATTTTTTCCAAGACCTGCATTCCTGGTTGCTTGCAGGAATCATGCTTGTTTATAACACCCTTATTAATGAAGCGTAACTATTTTGTATTCCGCCTAGTAATTTTCGACACATTCTTCAGCAAGTGCCACATTTATTGATCTATGATTGCAAATATTACTATAAAGCATACAATATAATAATAAATGAAGTAATTCAACTATCAAAAAAAAAAGTCCAGACGAAGTCCTTCGGCAATTTTTAAAGTTTAAAAGCAAACTTCTTTTAAAATAACCATAAAAATTTTTTATAAAAACTTGTTTTACATTCGTATACTTCATAAGTTAGGGAAAATGTTCAATAATCCCCTAATATTACTAAAAGCAATACACGTTAAAAAGCATTACCTATCAAAATAGACTGTAAAAAAGGTTTTCATAATACCGATAACCGATTTGCGTTTAAAAGGTGGGTAGTCACACTGGGATGAAAAAAAATTATTGGGGGGGGGAGGCAAGAGAAGTGCTATAGTTGAATATACACGCGCTCTAAAAAGAAGCTCAGTTTAGTTTGTACGCATGTCGAATAGCCGAACAGCCCCCCCCCCCCATCAACGATGTAATGTATTTTTTCAAAATTTACAAATTATGACTTCAAAATCGGTATTAACAACTTATTATTATGTAGGTGTGGATATGTGGGCTCTATAACTCACAATCGAATGGTCCGATTTCGATGAGCTTTGGAGTGTGAGGGTACATCAAAAACTCATCATGGAAATAAGCTTTGAAAATCCAAACCCGGAAGCGGATATTAGATTTTTTTTTGGGAGCTATTTTTGCGAGAAACGCATTTTTTAAATCTGAAACGGGAATCTCATAGAAGACTTTTTAGGGCAAATCAAACGCTCTTTCTCCGAACGATTTCTAGCTTTAAATTGATGACCGCTACAGTATTTGAAAATTTTGACTTTAGCACCTTATTACTCAAAATCAAGTAGAGATACAATGTTACTGTGCATAAAATTTTTCAAAAAACGGACAGCTATGAAGTGAAAAATATTTTAATTTTGTATTTAAAAAAAAACATAGAACATAGAGCTCGGAATGAGCTACAATTGGGTTCATATCACAGCGCGCTAATTTATACGTAACACCTTCTATGAATTTTTGGATAATTGTGTTTTAACGCCTATTTATTCAAAATCGAATACCCAGATCGGGATGAAATTTGATATTGGCAAGACCCTAGAGCTGCACGATGTTGCAATCTACGAGAACTTTTGGAACTACCTAAACTGCGAGGTAAAAAAAATATCAAAATTTTGACTTTTTCAAAAAAGTGTTGCTCAAACATTGGCCACATTTTTTTTTAATTCTATAGGCTATTGGAGCTAGGAAATAACTATAATTTAGTTCGTGTTCCAGTCCAATACTTTGTGTGTGACGCCTGCTGTAAATGTTTGAAAACCGAAAATTAATTCATGTATATTTGTTTAGTAATAAACCGTAGATTAGAAAAAAATCATCTTTAATTAAAGTTGTTATAACCATTTTTGTTCCGAAGTCGGGAGCGCAGTATCTAACTAGCGCCTTTAAGCAGCCGTGCTGTGCCAACGCCTTGGATTTGCAGCGGGCGGCTTATACCGGGTGTCAATAACTAGATGTAAATTTCAATCACCCCTTAACGCAAGAATTTTCAAAATGTAAACACGTAAAAAGTATGGGAATGTGCCAGCGATCTGATTCGCCCATTTTTCAAATTGTTAACGTTTCCAAAATTTTCAAAAAATGTGAAATTCTTTCTTAGTTCTCAAAAATTTTAAAAATTTAACCAAAATTTTGAAAACTTTCTAAAAATTCAAAAATTACAAAAACGTTTTGAAATTTTCTTATTTCAAAAATTTGCAGAAATTTCAAAATTCTCGACTAATTAAAAAAAATCAGTCTTCATAAAATTGTCAAAAGCGCGAAAATTATCATAAATTTAACATTTAAAAAAATTTTGAACATTGGAAAATATTTTGAAAATTTTTAAAAATTTCAATAAATGCGAGAAAGGTCCCGTGGGGGTTGCTCGGCAGCTTTTTATATAAGACTTGCTGGCCAAAATTCAAGAAAATATATACTTAAAATATTATTTGACGTGAATTTTGAAATATTATTGTATTGTATTGAAATTATTGAAATATGACTTAACAATATATCTAAACAGTTGTTTATTATTAAAATTAAAATTATAATCTTCAAACAATCCCGTATTCTTATAACAATTACAAAACAAAATTTATAAACAAACTTTATCAGAAACATTATAAACGCATACCTGCAGACTACACAAACAAAAGCAAATAACCTAAATTTGAGTATAAAAATTTAATCACACAATGCTACACTTGAGACTTAATTAAGTAAGCAGTAAAATTTAGGTCGTCGTATTCCAGGATTATAATTAGGTCAGATTAAATTCCTGCTTTTACTCTAGTGCTCGACGAAGTAGTTTTCAGTAAATTTGTTTGTGAAATCATGAAAGCCACAGCACAGCGTACTGTGTAAATATTAATTTAGAGGATTTCAAATAAAACCGTTTCAATCTTGAATGACATCGATGTTAAATCATGTAGAAAAATAAAAAAGGAGATAAGTTTTGTTATTATTTGATCCCTGTCTAATTAAGTCAATTACAAGTTTCTAATTCAAGATGTATACGTTTTATTTAATTTAATAATTTTTTTGTCTATTAGAAAGGTTTGTTTCGTAAGTTAATGAGCGCGTAAGGCAAAAAGAAAAAAAAATCTCAAACTCATATATTCTTCTATGTTCTTAAAGTTAATGAAATGTCTTAATTAATTCTTATAAATGTTGCTGCCAGTTCTTGAAGAGAGAAATTTATGTCAGTGGTGTCTAAAAAATCATATAAAAAATTCTGGTTACAACTAAAATAAATCTGTTCTGTTGCCGTTGTACAACTTGCAAGTTCGTTTTTGAGTAAAATAAGAAAGTACCTACAATCATTGCAGTCTATGTTTGAGTCAAGGATTTCGTTGTATCTTTTCATCTAAACAAGCACATTCTATATTATATCCAAATGAGATACCAAAACCTATAATTATAATGACTCACCTTATGCACATAATTGTGTCATTTCCATTTTTAACAAGCATAACGATAATTAAATTTAATATTAGCTAGAATTACTGTAATTTTAACCAAATTTTCTTGTAATGTTGATTTTTTGCCTTCAAGACATTTGATGTGAATGCTATTAGCGTCCTTAATTAAACAAATTCTAAATCTTTCCTGCACGCACAATTCTGATGTAAATTAACGTAAAACTCAAAATCATACATTAAAATGTTATTTTAAAAGTTAATTGCATCAAACCTCTATTATTAGAATTATAAAGGACGAAAGGGACGTTTGAATGCAAATCAAACTTTGTGTTCTGTTAATTACGGCAAGAAGCGCAACGGGAACTATAAATTTGTTCGTGCTCCATAGAGTTGAAATTTACATTCAGCGCCGAGCTCAATTTTTCATAATTAGATAGTGCGTGGCTATAAAGCAATTAGTTTTATCTTTCCACGTTTTTGTGTGACACAACATTTCATTGCAGGGGCAAATATTGACCTTGTGAGATAATATTTGAGCTCACGGAGTTTTGAGCATTTTGGCCTTTTTTTGCTGAATGGATGCTGATTGTATAAGCTCAAAATGCGGCCAGATTGGGGTAAATTATAGCTTATGAAATTCCAGTACGTTGGACACAAATCGCTGATTGCTCCCAATTATATAAAAATAAAAAGGAAAAGGGTTCCAGCACTCCTTGTGCGAAAGATAGCTTATGGAATATTTGCTTTTCCGTTAATTAAGGAATAATTTAGCATAATTAAATACATTTTCCGAAGCCAATGAGTGGTAAATAAATACAAAGAAATTTGAAACATCTCTAAAGCAAATAGAAGGTAAGCAGGTTGATTTCTTTCCCTTCCGCATTCGAAGAATAAATTATTGTATTTATAAGTTCCAGCTTTACTTCGTTGAAGTCCATATTTATTATTATTGAGTCGAAATAAAATACTTTTTACTTCAATAATATTTATTTATTTTAACTTTATACGTATTTAGACATGGGTACATGCCATTATCAAAGGTAATATTAAAAGGTAAACAGTTAGTGTTGTTACAGCAACAATAGAACTTAATATCTTAATATCGGTAATCGTCTGCAGCTGCCTTGATTTCTTATTCCAAAATGTCCAATTAAAGGTGAATTTAAGAAACCAATTTGCTCGTTCATTAACGGTGCAGTTTTAAATGTTTGTAAATTTCAAATGCTTCAAGTATATCTAATTTATGTTTATCATCACAAAAGTGTAAACATTTTATAGTGTTATTAGATAGTGTTTTGCGTAATTGGATTTACGTGGGTGTTTGTATTTGTAACAACGTACGTGTTCTTTATACCTAATATCAAAATTTCTAATTGTCTGGCCTATATAAACCGAATTACAATGCGAACAATTTAATTTGTAAACGCCTGACTTTAGCAAATTATCTGTTTTTGATTTTGCATTATTTTATTTTATGTATAATCAATAATAAATTACTGAATTGTAATATAAGCAAATTCTTTTAAAAACAAACCAACTTTAGAGAAAATCAAACGAAAAATTTAAAGCATTTTCCGTATGCAGTTAAAGTCGATACAGGGTAAATTCACCCGCTTCCATTCCATAATATAAAAAAAGATTTACAAAAAAAACGAATTTAGATTAATCTAGTAAACTTGTTTTTCTTTAAAAATATATTCCGAAGGTTACTTTTCCATTGTTAGCAGATTCTTTTAAGCAACCGTAACTCAAAGCCACAATTTAACTGAAACAAGCTCAGAGAGAACTCTTGCAACTTCAAAGGGTTTAAAAATAGATATTTGTGTTGTGAATTTAAAAATACTTAGTTATTTGGAATAAAATGTTTTTGTAAAAAAATTTCCACCACAAATGCTGAAAAAGACAAAGCCTTTTCAACCTTCACGGATTTTTAGTTCGACAATGTCAACTGCTATTAGATTCGGGTCAAAGATTGTATGCATCGAAAAAAACAGCGTGCCTAATAATAAAATTATAACATTTCTATCTCAAGGTTTTCAACTTCAGCAGGTTAGTTATAGGTAAACAATCTAATTTGATATCTTCATCAATCATTAAAAGTTTTGTAATTTTACTGTGCAAGGTTCTAAGAATGTGTTAAAAGTATAATTGGCCGACTACAAAACAGTTACGGTATTGACGACAGTGTTAAAAATAAACGGGGTCCGTGCAGAAATAGGGAACAAAGCTGTCAAACAAAGGTTGGGAGCGGGCAGTAAATCAAGAAAGAACCAAAGACATAGGTTTGAGTTTTGTACTATTTCGTTGTTTGGTAAATATAATGTAGTGGTACTGTGATTTATTATTTGTGGCATTGGTGATGTGTTGATACTGATATTCTCGCTATTGTCTTACTTCCGATTTGATAAAGCCCGATGAGGCAACTAGGTGTATGCTACGATTCTAAGTAGTTCGGCTGGAGAATTTGAAATACCTCCATTTTACTTGCTGCGACTTACTGCTTTAAACAGTATCAATGAGTGAACCCGAAACCCGGAACATATGTCATGTCCCATGTGAGGGCGGATAACAAATAGTCAGCGCATTGATATGGATGCGACTTTCATTGATCGAGTTAATAATAGGTTTAACACGTTAAGCGCCGTGTTATCTACCGGCGTTACGCAGATTTTGCTAAAGCTCAAATGATTTCTGTGCTTTTCCGTAAGGATCACTAAAATGCGTTTTCTGAATTACCTAAAAGTCATTTAAAATACCCTTTTTGCAGTGGTCGTATCGACTATTTTGATTTAGCTACATATTTGTATCGTGAGGCTAGCAATGTATTTGCAAAGTGCTTAATACCCGGTCACATTCGATAAATTCCATTAAATAACACTATGAACGAATAATACCGACGTCCCATTTCGTCGAAGTTTTTTAGGAAAAGTGTCCAGGAATGTTTAAAACAGAGGCAGCCAAAGCTCACTTGACCCTTTTTTAAACGAATTTTTTTTCTTAAAATTGTTTTTGATTGCTAAGAGAAATCAAATTAATTTGAAAGCACACCCCTGCAATTGTGATAAGCTTTTTTTTTAAATTGCTGTCTTTCCATGCCTTAAAATTTATTAACCGCCATCACTCTGCGTCACTACAATTAATGACAAATGACAAACTTAGTCTAAAAATTTGAATTGACATTAGGTTTTGTTTGTTTAAATTCTAAAGCATGCAAAGACAGTAATTTTATTTTCCATGGCCAACACTTATGTATTTCTTATTTGAACATATGCTACATTATACTATCCATACATATATAAAAGCACAAAGGGTTTTTTCTCCGGCTACCGCTTCACCAATTTGGACCATTGTTTTTTAAATGGAAGGTCTCTATCCACAGATGGAACATGAAACATTTTTATATTTTTATTCTACGTCGATTTTTTAATAATAATTATTTTAATTTATAATATATAAGAAGGTCGGCTAGACGCGCGTCACTTGGGGCGCCATCTACAATAACGTCGCGTGTCATTATTGGAACTAATGCATCACGTGACTTGACATTTCGCCGGTTCTGTCAACGCTGTCTGTCAGTGCGTTGTGTGCTGGGGTAACACTAGTATTATTTAAAACAGGAAAGAATTCTCTACCGAATAACTGCAAAAAATAGCCATTAAAAAGGTACCGATTAAAAGGAACTGCTTAGTATCAAACTGAAGAAAATGACTCTCGACTTTTGACTGCAATCTTACTATTTCTGTCATTTCCTTAAATAAAGCACTCGAATAGAAGAAGAGTTTAGTGCTAGTCGCCTATAGTTTCGATCAGCTGCGAGGATTTTTGGTCTGCTTAATGAAGCAGGTGTGTTCGAGTGCGAATTAACTCCATCCAGTAGTACTCAACTGAACAAAAAAGCAGTGTAATATTAAAAATTTGTAACTGCAACTCTGTTCTCAAATACGAGGGCGGAGTAAGAAGTCTGGTAAAAATGAAACAAGGAATAATTTTTTCGGCCAAAAAACAATTTATTTTTCAAGGTAGTCGCCTTTTTCCCGAATAATACGATTTCTACAACTTTTCAAAATAGGCGATTGTTGTATCGATGATCTCCTCATTAAAGCCGAACCTCTTTCCGCAGAGCCATTTCTTCAAGTTATGAAACAGGAAACAGTCGCAGGGGCTAAGTCTGGAGAATATGGTAGATGTTGAAGCAATTTTAAGCGTAATTCATGGATTTTGGCCATGGCAACTACACAAGTGTGCACCCGTGCATTGTTTTGATGAAAGAGAACTTTTTTCTTCGATAAATGCGGTGTTTTTTTTCAAACGGTCCAATAGGTTGCAATAATATTCGCCGTTGATTGTTTTTCCCTTTTAAAGATAATCGAAGTGGATTATGCCGCGTGCATCCCAAAAAACTGTGGCCATGACCTTGTTGGCTGATAAAACCGCCTTAGCCTTCTTCGGTGCAGGTTCGCCAGTAGAAATTCACTGTTTAGACTGTTCCTTGGTCTCCGGGGTATAGTGATAGATCCATGTTTCGTCCACAGTTATGAAACGACGCAAAATTTCTTTTTATTCCGCTTGAACATTGCCAAACCTGCCTCTGAAATTGTCACACGTGTGTGTTTTTGGTCGATTGTGAGTAAACGCGGCACTCATCGCGTGGATAGCTTTTTCATAGCCAAATGTTCGTGTAATATATTGCGCACACATTCATCCGAGATGCGTACTATTTTAACTATCTGGCGCACTTTCACTCTGCGCTCTTGCAATACAATATCATGGATTTTGTCAATCATTTCCTGAACGTTCTGCATCAGTTGTGCTAGTACATTGTACAACAACGAAAATGAGTAAACCACTTGTGAATCATTTTCATCGATCGTGAAGAGTCCCCATAATATTTATCAAGCTTTGTTTTGGTACTAAATGACAGATCTGTCTGAAAATTTCAATATGGCCTAGTGACAGATGGTATTGACAAATGTCATCTAGGATTTGCGATTGTGCCGCCCTCTGTTGCAATTTTACCAAACTTCTCACTCCGCGCTTGTAAGTGCATAAGCTTGCCGCATGTGCAGCTACTCAGACTCATGGTTCTCTGACATATGTAGAAATGTCCACTATGGTTAAAAAAAGAAAGACTTCTGAGCTTCATGAAATGTTGCTAGTTTCTTCCTTTCTGGTTACCAAAATTTATCCAAGAAGCCAATACAGTAATTAATTAGTCACTAGCGACCGGTTAATCTAAAACGCGCCTACTATCATAATACCCGATCGAATCTGGACGCCGCCGGCGCCTATTGGTGCAGGTGTCTTACGTGGTCACAGTACTGTGTATTCAATCTTTAGATACTTTTTGATGTATACAACGATTCTTTAGCAGCACTGTTAGTAAATTATGGAAAATTTGAAATAATTAATCCAATATGCTTTAATATCTCATATAAATCAAGACAAATGTTACATTTTATCGAATTATTGCTGAAGATATACTGTAATCAAATCAAAACGAAAGTTTCATGCCAATGTGATAATTCAAAGATAGTAAATCAACCTGCTTTGGCATGGTACCTTGATACTAATCGAACTGAAGGTTAAATTTCCAGCAGTCAAAGGATATGATAAATAAATGAAAACAACCTACCTGTACTACATCCAAGATATGTTGACATTTCTCCCTGACGTTAACAAAGGGGCAACTTAACGATAACCTTAAAATAATGGGTAAATGTAGAGTAACCAGTTCCAAATACTCCTTGGGGATGTCATTGACGGGGTTTCCTACAATGTCCGAACACGCGCACCCGTTCGACGCCGTTTGGAGGCGACGTCGTTCCGCCAGCCGATAATGTTTCGGGCTGCCAACCCCGTCGAGCCAACCTTCTACGGTTTTCGAAATAACATCCAGAGCCACTTCGCGAACTTCATTGTCCCGAGAACAAATCGGCATGCAGAACCGCGAAATCAAGTCCAGGTCTTTGAAGAGCTCCTCGTAACCGCCTGCGACCGGATCGTGTACAGCACGGTTTAAATCGTTATTATTATTTGATTTGTTAAATTCAGTTTGGACGAACATTTTTAAGGCAAATAAGTTTTAAATTAATTGAATAGTTTTAATTAGTATGATTTTTAAATTAATTTAATTAAATACTTTTACGCTCGTTAGGAACTACTAATACTCTATTTTAATACTGCCGATTAATTTTTATTTTGATTTTGGTTCCTTGGTTGAAAATTGATAAATTCTGTCAAGTAGATAGGTGTATGGACCTGAAACAAAGAAAGGTATATTAGAAAAAATCATCAAGACAAAGTGAGCCATAAAAAATAGTCCAATTACGCCTATATGTCTACCTAGCTGTAATATACTCTTATTACAGGTGTATATTCTGGTGTAAACACACCTTTCTTATTTGTTGGCATTGGTCTGGTTGTTTCTAAGACCTTGTAAATCGTATTAGTTTTGGTTCTTACATTATATAACTATGACATCGAGTTATGCATATTTATAAACACGCCATTCATTATACATTGTAATTAAGTCGTTTCAAATTTGCAATTTATGTGTTTCCGAAATTCATTATCGTTTATTTGCGTTAGTAGTTAAAACGAATTAGTATTCGTACCATTGCCTACAAGTTGGACTGTGACGTCCACATTGGATTTTTGAATGTTTTAATTTCAATATCCCCCCAAAGTTGAATCTGGAAACCCAAAAGGTTTCGTTAAAACTTTTTGTAGGATTTTAGGACAACATTTTACTTCATTTTAGGATAATTTTAGGACGTTTTTTACATACCGGGTGTAAATAAAATATGGCTTCCTCTTTTTTTTTCTTTATTAATTGAAACCAATCAAATTTGGCAAAGTTTTCCTTTAGTAAAAAAAAATCATTTTCTTTATGACACAAAAAAAATGTATTTTAAATGTGTTAAATCTGAAAAAATGATTTTGTGAAGTCTAAAAAAAATATTCTTATGAACATAATGATGCTACCCGTCCACGCGAGGTGGCGCCGTCGGTCACACTATATGTGCTTTGAAGGTTTATGCGCGCCACTTCCTGTGGACGAGTACAAGCTTTTATATACTAAAAAAATATTTTGGTTTGCTATTAGAAAAAATCAGAGTTGAAGCTCGTCAATTCACCAAATTGCGGCTAAACGTAACAACTAAATATTACTCAAAAAAAGGCCGGAATTAGCGATGCAATGTGATGAAATTAATAAAAATACTATTCAAAGCTAGAGGTCTACGCTGTTTCGCTGAGTGGCCCGAGAAATTACGATAAGAACGAAAATTCCTTCATAAAAGCATTCGACAAGCAAGCAGAAGCGTTTTTACTAATTTTTACCACCTAGAGACATCCGAACGAATCATTTTATTATTAAATACTTTCGAATGACAATCATTCGATTACGAAAATCATTCGATTACGAAAATCATTCGATTATGCCCATCACTAGTCATGGAGCTAGGGATGAGCTATAGTTTAGTTGTGTCCCAACCCGCTCATTTCTCTGTGACGCCTCATGATTTTTTGAATCTCAAAAATTAATTCCCTTTTATTCTTAATACACTACAAAACATTTCTAGTTAAACTAAATTGCTTAGGAGTGATAGTAGAATATGATTTACAATTTATGCCTCTTACGTAAATAAACGAGAGACGATACAACATTTTGTTTAAACTAAATTGCTCGCGAGTGCTCACGAGTGATAGTACAATAAGAACCACAACGTTTAGGTATTCTTTTTCTCATAAAAAACTTAATCCCAGTTTTATTTACATTTCTCTGTATCTGAAACCTGTAAGCGATATTCCGTTTACGTCTTACACCGCAGCATACAGTCTAACGGCGCATAACTTCAGTTATTATAATAATGCTATGTACCAGAACTTTTGACTGACAAATATTCTCTTTGGTCTGTGGTTTTCTTTAATTTTTCCACAAAAATAAAAAAAATTTTTCACAGAATAACCGTTGTATTTCCAACGCGAAATTCGCGGTAAGATCTTAGGTCTTACATCTCTGTCTAAAACTTGTGAAAGATATTCCGCAGGCCAAAGAATACAAAGTAACGGCCGACGAATGTGCCGAATTATAGAGACCAAGCAACTGTTACAACGAAACGACATTTTTCAGCAGTTTATCTGTTTATAGCAAGCAATGGAAATAAATGAAAACTTCTCCAAATTTTTTTAAACTTATATTTAAATAAAATCTATCTATAGTATTTACGTTATTTTGGTATGTTTATTGTTTATATAATATGACTACTATGGAGATACGCTCCCGGTGTAGTGGCAAGAATGTTGCGATCCTATAGTCACTGTTGCCTTGTAAAACGTTAATACATACTCAATTTTTGAAGTACAGAAAAGCCCAAACGTTTGTACACAACTAAAGTTCTTAAATAATGTTTCTTTCACTTTTCCAATAACCTATAAAGGAATCAAAATTCCTATGTGTGCAGTTTTCCCAATTTACTGAGATTTTTTACGATGGATGCGTTAATAGCATTGCAAATAATAAGCCTTCGAATGCCGAAATGCTATAAAATATAAGACCAGCAAAAAAACTAAAACAACACTTAATACCTTCTATCATTTCCAGACCACTGAGCAATTTCGCTACGCGGATATGAAATGTTATTTTTGCACATAAATAGATGGAATCATCGTGTAAACAACAGGCACGACGGAAATTTCACAATAATCTCTCTACTACCGAGCCCTAACAGCTTTTAAACAAACATCACTTTGATGTGAATAAAAACAAAAGGGTTTTGACCTAAACTGCGAGCCGATAAAATCTGAAATTCCTGCAAAATGGGATGTAGACTGTTTTCTAGATTACGTTTACTGTCCAGTGGCGACTCGTGAATTTTTTTTTATTATTTTCATTTGGGTGGTAATAATGATTAAAAAGAATCTTTTATAACGTAAAATTTAAAATAAAATTACCCTTATGATGAGAACTTCCGTTAAGAACGTACAGGGCGTAGGTCAGTGCAGATATAGTCGGTCGTTTGTGGTTTACCGATAATGCGTATTTTATATTTGTGGTCGGATTATATGGAGGCACTAATGCCGCTTTTATTATCAGGAAATGCGAGTGAACGAACAGCCAACACTAAAAGGAAAGCACTTCATAAAATTACTTTAGCATATTATTTATTCATAAACGGTAATTCAATCACATATTCAAACATTTAATGTCAAAGATTAAGTGCTACATTTCAACACAAAAAATCGCTAGAATTAGACAAGATTGATTGATTGCTGTTCTTTTGATATGCACGATTTCTTTTCAAGAATTTTTTTGAAATTATTAAAGAAACGGTGTTAGATCAGTAAATGGATGTTGTAATTGCTAACATAAATTTTTGCAAATAAAGAAATAACCATTTTCTGTTAGCAAATTACCAAGACATTCTTGATGTGGTTTTCGCGTTTTATTGCTATTAAAACGAGGTTCTTAATGTCTATGGCTAACGATATAATCCGCTTAAAATTTATTTACGTAATATTTTAATGGCTAGATCACTTTAAACTTAATTTAATTACATACAAAGCAAATTGGATTACACTGCAACTGTAGTTAATTTCATGGCAATCTGAATACCGTAAGTCGATAACTGGTAAAGCTTTTAGCTATCATAAGTTATCGGATTACATTAATTAGAAGTAAAAGAAGTAGAAAGCAATACAGAAATGTGATATGATATCGATATGATAACTTATAAATTGATAAAAAAATTTCCAGTAAATAGAAAACGAAATAAACAACTGATAATTTAAATAAATACCATTCTGTGGCCAGTGACGTAGCTATCATACCGCGAATGGTCGCAAGGAAGTTTTAGGGGTTCCTTGGGGCTACCGGGAAAAAGAAATAAATACATCGAAATTCGAAATATCTGATAGATTATAGATTTTTTTTTCTTAATACAACTGCAAAAGATCTACAACTTTTTCCCTTAGAATTTTTTTCTATTTACACTATCAACGGAGATATTTAACATTGAAGAAATTATTTTTTTTAATTTCTTGCTCGTATCTAGTAAGGTATGTGTATTTTAAGAAAAACAAAATGTTTCCCTAATTAGCCAATTTTTTTAATCTACTTTAACTAACTTTTTATCTCTTATAGTTTCCGAGATCCCTTTAGCGTCCTGGTTAAAATAGACGACCTGTATATAAATCTACCGGGTGGTAGAACATGTCGCATCCCCCTATTCTCTTTATTTATGATAAAACAAATACAATTTTTAATATGTTTTATAGCCCAAAAGAACGCATTATATGGGATAAAAATTCAACGATTTTTTCTTCCTGTTCCTCAGAAATGGCATTAATTTTTTTTTAACAGAACATCTTTAATATTTTTGCATATTTGAAACTCGGATAAAATTCCGAGTCTGTCTATGCCAATTAAGTAAGGATTCGACACCCAAAAAATACTATTTTTGTCATTTTTGTTTAGTATTAAAAGTGCTTTGACCCACCCAAATTAATTGTAATCAATTTACACCACTCTTTTAGGATGCTGGAGACGCATAACATGTATTTCCGTCCAAATCTAGAATTCTAAACTTTTCATGAAATCAATGCTTCCTTATACTGAAAGTATAGGAAAGTAGAAATGGTACGTTCGTAGAACATCCTTCTATTCTAACAGCATAAAGAAACTATTACCAGTGTATTATTTAAAATAAAACACCCTGTATATGTAAATACACCCATAATCGTCTATTTATTAAATTCTTCCACCTGTATCAAATTTTTCTGGTGAGGTGGCCACGTACAACGCATCCGTTACATAAGACGCATATTCCTTTGTACAGCGGACCGCTGCAATTTTCGATACAGATAAGCAAATTATTTTCTCACCCGCAGGTACTAGATTACCGTTTCCAATTAAAAGAAGAAGAAATTCAGATAAGACTAACCAGGGTTCCCACTAACTATCAAGAATTAGAATCCATGACTTTTCCAGGATATCCATGACCAAAAATCATACTTACCCATGACTTTCAACACAAAAAATCAATAAAAATAGAGACGCAAAAATAATCACGTTTATGCGTTTTTTATCAATTCACAAGACGGTATGTGGCGGTCTCACTTGCACCTAATCATAAACCATATTACGTTCCTTGGAATTTAACAAGGATAAGAAAAGTACCTCAATCATATTTTAAAAACCTTTAGCAGCAATTGTTTTATAAGTGGCAGTTTTAAAAATTCAATAGGAAAATTTTTAATTTTTAAAATTATGTTAACACTAGTGCAGGAAAATCAGTTTTTTTACTGTAAATCAAGTGAAACAACAAGACTTTTGCCAAATTCTGCATAAAATCCATGACTTCCAGGTTAAAATTTTAATTCCCTGACTTTTCCATGACTTCCAGGTTATCCAGGGTCAGTGGGAACCTTGCTAACGTAATCTAAACGAGCCCAGCAAATTAAATCCCCCATAATGAGGATCCAACACAAACATTTAATAAACTAGGAATTTATTTCACAGACCATGGATGCGCACAATTATACGCAGCATTTTCTACAGTAAGAAGAGTTTTAAAATTAAAAACACTAATCAACAAGGCCAATTTAAAGTAAACGTGGGTACATCTCTTTAATGATTCTTTGATCACTCGTAGGGGCGGAATGTTACACCAAAGGAATAAACAATAAACATCGTTTCGTTTAGTGTTACTTTATTGTTGAGCTAAGCCAGAGGTTCTGTACTAAAAAATATTTTTACAAAGTTTCATACTATTGTTACGTGTATTACTTTTAAAACCCTCAACCGTTGCTTACTCCACGCTTATTAACGTCGTTATCAAATAGCTCGAGATAATTAACCAGCTGGCCTGATGAATAATACGTATCTAAACAAGCTCCTTAGGTCAAACATGTGGGTCTGTTGCTATTTTAAGCCCGTAAATAATTCTTTTAAAATTGCATGTATGCGCCAACTCTACGTATTTAAAGGAATTATGCCAGAATTTATTATTAATTGATTGCCCCATAATTTAAACACTGGCTAAATACTAGACTAGAAATCCGAACACTGCATTACATAGGCATAAAACTTACAGTTTGAACTCTTGGTCTATAATTTTTTTCTTCCTGCTTCAATGAAAATTATCTTAACTTATTTATTTCAAATAGAACACCCTGCATAGCTTTACATTTTTGACTTGGAATTAAATTCGAAATAAAAATTTATCACCCAATAACGTTTTTAAGTACACAACGATATTAATTACCAAAATAATGTAATATCCTAAAGTGACATGACTGAAATTTGTTCCCACCAAGTAAGTCTAGTTTCCTATGACATTCATGGCTAATTTAAATGGTCACTAAAATACGTTTTTTAATGATACTGTATAAGCAACTAATTAGTACAAAATTATTCCAAATAATTTATGTTGACAAATGTAACCAGCAAGTAAGCAGTCTAGAAAGATTTATTGACGAGAATAAAATACTAGTTTAAGTATTTTTTGTTTAAGAAACTGAATAGCTTAATGAATAATGAATATGCATAAGCCGAACTAAAAAAACTGAATTATGCAGTCGTGGTTTAATTGTGCAGTAAAAAGTGGTACATTTCTGCATATAAAAATACAACGCAAAAATACTGCGGTTATTGACCAACATAAAATATCAGAAAGATGATGTTAAATTCTATGCAAAAATTGAAAAATTCGGTATAGTTAATGGAATTAAAATTTCCAGGAAAAAATTTAAATAAACAGTATTCGTTGATTTATTGGAAATGTAATTTTTCCTCTAACTTTTTAAACTAAAATTAAACTTATAAATTCAAAAGTTGGTGTTTAAAAATCAAAGAGGTCGCCAAAATATTCAAACTATAGTTTCTTCTCGCGTGGAGAAGCTTTCAGAACAATGAAATCTCAAGACCTTAAGTAAAAAAAACTCGAACACTGAAAACCATTTTTTTATGTAACAAATACTCTAAGATTTCAAACTTAAAATCAAACGAAAGAAATTTTAAACTCGGTGTATAAAATGCTGACATTTTCAAAAGGTTTTTTAGCTTTGGAGCCTTTTAATGTTGAATAGCCAAATTTTGGATTAATTGACAAGACTTCAGTTCAATATTACAAAAAAATTAAAAAAAAATTATTTAGAAAAAATTAACAATAGTTCCTGTTCCTGATTCTGACACATCTGCATTACATTTAATATTTCAATAGCCTGATAGAAATTTTGTAATATAAAAATATCTGAGAAACCTTTAAAACCGACAACTTTTAAATAATCTTCTTTAAATTTCCACAAAAACCGACTAATTTATCATATCTTTCTCGACCAATATATATCCGTGTTTAAGCAAAATGTTTTGTCAATCACAGCAGAAGCAACACCTAAAATTATTTTTTTAGCTATTAAAAACTAATAGCTCTTTCTAGCCGACGGGACACATATGTCCCACAGGTTGTTATAACATTTCGGAAGGAAGAAAAGTGTGATTAAAATGTGTCTAAATGTATCCCAGCCGTAGTCTATGAAGTGGTCGAACGTTTGTGAGGTAATGGGAGATTCCATCATCAGCTGTTGTCCTATTTTCTTGAATCATTCTTGTATTGACGCTGTAAGTGGAAGGTGGTTTTATTGTTTTGGTGCGCAGGAGTGTTAGATATCAATAGTAAATTGTTAGTAATGAGCGGGGATAAATGCGTTCTCTGAACGAATACATGTTCAATATACTATAGTACATGTATTTATTTTTCATTTGTTTATGGTTGGGACACAAGTGTCCCTTTAGATAATTTCAATGGGACATAGATGTCCCTCTAGCTATAAAGAGTGCTACGAGAAATCATTTTTATAGGAAAAAGTCTCGGGCACTAACAGATTAGGAGCTGGAAGAGCTGCTGTTCGAGGGTAATTCGTTGTCAGAACCCTACAGTATAAATGATAACCTAGCAGATTCCGATTATAAAGATTCTAATTAAGAAAATTCCTCTGAAGATGAAACAGGTGAGCATGCTAAAATGTCTGAAGAAGAGTCAGAAAATGATAACGCTAATTGCTACTTTTACCAATCGAAGGTTGGAAATTTTAGAACCAAAGAAACCCGGGAAACATGGCAACGTGGTTTAAAAAAATCATGAAATAATTATTTAAGCGATAAGGAATGTAAAGACGTATTAACATTCGAGGAAGGTAATGCCTTATCTTCTGAGAATGCTATATCCTTACATTACGTGTTGCTTATTATATTTTTCCACTGTTTTCAGCAATTAGATTAAAACAGTAAGAAAATATTCGAAAATACGATGCCGCTTGACATCTGTCATCAGAACTATGATCAGAATTTTTTTTAATTATTTCTTTTTTGTACGCAGTTAGCTGTGCCTGTTGCTATAAATCTGCAATCTCCTAGAAATGTAAGTAAAACTATTAAGTTCCGTAGTCAAATGTAACCAATAAACAAATGGTATGACGTACTTACATTGCCGGTAGTGGGAAAAGTAAATTACTTTATGTGACTGAAGCCAAACCTGGGCTTTTCGTGAAATGATCTACTACACTATTTCCCCACCTTCTATCACAATGACTAGCCGGCCGGTGCCGGCTAGCAACATTTTGCCGCTATACAGTATACCGTCATCGGATAACATGCAGCGTAATACTATTAATTTCCTAGGAATTTAAGTAAAACTATTAAGTTCCGTAGTCAAGTGTAACCAATAAACAAATGTTACGAGGCACCTACATCTCTTGTAACCAGGAATGTATGGCTTACTTATATTGCCGAATGCCTGTAGTGGGAAAAGTAAATTACTCGATGTGACCGAGACCATACCTGGGATTTTCATGAATTTATCAATTACACTATTTCCCTATCATATATCACACTGACTGGGGATCGGTGACGGCTGGCAACATTTTGCCGATATACAGTATACCGTCATCGGATAACATGCAGCGTAGTTTACCGGCAATTTAAATTTAGCCGGAAGATGACGTGCTGTTTACAATGTATATGTTCTATATTCTAGCATCGATTATTAACAAACGCCGTGCCTCGTTGCTAGAATGCGTATACAGCGTTGTGAGAATTCGAATCCCAAATCGCTCGCGGGTATTCTAAAACTATTATTATGGGTCATCTTTTGGGGGCGAGTACGCCCATTAAAAATCGAAATTGGGGAAAACAAGCAAATTCTGGTCTCTTAAATTTCGGTGGGGAACAATACCCCCAATGTTGCCGACAATAAAATTGGAACACCCTGTATAGTGAAACAATTATCGTCATGTTTAAGGACTAGGATGTAGTTCAGACAAACGTTTTACAGGCATTTTTTTGTATGATCTTTGTTACTTATTACTGATTTTTGACCAAGACCGGCCGCAAATTTATGTAAACGCTTTTAGAAACACCCTGTACTATTCATTAACAGTACATTTTCATTTTCTCTTGCATTGTGTTAGAAGCGAATAAATCATTCAGATATTTTTTTAAATCCCTCCTTGCTACATAGACTTACCTTTACGGGCCCACTCCCTCGTAATTATGAAAATTTAATGTGCGGCGAAGCCCCCTACCTTTCCATTTATTATTTTACATCATTTAACACATAATGCAATATCAAGTTGAACTTTACTTGAGGTAAATAAAGCGCTGTAGGCGCATTTTAAATTTTGACAATAATTTAATTAACGTGTACCTTTAATATTGCCGCACTTTCTTCTTAAAACCTCAAATTTAATTACATACTTTGCGGTTTTTTTTATAAGGAAAAAACAAAAGCTGTATACCTACAACGTTACCAGCAAATTAAATTTTTATTCAAGACGAGTTCAAAGGAAAAGTCGTTGAACTAACTTTTAGTTCGCAATTATTTTCTTCAAATTCACGGAAAGACAAAATTTACAATTTAATACATCGGAAATTTATGCGGTGCTTGAGATTTGACGCATTAATTATGATACCGTTCGCAACAGTTCTTTACAAGCGACAGGTAATTGCCAAACGTTAAGTGACGGATGTTCGGAATATAAATGCATGGAACCGAAAGTTTGCGGCAACAAACGACATGACATTTTTCGTACAAACAAGCTCATTTATATTTAACGTTCGATTTGTTACGTGCGAGTTTATATTTTGAAATTCTAATTTTGCTCCTAAACGTGCACATGCACGCCTTTGCTTGCTTGCTATTGATGAGTTACAAACGATCTTTAGAAGATCCTCAAGGGCGTTCACATAAAGATTTCGACCCGGAGGCTCCGGGAAGTTACTGGCGTACATCCGAGATGGAGTTCTTAATTTTGTTTTTGCAAAAACAGCGGCATTGTTTGTTTGTGAACGATTTAATTTCGTGAAGCCCTCAGAGGCGTGACATGACCCACTTTATTAATTTCTTCATGATGAGAAAACTAGTTTTGCTAATGTAAAATGCATTAGAAGACGCTTTGAACTTCCATACATGGAGTGTGGAACTAAGCAATGTAATTATTGGTTGAAGCATTATTTTTTTATGAAGCACTCGTTTGGAAGAAATGAATTTTTAGCTTAACAAAAAAAAGCCAAGTGTTATTATTCGTAGAATAATTTATTCTAAATAAATTAAGTACACGATAAAAACCAGCAACCAATTTCGTAAATTGTACAGGTTCAATTTTCTTTTTTCGAGATTTTAATTTTTGCTCAGGAATTAGGAACAGTTTTTGTTAGATAAAGAAATTTGAAAACCCAAAACTTTAAAAAAGCTACCGGGCGACTGCCACGGAACCTTCCTCGCATTTATATAATTTTTGAAAATTCAATTTGAAAATATCGAAAACTAACAATTTTATGGAAATTTAGAAAACTTAAAACTATTGAAAAAAATTACAAATATACAGGATGTATCAAATTGCGTGTTAACTATGGGGATCTCGCTTATTTGAAGAGATACGACGATGGTTAAATTAGAGAAAAGTTGTGGAATTTTATGCCCACTTATAATCTAAAAAGATATCAGACCTATCTTACTTAGTTTTTGAAAAAATGGAAATAACTGAAATTTTGGATTTTTTGTTTTCGGCTATAACTCATTTATCATTTATGTTACATATTTCTAGTTAACGCATTATTAGGACACTTTTTTATGCTGAATCTAAATTTTTTAATAAATTTGGTATAACTGTTACCATTGCTCATTTTTAACTGTCAACTTTTGTTTCTCTTATGGTCGGCATTTAATTTTTTTTCATATTTAAATAGAGTTTTTAATTCTGATTTCAACGATGTGTCACACTTTGCATTTTGTTTACGTTTTGAGCATGTTATTACAGAAAATAAAAATTTCATAAGAGTGCCATGGAAAGACCACGTCATTTAATTTATTTTGAAAGAATTCTAGTAGGTCATCAACTGATGGAAGTAAAACAAAACACTACTTTTATTTGCTTTGACCTTTAGCTACATTAGGTATGCGAAAATTTCAGGAAACTTTGTTTTGAACGTAGGCAGCAGGTTGAGTTATTTTTTACAAAAACAAACGAATGACACAGTTACTAACACTAACACTAACACTAATTAGAGAGTTTATTTTAGACAAGCTTCTGAGCATGTTTTACCAAAGTGTCATCGAACATTTATTTAATATTTGTATTAGTGCAGTTCTAGTGTTATATGTTGTTTTTATTTTACCTGTTATTCAAATTTGTTATGTCAGTTGTAAACATAAAATCTGCAAGTGAAATTTTCAGTAAATTGTGTATGTTAGACACTTTGCCATTCATTTGTTTTAGTAAAAAATAATTTAACCTGTTGTCTTCGCTCAAACGAAAATTTTCTGAAATTTTGGCATACTTAATGCATCTAAAGGTCAAAGTAAATAAAATTAGTGTTTTGTTTTACTTCCATCAGTTCATGACCTACTAGAATTCTTCCAAAATAAATTAAATGACGTGGTCGTTCCATGGCACTCTTATGAAATTCTTATTTTCTGTAATAGAATGCTCTAAAACTTAAGCAAACTGCAAAGTGTCATACATCGTTGAAATCAGAATTAGAAACTCTATTCGAATATTAAAAAAAAACTTAAAATGCCGACCATAAGAAAAAAAAAGTTGACAGTCGAAAATGAGCAATGGTAGCAGTTATACCAAATCTGATAAAAAATTTAGATTCAGCATAAAAAAGTGTCCTAATAATGTATTAATTAAAAATATGTAATAGAACTGTCAACTGAGTTATAGCCGAAAACAAAAAATTTAAAATTTCAGCTTTTTTTCAGTTTATTCAGAAACTAAGCAAGATAGCTCCAATTTCTTTTTAGATTATCAGTGGGCATAGAATTCCACAACTTTTCACTAATTTAACCATCAAATAAGCGAGATCCCCATATCATAGTTAACACGCAATTTGATACAACCAGATGTGTTTTAAAAGTTAAAACAATAAAAAATTGAGAAAATTATTAAATTTCTGAAAGTATTTTGAAATTTCTATATATTTTTGGGAATAAGAAAACTAGAAAATAATTAAAATTTTTTGAAATTTTCGAATATCATAGAAATTTTGAAAATTTTCAAAATTATGAAAACATTCAAAATTTTAAATTAAAAAAAAAATGTTGAAAATATTTTAAAATTTTGAAATTTATTAACTTTTGAATACTTATAATTCTAAAATTTTTGAAACATTTAAAATTATTTAGAAAAATTCTAAGTATTCAAAATTTAACATATTGAAAATTTTTGACATTCAAAAAATATTTGAAATTTCTTAAAAATTTTAAATTTTGTAAATATAGAGAAAATTTGAAAATTATTAATAATTTTGAAGTTTAAAGTTTTTTTTTGTTTTTTGAGTAGTTTTTGCTAATTTCAAACAATATTTATTCTTCAAAATCTAACATTGTTTTCATAATTTGGTAATAGTCGTTTCTGTGGCGATTATCCAATTAAACTGTTCAGGTTAACGACCAAAAGGAAACCTCTCGGAGGTTTCAAATATATCGCCATCAAAAATAGCGCCGGTCAAATACATTGCCGGCATAAATAGCGCCGGTCAAATGTATCGCCGGCAAAATACCACCTCAAAATTAACGTCTTGAGAAACGTCGCCGTACAAATACTTTGCATTTTTATAGAAGTTTGATTTAATTAGTGTAAACCTTAAATCAAATTTTCATCAAAATGCAAAGTGTTTGTATGGAGACGTTTCTTATGGCGTCCATCTTGAGGCGCTGTTTTTGCCGACAACATTTGTGACGGCGCTATTTTTTCCGGCGCTATTTTTGACAGCGCTATATATGCCGGCAACATTTTTTGACCGGCGCTACTTTTGACGACGAGATTCTTGCTGCTACTATTTTTGTCGCCGCTATTCTTGCCGCCGCTATTTTTGACGGTACTATTTTTGCTTGCGACATTTTTTAATGTCGCAATTTTTGACGGCGACATTTTTGACGGCGCTATTTTTGCTGAAGCTATTTTTGGCGGCGCTATTTTGACCCCCAACCACCTGTATATTAAGTAGTGGTATTGTGACCAATTGACGATGCTAGTTTGATGTTGTATTATTGATGTATTGATGTTATTGTTGACGTATTTTTTTCTTATTGTCGTTGTTAATTAGAGCGAATAAACCCCGTGAAGGTAGCTAGTTACATGCTTGGATCCTAATTACTCAGCTGGATTAATTGTTGTTTCTCGACCTGGTTAATTGATAATGTGACTTATTGCATTAGAGTATTAACCAGTGACCCCGGAACGCAGGGCCGGCTCTAGGAGGGGGCAGGTGAGGCAGTTTCCCCAGGGGGCACTTTCAAAGGGCGGCGTTAATTTAACATTGATGCTAGTTTTTAATAATAATAAACCAAAAACATTTAACACAGTTCAGACGAGCGAGCCTAGCAAGATTCGATTACAATAGAAAAATTGTGATAAGAAAGGGTCGTCATAAATTAGGTATCGTAAGCGAATTAATTGTCAAAATATTGATTTTATTTTGAGTTACAGTAAGACAACTTTTAGAATCACCTATGCTAAAACTCTGCTCAAACTAGGTAAGAGCACGTCATGGTTGAACTTAACTTTTTCCTGCGCTTCGAGTATTATCTGCTTATCTACGCACGTCCTCTCTATGCACAACGTTTAATTAAAAGCAGTAAAGAGAAAATAATAAAATCACCGTTCCATAATTTGAACATGCTTGCTTTATTCCTTTTTGGGCTAAGTTTTATTGCCTTCAAAGCGATAGCTGTTAAAGTGGTAATTGTAGTGTAGAAACTACATTTCCGCTGCACTTATCAAACTCGTTAAAACGAAACATTCCTTTGTTATGTACCTAAATTAATTTGTATCGCTTTTAACGACTCCATTTTAAGCGCTTTTTGTCCATTCAATGACCACTTGGTTTTTAACACACCATTGTTAGTTTCTTTTTAATAGCAACCCTAGTCGAAAAATTATGTAAAATATACAAATAGAAGAACAACTTAATCGGACTGAAAAACAACAAAACAAACAGCACTTAAAAAGTAATAATGTAAATAGAGTGGAAAATCTGAGCAACAATAACAAGGTTTCGGTAAAATAGTTTTAATTTCACAGTTAAACTACTATGTTAGTTCAATAAAATTATTATGATCTGTGGACTATGATCTATTTTCATGAATGAAGTACGTTTATTAATCTTGATAAAAAGTATATTACAATTGTACGTTATGGCAATGAGTGTTCGCTAGTTATGGTTAAATAATAAACAAATTAGCTTACATACTGCTGCTTATTTAATAACATTTTAGTATGTCATTCATAAAATATCAATATAAATTATTCATTACAGCTAGTTCATATTATCTTTTCGCTTGAGATAGTTAATTATAAGCTTCGATATACAGGATGGTTCAGATTTATGGTGCAAAATTTTACCTATGTGTAGAACACTAGAAATGAAGCGTTTTCCATGCTCATTAATAAGACAGCTAAGGGCACCTGAATGGAGGGTATGGAAATTCGTGATTAGCGGATATATCTGGAACTGTTGGACGATTTTCTTTAACTATGGTACAGAGGGCCCGCCCATAAATAAATAAAAATAAAGGAGTTAATATATTTTTACGGTAGTGCATATAGGAACGTCAGTAATAGCACCCCCTTTCTTGATTTTAGCTTTTTGACATCAATTTCTTATCATTTCTAAAACTTAATTTAGATTTAGAATTAAATTTCACACATAAACGTACACCTGCCTTTTTGGCAAAAGCTGCGCCGTTTTCGAGAAAAAGGATTTAAAGTGCCTACCGCTTTTATAGAAATAATCAAAAATAGAAATTGCCATTTGAACGCCTTAACGACAATATTCAAAATTATTTTTCCAGCCTCTATGTCAAATATGAAAAAATACAGCATAAAGCAACACTAAATTAAAGATGAAGTATCAAAACAAAAAATAAAATACAAAACTGAGTGTAGCACCTCGTCTGGAATTTTCGATACTTTAGAAATTAACATATTTTCAAAAGTATTTTTGTATTTACCTTTTACGCGCCGACAGTGACTGTAAGACGTACTACGCTTACCATTTCAGCGAGAACAAATGGCAAATCGGAATCAATTTATCCGCGGGCACGATCAGCTGCAAACAGTGCTGCAGCTAACCAAGTTTTTTTTTGACAAAACCAAACCAATTTTTTTTAAATGTTTCTTGGGATTGCAAAAAACTCGTCCACAATAAATTGAACAGGAGGAAGAATGTTACCCTCCCTAAATATTGCTGCATCTGAACATTACTCACTCGTGAGCAAAAACAAACAAATCATTTTTTTTAAACTTGGTAAATTTATTCCTTACATTTACGAAACTCACGCAGAAAATAGGTCATAAAAAAATTGAACAGGATGGAGAAGGTCTCCCTTAATATTGCTGCATCTAAAATTTTAGTTGTGAATCTTACTGTACTATAACTCGTGAGCAAAAACAAGCAAACAGATCAATTGCTTTTTAAAGTAATTCTAAAAATAGTCTTGGAATTGCACAAAACGACACAAAATTCATCAGCAAACAAATGGGCAGGAGGGGGGAAAGTCTCTAAATATTGCTGCATTTAAAAATTAAGTTGAGAATCTTATTCTATTATCACTTGTGAGCAACAACAAACAAATAAATCAATTGTTTTTTAAAGTAATGGTAAACATATTCCTGGAATTTAAAAGACCAGACAAAAAATTCGCCAGCAAAACAATTGGGCAGGAGGAAGACTTCCTAAACATTGCTGCTTTTATAAATTAAGTTGTGAATAGCATTCTACAGTCACACGTGAGCAAAAACAAAAAAATCAGTCGGTCAAAGTTTTTTTAAATAATGGTGAAAATATTCCCGGGATTAAAGCAAACCAGATAAAAAATTTCTAAGCAAAAAATTGAGCAAGATGAGGCAAGTCTCCTTAAATATTGCTGCATCTAAAAATGAAGTTGTGAATCTTGTTCTACTGTCAGTCGTGAGCAAAAACAAACAAATAAATCAATTGTTTTTAAAGTAATGGTAAAAATATTCCCGGAACCACAAAAACCAGACAAAAAATCGAGGGGAAAGTTCCTAAATACTGCTGCATCTAAAAATTAAGTTGTAAATCTTATTCTACTGTCACTCGTGAGAAAACCAAACAAACAAATCAATTGTTTTTTAAAGTAATAGTAAAAATATTCCTGGAACTAAAACAACAGACAATAAATTTGTCATCCAAAAATTGGGCAGGATGAGGAAAGTCTCCTTAAATATTGCCGCATCTAAAAATTAAGTTGTGAATCTTACTACTTTCATTCGTGAGCAATTTAGTTTGTTAAATAAAGCAGAATAAATTTTCTAGTTTTAAATATTCATAGAAGGCCTCTCAAAGAAATTAGCAGTGTGAGGTACTAACCAAAATGTAGCTCATTCTAATCTACATCAGCCTACAAAAATTAAAACGCAATTGTATGGACAGTTTTTGAATAATATTTTTTTGAAAATTTCTTAATTATTTCATCTTATCTAATTGTTTGCTAATGAAATTTCGTCTTTGGTTGCTTATTTTAGATTCCAAGAACTCCCTTTCCGACAAATAAATAAATAAAGCTTTTTACCACTAAGTTTCTACTGTGGCCCCTGCCGTTTCTCTTTTGAGCGCATAATTGAACCATGCCACTATAGCACCATAGCACCCTGGTAGCAAGTGATTATATTTATGCTTGCAAAGCAGTTAAGAAACGCTTCCTTTCAAAATCCCCCGGTGCTTTCTTTGGATATTGAAAATATTACATAGCTTTGTTGGGAAACATCATTCAAATTTTATTTTTGTTTTGTAGCATCAGAAACGTATGATTTAATAGTATTTTTATTGTAGTTCTGGAGATAATTTGTTATGACTTTTAATACCCTAATTGCACATCACTGTTGGTCAACGGATGTAAACAGCTTAAAGAGCACTTAGTTCGTTAATGTGGCTGTTTACACCGCCATCTGATTACCGGCTATTGTATTTTACCTATTCATAATTAGTTTGTTATGGTTTAAACTCCAACTATCTGTAATGTTCGAAAAAGTCATCAAGGGCTGCTTTTGGGCTGCTATACTTAGAGCGATCTGAATACGCGAATAGTATATTTGACGTTTCATTTTCACAAATTAAATAAAATTTCGAAATTCTGAAAATTATTAAAATTTCCAAAAATAAATATTTTGTGAATTTACAAAAAATTCAAAATTTGTTCAATTTTCAAAATATATATTTTTTTACATCATTTAAAAATTGTTTAAATTTTCATAGTTTCGAAATTTTTAATAATAACCAAAATTTAAATTTTTTTTGACAATAATGGTAATTTAAAAAATTTACAAACTTCAAAATTTTTGAAATTTACAAAAATTTACATAATTTGTCAAAATTTTCGAAATATTTTACAACTTTTAATTAACGATAGGGAGGTTGCGTAGCGGTTGACAGCTTTTTTTAGCTGTAAAACTGATACTCTGTTATTATGCAACAAGCATAACCGGCAATTCTAAAGCTCTTATGATATTACTACAGATTATTTCACTAATAATACATTGACCAATTACTAGGCCGCATTTATCGTTTTAACGGCCAATAGAAAAGTTTAATCTATAAATATACAACGATATCCTTGGAAATGAAAAAATTATCGGCCAATCAGTTTCATTTTTTCAACTTAGTTTAATTCGTTAAATATTTCAGTGATAAATATGAACATTTTTAATTTCATTTCGGCCAAATTAAATGTAGCTTCTTCAGATCACAAACAAAATTTTACATTGTATTATGAAAAATAAATAAATATTTAAGAAAATAAAATTATTAACTTCTCACAAAAGTTCATTTTCCTAAATATACCGGGTGTCCCAACGATGCAAAATTCTTTGTTAATTAAGTTACCAAAAAGATTTTGTAGACGTGGGCTACTCGACCATTCATGCACATTCTAATATTATTTTCGTTTATACAAGGTGTTCCACATTAGAGGGACATACCAAATTTATATTTTTTTCAACGGAACACCCTGTATCTTTTGGCATATTCTTATAGGCAGTTTAATTGCCTCTGTATACGTCTTTTGTTTTTGAAATTCCGTTGCGGCGTTGCCAAGTTATCCCACTTGTTCCAAAAAATTTGACATTTGCAGACGTCACTGATAAAACCTGCACAAGCCGTACTTCCATAGTTTAAACAAAATTTTATAGATAAGTTTTAGTCAATACCATGTACTATTCCTGAGATATTTTAAATTTGAATTTGTGCAAAAACTTACAAATTTAATGTATGATAACATTTCAAAATTTGTAAAAACAACTTTCTTACATGAATTGAAACAATTTTCACAGTTGTTTCTTCTAAACACAAAAAAACACGTGTCAATGCCTCCTATGATGTTTGTATTTCTAGAAATTATCAGATTTTTTGCTTAGAATCTAATTTTCTCGAAAACCGTTGGGATTTAGGTATAACAATCATTCAATAAAATTTATAGAGCGCAGAAAGCTCTATCTAAGTATCTAAAAATATACAGAGTGTTCCATTAACAAAAAGGGAGTTCTAAGTATTTGCGCTGTTGCAACAAACACCTTGTATAACCAAATTCAACGTTAAAATATCTGGAAGATAGGTATGGTATTGACTAACAGTTAGCTGGAAATGTGACTTGTGCAGGTTTTATCAGTGACGTCTGCAAATGTCATTTAAAAAAATGGAATAACTTGGGAACGCCGCAACGGAAATTCAAAAACAAATTTACAATTATAGAAATATATAGGGTAATTAATTAAAAAAAACATAAGTTTGGTATGCTCCTCTAATGTGGAACACCCTGTATAAACAAAAATAATTTTAAAGTGTGCACGAATTGTCAAGTAGCCCACGTGTACAATATCTTTTTGTTTGATAACTTAGTTAATAAAGGAGTTATCAAAGAATTTCGCATCGTTGGGACACCCGGTATATTAATGTTTCAGAATAATACGTAAATGATTGGTTTGTGACCTGAAGGAGCCGCACTTTATTTGGCGAAACGTTACCAATTCAACCATATTTATATGTTTCACTGAAATTTTCAACAAATTAAACTAAGTTGAATAAATTGTTACTTAATTATTATTAAATTAAATGCTTCGCTGTTTATTTTCCTATTTTCAAGAATGTCCCCTTTTACCAGTATCATCCGTCAATAAATAAATAAATACCCAATAATATCTCTTTTCCAGTCTATATTTAAACTTTGGAAAACTTGTTCTATTTTTCCAATTTTAATACCAATTTCCATGAATTTTTAAGCACTTGAAAACACAATATTTTTAAACAATATACATACCATGTGGACATTGTATTTCGTGTTGTTAACAATAAACAACAGAAATAACAGCCATTTCGCTTTTCTTTTCACATTAACTTCTCCTAGAAGCCGGTGGTGAATTTGATCAATAAGGAACTGGCTAGGCAAGCACAAAAAACATAACGGACCCGCTTCAATTTACAGTCATAAAACTAATTTTCGATATTACCAAAAAAAAAGTTAATGGTGAAATTTTAGATTACTTCGTAAAGATTACAACCATAATTAAAATTAATTTATAAGTTCGAGCTTTACTCCGTTGAAGTTCATTTTAATTTATTGTAAATAAAACAATTCTTAACTTCAACAGGTTTTGTATTTTAGCTTTATACGTATTTCAACGTGTTTACACGTAATTATCAAAGGCGAGATTAAAAGTAAATAGTTGGTGTTGCTATAGGAACAATAAATGTTCATAACTTGATCTTGGTTTTCTATATCTGCGTCCAGATGACTTGATTTCTCATTCCAAAACGTCCAATAACGGTAAATTTAAGAAATCAATTTGTTCATTCATTAAAGGTACAGATTTTTAATGTTTACGAATTTCAAATGCTTCTAGTATATTTAACTGACGTTTGTCATCACAAAAGTGTCAAAATCTTCTAGTTTTATTAGATGTCATTGAATGATTGTGTTCTAGTAAGTGTTTAGCGTCATTGGATTTATGTGGGTGTTTATACTTGTAACAACGTACGTGTTCCTTGTACCTAATATTACAATTTCTAATTGTTTGTCCTATATAAACTGAATTACAGTGCGAGCAATGTAATTTGTAGATGCCTGGCATCTACGAACAAAATCTAGTAATATTCATTTACTGACAAAAAAAGCAGGGACAATCAATTTCGAAGGTCATATTCGATTATTGTCTTTGAAAACGAACGAATTGCGACGTTCATTATGGTACGACAGGCACCGTAACTTCAGCAAATTATTACCCAATATTTCAATATGGAAATCCTAACTCTTCGCAAACATGCAAACATGGAAGTAGACACGACAATATCAGCCATTTCGCTATTTGTCTTTAAAATCCTAACGGGTTTTGTGAGAGTAACTAACATTCAAGTATGTTTATTCAACTTGAGATGTAAAAAAACTGGTTAGCTCGAAAATTTCCTGAAACAAACTGCATATATAACCTAGGAAGTTTGGTTTAACGAATCGAGTACTGCATTTTTTACTTTGATGTATCCATGAGATGACTAGTTTTTTTTTATATTAAACGAATAGACAGGTGTTTGTTGGATATTTTTTGCAACACATCATCCTAACTGTCACTCAAAATACTTAAAATGATGAGTAAATAAAAATTAATTTTTTACAAGCCCCAAACTTAATTCTTTTAAATGAACTTGCGAAAATCGTTTCTCATATCTAAAAATACCTCCCATAAAATGTTATCTTGAACTATTCATAGGTATTTCCTAGATGCGAAAATAACTCGCAAGTTTTTTTTATCAAATAGTTGTAGGTGAACAGTTTATTTGTTAAATGATAACACATGACTCATAGTTATTTTAAACCACTCCCGTGATTTTATAAAAATTTTGAGCTATCATTACATTGTTTGCGCTTATGAAAACAAAGATGATTAAGGATAAAGTAATCTTGAAAACAAAAATGTGCTTAACTTATATGGCCTGATAATGATAAGTTTGAAATAATGTATGTACCTTGAGAGATAAGCAGTTTGAGGTGATAAATAATGCAATAAAATATCACTTTTTAGGCGCTTAGCATTTTAAATTTTAAGGTCACGTTGATGAGAAAAACAACCAAAAGAGTCAACAGCCTAAGTAACTAAGCGTGTTTGTGGTTAGTTTAGATCGCTATTATTGCGAGTTATTCTTATAGGTGACATTTTTAACATGTCGCTCAACTTCGCAAGGGAAAGAGCGAAAAATTGCTGCTTCTTCGGGACAAAAAAAAACTTTTTCTTGGAGTCATTTCTGAAGTAAAAAGTCACCTAATTATTATTATTTTATTACCATCAAAGTTTACTCAAGCGGAAATGTTTATTTTAATTTTTATGTTAACGTTTAGATTAAATACTACGTTAATTTAAAATTCTTATCATACTGTCGGCGTCACAGAAACATAAGCTCCCTACCAAATTTGGAAACATCAAAATATTTAAATAAATGCGTTAGCTATACCGTATTTAATAATAAAAACAGAGAAGTGCAAAATCAATTTTTACATGACATGCAAAACTAAAACAACTGACGTCCGTGTTTAAATAATTTATGTTATTTACTCTTTTGGTGCTTCTTACGTTGCCAAGTTTATATATATCACCCTCGAATCCTCGATGGCAGCAAATCATAACACATAAGCATAATATAACATCCAGCGTGTGCCGGCAACTGACTACAGTAGAGAGTAGACGAGTGTTTCGAGCAATGTTGCCAAACGTAACCTGCCTTGAGAATTTCACCCTACAGTTTCAAAGCATAAAATGCTCGCGTAAAAAAACGGGCTGTTTTCAAAATCCGCAACGTTTTCCGAGAAACTTACGGATGCGGGACGAAGTCCTAAATTACGACTGGTTACCCTACAACAGGCATGGGCAACCTACGGCCCGCGGGCCGGATCCGGCCCGCGAGGCGATTTCTTACGGCCCGCGAAAGTTTTTCCATTTAGATATAAATGCGGCCCGTGATCACTTTTTTTCGCTTACACAAAAAAACCTACGTGGTTTTGTATTTACATATAAATCATGCCGACGATTACTCGTGTCCGACACTGACCATGAATCATAGGTACCTACTGCACGTGCACGTCTGCCAACTTTGACTTCTGCAGTATTGTAATGTGTCTATTTCAGAAGTTGAAAAGTGTTGTGTTGGTGTTGTGTACTACTACTAAGCATTCAAAGTCATTTTCGGAAGGGAAATTTGCAAAAGAATGTTTAATTGCAGCAGTAAATGGAAAGATGTTAAAACGTTTGTAGGATCTGAAAGATGGTGTGCACCATTTCATGGATATGAAAACAAGAACAGTCCATGAATTTAAAAAAAATGAATGAATGTGCTTCCATGGTGACATTAAAACTCATTTTCACCCTACAGGCAAGGTATATAAGCCATACATCCATAATTCCATAGCTACAAAAGATGAAAATGGCTAGTAACATTCGTTTACTTTTTGCCCTTGACTACGGAACTGAATAGTATCATTTACATTCCTAGGATAATAATTAAAGCAACAAGGTACATATATGGTGACAAGCACAGGCAACTTAGGATAATGGGTCTTTTAAAAAATAATTCCGATGACAGCAGTCAAAAAGAACTTTTAAAAATATGATTAAATTTCTACCTGTAACGTGAAAAATTTAATAAGTAACACGGAATTTATCGACTATTAACATTCTCGGCAGGCCACGACAAACTCCCGGGAAATTTGTTCATGAGTCTTTTGCAAACATAAAAAGTTTTCAAAATAAACTTCATCAAAAAATACCCAAATATTGCAAGTTTTGTTAGAAACATAATGACTTAGTTTGGAAGTAGGTACCTATTGCCGTGAACAATTTTTTTCAAAGATGAATTTTATTAAATCCAAAACTAGAAGCCAACTCATTGACATTGACATTAATCTGGAAAATGATCTGCGTGTTGCAGCAACTAATATATCTTGAAATATGGACCGTTTCGTCATACAATACAAGGATCGCCTCTACTTTTTATTTGAGTTTGATTTGAGCAACAACTATGTGTTTTGACTTTTTTTACGTTTCAAATTTGTATGCGCTGCTGGGCACCGGCACTCTTCTCTGCCACGTACTCTCATTAGCTCTCCCGCTAAGGTGGAGTACGGGGGACCTACAGTTTAACGTCGAATCCGAACGACTAAATACCAGATAAGGTTTCAGGCATTAAGACCCCACGGCTGCCTACACCGGATTGAGGAATGTGAGTGGGGGCTTGCGGCATAGATTTTTATTGCTGCATGGCTTCGGCGGGGAATCCAACCCTAGACCTTTAGCGTAAGAGGCTAAGCGCCTAACTTCTGAGCTACCACCACTCTTGTGCGCAGTAAAGTAGGTACGTTTATTATAAATTCTACTACTCATTTATTTTACTAGTAACTCGAAAACTGGTTCGGTCTGGCCCTCAGAACATTTCTAAAGTTTTTATTTGGCCCATCAGCTGAAAAGGTTGCCCATGCCTGCCCTACAATATACAGGATGTTTCACGGAGTGCAAAACTTGTCATTTTAACAATTTTGTAATTTGGTTCGGCTCAGAGCAGGTTCTCTACTGAATTTTATCGCATTATTCCCATGTCTTAATTTAATCCATATGGCATATGAGCAGTGGCGTAACTACCATGGGGCAGATGGGGCAAGACCCCTCCCCGGCCCGAGGGCTTAGGGGGTCTTGCCACGAGCCACGAGTTTTTATTTCTCTATTACGAAGTTTTTTCAATAAAAATTTTTGATTTTCGACAGTTTATTTTTATATTCAACAAAAAACATTTCAAATTTCATGTAAGTAAGTATGTACTTGTACAATGAAAAATACTGAAGTGAGATTAGATTTAGTAATAACACAACACCCACACTTTTTGGTACCGACCCAGACACATTAACTTCAGAAAAGTTAGAATTTGCTTATCTTAATTAGACACGACTTTAATATATTTATTTAAATTTGCTAGCAAATAATTTGTTTCCTATTAAAGAAATTGTTCTTATTATCAATAACTGTATTATTGAAGTTGTTTTAAGGATGGGGCCAGGGCCCTTCAGGTATCTTGCCCCCGGGCCCAAAATCTGATGTTACGCCACTGCATATGAGCAAATGAAATGTTTAGTGGGAGTGATTTTGAGGTGGCGCAATCGCTTATTAGTACGAATTTAATTCCTATAAAATTCTGTTGCTTTATTATTATTAATCGTATTTTATTTGTATTCTTACATTTTCCGTAAATGCGTATCGTAAACAATATGGCAATAGGTAATTAAAACGCAAAATGTATTACTTCATTTTCAAATAATTAACAAAGTCCTACCACCACTTTGTATTTACCAAAAATTCAAAATGTAAAAAAAATTTAAAAGTAAATATGAATAATATTTTAAAAGAGCAATTTAATGGACACTGATTCCGGGATCCTCGCATTCGTAGGCGACTGCTCTACCGCAAAACCACACCCACCCACCATAGTATGTAATGTGATAAAACCTACTTTGATTCTCACCAAATTACAACATGGTGAAACTGCTATAAAACGTACTACGTGAAACACCCTGTACTTATACATATCTTTATCACCACTACCTACGTTTCGAAACAATAGTTCTTAGGAACACTTAAACAGAACAGTTGATTTAGAATCTTCTATATATGAAATCCGCATCCCTTCCACTTGTCCATTATATGAGGCGCATATTCGTATGTACTGTATGTATCGGCCAAGTACAGTTTTTGATGCACATAAGAAAATTGGGTTTCCAGTGTTTATTTGTTTTATTGGAACATAATCTGCTGTTATAGTCAGGCACTGAGCCCCACCTATGACGTTATCAAGCCCTACCTGGAAAAATGCTCATAACGTTTTTTACCACATGATTAAAAAAATCATTTCTAACCAATCAATAAAAAATACAGTGCTTTTATTTCAAAACTAGCCAGCCTCAATAACTATCGATTTTAAGTAAATTTGATTTAAACAAAAAAACGTCGATTTAGATATGGAGAGGGAAGTTTAAAACCAGCATTGATTAAACTTTAGGTTTCACCCCTCACCCCCAGCCACCCTTACTTTAAAATTTCAAATAGCACCCCCTACCTTGCAATACATCATTTTAAACGTGGAAAATACCTCATCTACCTACGTTAAAAAAATTGGATTCAGTTGATCCGTTTACCAGATAGTTAAAAATATTTTATTTCCAAAAATACTCCATAGAAAATTTTTCATCTACCCACCTTAAAAAATTTGGATTCAGTCGATCCGGTTATGAGTGACTTTTCGAAAATTGTCATATTGCTGAAAATAAATTATTTGTGGCTTCATCTTAAAAACTCTTATCCTAACTTAAAACGGATGGACTGAATCCACATTTTTTTAAGGTAGATGAGGATTTTCCCACGTTAAAAATGATGTATCACAAGATAGGGAGTTCTATGGAGTATTTTTGGATATGAAATATTTTTAACTCTATCTGGTAAACGGACCGACCGAATCCAATTTTTTGTAACGTGGGTAGATGGGGATTGTTCCACCTTTAAAATGATGTATCACAAGGTACGGGGTGCTAATTGAAATTTCAAAGTAAGGGTGGCTGAGGGTGAGGAGATGAAACCTAAAATTTAACCAATACTGGTTTTACACTTTCCCCTCTGTATTTTAATCGACGTTTCTTTGTTTCAATCAAATTTACTTAAATTCGATAGTTATTGAGGCTGGCTAGTTTTGAAATAAAAGCACTGTGTTTACTTAATAATAAATTAATACGATTATTTCAGATTCTTGAAATACAAATATTTCTAAGCGTTAATTCTCAAGAAATATAGATAATAAATAGCTCTAGCGTCGCCTTATCGCAACAAAGGGTAGCCGACGCATGACTCCCGACAAACAGCGGGCGACGCTTTGACGGTGCACGTGCTTGTACTGTGATAATAACTAGTATGCGCCAGCATCTTACAGAATTTTCTAGAAACTATACAAACTTACAAAGGTATACAAAAACTTGCAATTTTAAATATTAAAATTATATGTACAATAATATCGATTAATTTTACGTCCCATCTAATAAAACTATACCCCCCTCCCCCCGTGGCTAATTTATTCATTAATCTCCGAGGAAGCAGCATGCAAACCGAGCGACCGGCGCCGGTGTTTATGTAAAAATCACATAGGCTGGCCTCACCGGAGCCACGAGGCAGCGAATACCACGGACGCGGCATCTGATTTCAAAACCTTTCCTAGAGTAGGTATTAAAGATTGCCGTGTACTATTAATACATAAATGCATTCCTTGTATCATTGTAACTCTTTTAATAAATTTGCTAACAATTTTTCTAAAAGAAGTTACCGAAAGAAAGAAGCATGCAGCATAACCTACGGGTTCACCTAGTCATACTTAAAAAGTACCTAAGTAAAATGCTGGCTTTTGATTATATTCTTTTTCATTCTTATAGGACATATCATTTCTGATAATCGTCTACAGTACGTTAATAATTAGGAAGTCCATAATTCCTCTTCCCGACTTTTAGATGGACCGATCTCATTTTCAATACAAAGATGTAACATTGAGAAGATCTACAATAATTGCTCTTTTTCCACTGATCGTATTTTCAATACAGTTATATAATATTGAGAAGGTTCTTGAAATACTCGTTCCCCACTTCTAGACAGACAGATCTTAATGCAAGGAACTTTTTATCAAATTTCGAGCACTTACCGATGTTCCCAGTTTTTGCGTACACTCTTTGATTTCGACATCAATTTTCATTTTCATTTCGTCCATACAAGCGTCACCCGCAAAAGTTTGATAAAGTAAACAAATTTCATATAAATCTTGTATTTACTTTAAAACAACTTTCAGAGAAACGATAAAGAAAATCTTGGGTTCGCTAAATTTCAAAGGCAAATTTTACACCCTTATAATAAGACCGTTGAACTGAAACGCAAGCAATAATATCGTACGTTGAACTTTCAACTCTGTAAATATGAAGTGTATAGAAACTAAGGAAAAACAATTTTTATTTGGCTTATTTCTACACACTCGCTCCAACATCTTCCGGAAACTCGTAAAATAAACAAGACTGTTTTAACCCAGAACAAAAATCATATGGCTTCCTTCTATAGCTTCAAGTTTTCTTCTAACGCTGTTGAGAGAATTTCTAATTAAAATTGTATTAATCAACAAACAAACAAACACCGGAATAATTAAATTACGAGTAGGTATTCCGGTATTCGGAAATAAAACTGGGACAGGTTTAAGTTGCGCACCTACGTAAGTATTAAACAAACTGAATTACAATGCAAATACTTCCAAATCGCCTTACAACCATAAGTAGATACCCCCTGGTAAGACTAAATCCGGGTAAATCTTCCAAGGAAGGTTGGAGAATCCAATTTTGTGACCTAGGTACAGTTTATAGGAACAAATATTGCTTTGTCATTTCTCTAATTTTATAGATAAACAACAAAGCTATAATTTTAAAATAATATTATTTTTATGGTCGTAATGATAATGGCTGCAGTATTTCACTGCCTCAAACTTATCAAAGTATTTGGACAAACGAAGTGTCGTAGAAAAAAAATTAATAGAATTACAAGGATAAAAGACGCACTTTTATTACTTTTCTATACGAAAAGTTATAGGAAAGTATAATTTCATGAAAGAAAATTTTCGAATTCAAGATTTTAACGGAAATACATGTTTTGGGCTTCCACAAACACAAAAAATGTATCCAACTACTTCATCAGATAAAATTAAATACGCATCAATTCCATATTTTGGCAATCAATCAGAAAAAATTGCCAAAATTATAAACAACGCAAATAAACGTGAAATAATGTTTAAAACAACAAAAAACATTTAAAACACTTTGTTTAATGCTAAAGAAAAAACAGACAATTTACTAAAATCAGGCATCTACAAATTAAATTGCTCGCACTGTAATTCGGTTTATATAGGACAAACAATTAGAAAATTTAATATTAGGTACAAGGAACACGTACGTTGTTATAAGTATAAACACCCCCATAAATCCAATTACGCTAAACACTTATTAGAACACAATCATTCAATGACATCTAATAACACTATAAAAATAATTTTCACTTTTGTGATGACAAACGTAAGTTGGATATACTAGAAACATTTGAAATTCATAAACATTTAAAATCTGTACCTTTAATGAATGAACAAATTGATCTCTTAAATTCACCGTTATTAGACGTTTTGGAATGAGAAATCATGTCATCTGGACGCAGATATAAAAAACCAAGATCAAGTTATGAAGATTTATTGCTCCTATAGCAACACCAGAGTGGTGGTAGCTCAGAGGTTAGGCGCTTAGCCTCTTACGCTAAAGGTCTAGGGTTCGATTCCCCGGCGAAGCCATGCAGCAATAAAAATCTATGCCGCAACCCGCCACTCACATTCCCCAATCCGCGCCGGTGTAGGCAGCCCAGGGATCTTAATGCCTGAAACCTTCTCTGGTATTTAGTCGTTCGGATTCGACGTTCGACCTTAGCGCCAATGAGAGTACGTGGCAGAGCAGAGTGCCGGTGCCCAATAGTGGGACGTAGAGGCTGATTGTGATAGCAACACCAACTGTTTACTTTTAATCTTGCTTTTGATAATGACGTGTAAACACGCTAAAATAAGAAACCTGTTAAAGTTAAGAATTGTTTTATTTACAATAAAACAAAAAAAATAGTTTTGAAAATGTCTATGTGCGGGATGTGGGTATGTCTATGTAACTAAGAATAACCGTTAAAAAAATTCGAAACCGGAAGCGGACGTTAAACATGCTTTTTTAAACACACAATTTTTCAAATATAAAAACGGAATTTGATACAACATCTTTGAGCAAATATAACGTATATTTCACAAACCTTCTAATCAAGGTAATCCGAGATAATCTAGGTGTAATTTGAAGTCAATCCGGGGTAATCTGGAGGTAATCCGAGGGAATCATTCTACGACGTCACATGCCTTGCTCGTGGTATACTTCTAGGGCATCCAATCGCGGGATCCCTAATAATGCCGGAATCCCAAATTGTTTTTGGAATTCTACAATCCCAGGTTTCTAAGGCCAAAAAATTCCGGGATTTGCAGGATTAAATTTTTGTTACATTACGCTGTGCGCTGTAAAATACAGCTTCGCATTGCGATGAAGTGTAACATGCTGCAAAACTCGGGGATTCACTCACAGAACTTCCAGCCAGGCGCAGTTACTTGGTAAATTACGCGGGAATCAACAGAACTTCCGGCCAGAATCAGCTGCATAGTACATTTTCACTGTATTATTTGTTTGCTACTGCTGTATATAGGGTGTTGCCGTAGTGTAAGAGCTTTCATACAGTGCCGGATTTACCAATATGTTCTTTTGGGCAATGTGTAAAATTTGGAGGCTCCAAAATATTGTTTTGCCATTTTTTTAAGCTTTCAAATGCACGTACCATTACCTTGTATAACTATTATAAAAACCTAACAACGTAACGTAAAAAGTCGGTAATCTAGGAAGTGTCATGACCACGCTTACTTGCAACTTAAAGCTAGGTAACTGCAACAGTGCAACTGTTGTCAAGCGTTCTGTTTAGTGTTCTACCGGCAGGTCTTCTGGTGAGGTTAGAGCCTTTGCAGTTTTCATGCCTTTAAAAATAAGTTTTTGGCGTGTATTTTTTTAAACAATAAAAGAGCGACTTAATAGTAGTCGTTAGTAATGTAGAATGCTTACACAACAAAAGTATACATAGTGCAAAAAAGATTATAATACTTCCGCTAAAATATTATTACTTTCGCTGCTAGCTTCGGGGATTCGCGTTTTCGAAGGTTAGAACAATACGCTGGCGACGCGGAACCCAGGCACTAGAATAGGCAGTTTAAACCCTCTATATGACTTTAGCACTGGAATTGAGTGTATACATCGTATCCCAGAAAAGTCGAAACATATTCAAAATGCATGGGAAAATATATTATTCCAGATTTTATGTGGCGTTTAGTCAAAAAAATAATAGTTTTTATATTTAAAGTTAAGCAAAATTTTAATGTCTTTCTAGAGTAGGAGTTGAGGCTGCTGCCGTATAAGTGGCAGTCCCGGTTTCCAATCCTGGATAGGAATATATTTAAAAAAAATTATTTTATTTATTATATTTTTGAACTGTTTTTATCTTTTCATAACTGGAGTTTTAATGTTCAATTATGTTATAATAATGAAATAGTTGTCAATTTAATTATTTCATTACCTGAAGTATTACATTTATAATTCACTGTACAAATCGTGTTATTTTTACTATTTGATTGTAGAACTTGTGGGAATATTAATAAAAAACAAACAAAAATGAAAAAAAGTTTGGCCCGCCAAGGACTGGAACTTCCGCTTAGAAAACAGCATCCGCAACCGCTTCTCTAAAAAGGCATTGACATTAAAAGAGCACGTCTTGGATTTATTAATATGTATTTTGATTCATGCTTAATTTTTTTATGTAAAAATTATTATTTTTTGACTAAACGACACTAATAACAATAATACAGTTTAAGTTGTTAGACAAAGTATCCTGCGGACACAAAATCTGGAAATATAGTTTTCAACGAATTTTGCATATTACAGTTCTACTTTTCTGGAAAACGGTGTATATTTCTGTCAGCACCTTAGTAAGGTGTTATAATGTCGTGTTAAATTTACGCATAGACGGCGCTCTTAAAAATTCAAATTTGGCACGGTTTGACAAATATTTGCTCACTATTCGACCCTTTTTGACTCCTATTCTGTGCACAACACGCATTTACTAAGGTTAGGGTAATTAGTTTAGTTATTACTTTTTTAGCTCTTCAAATTCTACAGTTTTAGAATTGACATTTATAGTTGCGCCATCTGTTGATAAAATAAGCAGATCCCAGATTCTTAAAGTTTTGAGCATTTCAAATTCTGTGTTTATTTGAATTGACATACATAATCCATACATATATAAAAGCACAAAGGTTTTTTTTCTCCCCTTCCTCCAGCGGCTACGGCTTCACCAATTTGGACCATTTTTTTTTAAATGAAAGGTCTCTATCCACAGATGGAACATGAAACATTTTTATATTTTTATTCTACGTCGATTTTTTAATAATAATTATTTTAATTTATAATATATATGAAGGTCGGCTAGACGCGCGTCAGTTGGGGCGCCACCTACAATAACGTCGCGTGTCATTATTTGAACTAATGCATACGTGACTTGACATTTCGTCGGTTCTGTCTGTCAGTGCATTGTGTGCTAGGGTAACACTAGTTTTTTTTAAATGAAAAAAAGAAATTTTCTTTTTATAATCAAGTCACTGTAAATTGACATTTATAGTTGCGCCATCTGTTGATAAAATAAGGAGTTCCAAGATTCTCAAAGTTTGGAGATGAACACAATATATAAACACCAGTCTTCTTTAAAATGCATTGATTATAACTATAAGTGTCGGCATTCAAATTGCGCATGATAATTGAAATAATAAAATTACCAGTGTCCAAAGTGGCTATAATTATTTTATTTGCTATTCGAATAACAAAATGATTATACATTTAAATTTAATAGTTACTAAAATAGTCAGTTTTCATCATTCAATTTAAATTTGTTGTCAGTTTGTTATTCACAGAGCAAATAAAACAATAATAGCCAACTTTCATAATTTTATTATTTATGTATTTAAGTATTTTTCCTACACTTACGAGGGACCCCCATCAAACATGCACAAACGTACACATACCCAAAGTCGCGTTCATCGAGAGTCGAACTCGACACGTTTGGTAGAGCAGTGCCAAAGCTAGCGTAATTTTATTATTTCAATTATTATGGGCAATTTAAATGCAGACCCTTTCTTTAATAATACTTTAATGTAAAGAGAATTTAATGTTAAGTCCATCTTCATAAAAATATACAGGGTGTTAATGAATTGTAGGGACAAACTTGTAGGGCTTGCAAAGCACAACAAAGTAAACAACTTTTGTTAATAAATGTGTGGTCAATAGTGTTTCCTTTCAGGAATAGAGCTTCTCAAAGATTCTTTAAGAAGCGGCTAAATGTAGGCAATTCAATTTACTACCTACTATTGTTTCCATAACGACGGAAATTAATACAGGATAAATAAAGTCCTCTTTCCCACTTTTCAAATTCATATTAAATTTAAACCAAATTAATTAACAAAATGTTTCAAAACTAAGCAATAGAAAAAAACAAAATTACAAAGCAAAAATCAACTATTTAAAAAATTTACAATAACTAATTCAAAAATTAACAAAATTATAGTAAATGTTCAAAATGTCGCCCCCCAGCTCACGAAGCACATCTACGAAATAAATTCCTGCGCACCGCTCCAAATATACCAGGAGTCTGTTGAACTTCTTCACATGCAGCAAGAATACGGGCCGTAAGTCTTCTACAGTTTCAACTAGGGTAGCATACACTAACGTTTTAACATGACGAAAATAACGATGAAAATAATTATCACAAAAATCACAAAGAAAAAAAGGCACAGAAAAAAACGAATGCAAGAAAAGTTAAAAAATATCACAAAAATATCGAATTGTGTCAAAATTGACGTTATTTGAATGCATGTATGTCTAGATCGTTTTTTTCAAAATTCCGTGTGACCTGTGCAAAATAATTGAAAATGCAATTTGGGTTGCCTATTTTCAGGTACTTTTTAAAGAATCTTTAAGAGGCTCTATCCCTGAAAGAAAACACTTTTGACCACACATTTATTAGCAAAAGTTGTTTGCTTTGTTGTGTTTTGCAAGCCATAGAAGTTTGTCCCTACAATTCATTAACACCCTGTATAATTGTTTTCTATTTAAAAAACAGAAGTTCGATATTTTAAGCAAACGAACAGTAGGGCATGAAAAACGATTACTTGCACTACGTCAAAGAACACGTTAAATTAGACTCTTTTTCTTTATATTTTTCTCGAATTACTAATTTTATAGAAAGGACAATAAAAAAAATCGACCACACTGTATAAACAGGGGTCGGTGTGTAAAACACAACTTTGCGCCTTTTCTTAATCTAAAACCGCATTGACTGAAATTTTTTGATCCACCGCTGTTCCGACAATCGTTTGTCTTAAGGTCTTACGGAGTTATGGCCTCCTCGAGATGGAACAATTCAATCACGTTTTAATATCCCCACCACGATTCAAATTTTATGTGGGTGTTTTACTAGTGATGGTTTACAATTTTACTTATTTACGTTCACATTCATCGATCAGGAGCGTAGAGCATGTGTGCTTAAGGTATCTATTAACTTATTTTTTCCCACATAAGATTTTCCAATTTTTGACTAGAAAAACTTAGTCTGCATACAAAACAGTTAACTTGCTGACAATCGCTAAGTCCAACAATTTTAAAAACAATCCAGTTTTAGTAAAAAAAAACGAGTTACCATGAAAGTCATGAAAGCATTAAAATGCGGAACAACAGAACCTTTTTTGTATACTTTTGTATAAAGAATAAGAATTTGCCACACACGGTTATTAATTAAAACATGATTTAACTGTTCCATCTTCGGAAGTCTCTAACGCTGTAGGGAATCAGTTTAGGACTACGTTCCTGGAAACTTTTCTCTTACAATGACCAAAGAAATCACCACCCGAAATTTTAAGTATAATTTTGAAGTACCCCATATATCGACATTGTAAAGACAATTTAAAACACTAACAGAATCCTTAAAAATATACAGGGTGCTCTATTTAAAACAAAAAAATTAACTTTACTTCCGGTTAAACCGGATGTGAAAAAATAACTACTTCGACAGGTTTTCACAGATATTTATGATGTATTCTCGTTCTTCTAAGTATTACAAAGCAGAGAAATCCATGTCCCTGCTATTTTTAAGTGATGTATTTTTAAAAAAGAAACCTACAACTTTAAAAACAAATTATAGCATTATTTATGGCTGCAGTCGTGAAACGATCATTGATTCACTCGTCTTTTCTTTATCAAAATTTCATAAAGGTTGTATTATAACTATAAATAACAAAATTATTTGGGGGCTGCCACAATTCTATATTAAGGAGGTCCTGGAGAAATGATATTTGTAACCACGCAAACCACATTTATTTTAATTTGAAGTACAATTCAAGAAAACGTTTGATTACTATTGTCTTGTGGAAAATGAAAACATTTTTCGTGAAAATTTACAAAGGAAACTGAAAAGTGCATTTCCTGAATTTGCGACCAAACAAGAAAATTTTTTAACTTTGTGATGTTTTCGAGGTAAAACTGAATTTAATTGCAATAGCTGTGAAAATTTATTTTATTTTTGAATAAAACCACACGTACAAAATTACATACACTTTATTACTATTGATGAAAAGAAGACACATTTTTAATTTATAGTAAATAAAACAATTCTTAACTACAACAGGTTTTTTATTTTAGCCTTATACGTATATCGACATATTGGCATATCATTTTCAGAGGCAAGATTAAAAGTAAACAATGGTGTTGCTATAGGAACAATAAATCTTCATAGCTTGATCTTGGTTTTCTACATCTACGTCCAGATGACTTAATTTCTCATTCCAAAACGTCTAATATTTAACAGATCAGTTTGCTCATTCATTAAAGGTACAGATATTAAATGTTTGTGAATTTCAAATGCGTTTAATATAGCCAGCTTAGTTTATCATCACAAAAGTGTAAACATTTTATAATGTTATTAGATGTCATTAAATGAATGTGTTCTAATAAATGTTTAGCCTAATTGGATTTATGTGGGAGTTTATATTTGTAACAACGTAGGTGTTCCTTGTACCTAATATCAAAATTTCTAATTGTTTGTCCTATATAAACCGAATTACAGTGCGAGCAATTAAATTTGTAAATCCCTGATTTTTATTTACAATAAATTAAAATGAACTTCAACTAAGTAAAGCTAGAACTTATTAATAAACAAACATTTTCGTTTATTTATTAATTTTTGCAACCAATACTGATTTTTCTGGCTACTACAAAGTGCAACATAGATTCGCAAAAGTTGATCCTTTGTTACATATTCAAATTTATTCCTTAATAAATTGAAGCGTTTTAAAAACAAGGTCTCAAATCTTCAGTAGTTAGGTATCTAATTTACACTTTAAAATTTAATTTCATTTCAATTCATCCATACACCTTCGTAAATTTTTTTAAATTAGGTATTTATTGGTATAACATGCAATGGTAATAAATATTTCATAGACATAACAAAAAATTAATAAAGTTGACTGTGTTAATTAACATACCTCTGCAGGAAGACTTGTGTATAATAAAATAAATATATCAATACATCAATTCAAGGAAACATTTGAACATATGAATCAGTCTTAAATATTCTACATTTCCCATTCAATTGATTCTATTTTCGGCATCAAATGAATCAACATATTAAATCCAATGCAATACCCCAACAAATAACTAAGGCAGTGTAAATCAGACCTTAGGAAATAAATTACAAAAATTCTACTGACAATAAACAATTAGATGGGAACTTAAATGTGGTAAAACAGCATAGTCTAATTTCTTGATTTGCAAATTTAGTAATAAATTATTGAGTAACAGTTAACACCAACTAAAAATTTTCATAACCCAAGAAGTGATTCACTATTTCCTCGATTTCAACATTTTTTACTCACCAGTTATAAACAAAAAAGGGATATCCTTTAACACCAAATTTGTACAAGGCTGACGGTCAAAAAAACTAAAGAAAGGGTCAGATGAAAGCGAAGAAATGTACCCCAAGGGCTGCACTAGCACCAAACGACCGAACAATGACAAAGAACAGATGATAATAATTAAGAAACAAACCGGCCGGCTTTTTACCGTGAAACATAGTCGATGGAATATTCCTTGGGGCCAGCATGCGCAGAGTTCAACAAAGGACACTTAACCTTAAATTTTAAAGAATTAAAAGAGTAACAAGAAAGGCCACTTACCACAGAAGGATGAGCTGATTGCGGAAAACTAAGCACTGGTTCTATTGCACTGTATTTCCTGTATTTGCGGTTAAAATTCGGAGAAACTAAGCCGGTGCGCGACGTTACAGAGGAGAACTAACAGACCGCTTGTGGGGGCCCGTTCGATACACTTTGACAATGAACTCAGCTGACTGGGGAGAGAGAATTGCGCAATCGCACACCACCTTGCTGCCTATGCATCGACGGGATATTGCTTAATTTCTGGACAAAAATCACTTGTTGCATTCTATTTCGACATCTAATTATAATTAAAAGTGAAATCAAGGATGTTTGGGCAAGGTTTAAGTGTGAAAAGGTTATTTTCGTAACGTTTGTTGGCCCCTGACCAACAGATGTTTAACGTCAAAATCAGCTGTTTCTCCTTAACCGGTATAAAAAGCTGTTTTCTGCTATTTGAAACGCCGGTCACAGCGCTGTCACATCATTTTGAAAACGCATACAATGCAACATATCAAATTGATAACAAGTTGCTACCTGTACTTTATTTGAGGACAAACTCCTTATTTTTTAATTTTGAGCAGTCCCTAAAATGTATATGTTGCAACACCCTTCACATTTAGAGCATCATGTCCATATACAGCTGCGAATTTAGGGGAGGATTTCACTGCAATTCAGGGGTTCAGGATGGATGTCAGGGTTTCGACAGAATAGGAAAAAAAATTTACAATAACAATGTGATTAGAATAAATTAGCAAAAAAGCATTTGAATTTTAACTTGTTTACAGAAATATAATTTACATAATATTTACTATGTAGGTGCCTACTTTATGCATATAATTTTAATACATTCTGTAGTTTATTTCATAACCAGGCACGGGTTTAAGGGGAACTGAGACGGTTGCAGTGTATCACCCCCCCCCCCTTGAGAAAACGTACTAAGCATAATATACTGCATTCATATCTATTAGGTATTTAGCATATAAAAAATAATTATACAACGACAGAGGCAGGTTTGTGCGGTAAATTCTTGGATACGGTCTTTCTAAAACCATCTTAGGTTTAAGGAGTTGGCCTAAATAGCTGACTGCTAACACATGTTTGAATCCTGCTTGAATTCAGAATGCAGCGACAGTCTTTATGTCGCATAATATAAAAACTTCACACATTGTCGGTTGCTCGAGTCGCATTTCATTACGCCATGCTCATAACAGATACGACCGATAAGGCTAGGGATAGCAGTAATTATTATTTTTTTTGTCAGCTTTTTATAAAATGCCTATTCTGCTTGGTTTTTGGTTGTTTTTACGTGTCAGTGTGATTCAGTATTTATAACAAAATATGTTACTTAGTGATTTTTAAAATTTGTGCAAATTGGCCAGACCCACTCTGAAAAAAATTTCTTGGATCTGAAAATATCTACAAGTTTTCCAGTAGAATCTTTTGAGTTTGTTAGTTTTTAATTATTACGAAACCTATGTTGTTTTAAACAAACTGGACTGTTAATGTTTTTGGCTCATATTTAACAAGCTGTGTAATTAATTTTGAAGAAAAGCAAAATTTCCATCAAGCTATTTTCCTGCCTGGCAATTTTCGTCCAAGTTAAAACTCAACCCTCTATCTGTTACCCATCTTCATAAAGTTGTTAGTACAAGACAAGCTAAAGTTATCTGTTACATCCTGTATAGTGTTTGCTGTAAGCGAATGTAAATAGGAAGTGCTGCAAGGGTATAGGACAATGTGGCATCCTGTCCCTGAGATCCCCGACTAGGTTCTAAAACTAAACTAGACTAAACTCTTAATCCGCGCCTATCGAAATAAAACAAATTCGGGGTTAGGTAATTTTTAAATGTCCATTTTTACTAAACAACCACCCCTTCCACAAGAAACAGATTAGACGCCAGTCTCGTGCAGGTGAAAATTAATAAATCACGTACATCTTTATCGAAGAGCGAGGTTTTGGTGCTCAATGACCACAAAGCAAAGTATTTTTAAACAGATGAACTTGTGAATGGAAAGGCTAGTGATTCCGTTCTTTCCTTCATGAGCGCCCGACGGAAGGGACGGGATTTTGAAAAATATTTCCGGGATTCCACAAATGTAGAAACTCTTGGCCACCCTGTAGTAGACTTGACCAGACTTGAACCTCCACAATTACTTTGTCTGGGAATTTCTGAAAAGTATTTTATGCACTCCCGCAGAACTCGGAGAAGGAATAATGCAACAGTGAAACATCCCAAAATATCATTTTAGAGCACCAAACAGGCTCAGACAATAGGTAATTCACAATACAACAAGACTGGCGAGCCAGAGCCGTAACTACCAGTGTGCGGTGTGTTCCATGAAACAGGGCCCAGGGCCCCAAAGGGGTCGGCACCGCTGGTCATTATATAAAATTCTTACCAAATGCGATATATTGGTGTAAACTGTGACTAAAACTTGGTGCGTCAGAGCTCTATTACAAGCAAAACTAAAACGTGTACCTATTTAATTAAATAATTAGTGAATTTAAATAACAGACAAAATGTCGATAAATATTCTCATGTTTATATGTAACTTTCGAAGTTTATACAGGCTTTTTTTTTCTAACATTAGCTTTGGTTAAAAGTAATGGGATTAGGGGGCCCGGTCATTCAATACTGTACATGGGCCCACAAAAGTGTTGCTACGTTCCTGTTCTGGCGACAAATTTAACTATGGGAACACCACCAGTGGACTTAAAATTGAAGAAAGTAGAGCAAGGTAAAACTCCACAAAAGTTCTGGTTCGAAAATCGTGCAATGTATAAAAGCAAACCTTCTAATGAGCTGCACTACAACCTGCTAGCATGGCCGTATTGGGCGATTTCCAAAGCCGGTATCTTGCTGCAAATCTGACCCTGCACCCCTTTCCTCCCGGTAACTAGATTGTAAGACCCAATTGCAAAATAATTTCTATTAAATTAGGCAACCGTAAGTTAAATACAAATTTGGCAACCATAAGTTATATACCTACAAATATGGCAATTAATAATTTTTAAGTGAATAAAAGACATTCAATAATCAAGTTGCCATACTTGATACTTGCTTCATAAAATAATGTCAATACATTATTTTAACCTTAGGTTGCTGTCTTTTGGCGTAGAATAAGTAGAAGAAAAAAGCCATCTCAATCAATATATTATAACAACCGTAGGCTCTTTTTAAAATGTTTAAACATTTTCAGAACTTTTAATTAGCAATATCAATACCATCTGCTTATGACCTCTGCTGTGGGTAAGGAAAGGTGACAACACTGCAAATTGATCTCAAATTTAATACAATAGTATAAAATAATAAAACAGTAATTTTAGCAAAGATGCCTCTATGCTAGATACACGTCTGTTTTACAATAAATGAAGCCAGGCGCCATTTTGTAGAAGGTCAATGTCAGTTTTGTGACTTTTGACAAATTTAAACTTTGTTTTGCATTTCACTATTAATATAAGTTAATGTAAACAATTTAATTTATTTTTTTGTTGCAAAACCTAATTTTACAGGCATGCCGCAAGCGTGTTATGCAGTGGGTTGTAAAAATTGACCCCAGAAGGGAGATGGTTTGCAAGCTCTTAAATAGTTGTCAAAAAATAGGTTAAGTATGCGATTGTTGATAGCCTCTCTTTGTTTTAAATACGGGTAGAAGGTGTAAACAGAGAGTACTTTAAGCCTACACAATATACAGCAGTTTGCAGCAATCATTTTTACTCAACAATTATTTACAACTCCTGGAACCAGTGTTTCAAGGCTCAGGAATGACGCAGTTCCAGATTCTGATATACCTCGCAATAACTATACAGAAAGCAAGATACGTTACCAGTTGAACCTATTCCGTCTACCACGAAGGAACTAAGCCCCATTAAATATTTCTTTTAAATGTAACCTACCCAATATAAGGATAAATTCAGCAATTCTTTAACAACCAACAATTACTTGTTAAAAACGTGGAACCAGTATTCCACGTCTTAGAAATGAGGCAGTTCCATGTGCATTTTCATATGCCGCATAAGAGGCATTACATTGCAATTTAATTTGGTATTTTGACCTCCTACAAAATGGCCGCCCGGATTCACTTATGTAATTGTTCAGAACCTGGAGTCATGCATCTAGTGACTATATAGAAATCTGCGGCGCATAGGTTAACAAATAAATACTAGGCTTAAAAAAACAGGTAGACTTAAAGGTTCCAGCACTTCAAACCAGAGAGTGAGAATCTTCACTCTTCAAGCACAATCATAAAATAAACAAGAGCATACTTGAACCGTGGAATTAATAAGTACCAATTCAATATTTAAATATAGATATTTAAGTTGGTAATGCATATAGAAATGTTACTATAATAGCTTAACATTCTAGCATTTACATTTTGAATATACGTGAATATGTTGAAGTGGACACTTCAATACAAGTAACACAAAAAGTAGTGATTCAAGCATTTGCTTACTTATTGGGTGGAGGAAATAAGGTTGTTACAGCAACCCTCTTTATGGTTTAAAAACTGTGTATTTTATGTCTCACTGCAAATAATTTACGGAGAACAGATTTTCGCAGTTCTTGTAATAAATATTTGCAAAATCTGCAGCCACATATCAAAACTTTATGACCGATAATATTCTTTATCAAATTATAATGAAAGGTACGGCAACAAAAATGCCTTACAAGTAGGCAACACATTGTACAGATAATACACTGCAGTTTGTAGCATTTTAGTCTTCATTTTGTTTGATTTGCTGCCGTTTTATTAATTAGCTTTAATTATTATTAACGCTGATTTGATTTTTTCACCAAATAGAACAAAATATTAAAATCGTAAATTTAAAAAAAAATTTATTTAGTGTAATTCTGGTTTATAGGCTATAAAAATTATAAGTTAGAGTTATAGATAAATTACAACTAAAGACTACCTTTACTAAAATATGCGTTGAGTTGTGTTTCATTTAAACGTAAACGTTCATTAAGATCTAGTACAGGTCATGTATGTTGTTGATTCCTCAGATAGTATCAGGGAATGATCACTTATAAGATTTTGACTCCTCCATGCATTTATGAGTAGCTGCTTCGACGGCTCCAATTATAGCAGACCTAAATCCTGTAAAACCAAGACGTATTATTAAAATTCTACCCTCAAAAGCATGCAAACTACGCATTGTGAAATACAAACACAAAGTTATTTATGGCAAAAATAACAATTTTTACCATACACTTACAAAAACTTATTGCACTCAGTGGTTTGGTGATTTTATAATTTTATTATAGAAAAAAACGCTACATTCTTACACTTTAAAAAAATTAAATAAAGTTGCTTTGATGTACAATACAGTTTCTGCGGTTACCTACAGAAATGAAGTGGCTATAAAGATTCATGGTTGTCGAGGAAGCGCTCTCGGTTGTGGGCAGTTTTGGGTAAGTCGCTCCATAAAAGTAACCAAGTTACTCAGTTACAATACGAAAAGGTAGCTGAGTAACTTACTAATGTTAGCTAACTATAAAAGTAACTTAGTAGTTACCAAAATGACCACATAATAACTCCTTACTTTACAAATTACTTTTTTAAGAGCTGTTAGGTAATATGTTAAAATGACATACAAAATTATTATAACAAATGTTTAAGCAACAAGCATGGAAGGGCACGTAAAACATTGACCCAATGACATAGGGTGCGTAATAAGTAGTAGGTACTCAGTGGCGTAACTACCGGGATTCTGCGAGTTCCACGGAACCAGGGGCCGTGAGTCGTGGGGCCAGCCAAGAGCCCGTCTTTTTATAGCTTATTAGATTTATATGAGCGAGTAATATTACAGTTTTTCGTTTCAAAAAAGAGCGTGGGGTACGTTACCATGGCAACCGCTTTGCTGTTAGATAAAGTTGCAAAACCGCTGAAATCGCTTCAATAACAAAGTTTGAAGTGAAATGATCAGTAAAATGAGTTCAAAAAACTATGCACATAAATCTGGTACCGCAAAACGAAAATAACAATTAGAACATGCCGAAACAGCAACAAAACTGAGGGACTTAAAAATGTAAGCTTTATTGGCTATTTTATTAAATGGAGTGTAAGTATTATCTTACATATTATTTAGGTGATGTCAGCATTTCAGAACTATTGAAGAAATACAATGATTCAAGGCAGATTGTCTTATCTGCCAATAATTTCTATTGAAAATAGCTCTGCACAAAATCTGGACTTAAATAGGTTTATACAAAAATTTGCAAGTGCAAAGGCCAGAAAAAAAAGTTTAGTTTGTTTTATTTTTAATATTTTGTTACATATTATGTTCGTTTTTTTACATCATGTAGATATATCTTTGTCTGTTCATAATAGTATATTATGCAACGAATCTATAATGATAGCTATTAATACATGAGTGAGATCGTAATTAAAACGGGTGTTATAGGGACCTGACCTGAATTTGGAACCGAGGCCCCACAACTTCTCGTTACGCCACTGCAGGTATTTATGTGTGATTCACTGATTGACAATGAATAATAAACATAAAAGATTAAAACTTGTTTTTTGGATTTTTGTATAATGCTACTTTATAAACTGTTGATATCCATCATGGACTCACTGGTCGTTCTCCCTTGCAAGGCAACGGGAAACCAGCGAGGTAGATTTTTCCCCAGGAAAACATCTCTAGAGAAAAAGTGCATGCACTTCCTGTGGTTCAGAGCCCACGTTAAACTGTAAGGTCCCCTATGTCTGTTTGTGCAAAATATCTATCTCCTCGCACCAAACACAGACATAGGAGAGAGGTCACCAACGCCGTACCCCTGAATAGGGTATAGCACTAGAGAAGAATTGCTTTCTTAATGACAGATATTTCAAGAGCTTTTCTAATTTATCAAAAATTGCAACTTAAAATGGAATATTTTAAAATATTTAAATATTCAGTATAATAGGACTTGTCAAGGTTAGTTACTAAATTACTAAATAGTTGTAATGCATTTCCATTACACTTCTACTGAAAATAAAAAACCATTTAAGTTACTGTTAGATAACTAAAAAAGTAACTAGTTATCAGTAACGAGTTACTTTTACCCACTTATTAAATACCCAACAAGCTGGTTGTGGGTCCTTTTGTAGTCCATAGCTCCATTAATCTAATACAAGTGATGGGGTGACCGAACTTCTCAGCCAATCCATACTCACTAAGAATATGAGAAAATCTTACCTTTTTGTTCAAGATAATGAAGTCCTGCGGTAGTACAGCCAGAAGGTGAAGACACGTCATCTTTAAGGATTGCTGGATGAATGTTGGTATCTCGTACCATTTTTCCTGCACCCATAACTGTCTGTGCTGCCAATCGATAGGCTACATCCCTTGGAAGACCCATTTTCACTCCACCATCAGCAAAAGCTTCAATGAGAATATAAACCTACCAAACAAAAAAAATTGTTGAAATATATTCCTATTCAAACTAAAAAATATGTGTACAATTTTAACAGAACATCGGAAAGAGAAATTGCCTAATTTATTTGAGATGATATACAGCTATTGTTAAAGATGGCTTATGCGAATGAAAAATGGGTTAAAATGACTATTTTTGTGATAGACCACAACTATAGAATATTCAATGGAGGGTGGCAACCAACTGTCTGTACTCTTTGGTATTATAAGTATTAACTTTATCATACGTTCCATGGAAGAACGTTTTCTAATCTGGATACTGTTCACCTACTTTAGTCACTATTAATTAACAAAAGATAAAATTACTTACATAAGCAGGTCCTGAACCGCTTACAGCAGTAACGGCATCCAACATACTCTCTGATAGTTCTTCAGAGATACCAACAGAATCCAGTAAAGATTTTGTGACAGCAATATCTTGCTCAGTTATTGTTGGTCCCCGAACATACACTGAGGCTGCACTGTTTACTATAGCGGCGTTGTTTGGCATTACCCTCATTATTCTTGAGTTTGATGGAAGATACTGTAAAATATAAACTAAAAACTAAAACAAAGATCGAAACATACAGTAAATCCCAAATTAGGTAAAACATGGCAGCTTAGCATGAAAAAAATAAAATAGCTGTTTATTGTGTCCTTAGAAGAATTTTATTACCTGCAGTCACCCTGAATCGAAAGCTAAAATTGTTTTGCATCATATGATGGCAATTTATTTGAAAATTTAATAAAGGGCTCTAAATAAATTATTTAACAACAGTCAAGCCTGAATCCTTTTATGCATTAATATACCCGGTTGCGAAACTGATGCTCAGATGTCCATGTAGCGCTGACAGAGAAGCTGCTTTGTATGCTAGTAGTTATGAGTTCAAACCGTAATGAGATTCAATTTGTTGAATATTGTAAAAGACGATCGGGTTGATATGATCTTATTTTTAACAATAAATTCTTGTTTTTTAATGGTACATAACAAAATTAGTCAGTTGAAACATAAAGAGCTAACGATAACTTTTTATAGCTGAAGAAAGTTGTTACATTAACTAAAGTCCATAAATTGCACTGTTATTTTAAAAAATAACTGAAAATAAGCATTTAATACCAGTCTTGATACAAAAATGATTATTTCAATTCTACCTAATTAACTGTAAGAATCAAATGATGTAAACAAATGTTATCTTTCCGTTTAGGGCAACTACAAGTAGAACAAGTTTTCTGGAGACAATACACATCTATTTCATTTTCCATGCTAAACTACCATGTTCCTTCTAAATTGTTATTCATTGTATAAGTACGTTGTTGTAATGTATATAAAAAAATGTAAAAAATGCTTTGCTGAATTTACTCTCTTAATCTTGGCCTTGCGGTATCTATATTGTGTGGTAAAAATATTGTTAAATAATTATAATCATACCTTCTCAAGTTGCCTTAAAGGCACACCCATTGCTATAGACAGGAATAACTTATCAGTTTTAATTCTGGATGCTTTTTTTATATCACCCAAAGCAAGAGGAACTGCGGAAGGTTTAACTGCTATTATGACAACGTCTGATTTTTGTACAACTGAAGCATTTTCAAATGTTGTTTCAGCTCCCATTTCCTAAAAATCAAAAAAAATAATTTTCTTTGGATCTTATAACAAAAGTTTTATTTTTTTTGGCTTTTCACTCATGTGCACAGTATACGTAATAGGCATTAATTGCAAATACAAAAAAGTAAAATTTGTTCTAAGAGGATTGGCACATTAATGTAAACACAAGAAAAAGTAAGAAACTAATGTTCAAAAACTTAAAAACGGAGCTTAACCTACCTTAAAAGCTTTTGGAGAGGCTAAATCTAATGGATGACAACTCGAAATCATATTTTCCCCTTTTGATAAACCTGAAAAAACAATACAATTTTTTTTTAATTTTCTTAAAACATTCAGAAGTGTTTTTGTTGTATTACAATTTTATATTTTTACCTGCAGAAATAAAACCTTTTGCCAATGCTTGAGCCATTTTTCCTCCTCCAATAAAACCAATTTTTAATAGTTTACTAGCCATTTTTAATGTTTTAAATAACTAAACTTTAAGCACAGTCAAATTTGGAGATTCTCAATTTCAAAAATCCTTCACCCATGAGGAGAATTATCAACAAGAATGAGTGTTTTCGGGTTTTATCGCGATTTTATATGCAAGACTAAGTACACTGTATTTCTTATCACTCTTTATCTACTAGATTAAAGCACTAATTTGTTTATAAGTAATATAATCGTTTACAGTTTTTGGAAATTATTTACAATTAAATTTAATATTTGATAATTAAAATTTCAAGTAAAGATTATTGTAAACACTACTAAAGGATTTCAAGACAACTTCGAATTTATACGTCTGACTGAGTTTTGGTTTATGGTACAACTAACACCAGCTTGTTTGATATAGTTTTGACCTACAACCCCTTTGGGTTTAAAGTATACATTGATAAGCAGTTATCTTATTATTAGATGTACTATGAATAATAATATGCAGTAGTTTTCCAAAGTCGTTTACGTCAAGTGATTGAAAAATATTTAACATTCCCATGGATATTACTATTAGTTACAGAGTAGTGAGGCAACCTTATGATATATAGGTACCCGTTTATTTTTACATTGAACAAAGTTATTAAGTTAACAACGTTTGATTAAAAATTATTTCAGATTTTATTGCTTACAATTTACTACAAGCCAATTTTTTATGTTTTGCCTTTTAAAAGCAATTATGCCGCATTGATTTTTACTTTCCCATACCTTCGGTGTAGAGAAGTATAGATTTCGTAAAAATTTTCCAAAATCGAGTTTTTAACGGAAATACATGTTTTGAGGTTCAAGGAACCCAAAAAATTTGTTTCTGTCTGTGGGTGGGTGAGTGGGTGTGTAGAGGGGGGAGGTGTATCTAGTTAAGCTTTTCAAAAAAATCAGAAACAAGAAGCGGAAGTTAGTCACGATTTTTTGGTAGAACGTAAGGCAATTCGAAAACTTTTTGCTGAACCCTTTCTACCTTCAAAATAACGGCCGCTACGATTTTTGAAAATCTTGACTTTAACGCCCATTTACTCAAAAAGTAGTTATCTGATCAAAATCAACTACAACTTGTTTGAGAGCCCTTTGTGGTATACGTAGTTTCCGAGATATAACATAAACTTGTATTTTTTTAATAGGAATCACGGTTAAATACCATATCAGTTAAAAATCTTATTTTTTTCTTTTCAAAGATATAGGGGTTTATTTACTTATTTTTAAAACTTTGAAGATATCGAATAAGGAAGCAATTCATGACAGATATCATGGTGTGCCATAAACAAACATTAAAAAGTACCTTTCTAAATGTCAGTAATAATACTACAAAAAATTTAATAATTAAGTGTTTTTATTTATGCTTAGACTTTGCTTTTAAATTAATTTATTTCAATACAGCAAACATTACAAATACAATTCTAAAAAGCGTTTAAAAAACTTAATCGCAGTCGCCTATGAAACAAGATCGGCATGTCGATGACCAGTTTGCAAATCGTGGAGCTATTAGTGGTATGCATTTCTACTAAAATGTTGTGGGGTGAAAGAATGTGCAAAGAGCGTCATCGTGACAGTTAATGTACTTCAGTTTGTGTTTATTTTTATGTTATTTAGTTTGCGACGTTTTGTCTAAGTTGGTTTTGTTTTAACAAATGACGAACGTGATTATTTTCCCCACGAGCGTAGAGAGTATTCTGCCAACCCGAAGATGAGGCAGAATATTTACGCGAGTGAGAGAAAGACACTTTCTTCACGCGTTGTACACAAATTTTTAAAATTTTGGAGAAGCCCATTGCAATCGTTTTCAGATTTTCGAAATTAATTTCGTTTCATCGTATACTACCCACAAAGAGCTCTCAAACAAGTTGTAGTTCATCCCGATCAGACTTTTTGAGTAAATGGGCGTTGAAGTCGAGATTTTCAAAAAATCGTAACGGCTGTCATTTTGAAGCTAGAAAATTCGGTAAAAAAGTTTTCGATTCGCCTTCTCTGACCATGTGCACAATTTAATTTAAAAAAACAACGCTACTAAAAAACATGTTTAACTTCCGCTTCCGGTTTAGATTTTCTTGAAAAGCTTGTACCCACCCACCCACAGACAGCCATTTTTTTTAAACCGTTTTTTTGGTTTCCTTGAGCCCCAAAACGTGTATTTCCGTTAAAATCTAGGTTTTTAAAAGTTTCATGAAATTAATACTTCCCTATAGCGCAGGTATGGGAAAGTAAAATAGCGTAATATGTACTTAAAGTGAACTTTTTTTAACAAGCACTTGTGAGTTCCATATGACAGATAATGTTCTATGTGAGAAAGTACATTGAAGTAATTTAAAGTGCTTATTTAATGAAAACATTTAGTTATTTAATTGATTACCTATCTTTTCTGTAGAAAGTAGGAGTATCTACTTTAGTTTTAAGAAATGCATACAAGCAAAGTCCTTCACTTTGATAAAATCTAGAAATTCTTGAAGTTTATAGGCGGTTACTAAGGTAATGTTGCATATAACAAGTGCCTATTAAAATAACTATTTAATGAGTATCTGTATATAAAATACTTAATCACTTTAACAATTTCTATTTATTTAAACCTTATACGTATTTCAGCATGTTAACATGCCATTGTCAAAGGTTATATGAAGGTAAACAGTTAGCGTTGTTATAGCAATAGAACTTTTTTACTTATCTTGGTAATCGTCTGCAGATGACTTGATTTCTTATTCCAAAATGTCCAGTAGAGGAGAATTTAACAGATCAATTTGCTCATTCATTAACGGTACAGTTTTTAAATGTTTGTGAATTTCAAAAGCTTCTAGTATATCTAATTTACGTTTATCATCACAAAAGTGTAAACATTTTATGGTGTTATTAGATGTCATTGAATGATTTTGTTCTAGTAAGTGTTTAGCGTAGTTGGATTTATGTGGGTGTTTGTATTTGTAACAACGTACGTGTTCTTTATACCTAATATCAAAATTTCTAATAGTCTGGCCTATATAAACCGAATTACAATGCGAGCAATTTAATTTGTAAATGCCTGATTTTAACAAATCGTCTGTTTTTGATTTTGCATTAAACAAAGTATTTAAGATGTTCCTAGTTGTTTTAAAGCTTACTTTATTGCTATAACAACGCTAACTGTTTACCTTCATATAACCTTTGACAATGGCATGTTAACATGCTGAAATACGTATAAGGTTTAAATAAATAGAAATTGTTAAAGTGATTAAGTATTTTATATACAGATACTCATTAAATATGGACTTTAACGAAGTAAAGCTGGAATTGATAAATAAAGTGATGTCATCTTCGTTAGAAGAACAAGCTAAAATGTACAAGAAGATCATGATCAAACATGGTGTAGCAACACAGAACGTTTGGTTTAATCAACAATGTCAGAAAAAGAAGCTCATTCCAAACTACATTAATATCTCCACCAAAACCAAGAACAGCATAACTGAGAAGATAATCAGAAATGCTAAACAAAGATGGTTGAAAGAAGAATCAAAAAGATGGTTTAGAATTAGAGACAATTTGCACATTTATTTAAAGGTACTTTACACAGAACTAATTCACAAATTACATCCAATTGAGTTTGACGTATTTGACAATGACATTAGAGAATTAGTTAGTAGAATAAAATTTAAAAAATACACAATACAGAAAAATAAACTTTCGAGATTAGAACAACACACACGTGCACTTCAACCACACACAAAACCTGACACAATAATAAATTTTCATCCTCGTTTTCTAAATTTATCAAACACAGATTTCAATGACCAACAGATAAAATTCCTAAATAAGGGTTTTAAGTTTGCCCCTTTTCCAAAATTTACCAATAATATTAAAGAAATTTTAGCAGTCAATTCTGAACTGATTCTTAAAGAAAGACATTTCCTATATGCAAAATTTCAAATTGCTAATTTATTAAAAGAGATGTCAATAAATACCAATAAATCAAAAAATAAAATAAATAATCAAAATAATTTATTACTTAAATCGATTAAAGAAAAAATTTCAGTAAATAATCTGATTTCTGTCAAGGCAGATAAAGGAAACACATTAGTTATATTACCCAATGACATTTACTTACAAAAAATTAATGATTTCATAACCAATTCAAACTTAAAAACTTTAACTAGTAATCCTACCAAAAATTATCAAAAAGAATTAAAACAAACATTAGAAAATTGCCAGGTTTGTTTAACAGATTATCAAAAAAGACAAATAATAAATCCAAATCCACAACCACCAAAACTATACGGTTTATTAAAAATACACAAACCCAACATGCCCATTAGACCAGTAGTATCATACATAAATGCACTCAACCATATGCTAGCAAAAATACTAAATAATATAGTTACCAGTTTTGATTATAAACCAAAATATTCAGTTAAAAATTCTTCCGAATTAATCAAAAAGTTGTCTAACTTACATTTACCACCACAAAGCAAGCTAGTTAGTTTTGATGTTACTAATATGTTTTCCCAAATACCTCCTCAAGAGTGTATTCCTTTGTTAAATGATATTCTTATTAACAAAAATGTTGAGTTAATAAAACGGACTGAGTTGATTCAATTATTTGAACTTTGCACCAATCAAAATTATTTTACTTTTAATAATAAAATTTATTTCCAAAAAGATGGTTTACCCATGGGAAGTCCAATTTCACCTCTTTTAGCTAACATATTTATGGAAAATCTAGAAGATCAAATATTCGAATCAAATCAATCTGAGAAAGTTATATTTTGGTTTCGTTATGTTGATGACATTTTAGCATGTTTTAATAGTTCATTTGATTTAATTAATGAATTTTTAATTTTTATTAACACCCAAACATAAAATTTACACTAGAAACTGAACAAAATAAGTCCATTAACTTTTTAGATTTAAACATAAAAATTAATTCAACTAATAAATTTGAGTACTCAGTTTATAGAAAACCTACACAAACAGACATTACAATACCACACGATTCTTGTCACCATAAAACACATAAATTAGCAGCATACAGGTCCCTGATACATAGGGCTTTGACGGTCCCTTTAGATGAAATTAATTATAATAGAGAAATTTCAATTATTAAACAAATTGCATACAGTAATGGTTATAATACTAAACTTATTGATACATTAATTAAAGAAAAAGATTATAAATTAGCCATTCAAAAAATTTATCCGAATATCCTAACTTCGTTCGATACAATTAAATATGCTTCGATCCCATATTTTGGTGAGAAATCAGAACAAATTGCTAAAATTATAAACAAAACAAATAAATATAAAGTAAGCCTTAAAACAACTAGGAACATCTTAAATACTTTGTTTAATGCAAAATCAAAAACAGACGATTTGTTAAAATCAGGCATTTACAAATTAAATTGCTCGCATTGTAATTCGGTTTATATAGGCCAGACTATTAGAAATTTTGATATTAGGTATAAAGAACACGTACGTTGTTACAAATACAAACACCCACATAAATCCAACTACGCTAAACACTTACTAGAACAAAATCATTCAATGACATCTAATAACACCATAAAATGTTTACACTTTTGTGATGATAAACGTAAATTAGATATACTAGAAGCTTTTGAAATTCACAAACATTTAAAAACTGTACCGTTAATGAATGAGCAAATTGATCTGTTAAATTCTCCTCTACTGGACATTTTGGAATAAGAAATCAAGTCATCTGCAGACGATTACCAAGATAAGTAAAAAAGTTCTATTGCTATAACAACGCTAACTGTTTACCTTCATATAACCTTTGACAATGGCATGTTAACATGCTGAAATACGTATAAGGTTTAAATAAATAGAAATTGTTAAAGTGATTAAGTATTTTATATACAGATACTCATTAAATATGGACTTTAACGAAGTAAAGCTGGAATTGATAAATAAAATAACTATTTACTTCCGTTAGGTAATAGACACTTTATTTCACTGATTTGAGTTAGGCAATCAGTGAAATAATAAGATTTAGTCAAATCGGTCATAGGCAATCTTAATTTTTCGAATTGATTTATATAAGTGTCATGAAAATGTCAAAAGTCATAATTTCAAATGCACTTTTGTATTTATAAGATCAAAAGTAGAAAAAATATTGTATGCAACACGTAAGAAAAACAGGTGATTATTTCACACATGTGATTACATCACTCGCCTAGCGGATCGTGTTGCAAACATTCGTGAAATAATCACCCTCATTTCCTTACTTGTTACATCAATAGCTATTATAGTGATATAGTTTAGTAAAAGGTTTTCATTATTTCTGTAGGTACCTACTGTGCTGTATTACGTGGAAAATAGCCAATACTTTTTGTAGCTATTTGAAGATTTTTAATTAAAACAATTATTTATATATATTTAAAACGTATGATTCACCTGAAGGTAAAAAATTACCATTTTATGTTACCATTTTCATCAAGTATATTATAATCAAGTAATTTTATTACAATTTTGATAGGTACCGTTTATCTTTTAAAACCTGTAAAAATATGTGTCGTGTATCATTTAAAAAAACCGTGATTTTATCAAATATCTCTAAAAAAGATACAATTACAACGAAAAGCATAAAAAGTGATTGTTTCTTTGTTAACCAATACTGTGCTAAGACAAATCACAAAGGAAATATCATTAAAATGATAATCTTTAACTGATCGATCATTCCGTGAACTCAATTTACAAAAAATTACTTCTTTATGTAAAAGTCTAAGTCAGATAAACAAAACCAATTTTTCTGAATTTCAAAGAAATATGATTAGATCAATAAAAATGAAAATTAAAAAAAATTAGATTATGTAGTTACGACTTCGTGTAGGCAAAGTTTTTGTAACATCCGGAACCGGAAACGTAAGTTAGATAATGTTTTTTTTTGGTATCATGTTTACCAGAAAAGGTATTTAAAGAATTTAGGAATAGAGTAATACAGACGTCGCGGCGTGACGATATATTGAATTATTTTCCAAATACTAGATTCATCTACAATTTTTTTTAAATTGACGTGATTTACCAACTGTATGACCTTGACCGTCTTCGACCACATTCTAAGAAGTCCAAATACTAGAATAGGCTTATCACCAAGTTAAAATTCGCAAGATAGCCACCAGAGGGCAGAGACAAAATAATAGCGAGAATCAACACCTCAGTACGAAATTAAAAATCACAAATTAGCGCATACATTTTAACGAGTGTAGATTAGTTTGCAGAAAAATTATAACTTTAGATTTTAAGCATAGATCTTTAGCTTTTAAGCATAGATACACTCATCAATAATTTTTACAAAAAAGTTTTTTAAATTTGATAAAAATGACCGGGATTAAACTTAGATGTCCCAAACCAATATTTCATTTACTTTTCAAGATTTTTCAAGTTGGTCATTAGTTTCCTATTAAATATACTAAAACTTGATGGAAAATTGTCTTTATTTAAATTTTTCAGACTGTTTAGTGGGCAATTTTGTCAAAAAACGTAATTTCAAGTCATTTTCGGGGGTTTATGTGTATCTATTTTTAGAACCACTTTTTTTCTAACAAAAGATTTTTTTCTCCTAAGTAACATCTACCAACTGACTCAAACAGTGCCGGTTTCTCATGTGGGGTGCACGTTTACTTACGTTCACCACTGAGCTTATTTAAAAAGATAGGACGGTTAAATTGGGGTTGCAAAATTCTACGACTATTATAATGTGTGGCTTAACACCCTAGGTGGGGTATCGCCGCTTAAAGCTTTCTAGATCCACTTCACGGGGTGGATCAATCCCCATTCCGCTTTTGCACTCTCTACACTTTTATCACAATTACACAATTTTTTACACAGTCTTCTCCATTCCTGCCTATTCCATACAACTTCCCTTGCGTTGTGTATTCCAGCCTTGTCTAAATCACTTTTTACCTCTTGAATCCATTTAGATCTTGGTCTGCCTCTTCTTCGTCTTCCCGCTGGTTCCCAGTTAAACACTACATTTATCACTTCCTCCTCCCCAGCTCTCCACACATGTCCTAGCCACTTCACTCTTTGCTGTTTTATTTTCCTTACTATATTTTCATCATCAAGTATTTGCAGTAGCTCTTCGTTATACCTCGATCTATATTCATTTTCATTTATCCTGATTGGACGTAACATTTTTCTTAAAATTTTCCTTTCTGCTATTCTTAGCTTCTCTTCCTCTTTCTTTGTCATGGTCATAACCTCTGCCGCATACATCATTATAGGTCTAATTAATGTTTTATATGCTCTCATCTTCGTCTTTCGTGTGATGTCTTTGCTCTTAAAAAGGTTTTTACTTGCATGGAAAGCTCTATTCGCATTTATCGCATTGATATTATCACTCCCAAATACCTAAGTTGGCTCACTTCCTCAAATTCTATTCCTCCTATTCTTATCTTTTTATTTCCTGCTTCCTTCCCTATTCTCATTAATTTTGTTTTATTCATATTGATTTTAAGTCCTATCCTTTCTCCTTCTTTAATTATCTCTTCCAACATTTGGGTCATTGTATCTCTTCTTTTAGTTATTAATAACACATCGTCTGCATATGCCACCATTTGTCCCACTCTTGTTCTTACGGTTCCTCTGTTTATTTTTCTTGATATATACTCAAGTGCCATATTAAAGATCGTTGCGGACAATGAGTCTCCTTGCCTTACTCCCTTATCCGTTGCAAATTGCTCCGTTACACCCTTTTGCATTTTAACACTCGCTACTGTTGATTTCATTGTTACACATATGAGTCCTCTGAGTTTTGCTGGTACCCGTATTTCTTTAATTTTATTTAATTCTATTAATAATCTGAAAAGAAATTGAAACTATCTAGCTTAGTCTCTGAGGAAACTCAAAAGAAATCGAAATTTTATTTTGGATTTTCTGTTTAGTTGCCATGTTTTTCGTTAAAGCATTAATGGAAGTTTTTTCATCCTGAATCTTATTCTCTTTCTCAGATTTTATACAACTGCTAGGTACCGTTGTTGATTTTCTACTTTTAATTTACATTTTTCTTATGCGAGACATTTTAAATTGTTTAATATTTAAATAGAGTTGGTTAATCTTTCAACAATGTATCACACCTTACATACAACATACATAAGAACTAGCACGCACTAGCAAATTTTAGTACGTCAACTACTTGATTGGCCAATTAAACAGACCGCGTGCACCAGCCATCTAAACAGTTGGTCAACTAAAATGTACCCCCATAAGCAATTAACAGTTGACAAACTTCTTTCTTCTTCTCCTTCCTTTTTGCGTCATCAGAATTGTGCTAAAACGATTTTTACATATACACCAAATAAACATACATGTATCTACGAACTGTAATTCTATGCAAATGTTTCGACATTTACAATAGCGCACGATTCTTGTCATCATAAAACACATAAATTAGCAGCATACAGGTTCATGATACATAGGGCTTTAACGGTTCCTTTAGGTAAAATTAGTTATAATAGAGAAATGTCGATTATTAAACAAATTGCATAGAATAACGGTTATAATACTCAACTTATTGATACACTATTAAAAGGGAAAGATTGTAAATTAGCTATTCAGAAAATTTATCAAACTACTTCTTCAGATAAAACAAAATACCACCAATTCCATATTTTGGCAATAAATCAGAAATAATTACCAAAATTATAAACAAAACAAATAAATGTAAAATTATTTTTAAATCAACAAAAAACATTTTAAACACTTTGTTTAATGCTAAAGAAAAAACAGACAATTTACTAAAATCAGGCATTTGCAAATTGAATTGCTCGCACAGTAATTCGGTTTATATAGGACAAATAATTAAAAATTTTGATATTAGGTACAAGGAACACCTACGTTGTTACAAATATAGACACTCACATAAACCCAATTATGCTAAACACTTATTAGAACACAATCATTCAATACCATCTAATAACACTAAAATCGTAACACTTTTGTGATGATAAACGTAAGTTAGATATACTAGAAGCATTTAAAATTCACAAACATTAAAAATCTGTACCTTTAATGAATAAGCAAATATGTATATTAAGGGTAAAATAAAAAACCTGTTGAAGTTATGAATTGTTTTATTTTACAATAAATTATTATTATTATTGTTATTACACGAGTGCCATGGAATAACCGGGTCTGTGAACATAACGTCACTTGAGAAGTAAAAAAAAACAGTATTCTTATTTACTTTGACAGTTACATATGCACAACTTTTATTTCTTGTCTACACCATTAGGATTGTAGCATAAACATGTATTGCTTACAAGCAAATACGAGAGACATAAGGAGGTTTTTATCATTCTTCTAACAAAATTCTTTTATTTTGATAGAAAAACATTTAGAACAATATTCAGAAAGGCGACTTGACCCGGGATAATCAATGGTGTCGAGTATAAAAAAGACAAACACAAAAATGAACAAAGTACTTTGGCTGGATTTTCCTATACTTTAGTTATTGTTACTTATTATTACAGTCCAAAAGTTCAAGAATTAAAAATAGGCAGGTATTTAAATACAATAAAAATAGGCACTAAAAATTTTAAAATTGGTATTTATTCTTTTTATCGATTTGAACATGAACAAAGCTAAAATTAAAAATTGACATATACATAAAGTGACCATACGTCCCGTTTTCAACGGGACAGTACCGTTTTTCAAGCCATCGTCCCGTTGTCCCCGAGAAATCACTCGGGACGTAAAAATGTCCCGTTATGCAAAATTAAAACAATACTGTCCGTGTTTATTCCTTTGCATATTGAAATGTAGGCCGCAATAGTGTTTTTATACAGCAAACCAAACTATATGTTCGCTAGTTCTGTAGTAAGCGTAAGTCGACGCTGGAATCTGCTAAGATTGCATTTGGCATTTCGCAGACGCACAACCGGCGGGTTGAACTATTTACCCACTTTAAAAATAATAATTTAAATCACAAACACTTTCGCACAATTATTGAATATATATGGTGTCTGTCTGGAACCAATGCACCAGTAGAGAGGATATTCTTTTTAATAAATAAAATATGGACGACTGAAAAGACTCAATTACAATGCCTGTTCTAAAAGCAATGTTAAAAACTAAAAGCAATACCGTCTGTCTATAAAGTAACCCCCCCCCCCGCCCTAACTAACTTTTGAACGACTTGATATTTTACCACAATATTTGGTGTGCTTTAATGGGAAATTAAATACTATTTTTTAGCCAACAATTAAATTTTGTATCGTTCAAAATGGCGGCTGGGCGCCATTTTGACTTTTTTTAAATGTTGGTCGAGTGACACTTCATTTGAAAGGTCTTTTAATTGTGCGTCTGTTCCTAGAGTTTCAAAGAAAAATATTCAGCCATAACAAAATGGCGGATTTTAAACAAATGGGCTCGCTCAATTCAAAATTGTTTTAATTTTTTTATCCAAGGTTGAGTGACACCTTATTTGAAAGATCTTTTAGTTCTGCGTCTGATCCTAGAATTTCAAAGAAAAACATGGAGCCATAACAAAATGGCGGATTGTAAACCAATGGACTCACTCAGTTCAAAATTGTTTTGATTTTCTTATCCAGTAGTCCACTTATTCATTTGCAGTACTAAATTTTCCCAGTAATATCTCAGGTGGCTTGAAATAATATTAAAAACGTTATGTTCCAACAAGACGGTGCGCCGCCTCATTATTATAGGCCTGTTTCTGACTTTCTCAACGGACATTTTCTTGGAAGATGGATTGGTAGACGGGGGCCTGTAGAATAGCCGGCTAACTCCCCAGATTTAACTTTCTTAGATTTTTTTCTAAGGGAATATCTGAAATCGAAAGTGTACAGAAGCCGTCCAGAAACAATTGAAGAACTGGAGCAACGCATTACAGAAGTTTGCAGAAATATCACTCCAGAAACTTATGAAAATGTAAGGCAGGAATTTCATAACCGACTTATTATGTGCCAAGAAGTGAATGGTAAACATTTCGAACACTTAATTTAATTAATTTAAGCTTTAATTCTTAGTTTTTTTTAATAGACTTCTTTATCTTCAAACATTGTCATTTTGTTATGGCTAAATATTTTTCCTTGAAACTCTAGGATCAGACGCAGAACTAAAAGACCTTTCCAGTGAGGTTTCACTCGACCCCCCTTCCCATTAAAAAAATTCAAAATGGCGCCCAGTCGCCATTTTAGATGATACAAAATTTTAATATAGTCTGAAAAATTGTATTTAATTTCCCATTACAGCACACCAAATTTTGTACGTAGAAAAATATCAAGTCGTTCAAAAGTTAGTTGGGGGGGGGGGGGGGATTACTTTATGGACACAGTGTATAATAATAACGTGTTCTTTAATATTTTATTCACAATAAAATCAATAAAGTTTGTTTCGTACAATACTTTGTGTTTTTATCGATTTTTATTTAATTTTTAAAACACGTCCCGTTTTTGAATGAAAAATAAATGGTCACTTTACATATACATGATCTAAACTTACTGGTTTAGGTGCTCCTTCTTTTTAATTTTACTGCTTTTCTATGGTGCAACCCCTCTACATGCTGCGTCACAAAATACTTTTTTTTGGCATTTACAGTTTCGTCACACACCTTACACAGTTGTACCAGTTTACTGTCCCATTCTTTTACAAATTTTTGTAATTTACTGTTTAGCGCAACTTGTATTTTCGGCATTATAAAGCGATGTGAACAAGATTAAGTTTAAAATAAAACTGCAATATTACTTCAAGTTATAATCTGAATATCTACATTTTTGTTACCTACCTGCTGAGAAGTAAAAAATTAGGGAGTTTCTAAAATGCAATCTTTAAATTTACCCTGAACCTTCTCAGAAAACAGGCCTACTAAAATGACCGGTGTGCTAAACAAAGAAACAAATTTCCTTTCCACCAAGAAAACTTTCAGTATGCTCAAAAATTTTTTTTTGAAATTCTCAAAAAAATCACCAAATTATGTCTAAAATAAGACCAAATAGGCATTTATATGTAAAATAAGCATTTATCACAAGAAATAGAGAAAAAGGCAATTTGCCTAAACTTCTGGGCTTTATTAATTGGGGTTATGCCCCAACATTGGCTACAATAACATCCCTCTACTCTTACCACTGTACCGAGAGCATAACTGCATAATAGTAATAGTATAAGAACATACTGCACGACAGTAAAGCTTTCATATAAAAATAACTGTATAAACTTCGTGAGAATCTTCTCATTTATTCAATTACTGACTACAAAGAAAGAATAGTAAAATAAAGATCGACAGGTATGTGTGTGTGTACTTTGGTCATGTGCCAAAAGACGCATGGGAGTACTAGCGTCTGGTGAGTTCGACCAACGGCCGATCCTATATGAACTTTCATGACTTGCGCAACCTCGCCCTATATTGACGCGCTCTGTGCAGTGTTAACTTTTCAATGTGGTTGTTTGTGGGAGTGTGATATTTACATCGAAAGTAAAGCAGGTTAATGAAAGTGTAAGTGTAAAATGAAATTGCATTGTTAAAGCCGATTTTTTCATTACTAATAAATTGCATAATACAAAACGACAAATCCTTTTTTTTTTAATTTATAACATGCATGGTACAGCGTAGAAAATACAAATCAAAAGTAACTTCTGATTTTCAGTTTTTACAAGAAGGAATGTTAAAAATATTTTTTTACCCTTCGACTACCAACGGTACTACAACATACCGTCAAAAACTTTATATCCAGAATACCAAACATATTAATACTCATTTTTTCTGCAATGTTTTGTAAGTTTTTTGTTGATAATAGATTAAATATTAAGTAATTCCAAAAAATTAAAAACACCGTTTCCTATTTAATTTATTTTTTAGGCGACCTTAACAAAAAATTGAATTTTTAGTACTCAAAAGCGGCCAAAAAGTAACCGTTTTTTGACCGAGGACGAAATAACACTTGTTGGCAGTGGTGCACACAAATGTTTTTAGGCGACCTTTATTATACAATTTACAAATTTGTTAGATTTTTATTTATGATTTATTGATATAATTATTTATAACAACTGAACAATTGTACATATTTGTGACTCCTTCAGAAACGTTTATATTTTATTACAAATTTGTTAGATTTTTATTTATGATTTATTGATATAATTATTTATAACAACTGAACAATTGTACATATTTGTGACTCCTTCAGAAACGTTTATATTTTCTTTATTTACACTCGAAGTTATTTTGGCATGTATAGCTTCATTATTCGTATGAACTATTTGTGTGCTTTTTGATGTTGCTGCAGCAGTAATTTTATCTTGATTATTTTAAGTAAAAATCTAACAAATTTGTAGAAAAATATAAACGTTTCTGAAGGAGTCACAAATATGTACAATTGTTCAGTTGTTATAAATAATTATATCAATAAATCATAAATAAAAATCTAACAAATTTGTAAATTTTATAATGAAGGTCGCCTAAAAACATTTGTGTGCACCACTGCCAAAGTGTTATTTCGTCCTCGTCTGCTTTCTGGCCTCGGCTTCGCCTCGGCCATTAAACTCAGACTCGGCTGAAAAAAATCAACTTTTGGCCTTGGAACACAAATAACTATTGTAGAGCTCTTTAAAAACATAATTATTAAATAATAATTTTCATTTTATGTTGTACGTATTTTTATTTATTTAACTTATAAGCAAAACGTCAAAAAGGTAGTGGTACAACTGACGTTTCAAATTTTAAAACACGTGCGTGTGATTAAGGAAGGTTACGAACTCTGCCGACGGCGAGTTTGGGCGGTAGCTTTATAGACATACCGAGGTGCGCAAGTCATGAAAGTTCGAATAAGAAGTAGAATCGGCTGTTGGCCGAACTCACCAGACGCTAGTCATAGGAGTCAAATAAGAGAGCGAGTGATATTGTAAAGTAAACTGATAGTCGCTGAAGTTTTCCAATTTTTTTGTAAAGAAAATCGATTTTTTAGAAAAAGATTCCTTGGAATTAAAGAAACCCAGAAACAGAGGGACAAATACGTCCAACAAAAATTAGATGGGAGGGGAGAATTAACCCTCCCAAGTATTCTTGTATGTAAAAATTAAGTTCAGAACTTTATTCTACTATCACTCATGAGCAACTTAGCCTAAACAAAAATTTTTTATCGGCCCCCCTTTATTAAATAGGAATTTTCAATTATCGAAAATTCAAAAAGATGTTAGCGAACTGGAACGCAAACCAAATTGAAGCTGATCCATAGCTCTATAACATACAAAATAAAATTAAAAAATCGTGTAGCCAGTTTTTAAGCAGCATGTTCTTGAAAAGTCAAAGTTTTGATATTTTAATTATTTGTTTTAGTAGTCCCAATAATTCTAGCAGCTTGTAACAGTGCGAACTCTTAGGGCATTTCCCATATCAAATTCCATCCCGAACTCTGATAATTCGTTTTTTGAGTAAGTAGGAGTTAAAACTCAAATTTTCGAAAATTCAAAGAAGGCATCAGAAAGAAGTTTGCGAGCTGGGTCACCAACCAAATTCTAACTCATCTTAGGCTCTATGAGCTTACAAAATTTAAAAAAATCGTGTAGCCAGTTTTTGAGCAATATTTTTTTGAACATTTTAGAAATGTTTTTCACTTTACAGCTTCTAACTTTCCAATAATATTTGTGCATAGTAGAAAGTATAGAAAAATAAAAAAAAAGGGAAGGGAAGCAATTTTTTTATGAAGTAATATTTAATCTCTTGAATTCTTGCACTGGTTCACAATGTATATAAATAAAATAATACAATTTAAACTACAAAAATATAAATAATGCTAGATACCTCAAACAATATCAGAAAAGTCACTACCTACTTACAAATAATATTACGTCTACATAATAGAAATATACAATCATTCGACTATCACGCTAATACGAAAATAAATAAAATCTTGAAAAATCACTCTAATATTGATCTAATGGACAATAACTTTGTAAAAATGCCTAAACTGCTAATGGACGAAACGGATGTGTAATTTTATCATTGATAATAACAATAAAACCAAGAATGAATGAAGGATGCAGATAAAAGAACAATAACAAAATTACTAACATTCATCAAGGGTTATCAACAAGAGAAATTCAACAGTATAATTTAAGTATTTACATTTAAAACGCAAGAGTGTGGAGTGGGTGGGTGGGTGGGTACTAAATACAAATGACAGAACAGGGTGGTAGCTAACCTTAAATATACAAGAGCAAATCTGAACTAAAATCACATTCTACTGATAAAATCAGTCAAGCATTTATTCGCTTTAAATAATGCCCTGCATTACTGTTAAAATCAGCACTTTTAAATTCTGCAATAGCTATCAAAAATGAGGTTAAATATCCGATATTCACAAATGCAGGAACAAATTTAAGCTAGAGAGTTTATTCGCTAAAGGGATACGGTAAACGCTATTTGACTGGATCGAGCGTATCCTTGAGACGTTTCATGACGTGCGACCCAATGTCTTGCACTTCTGGCCACTGCTTTAATATAAACAGTGCTCCAAGGCCAATTGACACAGTAGTAAGAATTCTCACCCTGCAAAGAAGAACAAACAATAAAAAATTTACCTAAGAAAAATAAACGTGATACAATATAGTCGAAAAGTCGGTTTGTATTCCATTTGAAAAACAAAACACATTGATGATGAATTAGTAAAAGTGCTACCATATAAATTGTTATATAAAATAAGCAATACTGCACAATGCAAAAGAAAAAACTTTTACCGGTCAAGTTTTTGAGACAGTCCTGGTTAAAATGGTTGATCTCGAGCTGGGCAAAACCACTTTTCCAGACGAAACATCCAATATTTCAATCACTGTAACTGTTTTACTGAGCTCCCTGGTTTAAAAACAAATATAAATAAAAATAATGGAAAATTATTTACAGAAGATAATAGAATATATATAGTAGAATTGTTAAATGTGAAAAATATTCTGGTTTCTTAGTAAATTTTCAACCATAATAATAAGCTTTTCATTAAAGAAAGTAAGAAAATTTATTTCTCGATCTAACTATTTTTGTCATTATTCTAAATCAATTTATGTTGGTAATTTCTTTTTAGTATTTTATATTTCATACAATGATATATGATGATATTCCCAGGGCCGGGTTTATATATAGGACTATAGCCTAGGGCGTCGAGTGCAGAGGAGCGCCTGAAAACTACCTTTAAGAGAAAAATAAAACGGCAATAAATTAGTTGCCTAAAAAATTAAATAATTCTTGATAATTTGTGAAATAAACTACAAAGACGAATACAATCCTATCTTCATGTGTGTTATAGCTTTAATTTTCAGCAAAATTTACATAGGTATGAAACACTCGATATTAAAAAATATGCTATATGTTAATTTACTCAAAATATCCACACGACTTGATTGGCGATTCGGATTTACCTACAAGAAGTATTTTATTCAATTTTTTTTGCTGCAAACATATTAATTCCACTTCTACTAAATCACATATGCAATAAAAAAAAAGTAGTAGGAGCATTTTTCAATTTAGAAACAGCATTGCGATTATTTTATCCTTACCAATGACCAATTATTGAAAGTGCACTTACTACCATTAGTTATTGATGAAAACATGATTCCAACTGTACTCGACTTGAATCAAGTAATTTTTTTTAAACAAATGATTAAAAACAAGATTTTAAAACTGCTAAACGAAGTACAATACTTTGGAAAACCCCAGAAATGTATACCCCATAATACAGAATAAAAGATTATGGATTAAAATAAGTAAATGACTCTAGTTAGCTTATTTGGAATTTCTAATCCTACTTTGAGCTTTTACTCTCCTAGAAAGCATAAGCATCATCTTCTTAAAGTTCAAAACGAAGCATTGACATGTTGACTGTATTAAAAAAATCAACAATTTACAGATTTGAATCAAGATAATATTATTATACAGGGTTTGTATAAATTGGCGAAAGAACTACACGTGGCGCTGTTGGTTATAAAATTCTGAGTCGAAAATCTTAATACCAAAATGTTGGACAATGCTTCCTCTATCCCGAGGAACCATTTTAAAGGAACGTACATTTGACAACATTGGATCCACACACCACAGGTGTTTTGTTATAATGCACGGTAACTAAGGATGTCCATTACATCGCTCCGTAAATGTTGGAACAAAGTTAAGGTAATTGTTCGAACTGAACAGTTGTAACCTTTGTGGTATAGTTTGCATCACTCGTTCAAGTTTTTGGGAGGTGATTTCTAATACAGCCGCATTAATTCTATTCCTAACTTCGTCAGAATTTGGTAGAGGCATAGCATGAACTTTTCCTTTAATGAAACCCCAAACAAAAAAGTCTAATGGATTGAAATCGGGGAATCTCGGGGGTCATAAGATAGGGCCGCCGCGACCAATCCATCTGTTTGGCAAGTGTTCGTCCAACCACTCTCTTACATTACGAGCAAAGTGAGCAGGAGCTCCATCATGCATGTATAACATTTTGTGTCTTATCTGCAACGGCATCTCGTCAATTACTTGTTCTAAAACATTGAGGTATTCATCGGCATTAGACGATTCGGCAAATAAATTGGTCCAACAACCCTATGGATTATTATGCCAAGCCAAACATTAATGGAAAATCTTCTCTGGTGACCATATTCTTGATATTCGTGCGGGTTTTCGTCAGCCCAATGGTGAATATTATGTGTATTAAACACGCCATCTCCTAGTAAACAGGCACTCATCGCTCCAAAGAATACGTCTCAAGAAGCCGTCATTGTCACGAATTGTATTTAAAATCGTGGCAGCTAACTGCCGGGTGCTGGCGGAGGGATCTTCTGGTACTGCATCTAAAATTTGCTCTTCCAGTTGTACTGAAGAACAACATCTATGAAAAAATATTTATTACAATTCTTATTTCTTCTAATTTGTAGCTCTTTCTGTCAATAGATAATGAATTAAAACACTTATTAAAAGACTTCATGTTCAAACTTTGAAGATCCCGTGCATACCCAGGAAGCATGGTACAATATTTTGGTATTAAGATTTTCGACTCAGAATTTTATGACCAACATCGCCACATGTAGTTCTTTCGCCGATTTATATACACCCTGTATAATACAAAATTCACTTTAATTGTATATAATTAATTTTAATAAAAACAACATAACAAACGACATTTGTTTGTTTAAAAAAATCAGTTTAATTAAAAAAAAACTTCATTTTTTCATATTCCGATTCCAATGCTTCACTATCACTATGATATATTAATGGTGTGGTTTAAGCTGAGGCATTTTGAAAATCCTGTTCAGCATCTGTTAAGCAGATAGAATAAAACAGGAAACCAGGATATGCCCTACCTTTAGTGGTTTATAAAAAAAAATTTCATAAATTTCTGCAAGAGCTTTTTTGTTCCCTCTGTTACTTATAATAGAAAGAATAGTTTACTGCTTCCAAAAGATCAATTTTAATCATAATATCACAATCAGAAAAATTCATTTCTTTAATGAAAACTTATATTGTGGCAATTTTCGGAAAAACAAAATTCAACCAACTGTTCGACTACAGAATTTGAAACTTCTCCTTATAAAAATAAATATACCAGGTGTAAACTAAACATGGCTAACCCTCCATTTTTTTAAATTGGGTTGTTTAAACAAATGAAATTTGGAGTGTATAATATACACATCAATTTCCCTTATTTAGTGTTAGTCACAGCTTTTTTACTTCTAGTTTCAGCAGAAAGAAATAACCCAGATTTCATCTTTTACTTCTATGTTAATTTAAAATTGAACACTCTGTATATTTTGATATTTTTTGAATAAGAACGAAACTCATTCTTTACATAAATATTAAAGTACAACAAATTTATGTTTTTCATCAAGAGTGCAGTTGTAGCTCACATAAAATGATTTCAATGAGGTTAAATATTAGTTTAAAAATAAAAATCGTAATTTAAACAGTATGCACTTCACTGTGTGACAGGTTCAAGGAAGGGAAAAGTTTTTATGAAAAAAAAATTATGATTTTAAGAGGAACAATATCGGCTCATTATATTTTTCAATAGCAGCAATTTATAGTGAATCGCATGATAGCCATTACTCAATATTTTTTTACTAACAGGTGAAGGTTTTTGCAAAACAAAACCATTATTATTTTAGATTTCACACATACACGCTTGTGTGTAATTAAAACAAAAAACGAATTTCTATTGAATGAGAAGAATAAGATCCAGATTCAGGCTGTATATTTAGTGACAAAAGAAATTTGTCACTATATATACAGCCTGAGTCAAAAGATACAGGTTTAAATATACTTCTGCTGTTTGAGAAGATAGGTAAAAACGATACTAATAAAATTTGTGAAAACTGACACGTACTATAAACTGACATATGAAAATCTTATACAGAGTGTCCCAAACAAATACTATTTGTGAGATAATACATTTTTTAAATGGAAAAGCACCATATTTTTTTATCTTAATGGTAAGTCCATTTAATTTCCAACAAAAAATCAAAATAACTTTGTTTCGTAAATGCCATAGTTTTTGAAAAAAAAAATAATTAATATTTTGTTGAGAATTAAATGGACTTACCATTAGGATAAAAAAATGTAGTGAATTTAAGAAAAGTATTATCTAATGAATATTTTTTTATGGGACACCATGTATAAGATTTTCATATGTCCGTTTATAGTATGTGTTGGTTTGCGCAACTTTTATTCGTAAGTTTTTCATCTGTCTTCTAAAATAGCAGAAACATATTAAAACCTGTATCTATTAACTCCGGCTGTATGTGTATGAAATTATGGTGAAATCTACCTGATATCTTAAATTGTTGAACAAAATTCGGTTTATCTACAAAAATTAAATACTTGCCGAGTTTTTTTTAAGAAAGATAACGAGTCGATATCATTTCATTTGAAAATTTTTTTTAATACAGATTTTGCTTCATAGTAGCCATTTTTTCATAGCACTCCAGTGAAAAAATAATTTAACACAAAAATTTGGCCTCTTACAAATTTATTCAAGTGGTGCAATCATTTATGTAGAATTTATTTATTTTTTATCAAAAATGCCAAAGATACAGGGTGCTTCCATTTAAATTAAAAAATCTGGGATCATTTTCGATGAAATCAGAAATGCACAAATACTGTAATATACATCAAATATGTTATAGAAATTTATGTGCATATTAAGCACTCCAAACTATATTATTTAAATCAATTTAAAAAAAAGAAAGGAAGTTACATGTTACATTTACACCTGGTACACAGAACAATTCACTCACCTGGTACGAAGGAATGGCATAATAATACCAGCACCAGTAGCTACCAAAAGAAGCACAACCTGTAGTACAGTGAGCAGAACATTTATAAGTTTGACTACAAGAGCCCTGGCATTTGAGTTGTCCAAACCTTCTAAGGTCACATATTGTTGTTGCTGTGCTGCTTGGTGCTCCATTTTTTGAATCTGCAAGAAAATCCGAGTTTAATTATATAAACATTCCAAAATTTACCTTGAAACTGTACTTTGGTCTGACAGTGTTCCAACATTTCATGTATGTCCCTGAGACGTTCTTCACTTTGATATTGCACTTTTTCCTCCATATCTGCCATTGCTTGCTTCAAATTTTCTACTTCATTTTGGTGTAATTCTGTTAAATCGTTTATTTGTTCTTCCAGTCTTTCGGTTCTAAACCGTTCTTCCTAAAATTAGACATACTATTTTATAAAGGTGATAAGGATAAATAGTTGATGGGCCACATACTTGGAGAGCAACACTTAGGAACTGCACTTCTTGTTGAAGAGCTTTAGCCGAATCCATTTTTTCCCTTAACCTATCAATTTCTTCTTGTCTACCTTGTAGTTGTGCAAATATTGTCTTTATGTTATAGTTTACACCCTGGCTTCCACCTTCTTGTGGTCGAGAATGGTACCTATAATTACAACACCAAATTAAGTAATATTACTATATCTACAAAGCGAAGCAACAAGGAGGTACTGGTCGATATCTCCTTTACCCTTAACTGATGCAATATTCTTATTTGTTTCTTGAAAAAACACAACCGTTGGTAAACAAAATTTACAGAGCACAAAAAGCTCTATCCAACTATGTAAAAATATAGAAAAGCTTCTACTAAAAAAACATTTATGACACATTCGACGAGGATATTATTACATGGTCTTGACTAACATTAAACAGAAAAATAACCCCGCAACAGAATTTCAAAAACATCACAAGTTCAGAAAGACAATTAAAATACAAATAATAAGCAAAAATATACAGGGTGTTTTTTACATTTCCCTATTTTGCAAAGATTATTAACACATTTAAAGTATTCGGTGGTACGTTAAAAACAGCATATTATTATTTTATTTTTATTATTTCACAGGATGATCATAATTTATTGTTCATTTTGCAAAACCTTAAATTTTTTGTTTTTGAAATGGAATACCCAGTGTTTTTTAACACTGTCCAATGTAGAATTAATTTTTCAATTTGATATATGGTTTGTTACACCAAAAATTAATATTTGTTTTTTTTGTTCTTTCTTTGATTTTATTGTAAATCGCAAATTAAAATTGGTGTGCCATGAAAACAGAACAAAAACTTTCTTTTATCTACAACAGTGAGTAAAGTGACCACTTTACTCACTTCTAAGAGTGAGTAAAGTGGAAATTTACTCTCTAGGTGACATTACCTCATTTTATATTTTTTTTTCGTTTTCAAAGTAATGCGATGCAAATTGCGATTAGTAAAGTCAGCAATTTTATGTTTTGTTTCAAAGGCATTGTGATGCAATGCTTTCATTTTTAAAACGTCAAAATTTTTTAAAACGTCATAAATTTAAATATTTTTGAAAATTGTACACATTATTCTGTTGTAGATAAAATTTTATATAGAACACATGACTAAAGTGTCTTTTTTTGATTTCGCAGATTTATATCACTGGCTGACGCTCATGATTTAAACTTCTGCTCGATCAAAAAAAGTTCCACTTTGCTCACTTGTCCTATAAATAATTATTATTATGTTCCAAGTGCCAAAAAAATGTCAAATTATTTTTCCATCTTGCTGTGTATTGGGAATAGGGTCTAGTCTCTTGGACATCAATCGATCCCACCAAGGTCAGACTTTTCATTTGTGCATTTCTATTGCGCACGCATTCAATAGGCACTTATTTAGCGGTAACCGGCAGGTTCGTTGTGGCACAGATGGATATGCGGGTGTGTTCGGGTGTACTGCCGTTTTACTGCATAAGTAGTTGTGGGGTCGAGTCTCGGTTGGGGCCAAATTTTTTTTTTATTTTATACTTTTTTTTAAAACACTGTTGTTGCGTTTTGCTGTTTACGCGAGGTTATTTGTTAATAGCAGTTATATTTTTAAAGAAAAAATACAAAGACAAATTTGCATTCACTCACTGATTGACGGCATACTAACACGCAAGTCTGATCTTGATGAGATAGGATCGATTGACGTCCAAGGGGCTAGATGCTAGTTGTATTGGGCACCTACATCCCCCGACCTCAACACATAGATTTTTTTACGAGGCTACATTAAAAACGTAGTATATCCTGAACCTTTAACCAGCATAGAAGATATGCAAGTTAGGACGACTAGTTGTTCCATTTGAAAACCAAAAGTTAATGACATTTAAAGTTTTGTAAAATGGACAACAATTTATTAACACCCTGTGCATAATCTGCTGTTTTTACCACACCACTGAATACTGTATAATGTGTTCATAATCTGTGCAAAATAGCGAAACTTAAACGTTTTTGGTATCTTAAATATTAATTTTTTAATATTAGTGAACAAATGTCAAAATTTTTGCATAAATGCTAATAATTCAAATACCGTTACTTTGAACATTATTGAACTTTAATACTTTTATACATGTAATTAAATGCTGTACGAGCATTACCAAACACCCAGTATAATTGATAACAATATTAGGATATGCAGTAGTTGATTATCAACAGCTTTTGTATTTATACTTTTTCTCTATCTTAAATATTAACAGAGCTATCAAAGAATGGCAAGGTTTTATGATGGAACAAATATTATTTTGTAAATGCAGACACAAACCTTTCAAGACTTTCACTAGTAACACTACTGCATTCACTGCCTTCGTCGCTAGGAAACTTAGTAGCACCAGTTTGGCCCATAGATGCCTGCGAGGCTCCTGCATGCAAGTTGGCAGGAAGAGTGGCAGATCCATGGTGGGATTTTTCTGTGTTATCACTGCTGCCACCCCCATTAGGAGCACCTCCATCCGATCCCGTCGCACCTGGCCCTATGTACCATGCTACGAATTATACCAGGAGGTTACAGTGCAAATGTGCAGCCATGCCACAAATACTAGTGCATGTTATAAGCAAAAATTGGGTATCTACTGAAAATTATTTACAATTGATTAATTAGAACCAAAAGAAAACCAACTTAGTCCGATAGCTATTAAGTATTGTTTTTTAGATGTAGCGAAGTGTTGTCTACAGTTAACAATAGGTGATTTATTTTGTTAACATGCTTATTGAAAACGTTTCAAAACTGCTACCTTTTACAAAGTTTAGAAAATACAAAAATGTATCTTATTAATCTTTGTATTATAAAGCAATAACGAAACATTTAAATTTGCAGCTTAAAACATTTATTATTAAACAACATTTTTTGCTGCAAATGATATTTTGATACACCATGTGTATGGAGGTTCGTTCAAGGAAGTTTTGCCAAATGGGAAAAAATAGTTGTTAGATTTACAAATCGTTCTGCTATTCACTCAAGAACTAAACCCCATAAACATTTTGGATTTTACCCATGTACCAAGTGTTTTACAGAAACTCAACTTTCTAATAATAAGTACCTTAATATTAATATCTGTTGGATAAATAATCTATAAATAAAGAAATTAATAATATCTTAGATATTTCTCATTATTAAAAATATCTGATACAGGGTGCCCCCAGAATAACTTGCACTGCATGAAAACCTCAGCAACTATAATACGAAGATGGTTAAATTAAACGAAAGTTGCTTAATTAGAGAAGCAATATAATGATGATTTTGTTTTTTTCAAAAATGTCCATGGTTTACAAATACAAGCAAACAACTAAAAGAGTGGAATTTCTTTAAGGTAAAATATTTCTGTGCATAATGTAAACAGAAAAAAATCACAAAAGAAAAAGTTGTAGATCTATTTAAGTTAAAATAAAAAAATGTTTTCAAGATTGTGTTTTGTTTCGTTTACGAAATATAACATAAACATGCAATTTTTTAAATGGAAACCATATTTTATTTAATCACTTGTTACAAAGTTTATTTTTTCTCGTTATTTTTTTTAACGACATGCAGTTTGATATACTTAATTTTAAATTCAAACAAGATATTGATTAAAAACGCTCCTAGCATCAGTGGGTAATAAAGAAAGCCAGAAATCATCAATTGTCGATGCGTAAAAACAATACAAGCAAATTTGACCAAATGTCTAATCTTGATATTAAAAAATTGCTTCTAATACAATTGTTTAAAAATATTTAAATAATTTTTTTTTTAAATTAATAAAAAACTAAAGTGATAGTTCTTATTTTAAAATTCTGCTTTTTATCTGTTCGTTTTGTGGCACTGCGATACTATAACAGAATAGCTATTTATGTAACCAGTTAGGAAATGCATCATTTTGTGTAACGAGGGAGATGTTTGCGGGACGAGCGAAGCGAGTTCCTGCAAAATCAGACAAGTTATACAAAATCGCATTTTCTAACGTGTTACATACAAGATTTTTTCTAATTTTGATAAACAGAAAGGTTTTTTAAACTTTAAATCAGGGAAATTATTAATTTCATGAATTGTATAGAAAATCAAGAAGGTACGCTTATTTTGTTTGACAGTTTGAAGTTTATACAGAAGTGTGTCGAGTTAGAAAATATCCGAAATGTCTGATTCAAGTACAGATATACCAAGTGATATCGAAGAGGCCGCACAAAATGCACTATCATCGTGTACAGAACAAGAAAAAGATTGCTACTGATATCCTTGGTGAAACAAATTGCGTTTCCGTTTCTCAGATTACAGCAAGTTCTAGTAATAAAACTTCCCAATCACCAGGAGTTAACCTAACTAACTGTAAGAATTGTGTTATACATGTTTATAATTAATTAAATGTTAAATTTTTCTTAATTTTGTTTTTTTTTCGTAACTGGTGTTGAAATGAATTTTACATCACCAGTTGTGAAATATTTTACTTTTCCTAACTGGTTATAAAAAGTGTGACGTTTCGAAACTCCAATTAATTTTGAAAAGTGACACTTTACATGTCAAAATTAGAAAAAAACGTTTTTATCAATATCTTCTTTAAATTTAAAATTCGGTATATCGCACCGTATATTGCAAAAAAGAGGGAAAAACAGGTTTTTTAATTGCGTTAAGATTAACTAAGTTTCTAATGCATGTTTGTGTTATATATCGAAAACGAAACAAAACACAATCATGAAAATATTTTTTCTAATACAACTTTAATATATCTAGAACTTCTTCTTACATCATTTTTTTTTATTTTACCAACGAACAGAGATATTTTACCTTAAAGAAATTACGCTTTTCATTTTTTCGCTTGTATCTAGTAAGCCATGGGTATATTAGGAAAAACAAAATCACCATTATATTGTTTCCCCAATTCGGCAACTTTCAACTAATTTGATTGTATCTCTTATAGTTGCTGAGATCACCAACCTGTGCAGGTTATTCTGAGCACTGTATACTAGTTTCGAGACCGGTGTAAATAAATGAATTAACAATATTTTTAAAATTTCTTGATTATTAATAGAATAAATTAAGGGGTAGTTCACAAATTTGTAATTAATTTATATTTATAAAATGTATAAAAAAACATTGCAAATATTATTCAACCTAAAAGAATCTCTGCGATTTATTAAATAATTAAAACAGCTTTTAGATATTTCCAAATAGTAAAAAATATCTTTGGGATATTTCGATTGTAATTGTTTAGAAATATGTAAGCATATTTTTAATTAATTAAAATTATCTTTGGTATTTCAAATTATTTTGTAATTAAAAATATTTTACGCATTTTAAAATAAAGCTAATTGCTCAATATCTTAGATATTTCGAAATAGGGGAATTGTTGCAAATCTAAATTATTTGAAAATTACTACTGTGTTAAGCTTTCCGCATCGGATAAGTTTAAAAATTACATACGACAATAGTGGGTAGTTGCAGGTTGAAACGCAAACCCTAGTCATGTCAATGGCATGCAAATATACATTGTTTATGATGCCGCCCTGGTATACAACAATAAGCTGCCAAAAAGAACAGTTTCTGTAAAACTACTCATTTGTATCCTTCCTGAGCAAAACAGAAAATTTTGTAATACAAAGTAAATATTTTTTATATTGCCAAACCTTAATTGAACCTTCCAAAAGGAGGTGTTTAATTTATGACAATTCAGTTTGTAGTACACATCTATTAACAGTGAAGACTTAAATAAAACATTGGAACCTTTAACATCTCCAACATGAAATCAAGGGAAGGTTATTTATATAATAAAATTTATATTAATTGATACATAATTCTTTCAATAGTAATTTTGTACTATCTATGTCAGTTATTTATATTAATAATTAATTATATTTTAGTAACGTTTTATACAAATACGACATACTTAACTTTTTGTAAAAGTATGAGGTAACATGATGTTTTCAAAAAAAGTAGGCCATGGATATAGCTATTTATATTTTTGTACTACATTTCACTATACCAAAGAGCTATTTTGTTCGAATGTTTTGTCTTCAGTATTAACAGAGAAACTGCACAATGATAAATCAAACACCCGGTATTATACAAGATTAATGTAATAATTACTACATGCTGTAAATGGGTGAGTTTAAGTTGAAGAAGTGAAACAAATTTAAAACAACAGTATAAACAATGAAAACTATCATGTGCCTACATACCTACGCACAAAAATATTTAATATTTAAATTTGTTTCACCTTCAATTGTTTAGTGCCTGAAACTTCAACCAAAACCATTTTAGTCGTCAGTTCTCACACCCACTAACTTTACCTTCCACTATAAGATTTCATTTTTGAACGAGTTTTGGTAATTCCGGGGGTTGTGGCATTAAATATAAAAAGTATGTGTCAATTTTTACAAGATATTTTACCTGATACAACTAAATAGTTATTTTTAACGAACCGATACATACTTGAAAGCTGATTTATGTTATCCGCACTTCCAAACTTGTTCTTGATAAGATGAGCAAATTCCCTTGGTTTTGACATCACGGAACCACTAAACCCTGTGATGCCATCACGTATGTTACCACCAACATTCCTACAACAAGAAAGGGAAATAAATATTCAAGTATTTGTGATTTTTAATTTTATTCATTAATAAAATAGAAATTTTGTTGGATAACAAAAATTAACTGAAACTACAAGTAGAATCAAGAACTGACCATCATCATCAATTGGTAAAAAATGCAATTAGGTTAACCAATGCAACTACATGTACCACCCAACTGGGGACCAGTCAAATGGTAAAATAAAATCACAATGATAATAGGTCAATTTTTTTTTCAACAAACACTTGCGTCTTCACTATACAATAACAAAACTACATCTTCAGACAAATTTTTAATATACAGGGTGTCTCAGACATTATTACAAGGTCAAATATTTCCTTCATTGTTGAAAAAACCTAATTAAACATTATACCGAGTGTAAAGGAAACAATTTTTAAGTTAATGAACCTAAACTTAGGGATTTTTAATTATTCATGAAAATGTATTATACAGGTCGTCTATTTTAACCAGAACACTATAGGGATCTCGAAAACTATAAGAGATGCAAAGTCGGTTAAATTAGACAACAGGTGCCTAGTAAGGAGATAATGTAATGATGATTTTGTTTTTCTCAAAATACCCATAGCTTACTAGCTACGAGCAAGAAACCAAACAAAAATAGTTTGTTTAAGGTAAAATATCACTGTTGATAGTGAAACTACAAAAAAATCACAAAGGAAAAAGTTGTAGATTTATTCAAGGTGTATCAAGAAAGAATATTTTCCCAACTGTGTTTTGTTCAGTTATTTCAAAAAACCATATTTGTGTTACATTTCGAAAACAAAACAAAACAAAACACAGTCGTTTTCTTAATACATCTACAATTTTTTTCCTTTGGGATTTTTTTCTATTTTGACCAAGAACAGAGATATGTTAGCTTAAAAACTTTTTTTTTTGTTTTTTTGCTTATACATATATAATAAGTATGGATATTTTGGAAAACTCAAAATCACCATTAGAGTTTTACCGTAATTAGGCAACAAAATTCACCTGTTTTCAGCTTTTTCAGAATATTATAAAATATTGCAGACATTCATGGCATCAGATTCTCTTGGAAATTCTGCTCACCTTTATTAGTTTAACCGACTCTGTAATGAATCAATAGATGGCAGCTTGTAATGTCAGCCAATCATGGAGCTTAAATTTTGGCCCAGCTGCCCTTTAGTAGATGTTTTAAAACAAACCTCCCATTTTCACAAGAAAAGCTACTGCTATTATTTTTCACTATATTGTTTAATGTTAATTCACAACACAAACACTGGTGTAGTAAGCACATTTTACAGAAGATTAACATTTGTTATCATTGCTATTATACAGAGTGGCTAGGAAAACCCCGGCCACTTTTCTTGCGGCGGTCAAGAGATAGCGCTTTAGTAAAGAAAAATTAAATTAAAATACTGGCAACAACGCAGAATCCAAGACGTTTTAGGTATTAAATACTCCCTATATTAAATCAAAACAACTAAAACGTCTTGGATTCTGCGTTGTTACCAGTATTTTAATTTAATTATTCTTTACTAAAGCGCCATCTCTTGACCGCCGCAAGAAAAGTGGCCGGGGTTTTCCTAGCCACTCTGTACATATTAAGTTGTTCTTTTTTTTTTAACAAATTATAATAATTTTGAGAAGTTTTAGGACAGAAAGTTATTTTTAAAATGACTTCCTTAAGCTCGGAATATAATTTTTTTTTATAAGGAGGGTTGCATGTTGGGAGCGCTGCAATCAATGTTGGTTATTTTATGTTGTTACCTAGATTCGGCAGCACATGGTTCCTGCAATCGAAGTTAACTAATAAATTTGCTAATTTTTGAATTTAAATTTAATTTTGAAAATACCAACCTTAAATTGTTTTAAATGGATGATTTAAAGCAGAGATTAAAAGACACAAATTTAATGCTTAACCAATATCGATTACATCGCCCCTAAATGCTACCTTCCTATTTAGAGAAAAAATATTGATAACATTTTTGTGGCAAATAGGATACCATTTTAAAATTTGTGTTTCTCTATTAAATGTATAAAAATTCCATATGAGGCTCATAAAAAATAAAAAAGTTGACTATCGCATAAGTACCACAAAAACAACATTTAGCAATTCTCATTATGTCGTTGCATACTGTTTGCTGATTGTTTTACTTTCTAAATAGTTAAAAATAAAATTTTCATTAAAAAAAACTTGAATAGTTTGGCACTGATAACATATGAAACAAAAATTGCATTTTAGTTTTTTTCAGAATATTTCAGGAGTGGGTTGACTTACGGCAAATATGTTTAGCTATTTTTTATAATCAAAATACAAACGTTTTTTGTAATTCAACCGAGTTCTATCCCTTCAAACTTCCGATATCCCAATGTGAACAAAATTAAACTGGACACCCTGTACAATAAATTTTCTACAAGCGGATTAATAAAATCTAGAAATCACTTACTTGAGACCCTGCCCCATATCCCTCAGTACTTCACGAGGTGGTCGATGTGACTGTACTCCGTGTATTTCAAATTCTCGCATACGTTTCTGATAGATTTCTAGTTTCTTTTGTAACTGAGATATGACGTGGGCACTCTTCTGATTTTTCTTTTCAAACACAGCCTTGATCCTTTGCAACTGTTGCTTATCTGCGTTTGCTGCCAGTTGTAGGTACTCATTTACATTATCTAAAGCAAACATCAAAACGCTATTAGGGTCACGCGCTATCACCGATAAAAAATGAGCTATGCAAATAAGTAGGTGCGACATTTAGGATCGTGTAAATGCAAAGCAATGAGGTAATTGAATGAGGACAAATGCAAATGATATTGATTATAAGTAAATTATATAAATTTTTACCCCTGTGACTAACAGAGCATGAAAATACTTAGAATTCAATTGCACAAATACAAAGAGTGCCCATTTTAAAACTCCGAGCCTAAATTTTTTTAAATAGGCAACACACAATACAAGTCACTGCTAACTATTATTTTAAAACAAAATATTTCTATAATTAAGATCAGGGCAATCATGTTTGCATTAACTTGACAGTTTACTAATCAAATTCGTTAAGCCACATTACTTGAACGGTGCAAAACAAAGATTATCGATCACTAATCTTTGGTGCAAAATGTATTCCAACGCTGACAAAGTGGACATGCTTCTAATTCTGGGTGAATGTCGAAAAAATGCGAGTGCTGCCAGTACTTTGTATGCGCAACGCTTTCCAGGCAGACGAATTCCAACAGACAAAACATTTAGAATGCTTCTTCTGAATTTACAAGAGTATGGGCAATTTTCAAAACCAAAAGTAAGGACACGGCAAGTTACGGTTGAACACAACGAAGTAGCTGTAATTGAAATGGTTACGGATAATTCCCATACAAGTCAAAGAGCGAGTGCAAATGCCTTAAACATTAGCAAAGGTTCTGTTTTCAATATTCTTAAGGCGAACAAATTTCACCGCTACCATGTTTATACCATACACCATCTTGAAGATAGGGATTATGAGCATCGTGTTCAGTATTTGTCAATTTCTTAGACGGCAATTAAACAGCAATGGGGAATTTTTAAGTATAGTATTATTCTGTGATGAAGCGAGGTTTTCAAACAACGGCATGGTTAATCGACATAACTGCCACAATTACGCCCAAGACAATCCCCGCTGGATCAGGATAACTCATTTTCAGAGAATTTTTTCTCTTAATGTGTGGTGTGGTATTATTGGCGATTTTGTAATGCTCTCCTCCAAACAGTTCCTCAAAATGTACAGAATAGCATGTGGTTTTTAAATGATGGTGCACCTCCGCATTTTCATAGGGATGTGAGAAATTATCTTAACCAACGTTTTGAGGAACGCGTATTTGGACGAGGTGCATTGCATCCTTGGCCTGCCCGTAGTCCCGATTTGACTCCGCTAGACTTCTTTTTGTGGGTCAAAGTAAAAAATGACGTCTATGAAGTGCCCATTCGAAATGAAGAACATCTAGGCGAAAGGATAATTCAATGTTGTCGCTCTATCACACCGGAAATGTTAGCTCGTGTTAGAGGTTCGATGCGTAGAAGAATTATACTCTGCGAAAACGAAGGGGGAAGGCAATTTGAACACCTGCTTCGTTAGTTTTGTACTACGTTCCTATTAAATTATTGTAGTTATTGTTGTCAAATATTAAATTTGAGTTATTAAAGTAACTTTAAATTTGTACTTAATCATTAGTAGATACATGTACTGTAAAAGAACTCTGATCTCAATTTAAAAAAAAATGGTAGAAATGCATAGTGATCTGGGGTTGCATTGTGTGTTGCCTATTTAAAAAAATTTAGGCTCGGAGTTTTAAAATGGGCACTCTGTGTAAATGAAAGCAACAGGTGCTAACATGCGTGATTACAATTATTTAAATTAATAAAGAAAAATGTATAAAAAAATTGTACAACAAACACTTACCATCCCTAAGCATTTGCTCAAGGCGGATACAATCCCTAGTGCGTTTAATTTTGTTATTCAAGTGTTCGATGGCGGTACTGGTTCTGGTATTTGGGGTACCATCCGACTCATCATACTGTAGAACATGTTCAGAGCTGCCATTGGATAAAAATGAAGTTGCAAAACAAATGTCAGATTCATCAGCCTCCGCTGTTGTTGTTGAGTCATCTTGTATTAAGTGTACAGAATCATCCATGTCTGTTTTGTGTGAGCTGGACGTTGGGGAACGATGCCGGGTGGAAGAGCGGTGTGTTACACCATCTTGAGACTGTAACATAATGATGTTATTTTTGTTACTAATGATTGTTTAGTACTTTATTAAAATTAAAATTCAACACGAACACTTTGGTTGATAGAGCACACACACAAAGGTCATAACCTACCCATTCACCCACCCAACCCCAGACATAATTTTTTTTTAACTTTTTGTATTCCTAGAGGCCCTAAACAGGGTTTTAAATTTTTTATAAAATCAATACTTCCCTTTTGCAACTATAGGACAGTGAAAATGAGTAGATCGATTAGTGTTATACAAATTATCGCTCAGTTTGAGATATAATAGAAAAAAACACAAAAGTTCAATATTTTTTGTAGCATTGTAGAAGGTTTAGCATTGAACAATCGAGAGACTTGGTTGTGCAATAACTAGGGCAGACACAAAAACATTATTTTTCTAGGAAACTGTGATAACACAACCAATAGATACTTGAAATAGAAAGATAAACAAAATATATATAGTCTATTTTCACAGAACTCGTAACATAAATTACAGTTGCTAAAATGCCTAAAACTGGAAAGTGTTAAAATAACTTCATAGGTAGAAATTTATTTTAAAGATTAGACCTGTTCAATTCATATCTACTTTAAGGTACACGTTAAAAAATTAATTCGGAAAATGAATTGATTTGTGGGTTGCCTACCGCTGTGAAATTTGAAGTATTTAGCTTAATCCGGTCGTATAGTGAACTGAAGTTACGTGCATTATTTATTCGAAGAAAGCAAATATTTACAGAAAGACGCAGTCTTAGCACCTGATGAAAGCACATTTGACAGTTTGCTACTGAATGTTTTGACACCCACAATGAAAAACATCTTGCGTGCCAGGAAACACACGTCTTACTAGAAAAAGTTATGAAAAGTAGAACGGATTTTTAAAATTTTCAAAATAGGATAGGTATAATTTACTTAAGGTTGTTAAAGTGAGTATCATGATTCAAAATTCCAAATAATGTTGCTTAAATGTGATTCGTTGATTTACTGGTCATTTTTCATGTGCATTTTCGATAGTGTTTCTGACCCACGAAGGGTCAGTAGAGAAGTAATCCCCACCCTTACTAAACGAGTCCATTTTGTAAAAAAAAAAACGAAGAAACAAAATAATATAATTATTTAACATACTAGTTGCAGCAAATACAATGCAATACTCAAACAAATGTGAAAAGGTAAGGGGCTGCAAAATCCCATAGCACTAGACTCCAACTGATATATACGTAAACGCACCGAACTGAGGATGGTCGAGCCATTAACCGCATAGCTGACTGATGTTAAAAAATGAAAATTATTTTGTGGAAAAAGCTGCCTTAAGGTTAAAGGAAAACTAGAGACTAAAAAGTCAATTTATCGTTAAAAATTAACCTTCCTATACTTTAGAAACGTTTACTTTTCCTATATTCAAAAGTATTTGTTTACAATGTTGTAACCCCAACAGCAGTAGAAGTGGCAGCAGTAAACTGCACGCATGTTTACTCCGCAACCGACAGACCCAACACGTCATACAAATATATCCCATTTATTTTGCTGCATACACAAGGATGGGAAGATACCGGTCGTGTATCGAACAAGACATAGCGTGACGTGCAGTTAAAACGAGCCGAGCCATAACCATGGCATCTTCAGCACAACGTCGTCGGCCTGGGTACGCAACAAGTTTCTTTTTGAGAGGAAACCAAATCAATTTATTATTTTTTTGTTAAAAGATTTTTTTGGGGTTGAAGAAAACTAGAGACTAAAGATGAAATTCGTCAGCCAAAAATTGGACGGGAGGAGGCTTCAGCTTTTAAGCTTTTCGAAAATGTTTTTGCACAAATCTTCATAGGACTATTGCGATAGAAAATTGTACCCAATCCACCAACTAGTTTTTGAGTAATAAGGAGCCAAAAATTTCGAAAAAAATTTATTGGATGCCATTTTGAAGTTACAAAGTTCGTAAGAAAACCGTTGGGTATGTTCTAAAGTCTTCCCGTTTCAGAACAAGAAAATTCGTATCCGGTTTCGCATTTTTTTTAAATTTATTTTCTTGGTGAATTTTTGATATGCCCCCCCCCCATTTCGGGAGTTATAATGCACCACACACCCACATACTCACTGACATTTAAAAAAAACACTTTTTTAGGCGACCTTAACAAAAAATTGAATTTTTAGTACTCAAAAGCGGCCAAAAAGTAACCGTTTTTTGGCCGCTTTCATTATTATCCGTTTAAGGGTGGCGCCATCTATCAACAATTTTCTACCTTACATCATGATACCGACATTACCGACAATGTCATAATATCTCTGAATAAAACAGAGTAAACAAGCTGTCAATCTTGCTGTAAACTGTAATAAATACGTGTTGGTAGTCGAATTTTCTAATAATTATGTACAATTGTTCAGTTGTTATAAATAATTATATCAATAAATCATAAATAAAAATCTAACAAATTTGTAATAAAATATAAACGTTTCTGAAGGAGTCACAAATATGTACAATTGTTCAGTTGTTATAAATAATTATATCAATAAATCATAAATAAAAATCTAACAAATTTGTAAATTTTATAACGAAGGTCGCCTAAAAACATTTGTGTGCACCACTGCCAAAAAGTGTTATTTCGTCCTCGTCTGCTTTCTGGCCTCGGCTTCGCCTCGGCCATTAAACTCAGACTCGGCCGAAAAAAATCCACTTTTTGGCCTTGGTACACAAATAACTATTAATGGCTTTTTTTAAGAAAATGCCTTTTAATGACATTTCAAAGATAAAATGACTTTTAATGACCTCAGTGGCAGCCCTGCAATAGCAATACGTATCCATTACCTCCACAAAACAACATTTTCTACATTTTTAAGATATTCGGACTAAAAAAAAATATGTATATATAGATTGTGCTAGAATAATCTCAAACGGGAAAAATAAGGATCAGATCAATAGAAAATTGCAGTAAATAAAAACAGTTTGTCGAGCTCTTCTAAATTAATCTCAAAAATAAATATTTATTCTATTTTGGAATATAAACGGACAAACGGTATCGGCGACTTAGGAAAAACTCAAAATAGGGTGATATTTATGTACCTTACAGTTCTTAAAATAACCAAATAGAAAATTAAAGTTAGCCGAATTTTCAGTTCCTTGAATGCCTGAAAATAGAAATAATTTATGGAAAATAAAAAAAAACTAAAAATGTTGAAAAAGTTGAATGGGTCCGTGGGTCCAGTGAATAATGACGCTGATAAAATTTCTGGGTAATTATTTAATTAACAATTAAATAGATTTATATTTGTAGCAAAAAGGAAATGACGCAAAACAAATATTAGCATAATTTAAGTTTAAAATTGGGTACATTTACGTCAGAATACCTAGAGTGGTAGAAATAAAACAGTCACAACCATTAATTTTCTTTTACGTAACCCTTATTTCTTTTGGCAATTTATTTTAAATTCGCAATTTGCAAGGAATTTTGATCGCTATAAATGCTAAATACACACGTGCTAGTTTATAAATTGTCCTCTAAATTCTTGGCACCCAAATAACAACAAAGTTCATTTCATAATTAGAACAAATATTTAAAAGAAGATACTCTGTAACTAACTGGAAAACGCATAATTGCAGCACTGACATTGACAGTTCCTTAACTACAAACGTTTAAAATGCATCACAGTTAACAACGCCCAAACGACAACAAAAACTCGATTATTTGCAAACAACATTCCGGGCGCAATGTAATTTTTGTCAGGATCACATTAGACCGTTCGCACCGTGCACAAAATTAAAATAAACTGTATGGACAAAAATAATTCAAACGCTTGAAATCTCGACAGGTACCACTAAAAATAGCAGTAGTACCTACTACCAAAGTTACACAAATCACTTTAAATTTTACATAAAAGTGGCACAAAACCCATTGTTATAAAATGGTAAAACCAGAAGGCAAATAATAGAGCTCACATATTAATCATGGGGCAGGAGGTTCAAGGTTCAAAAATAAAACAAGAAATTGTTAACTATTGAATTATTCAAACTGGTCTGAATGACCGGGCATAAAACCAGTGCAAAAATTTAAAAATCGAGTAAAAAGGGCTTGCCTTGGTGAGGTTGTTAATGACTTTGAGATACATAATTTTTCGTTTTTAATGTTTCAAGCGGCACTCAACTAATATTACAGCACATGCGATTTCAACATTTTCATTGGATGCTGTCGATCTGATAATCATCTCTCCCATTTATGAAAATTCCACATGCTTCCTTTTTACATTAACTTCCACTTTATGAGTATATTAAACAGGCTAAAATTATTTTACGATTTTAGAGATAGAAAACAGCACTCGGCTATCTGTAAGCACCTACAATATTTCAAACAGAACTAGCAACTAAAGTCTATTGATGGTATTCAATTCAAGGTAATGGATTCTTTACTAATTAATATGAGAATGAAAACAACTGTGGTTTAGGAGAAATAAAATCTATAGAAATCAATAATGCAACTCATGCATGAGAAGTTCGAATTATAAATAGCAAGGACAATTTAACCAAAGTTAGGCTTGTAACCACACAATAACCAAATTCATTTGCAATATTTATTTATATTTAAATATCCTGTAGAAATAATGATTTAGAAAGGTAATAAATGTTTGATATTGCTTACAATATGATTGGTTTTATGATGTCGTCAAAAATAGTTACTGTCCTTCGAATGACAAAAGCATCATTACACTAATCCATTTAATGCGAGTGGATTCCTTATCTTAATATTACTATTTTTTTGTAATCAAAAACACAATTATTAGGAACATAGGAATGAAAATGATAGAGACCGAGTACTTAGACGTTGGAGGTTATATTCAAGGGCGCCTTAAAAATTCATAGAGGGAGTCGTAAGCAAATTAGGGCAATGAGGAAAAATCAAATTGTAGCTCATACCTAGCTCTATTAGCTTATAAAATTTAAAATCAATCTTCCGAACAGTTTAAATTTTTAAATTTTAATGGTTTTAGTTATTTTGGAAATACATACTTCTCGTAATAACATTTATCTACGTCTGCTAGGATAAGAACCTATTATATCATTCATTTGAGTTGCATAATGATTTTTATTATCCAACTCAATCGGATAAGGATAACTTATCCCACTCAGTGGGATATGACAATTTTTGACCAAAAGTTTTATTTTTTCAATGAAGAAACTACCATCGTTGCAGCTTCTTCTATGTCCGACGGAATACTGTCACAATCACTCATAATTATATTTACCGATTTTACCACAATTTTCAACACAAATCAAGGAAAAACAATTTTCACCAGAAACCAAGGAAAAATTAAAAACAACTCAATTATTGACAAACTTGTGTAATGCGTTTTTTACAGAAATGTCACTCCAGAAACTTATGAAAATGTAAGGCAGGAATGTCATAACCGACTTTTTATGTGCCAAGAAGTGAATGGTGAACATTTCGAACACTTAATTTCATTTGTTTTTGCTTTAATTCTTAGTTTTTTTTAATAGACTTCTTTACTTCAAACGTTTGTCATTTTGTTATGGCTAAATATTTTTCTTTGAAACTCTAGGATCAGACGCTGAACTAAAAGACCTTTCAAATGAGGTGCCACTCGACCCCCTTTCTATTTAAAAAAAAATTTCAAAATGGCGCCCAGTCGCCATTTTGAATGATACGAAATTTAATTATGAGCTAAAAAATGGTATTTAATTTCCCATTAAAGCACACCAAATTTTTTAGTAAAATATTATGTCGTTCAAAAGTTAGTTAGGGGGGGGGGTTACTTTATGGACACAGTGTAGAATGACTTCAAATACCGTAATTATCTAATATAACTCAATAAAACCTAAAGTATACCTAAATATATTTCGGTAAATTGTTTAGATTTTTTTAAATGTAGGTTTTTTAAATGTTAGGTGTTTTTATACAAAACCGTATTACTCCGGAAGTTAACATTATCGAAATATACGTCATTTTACATTTTTCAATCATTTTGATTTTTTTATCATAATTTTTGCCAACCCTGAAAGCAAGTAACTGTTGTAGAGGAATCTCCAACTACCACTCATATTATTAGATTTGCCAGAGGTTTCTTAGCATTTTAGGCCAAACTTTTTTCTAGGCTATCAGATCTTTGCCGACTAAAACGATAACATCCACGCGCCTACTCAAACAAATACGCACAAATAATATTATTTATTAAAACTGTTATCAATATTCTGATAGTTTAATATATAAATTCAAGGTCCAAAAATTCCAAAACATGTAAAACAAGTTTCTATTCCTAATATATCTGACGCAGGGTTAAAAAAAATTAAGATTTTTATGTAACAAAAACGAATAATTATAATTCTCATTAACAAACTGACCTTCGCAGACAACCTCCAAATATGATCTCTGATGCTTATACCAATATCACTTAGATTTACATCATCATTGTGTACTAAATGTTACAGCTGATCGCATACGAAAACCTAGGAATCTTATTAAATGAAAGCACCAGAACAAATTTGTCCAGAGATAATGACGTTTCATCGAAGCATAAAGATTAAACAAATTGACCTATTCGATCACAAGAATTGTCCCCTATTATTTAACGACCTTGCGTAATAAATTAGCTGAAACGTTGATGATACGTTTAGTTTTAAATATGAATTTTTCGGGAATTGTTTTGTTTATTAATAATTAGAATATTATGGTTTAACCAACTATGACTTCATTATATAAACCATATGTAAACAGCCAATTAATTGTAAGTTAATACATAAATCATAAAAAAGAGAAAAATTAATTCCGGTTCTAAGTGATTGTAAGAATTGCTTAAAAGCAATTTCATTTTATCTACCTAAGACGACCTGAAAATGATTTTTTCAACTATTCGCGTGTACTACAGTCGGTGCCAATAAAAACGGCACGCTTTATTTTCCCATTGCAATTTATTCGTCAGGTTAATAATAATAGGTGATAAAAATTGTTGTTACCTAACTATGGAACCCCGTTTTACCTTTTTTTTATTTCACATTTATTGACGTCAAAAACTATTTTTAGCCATCAATAACAGTTTTTTTTGTCCACAAAAACATATCTTTTGGCATCGGGAAGTGTCAAAAAACACATTTGACGTCAGATAAACATTTATTAACGTCAACATAATCGGTTATGTGACGTAAAAAATCATATTCCAGATCTCTAAAATTTATTATTTAACGTCAAAATTAGATTTTTTGTGACGTCAAAATTTGACTGACGTTAAAAACTATTTTTGCAATCAACAATTGTTTTTTTGCAGTTAAAAAATCATTTTCAGTCGTCTAAAAATTTTTTTAGCGTAAAATTTTGATTTCGTCACGTCAAAAACTTTCTTTTAATATAAGGAAGTTAATTGTGATGTAAAAAAACACATTTTTTGACGTCAAACAAACATGTATTAGCGCCACACAACACAAATTAGATTTTGTAACGTCAAAAATTGACTGATGTCAACAACTTTTTTGCGATCAATAATTGTTTTGTATGCCGCCAAAAATTTTTTTTCAGACGTCTATAATTTATTTTTCTGCGTCATAATTTGATTTTGCTACGTCAAAAAATGTCTTTTGACATCAGAAAGTAAATTTGTGATGTCAAAGCAACAGTTTTTGACGCCAAACAAACATTTACTAACGTCAATAATTGGTTATTTGACGTAAAACATTTTGTGACGTCAAAAATTGATTGACGTCAAAATCTATTTTTGCGATCAATAATTGTTTTGTATGCCGCCAAAAATTTTTTTTCAGACGTCTATAATTTATTTATCTGCGTCAAAATATGATTTTGCTACGTCAAAAAATATCTTTTGACATCAGAAAGTGTGATGTCAAAAAAACAGTTTTTGACGTCAAACAAACATTTACTAACGTCAATAATTGGTTATTTGACGTAAAACATTATTTCCCAGATCTATTTCTGGATTTATTATTTACGTCAAAATTAGATTTTGTGCCGTCAAAAATTGATTGACGTCAAAATCTATTTTTGCGATCAATAATTGGGTTTTTAACGACAAAAATTTTTTTTCAGAAAACACATTTTTTGACGTCATCAAACATTTATTGACTCCAATAAACTTCTACCATCTACTGAAGTCAAAAAAAAATTCTGACGCTCAATGTCAAACAATTATTTTCATAAGCCTAAAATTTATTATTTAACGTCAAAATTAGATTTTGACGTCTGAAAATTTTTTTTCTACGGGTAGCTCCCCTATCGGTCAATAATGCAGTATGGTTCAGGGACAGACTACTATTATAAACATCTCGTTAAGTGGCAGCATTTTACGACATCAAAATTATTTATTGGCGTCTGACAATAATTGATTATTAATTTAGGAATAACTTATTTCTTTTATTGTGTTATTTTCAATTGCCTGAGCAATTATGAGACCTCAAAAAATGATTTTTTGACGTCATTTTATGGCGCCAAAAAATCATTTTATAAAAATAAAATGAGTTTCAAACTTGCTGACGTAAAAATTCAATTACAGGATACAACAGATAAATTTTTACAAAATTTAACGATTCTTTCTCACGTCAAAAATCAATTTCCAATCACTGAAATTTAATTTTTGACGTCAGAAACTATTTAGGGACTTAGGGAATATATAATTTGATTCTCTATAATTTAGAATTAAAAGTAAAACGGCGTTTTATACCTAACAACCAAAATCAAGTCAATTTCAATGTACTGTACCTACATAAGTCTATTACGAAAACAAAAAATTAAAGATGCATTTAAAAAATTGTTTCTCTTAGTACTGTGCTTGACATATTCCCCACTAAAACAGATTTAGGCTGCTTTATTCCTGAAGATGATCCTTTTAAGACTCTTGCAAAATAGACGAATTTCTTGTAGGGCATGCACCAAATGTGTAAAATCGTACCTTAGCACTATCAGCTGAACCGTGGCTCAGAGTTTTGGTGTGATGAGGCTGAGGATGGTGGTCTGAGCGTGGTCGGCACGGGGAGGCGCTCCTACTGGAAGTCTTGCTGCCTGTCTGCTGATTTGTGGTGACATGCAGACTGTCCATTTCACCTAACCTGTAACAAATGAATTGGCAGAATAAATTTAAATTGCACTCACGCATCAGACAGACATAATAATATAATAACGGTGACAGAAAATCGGAGATTTACTGAATTTGCCGATCTTGTTTAAACTTTAATACATTCGCAACATATAGCAAATTTGCTCAATTTTATTTAAACAATTCTTTTATTCACCTGCACCAATTCGAGTAATACTATAATACTGATTTGTTAAAGCTTAATCGTGGTTTAAATAATCACAGCAGTTTTGTAATTTGTACTTTTGCATTCCCAACCAACTTGTCAATAGTTCTCAGTTATCCATTCATTCTATTGTTACTTGCACACGCACTTGTGTTGATGTACCCATTTGCATCTCATGTTTACATGACAAGGACACGTGCACCAACACCACAATGTTATAATCTTATTAAGGGCAATCAAGCTTAAGCCACCTCTGTGGCTTCTAAAAATAGTACCTTAGAAAGACAACAAATATAGAAAATTTTATCATTCTAATTAATAACTACCGAAGTGAATTATGCATTACGCCCACTTCAAGACTTTAAGAAATAGTTTGCCCCTGACCGTTCATTATTTCAGGAGTCATCATCGCTTACCATAACACATTGAAGAACTTAAAATCCATTTGAATTGATAATTTATCACACACGATTTGAGGCACAAAAGTTGACTGACAATAATACGCATTAACATTTAAATTTTAGACTCATAGCCACTAATGGCATCAGTGGCTGTAATGATAAACATGAACTCGTGGAATTCACTATCAGCAATTCAATGTATGATTCAGAAAAGCATGTGCGATGTGGTGCTTGGTACGATACCAGAAACTCTTTATTATTTGTAAACATTGTATTTATTTGCGGTAATTCATATCCAGAAGTTTAAGGAAATTAAATAATCACGGCGGCTTTCTGTAAACCACTGCTTCCTACTTCTTATTCCTTTGAAAATTGCTATCACCAAACGATAATAGAACTGATATCATGAAAATTAAAATTAATTAAGCGAACTTATCTGGCGGAAGAGGGTCCGCAGGTGAAGTTTATGAAGATGTAATTTTACATAATTATGATTTATTTCCAATTAGGTAACTGGTAATCGGTGACAATTACTTAAATGGTATAAGAATAAAATTAAATAGTTGTAGCTAAATTTTTACTAACACACTATGAATCATTTAGTGCTTATTATTACACATTAGACACACCTTTGTATGCTTCGACTTCATTGCCAAAGATTACGAAAATGTAAAAGTTTTAGATTTTTATTTCTATATAGCATATACAGGGTGAGTGAAATACGTGAAAATTTTTAACATGTAATAGATCTCACCAAACTGAACCACTTGTCTATTTATCATTTTATCGAAAAACTGTGCGAAAAATCAAAAACGTTTTACTAAAAATGTGGGTACCCGCCCCTGGAATTGTATTTTAATTTAATGCAGCACAATAAAAACTTCAGATTAAAAAGCAGCAAAAAGTAGGTACATACTGATTAACGGTTTTGACACTTGAGATAGGTTAATGGTGAATTAGTTCGATGTGTACGTGTTTGGAACGTTTCCCCAATCGCCGAATACCTAAACCGAGGACCTCAACAAATGCGGTTCAACATTTACGTGATCATGATTCGTTTAAAACCCAAGTGCAACATCGAGGAAGAACACCAACCCGCTGATTTTTGGATGCCGAACCGCAAATTTTAGAAACAGTAGAAGCAGATTCTACTTGAAGAAAGTTAATGGGCAACTGAATTTTTTTAATTGTTTGCTGTCTACCGACAAGAAAATGCTAATCCATTTCGCGAACACCGCCATCAACTGAAATTGCGTGTAAATATGTGGGCAACTGTTTAATAGGACCTTTCTTTAGCAGCATACAGGTCCATGATACATAGGGCTTTGGCGGTTCCTTTAGGTGAAATTAGTTATAATAGAGAAATTTCGATTATTAAACAAATTGCATACAATAATGGTTATAATACTCAACTTATTGATACACTAATTGAAGAGAAAAATTATAAATTAGCTGTTCAGAAAATGTATCCAACTACTTTATCAGATAAAATGAAATACGCCTCAGTTCCATATTTTGGTTAAAAACAAAAAAAAAATTGCCAAAATTATAAACAACACAAGTAAATGTAAAATAACTTTTAAAACAACAAAAAACATTTTAAACACTCTGTTTAATGCCAAAGAAAAAACAAACAATTTACTAAAATCAGGCATCCACAAATTAAATTGCTCGCACTGTAATTCGGTTTACATAGGACAAACAATTTGAAATATTGGTATTAGGTACAAGCAGGGTTGTAACTTTACACGTAGAATATTATTTTCTACATTACACGTAGAAAAGTATGTAGAATACGTCGAATATGTAGAATAATATGTAGAAAATGTATGTTAAATAAAACTGATAAATCTACCTTTTTCTACATATTATGCATGTAAAATATGCATGATATGTAAGATAAGTACCGATATATTCTAGAAAAACACATGCATGAAATTACTGTGTATACTTTATACTATGTAGATGAACGGGTGTGTGCATAGTAGAGGAGGAGGGGATGAGACTATCCAACGGTACGAACGCGCCGCTTTATCTCTATTCAAACGTACCGCACTGGAAAATGCTTCTAATTGTCAGCAGTTATCAAACGAGAAATCAGTTGTTTCCATAAAAATATATAAAATAAAATTGCGCCCTTTAAATCGTTACGTCTGGGGCGGTACCGCTCGCCCCCACCCTAATTAATTATGGTGGGGGCAATTCTATCTATTATTTTACGTTTTTAGTTTTCTGCTATTTTGAGATAGTTTAAAATTTAACTAATCAATATTAATTATTTTACTTTGATGTAGGGGAGGCACTGATTAAGTTGTATACGTATTCATTTACGTTTAAAACCAAGCAGGTGCCTCCGCGGTAAGCGCGTCCACCTTCCACTCAAGAGGCTTGGGTTCGATTCCCTGGCCCGGCCGGCTGTCCTGGCTCAGGTTTTTCCGTGGTTTTCCTGCACCACAAGATTAATACTGGGACAGTACTATCCACGGAAACGGAAACCATCCCTTGTCCAAATTCCATGCTCTAACCTATCCTTACCATGCTTTCTCGGTTGAAAAGGGGCTTAGGACTCGGGTGTGGAGTCCGAAAGACTCCTATAGCGGCCCGGCTCTTTACGAAGAATGCACCGACAATAAAATTTCTTTTTTTTACGTTTAAACTGTCTGATTTTGCATCGGTATTATTCTACATGTAGAATATGCAGAAAAAGAGCTTAATATTCTACATGCAGAATAACCATGTATAATAAGTATATTTTACATATAATATTCTACATGCCCAACTCTGGCGTACAAGGAACACGTACGTTGTTACAAGTATAAACACCCTCATAACTCCAATTGCGCTAAACACTTATTAGAACACAATCATTCAATGACATCTTTGACACTATAAAAATGTTACATTAGACGTTTTGGAATGAAAAATCAAGTCATCTGGACGCAGATATAGAAAACCAAGATCAAGTTATGAAGATTTATTGTTCCTACAGCAACACCAACTGTTTACTTTTAATCTTGCTTTGATAATGACGTGTAAACACGTTGAAATACTTATACAGCTAAAATACAAAACCTGTTGAAGTTAGGAATTGTTTTATTTACAATAAATGACTATTTAAGATTTCTTAATAAAAATTTAAACTTTTAGAAGAAGTGCCTTTAGCTGTAGGCAGGGACACGTGGTACCTCCATGATGGTGCACCGGCTCATTATTACGAGTGTAGTTACATAATAATTTTCCGGGCAAGCAGATTGGTCGAAAGAGGCCGGTGTTATGGGCCACGCGATCACCGGATATACATTCTTGCGATTTCTTTTGTAGGGGTATATGAAACAATCCACCAATCCAGAGTTCATAGCACAGCTTTTGCACAAAAAACGAACTCAACAAAAAAAGTACCCCAAGAGTTCAAGAATTCAAGATCACTAGAGTAATGATAACAAATTATTAAAATATATAAAACAACATTACCAATAAGCAAAGCACTTAGCATGGACTTTCCTATACTTTAGGTGATTATCATATTTTAAGAGTAAATTTATAGCCAACGTTGTAGCCCTCCAAGAAGTATTGTACGATCACATGGTTAAATCACACCGACTTTCTTTGACATGTTCGTTTAAACTTTAGTGGCGGCTCCTAGTGGAGGATTTTGTAGTTGCATCGCATGTGACATGGATAGTGCTGTGGTTGAAATATGTGCTGAAACGGAACGGAACCGTAGTTTAAAAGAATTTTTTCATTTAAAATGAAAACGATTTTTTGAATTTTTGCAAAAATTTCTTGGAAGCAAAGATGTACCAAACAGTAAATTCGGCAACCAAAAATTAAGGAAGAGGAGGAAGATAATGCACTATCCACGAATGTTTTAAAACTAGACAATTCTAGAAAGGAGTATTGAGTTTGCCATAAGGGCTTCTATGATATTTCACATAATTCACAAAATTCATTTGCGGAAAAACTGTACCTGGCTTTTGATTTAGATTTTTTTTAAAGCTTATTTTGTTGATAAATTTTTAATGTACCTCCGCACTCCGAAGCGCATCGAAATCGGATGTTATGGGTCGCACATACCTACCCCATAGACTTTAAAAGTTTTTAAAAACCATTTACTTTAAAACCACTTTTTGAGTTCCTGGAGGTCCAAAACATGTCAATACCTCGAATATTCATGAAGTCAATTAAATATTTCCATATACTTATAGTATAGGAAATCAAAAACACTCATCATAAAATAACTTCCTCGATTTTAATTAGAAAGACTTTCTATGATTTTAAGACGCTTCTTCCGTATTTTATTTTCTTCATTCATTAGTTTGTCCTCACTTTCTCCTATATTCTCTGTAATCTGTCTTGTATTATGTAACAAAGCTTAACCACCTGCATCCTGCATTTTAATTAAAAGTCATTTTGCTTAGTGCCTGCCTCATTGCCTAAGCTGTTAAAAACATTGGTAATAATTAAGATTCAGATTTGGCGAGGTTGTTAAATTTCGTAAAAATTCAAGTTACTCGTAATGTTTCATATGGACCTCGTGATTAGTCCATATTTTTTTGAGGATGGGCCTGAAATGGTGCAATGTATCGAGACTTTTTGGAGATGGGTTGACAGATTTGTTGGAAGATGTTGGTTTGGAGATTAGGCGGAACGTGTGGTACCAACATGAGGGTGCTCCTGCACATTATCAGAGAATAGTGAAACAATACTTGGATGCTTAGAGACCACACCAATGGATCGGTTGTGAGAGACCCATCTTATGGCCGGCACGATCTCCCGATTTAACGCCTATTGACTTCTTTCTTTGGAGATATGGTAAACAGGAGGTTTACAGGATGTGCCGTACAACAAGGGACGATGTGAAAGATATAATAAGAGCAGTTTTCCAAGGCATCAACGCGGAGATGCTAGCAAATGTTAGGAGGTCTTTTGTTCGGAACATGAGATTGTGCATGAGAGAAAATGGAGATATTTTTGAGCACTTTTTGTAGTTGCTGCGGTTTGTTGTTGTCAACTTATAAATAAAATACCTCACTTTGCTACTATTATTTTCTTATCACATCCGCTTAAAAAAGCGATTTGAACCTCGATTTGAACAATAATTCGAAAAACAATTAAAGATCCTCATTAAAATTTACCGGAAACTTGAAAAATGACTTATTTTCCAATTCATCGCATATTGCCGCAAATCCGTGCATAATACACCCATAAAAGTTTATATCACTGCAAACGTCTTTTAAAGAATATCGCCCTGTACCATTTGATACAGGGTGTTCCATTAGACAAAATTACCACGATTTATTTCTTTTGTATTTTTTTTTAATTGTATATACACCGTGTAAGAACGAGGGAATTTTTACGGGTTGACGTTGACTTTGCTCCTAATCTTAACTAAAAGCAGAGTTATTACTATTTGTAGCCCTTTAATAAAAAAAAAGTTTCAGTTTGAAGTAGAGTAGGCGAATCAATATGAGTTGATATGTTTCAGTTGTTTGGATTAATTTTTTTCTGTCACTATTACATTTCGATTTTCTATGTAGGTATTATTATCGAAGAGTGGCGGTAGCTCCGAGGTTGGGCGCTCAGCCTCTAACGCTAAAGGTCTAGGGTTCCATTCCCTGCCGAAGCCATGCAGCAATAAAAATCTATGCCGCAACCCGCCACTTACATTCCCCAATCCGCTGTAGGCAGCCGTGGGGTCTTAATGCCTGAAACCTTCTCTGGAATTTAGTCGTTCGGATTCGACGTTAAACTGTAGGTCGCCCGTACTCCACCTTAGCGCTAAGGAGAGTACGTGGCAGAGAAGAATGCCGGTGTCCAGCAGTGAGACGTAAAGGCTGATTACGACGATTATTATCGATATTATCGACGTCAATATTATCGACCTTATCGATAGATCGAAAATTGTTTTGAAATATCGCCATTCGATATTATCGATATATCAATAAATATTCCCAGCCCTAGTACCCTGTGTAGATGTAAATTTCAATCGCTTGTTGACGCGAGAATATTTAACACGTAAAAAGTATGGGAAAGTACCAGCAACGTATTTCGCCCATTTTTTACTTTTAATTATTGAAAGATTCTTGTACCTCGTATAGCTTGAGGTTAAATGTTTCAAAATATTTCATTATTTCATCACAAAAAATCAAAAATATACCTCTACATGCAACTATAATTAATTTCATCACGTATGAATTAAATCCAGCCAATAACCAAACAGTCTCTATCTCAGACTTTGAACTACCTTGGTTTCTTTTTTTTTTGCTGTTTTTTGTTTACCAGAATCCCCTGCCGTATAAGAAAAACTTCTAGCAACTTCTTTTCTCGTATTACTTACTATAAAACAACAACTTCTTGGTTACTTTTCGTTTCCGTCATGTCCTGCATAGAAAATATTACCCATTACACGTAGCATGCATTTAATTCAACTTATTATGTATTGTATTGCATGTACTCGTAATAAACAACAATTAAAAGTAAATATGTTTTAATCTTGATTTCGATTTTTATGCACAAGCTTTGAAGTTTCAATGTTTATGCAAGTCATCATGAAAATAAGTATTTTAAAGTAATAACTCATTTTAGATTCCTACTTAATTTACAGAAGCTTAAAATCATACCCCGTATTTATGTACTATTTTTAAATAAAGATGTTATATTTGTTCGAGATAAGCAACTAATTATAAAACTTATAGTTAGTTTCAACTTGATTTCACAATATCCATTTAAATTTGTTTTATTAACATGAATGATATCAGAAATGATTAAAGTCATAATTTTTTTAATGTAGAGGGCTTGCATTGTGTAAAAGTTCGACAAACTCATTAATATTTATCTTAGATAATACCGGATATTACCTCACTACGTGAATCTTTGAATCTTATTAAAGTATACAGCGTGTTTGTAAATCGCTTTACAGCATGCAACATCGTTATTAATAAAGATATCGAAATATATATTTTTTGCTTTAAAATAGGAGGTTGTATAGTACAAAACGACGTATACCGATTTTAGACACCGACTGCTGTTTTTGCATAATGCAGTGGCGTAACGCAAACCGTAAGCCCCACCCCCGCAAACTTTTATAATAGGCCCCGACCCCTACCTCCAGTTTTGTTAAAAGCAAATTTAAAAAAAAAGGAAATATCTACGTTTAACAGTCACATACCAGAATTTTTATTAAATATTTCAAACATTAATAAAACTATACCACTCTAGCAGGTAAGCTTGCCTTATTTTTGTTATTAATAACCTTGTGCGGTAAAAACACAATTTTTTCTATTAACAACGTTAGTTGACAGAAAACGACTTGCACGTTGCGTATTTTTCCCAGTTTTTTCACCGGCAGTTGCTGCATTTCGATAAACAGCCATATCTGTTTTCTGTTGTAGCTTGATCTAGTACTTCAACAATTTCATTTGGGTTTTCCACATCACTGACACTAGCATATTCAGAAAATTTAATTCTACTACCAGATGCAGAAACTGCTAATTTGTGGAACTTTTTTTTTTAGTTTTTGTCCCTTGCTAAATATTCTTTTTTGGGGGGGCACTTAGTGGTTTAGCTAGACTTATATTTAATGTATACTTTAAATTAAACGATAATTATATTTGAAATATTTAATTAGATGAGCCCGTGGACTACACTCCACGCATTTATACTAATAAAATTGTTAGCAAATGTATTAAAAGTAAGCCGTGTCAAACACTGCATTTTCTCACGACAGCCGAGGCGAGACTGAACGTAGGTAGAAGAGAATTAACAAAGGAACGGTCGGCCGCGTACGCAACCAGTCGAGCAGAAAGTTAAGTCAAACCGAAGATCGGCCTTTAATATATAGACTAGTGAATCAGTGGGCTAAGTTATTAATAAATGTGGGACACGGTTTCGTGTTGCGTACATGCCCCTCGACTGAAGCTAGCACTGGAGCGTGGTATGATCAGCTAGAAGTCCGCGTGTGCCCCACCACGAAAAGCTGGGACGACTGTTCTGCCATTAATACGTAGATACATGCACGCTCACGATAGAAACCGAAACTGAACTAATTATTTCTAAATTCAACTATCTAGTTATTTTGCTGACAAGCGGATTTATGCTTTTAGTTAAGCTACCGATTATCAAGCCAGTCAGACAGGTGAGATCATACATTTCGGTAACGAATCGACGCAAAATATCATACTCAGAATAATAATTAATATAAAATATCTTTTTATGGTTTTATGTTTTAAAGTACAACGACCGTGTATATATTTTTTTACTTTTTCTCTTTTGGTTTCTAACGGCGTCTGATCGCCCTGGGCCCTTAAAAAGCTTGCGCCCCTCTTGCTTGGTGTTTGTTACGCCACTGGCATAACAACATAACTTACTTTTCAAATGGAACACCCTATATATTTTTAGAATTTTTGAAATCGGCGCAAAAAATACTTTATGGTGGTACACTTATGTGAAAAGTATACAGGGTGTTCTATTAAAAAAACAACTGATATGAAACCACCTATATGATTAAATATTGTAAAAAATGGTGGTCTTGCAGCTCCTCTACAACTTTTAGTTAAAAACATTTTTGAATTTTGAATAGTAAAAGAGATATGAACCATCGCGATCTTCTAGACTCGCTCTGTATAATACAGGAAAATTACAATAAGTTATTTAATCTTTAAAATTACACAATATACAGTGTGTCGCATTTAATATGAAGACAGCCTGATATTTTCGTTATTTTACGGAATAGAAATTTGATATTTTGCACAGCCGTACAACTTCATAAGGTGCTTTTTTTGAGGTACTCAACTCAAATGTAAGTTGTAAATGCAGCCTACTGCGACCTCCCGAATAGAGCCAATTCTCAATATTTTCCTTAGTTATAAGAAAAAGTTGTTCAGAATCCAATTTAGGCCCAATGTCCCGAGTTTTAACACAAAATTTGCACACAGCCCGAGTTTAGCTTTTCAGTTTTGACTAGGCCATGGAAACAAAAAAACTGTTCAAAAACAAATGATAAAACAATAATATAGTTATTTAAGTATCAAGGAATGTAAGGACGTAATAACATCCGAGGTAGGCCAATACGAGCTGAGGCGGAGCCGAAGCTTGTCGCCTGCCGAGGATGTTATTAGTCGATACATTCCGTGTTACTTATTAAATTTTTCACGCTACCGGCAATGTAAGTAGGCCTACAGGTAGAAATTTAATCATATTTTTAAATGTTCGTTTTGACAGCTGTCATCGGAATTATTTTTTAAAAGCCCCATTATTCTAAGTTGTCTGTGCTTGTTACCATATCAACGAACAGTTAAAATCAATATTATTTTCCTAAGAATGCAAGTGACACTATTAAGTTCCGTCGTCAAGGGTAACTAGTACACGAATGTTATCAGCCACTTATGATCCCTGTAGCTATGGATGTAAGGCCTACTTACATTGCCGGTAGCGTGAAAAATTATTTATTCAACAAAAATTAAGTGCACTTTTTAATTAAACCGGCAGTGTTCAGTATATCGAACAAAATAAACGATTAGACTATTGTTATTGAACTAGAAGAAATCTTTTAAACGACTAAAATTTTCTTATATTTCAATTTTTGTTCGATCTGTAACAAGAAAAGACCTCTTATATTTCAATGAGAACTTGTCCATTAATAAAAGGTTCTTAATTAAATTTGCACTCTAAAGTCTTTACACTCTCTTTAGAGGGTCCGTTTTTTTTGTTACTTAATGAACATATTTTTAACCGTTCGTTTAAAGTTTACAAAGTATACAGAATCAAATTTGAAAGAGAAATTTCAGCAGTATTTACAACTTTCTCTTAATATTTTGATTAAAGTACCTATTCAGAAATGAACATAAAAATATTGAAGTAAAAAATTTATTTTAACAGCCCAAAGACTATCTTTCCCGTTAATAAATAAAACAAATATGGCAGCTTCTTTTTCGCCCGGTTGAACCTCGGTAGAAAAAACTAATCTATATATTAAATCCGTAACTGTCTTACCACAACACGGCGACGGGCTCTTACATCGCGACAACGTTTATTTATGGTTTTGATATAGTAGCGGTTTCATAATTTGTTCATTCATTAAAGAAGCGCACGTTGTGTGTGGTAGGTCGTGTTTTGGTAATAAATTTTATATACTACAAATCAGTGTATCGAAGAAAATAAACGATTAGACTATTGTTATTGGACCAGAAGAAAAAATTTAAACGATTTTCAACAATGTTTTAATTTTTGTTAAATAATTAATTCATTATTGTTTTTTCTTTTGTTTTTGACAAGTTCTTTTAATACCATTCCAGCCAAAATTGAAAATCAAAACTCGGACTGTGCGTGAACTTGTTACAAAATTACTAAAACATTTAGAAATGCAAACTTTGCGTTCAAATTCGGTACATGGGGTCAAAATTGGATTCTGAACAACTTTTTCTAATAGGTTTTTCGATATCGCCAATGCGAAGCAAAATATCGAGAATTGGCCCTATTCGCAAAGTCGCTGGGTTTACAACCTACATTTGAGTTGAGTAGCTCAAAAGATCCACCTCGTAAAGCTCTACGACTGTGGAAAAATTCAAATCTCTACTCGTAAAAGTAACGAAAATATCAGGTCGTCTTCATCTTAAATGCGACACGCTGTATATTTCTTCTCCCTATTAAATCAAATAAATTTGTATGTCATTAAGTAATATTTTTATGTTACAAATGCTGTACTATTACTTAAAAATAAAATCTTTAAATCAATTTCAAATCTTAAGCATAGACCCACAATATAAATACATTGACAAATAAGTGGCTTACCTAGTTGTTTCAGCTACTTGCAATTCCATTATTTATTATTAGGTACTTAATTAAACAACTGGAACTGAACCAAAAACTAAAAACAAATCGTTGCATACAACGGATACCACATCACTATATTTTACCAGGCGAGGGTGATACTGAATTTACTACGATAAAAATAATTGTTATCAGGAAGCGTCAGTGCAATGTTAACAGACATGTGTTTTATATCTGACGGCAAATTTCTGATTCAATGCTTACTGTAATCAGTGTAATCACAGTTCGAGTTTGTAAATTTTGTTATCAAGGTTACACTTATCAGTTTGAAAAGGATATCTCACTACCGATTTTTTTAGTAACAGGTGATATGAGTTCTCTGGTTTCTATTCTCCATCTAAGGCAACTAAAAAATTATTATAGTTCAATAATGTTCAACTTATAGGTACCTATAAAGTGGGGGAAGCTGGACTAATGTATTGTTCTTAGGAATTTATGTGTCACACATCTTTTACATTAACTGGTGATTCATACATGATGGGTAAAACTGCGATGAACGTAGTGTTGCTATTAATCTCTAAAAGGTAATTCATAAGCGAACCCTGGCTGCGAGCCCTGGCCACAGCCCCCAATGTTCATAACGCCTCATAATCACCAACCCCAATTTTTACAACATGCACATGATCATATCACCTAACTTAATGGTTTGACCACACCGCCCACTTTGACCATTACCCGAGGGATAAACCGCGCTTAAATATTTTGTACACCTACTTCCATTAATACAGATACTTCCATATACTTCCATGTACTTCCACATACTTCCACTTACTTATACAGAGCCTTCGTTAATTACTGATACCCACGTGACATTTGGTCCGCAGTGACTTAGGGAGTTTCAGATTTAGATGTTGAAGTCAGTTCAGGATTTGCACTCGTGGTAACTAAAAGTTCCCTGTAAGTGTCACTGTCAACACTCAAAGTGAGGTTATGTATGTAAACAAACAAGCCTTGATAAGTTAACGCGTGGGAATTTGTGGATAAAAGGCGTACCAACAGTGTAAGTTGGGTTGCCTATATTTTGTGGTCAAGTGGGTATCAGTAATTAATGAAGGCTCTGTATATACTTCTACGTACATACTTCCATGTACTTCCACAAACGTACTAATATTTATTTGAACATTATAAAACGTAAAAAAGTAAATGTCAGTTACATATTATGTTAGTAAATTGCCTTCTAGTTTACAAATATAAAAAAAAAAAATGATTTTACAAAAAGAAAAAAATTAAATTTAAAAGATTGGTAATTGCACTCAGATGAAACCCCAACAAAACGTTATTGGTTCACCAAAAAAGCAGGGTTGGGAGGAGGGGTACTATACTTCAATATAGAAAACCTCGAAAAGTCCCTTGGGTCTTCCTACCACCCCCAGTGCCCCCCCCAACGACTTTTTGGTATTTTAAAAATATACGACTTTTGGCTTCAAAATTAATATGACCATTAACCGTCATTGATTTCCTCTTGATCGCTTAGGGGGTCAGTTTAATGATTAATCGCCAAAAATTACAAATTGGAAAAGCGATTTAGAGATTTTAACGGATAAATATTGTTTGCAGTGAGAAACTACTAAAAATATTAAATATTCAAAAACTTTAAAATTTTTTTACATTTCCAAATAATCTGGAAATTTTTGAATCCGAAGAATTAAAAAAAAGTTATTAAATATATCGAAAACATTCCGAATTTTTTTTAATTTTCAGATTTTCAGATTTTTTAATAATTAAATTTTTAAAAACGCAGTTTTACAAATTTTCAAAAATTACAAAATATAAAAATTATTAAAACTTCCAAAAATATCAGAATTTTAAAAATTCGAAATTTTCATTTCAAAAATGTAGAATTTGGGAAACTTTGGGTGACCATCTTTGAAAAAGGGTACCAAGTTCCCCTAAAAGGGACCATTTGGCAGCCCTGTTATTGTCGTTGATTTCCGTTCTGTTGTCGTGATTCCCGAGTTATTGCTGCGATTGTTGAGTTATTGCAGTGATTGCCCACTTATTGCCGCGATTGCCCACTTGTTGCCGCGATTGCCGAGTGAGTTCCCAACTATTGCAGTAAATTTACCTTACCTAGTTGCTTCGGCTACTTGCAATTCCATTATTTATTATTAGGTACTTACTTAAACAACTGGGACTGAACCAAAAACTAAAAACAAATCGTTGCATACAACGAATACCACACTACTATATTTTACCAGGCGAGGGTGATACTGAATTTAGTACGATAAAAATAATTATCAGGAAGCGTCAGTGCAATGTTAACAGACATGTGTTTTATATCTGACGGCAAATTTCTCATTCAATGCTTACTGTAATCAGTGTAATCACAGTTCTGTTGCTGTGATTGCCCAGCTATTGCCGTGATTGCAGAGTTATTGCTGCGATTGTTGAGTTATTGCCGTGATTGCCCACTTATTGCCGTGATTGTCCACTTATTGTCCACTTATTGCCGCGATTGTCCACTTATTGCCGCGATTGCCGTGTGATTTCCCAACTATTGCAGTAAATTTGTAAATGTTAATTGATATTCTAAATAGTTTAGGGAATAATAGTGAAGCGACATTTAAATGACTCACCCTGTATAACGAATCTTAACCATTAATGTAAGTTTTTTTAATTTTTTTCTTGTGTTACTGAGCATCCTTTACTTTTTAGATTGAGTTGTGATGTACATGCGTTACAAATGTGATTTGATACTATTAGTATAAAAACAAATTAAATACCTTATTTGCAATTGCATAACAAGATCAGCCTTACGTGTTTACTACAAACCGGCGATGAAAATAAGCAAAACTTTATATTAGCTTAACGGTTCAATTGAACACCATAAAAGATTATTCAATTAATTAAACACACAATTAAATACAATATACCTATGCATGTAGGTAGGTAAATAAAAACGAACCTGCATGTGTTACCACTTATAAAACACAAGTTGCAGAAAATTGTTAACGGGGATAGTTTGCAATTTTCTCTCATTTCAAGGTAAAATCTAGTACATACACAAACAACTCACCTAATTACAATAGAAATCTCTCATTGTTAAATCTCAGCACAATGGAAAAATCCGAACCAGGTTTAAAATTGCGTTTTCTGCGCCTCGAGAGTTTGTATAAGAAAACACACCCAGTTCTACTCATTTATACCTCGCGAACTAACACTTTTATTTAAAATTTCACAGTAAAATGATTCGGAAATTAGTAAAATTCTTACACGACTCCCGAAATGTGTCATTAGTCATTGTTTTGAAGTTGCGTATGTTGTTATGGGTCATTACAAGGTCAGAATTGCCAACGATTGCTAACTTCACGTTGACTTAACCTCAAATTCAAACTGCTATTATTAAATTTTATATTAATTATTAGCACCGTTTTAATCTTGATTTAACGAATGCAACTTATTCACTAGAGCACTTCCAAAGGATTTGTAGAAATTTGTACTAATTTGGTGTAACAAACTGTAAGGAGTTTCAAAATATTGACTTTCTTCTATGTTCACAGTATCATAAGATCTTCCAACAAGTCGAAAACCCCGTCCTGATAATTCAATGCAGCAATTTTCGCCTTCAAGTGTTCTTAAATTTAGGTAGATTTTTTGGTTGCTACTTTTTAAATTTTTTGATATTTCTGCAGATTTTACGTGATCTTTTATGTCGTTTATTACGGCTTGTGCTTCAATTCTCCAAGTTTCTTCGTCGAGAACTTTTTCGCTCATTTTTGGGTTTGTTTATTTATTGTCGTCACTTCATATTAGGTTTTGAAATAATGGTACCACCATTACATAAATTTTTATTGAAATGAAATAAATGTACACAATAACACAACGTTCGAGGTCACAAATGTCAAAACTAACACCGAACTATAAATTTTAGGCAGAGTCGGAGTAGCCCAATCCGAATAAACTCGAAAAACTCGGGCATCCTTCTAGTGTTGTATCAGCACTAATGGGGTTATTGACTACTTCTTAAACACCCAAAAACCTTATGTATTTCACAAATATACTGCATATCCGCTATACTAATCGTGTTAGTAAAGATAGTTTGTTAATTAATTAATTACAAATATAATTTAATTTGTAACACTGATTTGAAAGCGGATTGTGGTGGGAATATGACGTCATAGGGCGCCGTATTGGCAGTACTGATATTAATAGGGAGTTTTGGGTTGGTGCTTGTCATATTTCAGCGAGATTTCATATTTGTGTTATGTTGTCATTACATCATTTGTTTCCTACTGCAATACTCCAGTTTAATCGAATATTTTCATTATCTGCTACAGATACAAATATTTTGCAGAAGTTCACAGAGGTATTGCGACAAGAGGGTACAAAGCAATTTTTCTTTCCGGACATCTAATCAAGAATATTAAATAATTATAACCTTACATATTAAAATATACTTCAAAAAATTAATTGATTCTTACTTTACACTGTTTACAAGTGTTTCTATTTGTTAAATAAAGAAATAAAATGTAAAAAAGTCACTTATATTATTCAGCGCGCTTATAACACGCAAAACATATTTTTAACAGGGCAAACAATCATATGTTACCATTATGATTACCAACAGCAGCAACAAAAACACTAAAAAATAAACTAGAGCCCTGTGACGTTATATTATAACGTATTTTTTAAGTCCTCTTAAAATACAAATTGCAATAATTAATTTTGCTATTAATAAGAGGTCTATTTAAAATTTAAAAAAGTAAGGGGTCAATATTTTTGATCCTACAATGTAAACTGATATTTTAAAACAAAGTAGTAAACGACCCCATTCAAGGATACCTACACATATTTTGTTATTTAATATTCATTAAACGCTGGCCCATAGATTTCTATATAGGGCTTACTAGATACACAACTTTTATACAAAAAATGAAGACAGACGCCATTGTTTAGAAGGTCAAAGTCAGTTTTGTGATATTTTACCAATTCAAACAACGTTTTGCATTTCAACGTTAATATAAGTTTACATAAACCATTAAATTAATGTTTTTAGTTGTAAAACCTAATTCTAGACGCATGTCGCAACCGTGTTGTACGGTGGGTTGTCAAAACCGTAATAATACAGAACTATAACATTTTATGGTAAATATGTAATGGTACTATTATAACTGTTGTTATTTGTAATCGCTTTATATTAGTTGTTAACACAGATTTTTTGACCAACAAAACACATTCGAACAAATGCAATAAACAGGAAACATTTTAAACCTACACAATGTAAGAATGTACGATTATTTGCAGCTATCATTGTACACCCAACAATTATTACCGACAACATCCTGGAACCAGTGTTCCACGTCTCGGAAATGTTATAGTTCTATCTGTATTTCCATATGCCTCACTAGAATTATACAGAACGCAAGATACGCTACGAGCGGGAGCGCACCTAAACATGCACACACCAACCCATCTGCATACACGCCACACACACACACACACACACACCTGCTCGCTTGTATACACACCTGCAGATACGACTACCCGTGCGCATACACACCCTCACCAGCACCCGCACACTAACACCTGCTCACACGCTCATGCACGCCTATATCCACCCGCACGCAGACACAGCGAAGCACCTCCGTACGCTTTATTTTATACTTCGTTAACTACTATGTTATTAAAACAAAGCAGTATTACGCATACATGTTAAAAAAAATAGGTCTCTTATTGACCTAAGCTAATTATGATCTGATCTTGAGAGGTGTTTTTTATAATTAGTGTGGTCAAATACATTACTTTTTATTGTGTACAGGTTAGAATGCTAGAGTTTATGTTCCTTTTGTTCGGAATGTTCTTAGCGATAATTGCACTACTGATGGGGCTGCAAAGTGCACTGTAATCAAGGAGGTCATTGTGGCTTGGCTATAAGCTTGTTTAATTCTCACTCGCCTTTCCATAGCGATGAACTTGGTTCTTTGAAATGCGACGCCAACAGAGGCTAACTAACGAAGTAGTACCTAGTTTTTGTAAAAATACACACATAACGGAAACAGATGTAATATAAGTATACAAGACAACAACTAGCAAAATGTTTTTAAATAAACCAATATTATTACTACTATTATAACAACCATTTTAATTTCTTGTTCAAGTTTTAGGTTTTACTAGCAATTTAACATTTTTGGCAATAAAAATTGAAAGACAGGAGCCCCATGCTCCTAATCTGATCTACCTTGGCCCGATGGTTAATCCGACCCTGCACACACAGACAGACATTTTTAAATAACCACTTTTTAGTTCCTATAGAGATCTAGAACAAGTATTTTTGTCAATATTTCGAAATTGAACAGTTCCAAGTAATCAATAATCTCTTGTAGCTGTAGGTACCTATTGCATAAGTATACGAAAGTAAAATAGGTATCTATAAATAAGATGGCAACAGGTTGTGTGATAATGATTCAACAACTGAATTATTTAGAAAATTTCTTAGTCTTGTTTTCCATAATGAAAAATATGTTCCCCAATCTTCTTGCTGTTAACTCAATTTTAGTGTTTTCTGTAATAGTGCATAAGAACTACGCTTTTAAGTAATAGTCTTTTAAAGATAATGTATTCTTAATTAGCTGAAACAATTGAGATTAGTAAGTAGAAGTATATTTTCATGAATGTCTTGTATACAAAAGCGAAGGCATTTAAATTTTTTGCAAATGAGCCAGTCCAGTCCTACTCTACTGGTTAATAATTAATTTCTGGCAAATAAATTAAAAGTGAAAGACAATAACGCCAAATTACACCCATGTAGTGCAGTTTTAATTTTAATATTAATTCTTCAAGTTCAAGTACCTATGCCATAATAAATATTTTTTAAAAACAGTTATTTTCAAATTATAAAACTTTAAGACATCTAGAGCCACCTATTAACAACACCTAGGAGTAAATATGTAAACAGATTGGAAGTTGATCAGCTGTATTCCTTCAAGGCAAATGGGAAAGTGAAAAGTGTTTATTAAGTGCCAAAGTCCATTGACGTTAGTTTAAACGATCCCCTCTAATTCTGTTAATAACAACTTTACAAATTCTGTTGTGAAGTGCAACCTTCTTATGATAAGATAGTGGAACTTGTATTTATTTGTGTGACGACTTATAATTACATTTAAGTGCTCATTGGTGCTTTGTCTTAAATAGTTTATAGGATTTTTGCTATGAAAATGGCACTAAAAACATAGCTAATAATTATAAACCAAAAATAAATATGTGAAGTTTTTTTAGAAGTCTGTTTTTAGCAACTCAAACTTTATATAACTAGCAAATAAAACAGCATAAAAATGGTGCAAATTCAAAGTAAATTGGCGCCAATAAGAGTGCCCTGCTCACAATATGTGCATCCTTGGACAGATAGCTGCCTTGAGGCAATTTGTGGATGCTATTTATACGCAGTTATGGATTCATTTAGGATATATGCCACCGTATATGTGGTAGGTAATTTTGTTAGAACTTTTTTTTTATTGCCATTACTTCCGTTTACTTTAAATGTTAGTCAGTACTGTGGTCTGTACAGTGCATATGTACTTACTATATTAATCAAGTTACCTTTTTAAGGATTACCGTACCTAGTTCTTAGACGTTAACATTATTTTACTACTTATTAGCTGTTCAAATTTAATCAAATAGCTCAGAAAGAGTATTTATAGAGTAAATAGAAATTTTTGAGATAAGAGCCAATGATAAGCACAATATTGGAAAAGTTATTCAAAGTTATTATTGATAAAGCTGTTGTAATTCATGACATTGAATTGTAGCTGTAAAAGTTCAAAAAAAATTTACATAAAACGCTGACAAATTTATAGGATGTAGTTGTATGGCAAACTTAGATGTCCCTAATGTTACTGTAAATCAATTTTTTAAATTAGTTACAGTTACAGGCAAGCAATTGAAATTACTTTGTAATAAATTTTTAATGATGTTGCTATATACTTACAGTAGGTTGTAACGAATTTGCTGATTGGCAAAAAATTGCTGATTGAGCATCTAAAATGATGCCATGGGCTTAAACTTTTACATTTAAACTTCATCTAGCGTCCTTTAATTAAAAATAATATGTTGTCATTCCTACCTCTATTTTCAACCCCTAATTCTACTTGCACTTTATTATTTTACTTTGTTGGTGAGCAAAGTAAATTTAAAAAGTGGAAGTACAATAAAATTTGAAGCCTCGGCCTTTGGCACTATTTTAAATGTTCGATCAGCATAGTAAAATGTTGTTGATCAGCAAAACCCCTTTTACATATTTTAGATCTTTACAGTTTTTGAATTTATCGTCATAAAATCTTATTCTCAATACTCTTGTTGAGAGTCGCAAAATCCTGAAGTTTTTGAGATATTTCAATGTTTTTGTATACTCATGTTGCTATTTCATAAAGTTCATAAGTGTTCTCTCAAGATGCCCAAATAGTTTCCGCAAACTTTGAGGGTAATAGTCCAGTGTAGTAATGACCCTTGCAATGCTTTTAACAGAAATATAATCGTTGTTTACCAACTTCTATACTATATGAATAACGTTTGTGGTAATAATTATCATAGGGAAATTTGTTAGGTAGTTAAGTTATATCATTAAAAAAATATTTTTAATTGTGGTTTCAGCTTCAATCAGCTGCCTTCCGAAAACCATGATAGATATAGAAACATTGTGTTCTACTTTTTCTGTAGAGCGGAAAATTTACGATCATGCGAGATTAGGAAAAATATTTCTAAATTTAATAGTTTGGGCTGTAGAAATTTATCAAAAGTGCCTTCGGAACGCTCTGTTCGCAGTGACTACAGGCATCGGCTCCTGCGCACTGGTTAAATAATTAGATAAAAAAATTAAATATTGTTTAAAAATTTTAAAAAAATTCACAATCTTTCTACAGGTTATAAAGAAACGTTTAACACCTTTAAACGCATTTTTGCATTAATTTTTTTAACATTTTTGTAAAAATTAAAAATTTAAAACGTTTAATGTTTTTTTTTATCTTTTAAAGTTCATTATTCATTAAATAATTATCTTAAAACTATGATTTTTTAACTTGTAGCTTTCTTTTATCCTCTTTATCGAGAAATCTAAAATCTATTTTAAGCGCCATCAACTATTAAAAATTCCAATTTCTGGTCGAAAAAATGTTTTTGTTTAAAACATGATATGTCGCCCCAAATCATTGCAAAACAATTAAAAAACTTGTTTTTTTCAATTTTTGTTATAAAGATTTTGTTATTAAGAATTTTATTTAATTTTTCAATAACACTTACAATTCTCTACATTTTTAACTTAAGCCATATAATCAAAGTTCTAAAAAAATTATTTATTGTTGAAATTTACTTTTTTTAATTAGCAATTGTTTAAATGATATGTGAAAAAAGCACCATATTTTTTATGTTCCTTAATACATTTAAAAAACAGCGTTATTAACAAGAACTGCAAAAAAACATTAAATATTTTTTTATCATTTCATTACTCTTTTTTAATGTTTTTTTGTAACCTTTCGAGATATCTCGAGATATTTTGATAATCGAATGGTTCGATTATTTTCATTCGAAATATCCCATCGCTAATTACCGTATAGTAGCCTGTCTGCCGATTACAAAGGTGGTTATGCAACGAGTCTCAGTAATCTAAAAGGCAGGGACTCTCCGTCTAGCATGGGAGGGGTCCCTGGTTCAGTGCTAGGCATCTACATTAGTTTAATCTCCCTTGGGATGTTTTTAGCGATAATGGCATCCGAGTACTGAGGTTCAGTTATGTGCAGTACTAATGTTGGGATAAAGACGCAAGTTACATCTACAATGCCTAAACATACACTATGCCCAGGGTCACCCTGCTCTGGAATCGAACTAGAGCACGTTTTCACCACCCCTTTTTATAGTTTATCTTGTTTTTATTGCATTTACCTAAGTTGCATGAACATTAACAACAAGTCACTTTCTCACAAATGTGTGTAGATCGCTTCAATATAATTAGAGATATAATCCAAGAAAATTAAATGTAGTGATTTATAGATACATAGAACCTTTCCACATTAGTTTTTTTTTGCTTGTAAAATTTGTTACAGCTAGTATACTTAACGTCATTCATCTTCTACAGTCTTCAACTAATAACATTAACCAGTAACATGGCTCTTTTGACATTCTGGGTTAACAAATTTTTATCTTCATAATTAGTGCGTTACCTTTTATTGCATTTCATATTTATTTACAGTTAGCTTTGTTGATGAGAGGGAAAATACCAACAAAAGAAGATGTGAAAAGGACCCTATATGGAATTTTGCAGTCCACAGCTTTTCTTAGCGGAACAGCCTTTGGTTACTCATTGTTTTTATGTACCCTAAGGTCAGTAAAAATAATATTATGTGATGTACTTTATAAACTTTTAATTTTTTGCCAAATTTATTTATTAATCATGAACATAATACAAGAGGAGGTTAGAAAAAAATCTAGCCAAATGTGTGTATAGGGTTGCCAAGAATAACTTACACAGCATGGGGTTATCTACGAAAACGGTTAAATTAGATGAAACTAATTACGGCAGTAATGTAATGGTGATTTTGTTTTTTACAAAATACCCCTGGCTTACTAGACACGAGCGAAAAACTGAAAAAGTGGAACTTCTTTAAGGTAAAATATTTCTGTTCGTAGTGGAAATTATAAAGGAAAAAATTGTAGATCTATTTATGCTGTAATAAAAAAACATATTTTCAAGATTGTGTTTTGTTCGAGATATAACATAAACATGCAATTTTTTTAAATGGAAACCATATTTTATTATAACACCGTTAAAAAGGTTTTTTTCTCTTTTCAATGATATTCACTGTTATTAACTTAATTTTAAATACAAACCAGATATTGATTAAAAATGTGTTTTACTTCTAGTATCGCAGTGCTATAAAACGAAAAGAAAGACGCAGATTCTTACAATAAGAACTGTTACTTTAGTTTTTTTATTAATTTGTAAAAAACTTATTTAGCAAAACATTTTTAAGCAGTTATATTTGAAACAATTTTTTAATACCAATAAACACCATTGTTTAAATTTGCTTCTATTGTTTTTATATCTAGACAATTGATGAAATGATAAAAACAATTGATCAGCATTCTTTGTAACAATGACTTTCTGTCTTTTTTCATGGCCTACTGATGCTAGGAGCGTTTTTAATCAATATCTTGTCTGCATTTAAAATTAAGTTATCAAACTGAATATCCTTGATATGATAAAAAAAATAAACTTTTTAATGGTGTTAAAATAAAATACAGTTTCCATTTAAAAAGTACACGTTTGTGTTATATCTTGAAAACGAAACAAAAAACAATCGCGAAAATATTTTTTTATTATAGCTTTATCATTTTTTTCTATTTTCACTATGAACAGAGATATTTTACCTAAAAGAAGTTCCACTTTTTCAGTATTTTGCTCGTATCTAGTAAGTCGTGGATATTTTGGGGGAAAAAATCACCATTACATTGGTACTGTAACTAGACAACATTTATAATTAAACTGTTTTCGTATTTCTCATACTTGCCGAGATCTTCATGTTGTGCGAGTTATTCTGGGCACCCTGTATTTGGGTAGTTAGTAACCTCTTACTTAAACTGATTTATCACTTCTTTGTGTTTAATTTTCTTTCTTTATTTAAAGATCTACAAAACAACGTTCAATAAGAGGGTTACATGTTGGGGTGCTGCAATCGTTAATTTTTAATTGATGAATAAAAGCAAAGATAAAAAAAGAAATAAGTTTAACGTGTAACCTCAATTGCAGAGCCATCTGCTGCTGCACTTTAGGTAACAACATAAAATACCCAACATTGATTGAAGCGCCCCCAATTTGTTTTGAAGGATGCCCACTTGATACGTTGGTAATTTTTTTCCCAACCTCCCTTTATAAACGAAATAACTGTTTTTATATTTAATATTTTTGATGACCAAGCACAGATTTTAATAAAAACTGTAAATCACAGGAGACTTTTAGGCCACTTCAACCTCATAACAGTGTCGGGAGTTCCAGCCTTTCTAGCGAGTGTGTTTGCAATTTTAATAGAGCGACCATCTAGGCGATTGTTGCTGAGTTTGTATGTTAGTAATGTTGCAACCGAGACTGTTTGGAATATGGCTCGTATACGTAATATGGTGCATCCTGTCAAGTATGGAGAGGTAGCCATGTTTAGCATTTCCATTGCAACCTTACTGTATTACTACAAGAGTGGCTTACACAAAAAGACTGAAAATGATAAAAGTGATTCTATGTTTGGTGTTTTGAGGTAAGAATTTTGTTTTGTTCTTACAAATAAATAGGCAAGTTTATAACTTCATAAGTAATACAAGTACAGGGTGAGTCATTTAAGTGTCACTCTCCTACTCTTTTTGAAACTATTGAGAATATCAAACTTTGTTTTTGCCGTAGGCTATAATTTCACTGTGGCGCTTCTTTCTATAAATTTTTGAAAATCGAAACTGGATACCCCTTTATTTATTAAACGAGGATCGATAAAAAATTTTTTTTAAGCAGAATTGCTTATCATGACCAGTACAACCAAAATTTAATGTTAGTTTTTAGATACTACTTACCTGCAGAATTAGTAAATTCCAAATATAAGAAATTTTTAAAATTATTACATCTCTGGCCATACGTTTTTTTTAATTTGTAATTTTTGTTATTGTATTTGGTGGGGCTACACGTCCCTCTCCCCTCTAATTTCTTGGTTGGCTATTGTAGAAAATGTAAATTCTAAATATTAGTAATTTAAATGAAAATTTCACACAAAAATGTTTGGACTTGGACAAGTTAGAATTCGAGCAGGTAGGTTCAAGTATACATGGAATGGAGGATTGCCTATACAGCGTGATCATGGGAACCGGGTAACTATTGCCAACTTTTTTATTTTGAAAGATAATGCGTATCGGGTTTTCATGTTATTTTATTGAGTTATTTGATAAAATGTCTTTTTTCATGTTATTAAACCATTAAAAGTTAAAATATGGCGTTATTTGTTAACTTAATCAAATTTCGACCCCATACTTTTTTCAAGAGAATACAATTCAAAAATATAAAAAACAGGGTCTGTTGTTTAAAAATAAAGTCATTTTAACAAATAACTCGTGAAGGTGGTGCGCAATTGTTTCTTCGTTTTCACCATCGTAACCAGAAAAGTTACACTTCTTTCCTAATTTAACCGACTTTCTTTGTATCTTTAAAAACAAAAAAGTTGGCGTAGTAATATCTACTATATGGGAAAGATCACTCGAAGTGAACACTTCAGCTTTTAAAATTGGAATTTAATTTTTTTTTGATAAAACTGGCAATCACCTATTAATTATTATTGATTGCTTATTAGTAATTTACTGCCTTGCCTCTAATCTAATTGCATTTACATAACTTACTTTATCTTATCAGTGAACCTTGTATACCTGTTAATACTTTTTTAAATTTGTTACTGCATAAGGACACCATTTATTTCTTAAAATTCCATTTTAAATATTTACGTAACCTGTATAGAGTTCCCTTAAATATTGACATATTTGTACTTATTACTTAAGCTAAGTGTAGATAACAAGATTTCGAAATTGTGATTATTAAGCAAACACTATTTATTTTAGTCAAATATTTATGTTTTGTGGTTCTTTATTTGTTATTTTTATAATGTTATTTGTATGTATATATTTCGAATTTAAATACAGAACAAGAAAGAATTTATTCTTCAGGGTAATTTAAAATGATGTAGCCAACTGAATACAGTAAAAACTAGCAGCAAAAATAAAACGATTTAGCCTAATTTACCTGTATCGAAAAGTGAATCGCTACGGAGTTATAGCTTTTTAAAGATGGGAGGAAAGAAATTAATTTTTTAGTATCTTCGGAACATTTTAAGACATACTGTTTAAATGAGGTATATTTTACTTAATCGTCAAGAGCATGGACTGATTATTTTTTTCTAAATCATTGAACAACGCCAAGGGTTTAATTCGAGTCTACTTGATCGATAAAACAATAAATTACCTAAGGTTATTTAAAATTAAAAAATACGTGGTTTTACTTCTTATACGGGGTGCCCTGAATAACTTGCACAGCATAAGAATCTCGGCATGTATAAAAGATACGAAAACGGTTAAATTAGATGAATATTGTATATGGTGATTTTGTTTTTCCCAAAATATCCATGGCTTACTAGCTACGATCGAAAAACTGAAAAGGTGGAATTTCTTTAAGGTAAAATATTTCTGTTCATAGTGAAAAAAATCATAAAGGAAAAATGTTTTTTTACTTATCGCCTAAATTTTACTCTGACGCTCTCCAAGAATTTTTGAATAATTGGAAAGTGATTAATTATTTATTTAAAAACGCAAAAGCCAATTGTTAGAAATTTTAAACAGCCTAATAGTCTGTTTGATGTAGTTTATTAGGATTAAAAAAATTTTTAACTATTTTAAAAATTTTGGAAAAAAAAACGATACGTTTTAATACAAACAAACAAAGCGTTTTCCAAAAGTTACGTGATTTTAACTATGTCTATCAATTAGCTCTAGTTAAAAAATAAATTTTTCATTCTTTGCGTATTTTTGATAACTCTTTAAATAAACCATTTATATCGATTTTTAGTCGGAAATCCAAAGCACATCTGTAGGGCGGGCGGTTCTGTGCTTGCATGCCGTTTAGTCGAAATTATCGTAGTTACTATTCTTATACAATATGCGACACTGTATTGCACAGGCTGTTGCAAGTTCAAATCACCACTGGGCCCTGGAGAGGCACCTTTTTTTTAAATCCTTTTTCTTGCTTTAATTTTTGCTAAAACAATGTTATTCTGTTATTTATTGCCACAAGAATATTTAAAGCGTAAATGTATGAGAAAGTATCAGCAACCTGTTTTGCCCTTTTTTAACCGACTTCAATAAAAGGAGGAGGTTCTCAATTCGTCTGCATATATTTTTTTTTAATGTATGTTTGGGCATAACTTCTTTGTTTATGAACCGATTTTAATGATTCTTTTTGCGTTGGGTTCAGTATAGTTCCAAGGTGGTCCCATTGTAATTTCATTGGTATTGGACCTTGAACTTCAAAGATACACCAGGGAACTCCTCAAAATCTATTTGTTTCTAAGCGTTTCCATCTTTCATCTTCCGTTTCAACTAGCCGTCGTTTCCTCATTCGAGAAGCATCCTTACAAGGTCTACCCATCACTTAAAATTATAAAATAATTAACTTTAAAAAAAAAACCGACTTCAAATAAAAACACAAAAGTAACAAGTTAACTAAAAAGCAAAAAATAATAGATATTTATTATACAAGGGAAAAAAGTAATAGATTTTACTTTTTTCCTGTGTATAATACACTATTTTTTTCTGTGACGGGAAAAAATGTAATATATTGAAAAACATATATAATAAAGTCGGAAAATTGGTCAACGTGGAATTTGAAGTTTTAAACTAGTAAGCTGTTGTAGCGGGAAAAAAGTAATTACTTTTTTCCCCGGGGAAAAAGTAATTACCTTTTTCCCCGGGTAAAAGGAAAAGAGTAATTTCATAAAAAGCGATACTTTAGTACCTGTCAAGAGAGACAAAATGTTGAACTTTTTTCCCGTCACAGAAAAAATGTTTTTTATACAACAATTTAATACTTATTTGTTGTTCCGTTTAATGTAATTAAGAAATTATTGTTTATTATATAATTATTAATTGTTTTATAATTTTGAAGTCAGTGCTTTTTAGTTAACTTATGTTACTTTTGTGTTTTTATTTGAAGCTGAAATGACAAAGATGGCGCACTGATTGGTTAATATAAAGGGTGAATTAAAAGTATGGAATATCGATGCCACAGTCTTAAATAATAACTTTATGAAAATAAGTTAAATGCAAAAGTTGTTTGGCATCATTGTAAATTTGTAATTTCACTTATGTAGAGTTTTTACTTTTAAACTGCAAGGTACAATAAGCAAATTTGTTGTTTAAATGAAACATCCTGTATATTATTACATTTTTGAATGCGAAATTTAATTCTCTATAAGATGGTATAGGGTATTCCTATACCTAAATTGTACGGTTGTCGAGTTATTCTCGATTTAAAAAAAATTTGTATAACTTAATTTTTTTTTATGTAAACAGATTCGTAGTAGGACCACATGAAGAAAAAGACTATACAGCCCGGTCCAGTCAAGCGAGCACATTTTATCGACAGCACATAGCCCCAAACAACCCTTCCACTTCTCGTAGCAGCGGAGGGGGTAGTTGGAGCCCCAGCACGGGTAGCCCTAGAAATACAGTTTACCATCTAGTAACACAGGCACTTCGTGTTTATAAAAGGCTGATACATAAAATCAAGTGCCTTGACAGGCATCCTGCGTGTCCTCATCCATTTAGCTGCTTGTACTACACAATGCAGGTATAAGAGTTAATTAGGTAGATATATTTATTTATTTGTATTCAAGTTGCGTATTGTTCTAAGGTAAACTTAAAAAAAAATTATACTTTTATATTCATTATGACTTGCATGTTTTTATCATTACAGGGTGCTGGCAAAATGATTGGTGTTGGTTTTGGCATCCAAATAGCTCTAAAATTAATTTTAAATATGAAGAGAATTGTACGATCACCGAAAGCTATGAAAACTATATTTTTCAAGAAAGATATGTTATCTTTGGCTGCGTTTTTAGGTGGATTCGCTGGAGCGTTTAGGGTAAGTTGATGAATTTTATTTAAATGTAATTTTGTCAAGACAAACACGAATTTACAGGGCTTGAGTTGTGTATTACGAAGAACTACAGGCAAGGATAGTCCTTATCATGCTATTCCTGCAGGTTTAATTGCTGGTATAGCTTTTAACCAGTATCCTGATACTACCGTTGCTCTCTATGTATTATGGAAAATGGCACAGGTATTTATATATTTTATTTGCGTAAAGTTGGTTTTTAAGTTGTGCTAATTGTTTGCACCTATAAAAATTTCATGAGTTATAAGTTTCGTGGTAAAATGTTGTAAATGTTGAAAACAAACAAACAAACAAAAATTGCTTAAATATTTATGTACTGTCATAGTTGGTCCACATTTACGTTATTCTATTACATTAAAAATTAACATGCATGTAATATGATGGCAGGAACCTTGAATATTTTGGTGAGTAATCAATGAATGCCGTTACTGCTTCCATAATGTGATAAATTCTAAATAAGATATTGGATTGTTTACTAAGTACATTTTCTATGTTAATGTGGCATTCAAGTATAACTATGGAACACCGTTTTACTTTATAGTGGCCAAAATTTGTGGCAAAATAAAAGTATATTATATTTTTATGAATGAAAAAGAACGCACAAAATTTTTTTATTTATTTAAAAATATCTTTAATTATTTTTAGGTTTGTAATGTAAATATTTACATGAATTAAATATATCTAAGATTCTTTTAATTATCTAAAAATATCTGAGTTACTTTTTATCCATCTATTCAGAAATATGCAGACATTTTTAAATACTTAAAAAAATCTTAATATAATAATTTTAATTTAAAATAGCTTAGGTATTTGATCATTATTTTATTTTAAAATTTTTATGGAATATCTAAGATATTTGGAAATTACCGCTATCTATTAAGACTTGCACAGGGTATACTTTACAGAAAAGATTCAAATATGAATGCTCATACCTACCAGAATATTCATAAAAACATCGTGATTGTATTTTTTTTGTTATCATCTTCGTTCCTTACAATGCTTTGAGCCTGCTCATAGAAGTATACACTGTGTCCATAAAGTTACCCCCCCCCCCCATCTAACTTTTGAACGACTTGATATTTTTCTACAAAATTTGGTGTGCTGTAATGGGAAATTAATTACTACTAGTGTTACCCCAGCACACAGTGCACTGACAGACAGCGTTGATAGAACCGGCGAAATGTCAAGTCACGTGATGCATTAGTTCCAATAATGACACGCGACGTTATTGTAGAGGGCGCCCCAAGTGACGCGCGTCTAGCCGACCGTCATATATATTATAAATTAAAATAATTATTATTAAAAAATCGACGTAGAATAAAAATATAAAAATGTTTCATGTTCCATCTGTGGATAAAGACCTTTCATTTAAAAAAAAAATGGTCCAAATTGGTGAAGCGGTAGCCGCTGGAGGAAGGGGAGAAAAAAACCCTTTGTGCTTTTATATATGTATGGATGGATTTTTCAGACCATATTAAAATTTTGTATCATTCAAAATGGCGACTGGGCGCCATTTTGTTTTTTTTTTTAAATGGAAAGGGGGGTCGAGTGACACCTCATTGGAAAGGTCTTTTAGTTCTGCGTCTGATCCTAAATTTTCAAAGAAAAATATTCAGCCATAACAAAATGGCGGATTTTAAACAAATGGAGTCACTCAGTTCAAAATTGTTTTGATTTTCTTATCCAGTAGTCCACTTATTCATTTGCAGGACTAAATTTTCCCAGAAATATCTCAGGTGGCTTGAAGTAATATTGAAAACGTTATGTTCCAACAAGACGGTGCGCCGCCTCATTATTATAGGCCTGTTTCTGACTTTCTCGGCGGACATTTTCTTGGAAGATGGATTAATAGGGGCGTGTAGGATAGCCGGCTCGCTTCCCAGATTTAACTTCCTTAGATTTTTTTCTATTGGGATATCTGAAATCGAAAGTGTACAGAACCCGTCCAGAAACAATTGAAAAACTGGAGTAACGCATTACAGAAGTTTGCAGAAATATCACTCCAGAAACTTATGAAAATGTAAGGCAGGAATTTCATAACCAACTTTTTATGTGCCAAGAAGTGAATGGTAAACATTTGGAACACTTAATTTAATTAATTTAAGCTTTAATTCTTAGTTTTTTTAAATAGACTCCTTTATCTTCAAACATTGTCATTTTGTTATGGCTGAATATTTTTCTTTGAAACTCTAGGATCAAACGCAGAACTAAAAGACCTTTCCAATGAGGTGTCACTCGACACCCTTTTCCATTAAAAAAAAAAATTCAAAATGGCGCCCAGCCGCCATTTTGGATGATACAAAATTTTAATATAGTCTGAAAAATAGTATTTAATTTCCCATTACAGCACACCAAATTTTGTAGAAAAATATCAAGTCGTTCAAAAGTTATTTGGGGGGGGGGGTTACCTTATGGACACAGTGTATATGTATATAAATAAAAATCGACTAGAAAAAAATCAAGTAGGCTTAAATATTTTTAAAAATAGTGCGTGTGTACTCAGAATTGTTTCAGGATTCCAAAAATGTCAAAATATACAGGGTGTCCCATTTGAATTTCAAATTTCTTTTGGCTTGGTCATAGAAGTATAATAAAAATCGACTTGAAAAAATCAAGTAGGCTTAAAAATTTTCAAAAATAGTGCAGGTGTACTCAGAATTGTCTCAGGATTCCCAAAATGTTAAAACATACGGGGTGTCCCATTTGAATTTCAAAAGTTGGGGTCATTTCCGGTGAAACCGGAAGTCAAAAAAATATGTCAAATATGGAAAAATCCGCCTTTTTGAATACATATTACCTACGTAAAGTTTCGTTGCAATATCTTAAAAATTTGAAAAATACGGGCCGTCTAATGAATTCATTGACACCGGTTATACAGGATGAATAAAAAGTAAGGAACATCGATGCTACAGCCCTAAATAATAACTTTACGAAAAAAAGTTTCTAAGAAAAGTTTCCTATCAAGTTTTTTGCTACAATTTGGCGTTTTTAATTTTTTTTTCAATTGTCATATGTTTTAGCTATGACGTCATCGACATTTTTTTTTAAATGGCAACCTATACTTCTTATGGCATGACCAGTTAGTGCTTTTTATTCTCTATACAGCCATGTAAAAATATCATACAGTTGTATAATAAACAAAAATCATGATAAACATTTATTTTTGTCACTGGCAACATTTTTCATCAGGTACACTTATTGCAAGATAAACAAACAAATGTCGATGACGTCATAGCTAAAACATGACAATTGAAAAAAAATGAAAAACGCCAAATTGTGACAGAAAACTTGATAGGAAACTTTTTTTGTAAAGTTATTATTTAAGGCTGTAGCATCGATGTTCCTTACTTTTTATTCACCCTGTATGTGTGATTAATGAATATATTGTTTGTATTTTGAGTCTAGTTACGTTATAAGAATAAAACTAAATTTAGTTGTGATGTAGACAATATATTATTATTGTTATTTATGGTTTATAAGCAACAAAATTGTGTATAATTTTTTTTATTTCGTTTGTAAACCTTTTGAGAGGAAATCGTTACTTTTTGTTGCTTTAAAAAGAAGTTACTGTTTTATTTTTTTTTTCGACTCAAAGTGGGTCCTGAAGTACTGACAAGGCACGGTACACGATCCTTTGTGCATCAGTTCCTGAACACTTTTTACAATATTTAAATTATAGCGCACTGCGTATTTAACTGTATTAGATTATTTTTGCTTCAATTTTCCCAAAGCATTTTACATTTTTAAATTTAACGACATGCTAAATTCATTTAAAAAAATTTTTTTCAGATCACCTATAATCTAGGAATCGATAGGGGTATTCTTCCAAAGATTCCAGGATTTACAATATTTTTATATTGCCTTAGCACAGCAACATTGTTCCATGCCGCATTGCTTGAACCTGCAACCCTTAGACCAAGCTACTGGAAATTTTTACATTCAATATCAGGTGGCAGGTAAAGTTTTTCAAATTTCAATAAAGTTAATTAAACTACAAATTGTATTTTTTATCGTTTTAGAATAGCTTGTATGAACCGCAACCCATTAGATGTGTGGGGCTTGGATACATCAGAGGCCCTTTTAAAAGTTTTGAAAAAAACAAATACTGAACCGGTTGTACAGTTTTATAGGGGATGTGCATGTTCATAATAAGAGCCCCAAAAAACAAAAATGTTATATATTTTTTAAGTAGATAAATTTATACATATGACGTGGATATTGTTATAAGTAGCACAACATTAAGGATTAATGCCATAAGTAATAGCTTAATTAAAGTCCAAGGCTTTTAACATTTAAAATTGCATTGTGTACTTATACCGTCTGTTCCAAAAAAAAGTCATGTTTTGTACTTTAGAAAACATTTCGGAAATATGGTTTAGCACCATATTTTATACCAAATTTTACTTCTGAAAAGAAGTTTAAGTAAATAACACAAGAGCTTTATGTTCGTGCATTTTTTTGAATCGGACGGTATAAATTGGTTTCATTTGAGTACTTTAAAATTATAAAAATAATTTAGTTTTTTTTTTTAATTACGTTATATGAGGCTTTAAGCTTATTTTCAGAGTTAAGTTCAGTTATTCCAAATGTTTCCGCCCAGAGCAAGTAAATCTAGTCGATTTGTATATTGCTTTTCCAGTACTTTCTAATGTAAAACCTGTACAGGGTTAAAATTTATCATCTACATTAAAAGTTCTTCGACTTTATAATGCAATGCTCAAATTTAATATTTCTATTTTTATACATTTCATAAGTAGAAAATTGGCACTGAGAATTATTAATATGAAGTAGTTGAAATTATAAAGCTTCACTCGGTTGCTGCGTGTAATATTACAATTGTGATAATAAATATGAAAATATTAACTTGCCTTTAGCTATAAGCATCACTAAATAACAAATTAACAGGTTTTTATAATAATTACAAGTGATTTTATGTTCATGACCTTTTTAATGCTATTTGGAATTAGTTTGTTCTAAACATAACCGTAGAGATGATACTTTATACGGGTATAAGGGGTAGTTTGTTTTTGTAATATTTTTTGCTTAAAATAAGTAGAATATTGTATGTCAGTTATTGCACTTATTTTTTTATAATAAATATGTTGTCCATAAACAGTTTCAAATCATTATGGGATTATTTGAGGTACACTTCGGTCAGAAATATCTAAACAATTTATTGTAAATAAGACAATTCTTAACTTTAAGGTTTAAACCTGTTGAAGTTAAGAATTGTCTTATTTACAATAAATTCAACGAAGTAAAACTAGAACTTATTAATAATCTAAACAATTGGTTATTTTTTTTTAAATCACCTCTTGTAAATTCAGTTCTGAATTAGTTTTACTTTATAGAATATATCATATTTACACAAAATAAATATGCTGTTCGGAATTTCTTGGCTAGAAGAGTCCAGGCTGCAAATTAGACCCCACTATGGGAATCTTACCTCAACCGCTTCGCTACCAGGTCGATCTACAAGAACTCCCCTGAAGACGGAGATTTTGTTTACATTTTGTTACTATCTATATCTGTCTTAAGTACCACAACCAAATTTTTAGTAGTTGATTAAAGGTCTATTAGGGATATATAAAAAATAATAGTGATGGGCAGCTGGGAAAATTTCCAAATTGGGGTTTTCCCGGAGGGAACTTGTTGAAAATTCCTGAGTATTCCTACATTTAAATTTGATGCCAGAACAAAAAACTAAACTTTGTCTAAAACTGTAAATGCTAAAGACAGTGGCATAGTAAAAACGGGGAGTTGACTGTTAAATTAAGACCAAAATGTGAAGACATCGTTAAACAGTTTGGCAATATCAAGAGACGCAGAAAAACTGATCCTCAGCGGGCTGTGGAATGAAAAGTCACGTCTTTGCTAGACTAAGGAAATGTTTATGTCAGATAATAATTAAAACCTAACCTGAAATTGACATTATAAACATTCCCTTATAGTGACTTTTCATTCCACAGCTCGCTGAGGATCAGTTTTTTTTGGATCTCTTGATCTCTATTTTAACTTAATTTTATAAGCGTCCAATGAGAGATTGGAAACTTGGAATTCTTGGACACCATAACAACTATCAATTCGGTTAAATGTGGAGAGATGTAAATATTTTAGAGTAGTAGCGTTTTTTTTTTTTTTGAATAATACATGGCTTATAGGTATTTGGAAATAACGAAAAGCATCAATTTTTTTTGTTAATAATGAAAATAGAAAAAAAAAGTTAAAGGGAAAAGTTGTACAACTTTTTAGGTTATATAGGATTATAATTTTTAAGCGATTCTAGTTTTATATATGGCAATCATGGTTAATAGTCCACTCAAATTAAACCAATGTTCGACAAATAAAAACATTAATCGGTAAAGATCTGAATTTTGGTATACATGCTTATTACGGCTTCCCATTGAACATACTAAAAGTCCCCGTCAAAATCTGTTGCGCTCGAGCCGCCATCTTGGAAAAAAAGGTACACTTTTTCAATTTTTTGCCTATATCTCGGCAAGAGAGAGAGAGAGAGATAGAGAGGGGGGGGATGTTCGCCCTCATTGGTGACGCGTCTTTATTCATTTTATCAAAAACATGGCAAGTGACGTAAATTGTTTTATTTGTGAGGAAAGCCTTTGTACTGGAGAGACAGTGAGTGTTAAAGATAAAGGACTTACCACTTTAAAAAAGCCAGCGACAGGAGAGGAGACAATATAAAAGAAAAATTGGAGGGATTGCATACAGTGACTGTGCATACTTCGTGCAGAAAAGAATATACTCGTGAAAACAGCATTATTGCTGCATTAAAATTGAAACGACAAAGGACCACTGAAGCAGAAGCTGTTAGTTCGCCGAAAAAATCGAAGCTCAGGTCATCTATCCCAAGTTTTCAATTTAAAAATGCGTGTTTAACAATCGATTCGCAGTTTTATTAGAGAGAATAAAAAAAGCATGCCAGATGATTGGGCTTCAGACAATGCTACACCTAGTACGAGTGGTATGCAACGATTTTAATTGGTAAGAATAAACGAACTTTCACATATCTAAGAAATACTAGCACAATTTTCAATGACTTTAATGATTTGTCATTTATTCATAATCTTTACAGGTCATGAAGCTGCAAAAAAACCATTAGCACAACAGTTTCAAGTACTCAGGAGACTTTCTTCTCTATTCGATGTCGGATTACAACTAAAGTATTGGAGATACAAAAAAATATTAAATGCTTTTTTATAGACAATTTAATAAACTACATTTTTTATCTGAACTATTTTTTCGTATCAGTTATAGTTGCCGAGATATAGGCAAAAAACTGAAAAAGTGTACCTTTTTTCCAAGATGGCGGCTCGAGCGCAACAGAATTTGACGGGGACTTTTAGTATGTAATAAGCATATATACCAAAATTCATCTTTACCGATTAATGTTGTTTTTTTTTCTAATTTGACTGAACTATAAATTTTGTACCATTAAAAGCTTATTTTTTTCTCTTTTCAACGATATAAGGTTTTACCTACTTATACTACAAACTTCGAAGATATTGAATAGCAAGCAATTAATGAAGGCTATCATAGCGTACCATGCACAAACATAAAAATCCTTTCTAAGTGTCGGTAATAATCACAGGTATTAATACTGCAAATGATTTAATAATTCAGTGTTTTTATGCTTAGACTATGCTTTAAATTAATTTTAATCCAGCGGATGGGCTGATGAATTGAAACATGTGGTTTATATCTAAAAGTATATTTTCAGCATTTTTCAATTTGCCCCTGAGAGGTAGGCAAACCACGCATTTTCGGTTATGGGGTGCTGATGTGCGAGTTTTGATTTGAACTCCTTGGGGTCGATTTAGCCAGAGTAGGTTAAGGAATATTTCAAAGAATAGCGATTTTTGTGAAGCGTATTTTTTGAGCCCGCCCCTGGTGCCATGGACAAAGATAGGAAGTACCTCCACCCCTCAAAAATGTCCACAAGGGCCATAGGCCATAGAAATATCTTGACCGCACTTTTTACACGAAGTGCATAATTCATTAGGAATATTACATTACAAACAAATGATCAACTAACAGCTGGCTATTTTGTTTAATGATAATGAATAAGAAAACCATTGAGACAGAGATGTTATAGTGTGTCATTAACAAATATTAATAAATACCTATCGAAATCTTTCGAAACAATTATTCTACAAATAAAAGGTGTTCTAGGTGATTTGCACCATTTTCAATACATTTCTTGATTCTCCTTACTACGCTATTCATGATTTTTCTAAGAATGCTTCCATCAATACCCACTAACACTTGTTCGATCTTCCCACGTAATTGATTCACGTTTACAAATTGATTTTTATAAATTTCAACTTTCATATATACGCATAAATAAAAATCAAGTGGGTGTATGTTGGGCGAGCTGGATGGCCAAGCTACTGCACAGTGAGTTTCTATGTAGTTAGTTATCTAGGTTTCATTTAAATAGTCATTCACAATTTGACTATTATGAGAAGAAGCTCTACCTTGTTGGTAATACATTTTGTCTTCTATTTAATCGGAGATTATCCAAAAAATTATCCACATATGTAGTCAAAAAATTCAAATATCTCTCTCCTGTCCAAGTTTCTTTATAAAAGATTGAGTCGATAAATAATGTTTGTGTCAAAAATACCAGCCCATACATTTAAACTAAATCGCTATGGTGAGCAACCGGGCATAATTTGCAACATATGTTACGTCCTCCAAAAATGATTGTTTTTTCGATTCATTAAACCCTTATTACTAAAATCGTCCCTTTTTTGGTTTTGCAAACTTGCCACTGCTGATCCCCAGGGTAGAATTATTGGACATTTTTAATTTTATAGGCTTTGCATTTATTTTTTTTAATATTCTATGCACCGAGACCTTAAAATTTCACATTCGTCAGCAACTATTCTTATTGATGTTTTCGGATTCGCTTTAAATGCAGCTTATACTTGAATTTATTTATTGATGTCGATTGGTTTATTGTCTTCGCAAGTATTGTTTCTCAAAACTTCCAAATTCTTGCGATGAACAAGGTGCCAAAAATCACAAAATCTTAGATTGTTCGTTTCCATTGCATCCTACGTTAAAGTAGTCCTAAGAAGAAAACCGATAAAATTCTCCGTAAAACTAAAATAAAGGCATGTTAAAGTACACTCAATATCCTTCAATATCCTGTAAATCCAAAAAAACAACCCCATAACTCTAATAGGTCACGAGCTATGACCTTTCAAAGTAGGTCATTTTTGACCGTTTTTCGAGCCTGTTTCATGGGGTTGCAGTTTTTCGAAAATAGCTCATTTCAACTGCATCCAATGTAAAAATGAGCTAAAGTAAAATGAAAGAAAATAAAAAAATATAAAAACTAAAAAAGAAAGAATATTCCAGCTCTAATAGTTTTCAAAATATGACCTTTCAAAAAACCCAATTTTGCATATAAAAATAGAAAATTACGTTTTTTGTTACATTTATGCAGAATAATGGAGTCCCCTATAATTTTTTCCCATAAAACTTCATATGAAATAATCAGATAAAAAAAATATTTTTTATTGCTGTATAAAAACGTTATAGATGAAGAAAAAAACAATTTTTCTGTTTTTTTTATATAGAAGATATTTGAAATTTTGTTTGTTGTCCTAAAATTTAAACCTACCCTATATCACATACAAGATCCCAATGCTGGGGGTTTCAATTTGAATCAGCCCATGTATTAACAGAGTTCTAGCCAACATTTCATTTAAAATACCATCAGTATGTTAACTTCTCTTCAATTACCTTTAAGTGAATTAGCCAACCTCAGTGTGCTATAAATGCCTTAAGCCAGCACACTTGTACTGTTCCAGGTTGCCTTTCATATTTTGCAAAATATTTATTGGAAAATATTAATTATCCAAATATTTCGAGTACGATTACATTTTTATAACTTAAAAAACATCTAACTTAAATTCACAAACTTTCAAAAACAATTTAGTTCAAATAATCTTAACATATTAAAATCACAGTGGTTCTTGACGCAGTAATGGATTTGTCTCTCTAATTTGATATGCTAAAACTCCTAATGGGCACCCTTCAAATATGAAAGTGTCTAAAATGAGTTGATTAATAAATTAATTACATAAACATATTTTTTACTAACCTTTAACAATTCTCCACCGGTTTTGAGAAATAGTATTGGGCACTGTCTCGGTTTGAGCAACATTATTCGTTGTTGCTTTAGAAACAGAATTTTCTTCAAGATTAGCAATATCCATTGGAATGATGTTGGTACTATTTGTAATTGTTTCTTGGCAATCCTCTAAAGTGTAAAGTCGACCGTTTAATTCTAACAAATCTTTTTGAGGAAATAAATAATCATTTACTAATAATTTTGTTTGGTTTATATACTCTTCGGTACATCCGCAAACTTGCAAGAAACTATAAAAATATGTTTTATTAACTCTGAAAGTCCTTAGAATATTCAAAAATTATTTTATAAAACAATTCTTCAATTGTTTTGAAAAAATAGAAACTTTTGGTTTTTCTAAGTATTAGAAATATTTCAAGAAGTTATGTTTTTCATAATTTTTTAAGAATAAATAAACACAACTGTACTTACTATTTTAAATAATTTAAAGTGAAAATATGTGGATTACGCAAAGCATTTAATCGAAAGCAACCAATATCATCAATAATGTCTTTGCAGTACTGGAAGTCCAATTCTAAAGATACTTTTAATTCAGGGTTTTCTTTTTGTATTAGTTGTTTTAGTACAGTGCCTGCAGTTTCCTTATTCAATCTATCAGTATTCTAAAATAAGTTTCTTTGTAAAATTATAAATTATAAACAATAAAAAGGAAATTGTTTATTTGTACTTACAGATAAATTGCTATATTGATTATAGACGTTCTTTGCTAGTAATAAACTTCTACATATTTCTGCAAGCCATAAACTAGCAATTTTTGTAGTTTGTCCCATAGTTTCAATATTGTTATTAAAATTTAGGAGTTTTTTCACTAATGGAGGTAACATATTTCTTTGATATAACAAATTTATGAAGTCTTGCCAGATCATTATAAAATCTTGAGGAAGTTCTTCTTTTCCTAAAATAATTACATCTTATAAACAAACCCAAAACTTTTAGAAAATTGTACAATCTAAATAAATGCAGTTCTTGCTAGTGCTCACGACTGGCTATCGTTCACCAGTTAACTGGCCATTTTTTTAATGGAAACGTCAGTTATGTATTTCTAAACTAGTCTGAAAAAGCCGGTCTACAGAACCGGTTTGAAAAACCTGTCTGAAAAACCTGTCAAACAAGTAATTTTTTTCCGAAAAAGCCGGTGTAAAAAACCGGTCTGAAAAACCTCTCAAATCGGTTAGCGGTAACCATCAGTTACAAATTTTCTAAAAACCGGTTTGAAACTGGTCTAATTTTTAGGCCTTTTTTTCAGACCGGATTTATTCAGACTGTTTTTTGAGACCGGTTTGAAATGGTTCAAAAACCGTTTTATTAAACCGGTCAAAAAGTGTGAAACCGGATAACCACTTATATTATTATTTCTTGAAAACACTTGTTCTTACCATTCTCACACTGATGCGCTTTAGTGACAAAAATACTTCCATCGGCGACTATAATTTCGGTAATTATATCTTCTAAGTTCTGATAATCTTCATTCTGCATATTTTCTAAAAGAAGCTCCAAAATACATTTTATATCCACATTATTTGTGTCTGTGTCAACATCAAAAATCTCAAGAGAATTAAGTTTTTCAATTATTAAAGGATTTTGAGGTATATCTTGAATATATTTAACATTTCCTTCATAAAGAGCCAAATTTATTTGACAATACAATTCAACTGTAGTTTTGATGTTCTGTTTGAGGTCAACATTTATAATAAAGTCTTTTATAATAGCATTTTGTTTTTCCCAATACTCGCGTTGAAGCCAATCAAGGCAAAATTCTAAGCCCATACGTAACATAAACTTTGATGGGATAATTTGATCATGAGCTATGTCGTGTCGTAAATCAACTAACCAATCTGGAAGATTATTTTGTTTGGCAGTTTTGTAAAATGTTCCTTGCTTGTCAGCAATAGCACCGCATAAATTTAAAAATCTACAAATACAATTTAATATGTTGCTATAAAAAAATTTTAAAGCTATAAAGACCTCATAATAGAAGCACCATACAAAATCCTTAGTTTATCATCAGATACAGCGTCTTTCTTCTGCAAAAGCGCATCTAGAATTATTAATGTGCCTTCAACACCACTTGGCAACTTTGGGGTTCGAATTTTCCACATTTGTAGTATTTGTAATGCTTGATTTTTTTCTAAATCTGTGCTATTTGTAGCGAAAATTAAATTATTTACATTTTTCCATTCCCTGCTACACATGTGAACATAAAAGTTAGGTTAGAATTGTTCGCTTTATATAAATTTATAAGAATTTTTACCTGTTAAACCATGGAACAAACATTTTTCCAGCATGTTTTTGTGATAAAGCCATTTTTGCTGTTTTACTTGAGCCTTTGTATCGAATTTAATCTATTATTTTAATATAATACTTTAAATACACCACCAATATGCATGGATAGCTAATATTTATACCTACCTATGTTGGTGTTTTCACTTTTTAATATTTACATTAATTTGGGAGGGACCACAAATGTATTGCCGCGAGAGGGCAGCAGTGAAGGTTTATCTCTTTGACAGTGTCCGTGAATTTTAACCTAATCTTCCTGAAATGTTCTGGCTGTTGACGATTCGATTCGTTCATAAAGTGAAATAATAACGAATAAAAGCATACTTCGGTTATTTATTAATTAACACCAATGTAATTTACAAAACTCAATTTATTAGAAACTTCAGCTTAGTAAAAAGAGAGACTATACCAGCAGAAAATTAAAGACGAGTAAGTAACCTAACCTTTAAAAATGGGCGAAGCTTTAACCTAAAAGTTTTATATTTTTTAACTTATTTTGTGTTTACATTTTTGGTGTAATTAAAAATTAGTGATTAAATTAAGGTGTGACAATTTACTCGAGGGTGTGCCAAGAAGGCATTTAGAAAATGTGAGACGTAATTAGAAAATTGTTCTGCACTTCTTTTTTTGAGCATATTGAATGATGAAGAAGCAGAATAAGGCAGAAACGAAAAATTGCAAAAATAACCAAGAAAAAGTGGATTCTATGGTTTACGTCATTTTCATATCGCTTTTGGATCTGCTGGCTTTTACGATGATTCTGCCCCTATTGACATCATTATTAGAACACTACCGACAGCAGGACTGCACGCGTAACTGTCACATAAAATATACTACTTTCAAGAACTTGTCGTGTACCTGAGTACTAATACAGTTCAATCCTTTTTGGTGGTTTTCTGAGTTTGATGTTTAGTTTACTGCATTGCCAGTTGTTGGAGGGATATTCGATGTCTTGAGTAGGAAATCAGTTATTATAACTTGTATTGTAAGTTTTAATGGTCAAAAGAATGTAGAATGAAGTTTGTAAATTTACCTTTTCATAGATAATTACTTAATTGATTGTATATTAAATATTTACGTCATTAAAGCACGAAATCGAAAAGGCACTTCAACTGTGAAGATCGTAATCATCAACTTTAGTCGATTTTGAAAAAGCAAAAAAGGAGCTACGTAGCTGATGGTAGGATTTTCCAGCTTTCATTTATATTTTATGTTCATCAAATTTCCTTTTGTTAGTATTTAATTCTAAAAGCTTACTTATAGATAATTACTTTGTTGATTGTAAATTTGTTTATTTTAAGTGACCATTAGAGCACAAAATGTAAAAACCCTACTGAAAATCACCTCAGTTGCCTCATAAAATCTCATACAAAATGAACCTGGTTGTTTCAAAAACCGCATAAAACCATATACAACCTGATGAAAACATTATCAGGTTATATGAGGTTTCTATATATATTTTCAGTAGGGAAGCACCTCAATTATGAAGATCCGGAATCATCAACTATTGACTATCTTGTGTCCTTGAAGATGCGAAAAAGAGTGACTTAAAACAACATTCCTTCTTGACTGATTAACTTTTGATTAATAATTCACTGTTTACACTTTTTAAATTACTTTTGTTTTTCTATAATTTTGAGTTTACATAGCTTTTTACATGTGCAAGAGACTTTCCCCCTTCTTTCATTTATACTTACCTGATTTTCTTTTGTTAGTATAATTCTAATAGCTCATTCACTGATTGTATTTTTTTAATTTCAGGTTGTTATTGGAGCAAGAAATGGCAAGGCGCCTCAATTGTGAAGACGTAGAATCATCAATCAGCCTTGTAGCGGAGAACTTCCCATCTTTTGAAGATGTGAAAAAGTGAAACTTTTCCTATTAATTTTGATTATTGTATTTACATACGTATTATTAAAATGTTAATTACAAATTGTAATAAAAATATAACAAATAAAATAATATTTGCAACAATCAGCTTGTTTTAATTACCAACTTTGTCATTTATCATAAAATTACTAAAATACAGCTGATGGCAAGAGGTCAAAAATTTGTTTTAAAGTTTCTAATCTATACAGTTAAAATTATTCAAAATTAATATCCCCGTATTGCTGTAATCCTGTTACCAAATAGTCAAAATTTGAAACTATACTCAAAATATTTTTGACAAACCTCTACATCGTTTCTGGACTCCTGGTAGCAAGTAGTTAGAATTTGACTTCAAAATTAAGATTTTGCTTATTGATGATCTCTTCGCACTCATGTGACTCTAATAGCGAATGGTCAGAATTTCAAATTTTCAGATTCAGTAAATACTCGTGACATTATATCTTTTCCCATTTCTGTGATCCTGATAGTAAATGGAGAAACTTCAAGCTTGAGAACCTCAATTTTAAAATCAATTCAGAAAATATTGGTATCAGGATCACAGAAGTGCAAAGAGGTAGCAACTAGTAAAAATTTTAAACTCGAAAACCCCACTTTTATAATCAAATTCCAGACAATTGCTATCAGGATTACAGAAGGACAATAAGGTGTTGCAATAATTAATTTTCTGAATAATTATCTCAACTTTTGGGATCAAAATTTACCAAGTTGGTATCAGGATTACATAGGAGGAAAAAGGCGTTGCATCAAAATTATTTAAGGAAAAATGTAAATTTCTTGAAACAATATGTTAACCAAGTACTACCAGGAGCACAGAATAAATAAGGTGCTGTTAGTGCCGTTTCACATGCGGCTGACCATCAGCGCGTAGCGTACGCGAAGGTCACGGCTGACCATCAGTCCACTGTTTTCACATGTACGCGGATGATCAGTTGAAAAATGTGCTCACGCCGGAAACCTGGTGATGGCAACATGCAAAGATGCAATAATGTACGGTGCATAGAGAATCATCCGCGACTGACGGTCAGCGCACATGTGAAACCCGCCATCTGCATAATGGCCCCAGACCGCGCTGATCATACGTCGTCAGTCAGGGCTCGGCTGACGCCCGACGTACAAAACGCTACGGACCGACCATCCGCAGCACATCTGAAAACGACAATTTGAAGCAATATACTTAGTAGTCAGCGCGTATGGTACGCGACTGATGGTCAGCCACATGTGAAACTAGGTATTTGTGGAGTTAAAAATTTCAAATTTTTGAGCAATACCTACCAGGATCGCAGCAGAAAAAAGAGATTGTTGCCAATATTTTTGAATCTGAATCATTTAAAATTTTAAGTTGTTAACGCCTTTTTTAATGTACAATGATACAGAATAAAGACACCACAGTTAAATGCACATTTATTGTATATTTCTGTATAATGCAACATACAAGCATATTAACAAGGGCACATTTAAATACACAGGGTATCATTTAAGTGTCGCCCCACTTTTATTTCCTAAACCATTGGAAGAATCAAATTTTTGAAGCTAACATATGTACAAAGCTTACTACTAAAAACACACTCTTGTACTCTGTTAATTTCCTTATTGTTTTAAATTAGCGATTACAGACTCTACGTTTAGAAATTCTTTTTTGAACGAGTTTTGGGCCCTAAAAAGAGCCATTTGTATGTTGTAGTTGCACCTTTGCAAACTTGTAGGCACGTCCTTGTCTGTTAGCAGGCGCTCCTGTTTAGCTGTGTGCTGTTGGAGTTCCACTAATACTCTACTCAAGCCTTTATTGTGCTCTTTCTGCCTTTTCAACAACTTTCCATTATCCCTATAAATAACAATATACAGGCTGTTTCAAATTCGAGCCTCACCATGGGGATCTCGCTTATTTGAAGAGATAGAGAGTTGGTTAAATTGAGGCAAAGTTGCCAAATTTTATGCCTAACAATAATCTGTAAAGAAATTTAAAGTAGCCACTCTGGTTTTTCAGATATCTGAAAAAAACTGAAAAATCTGGTTTTCGTTTTTTATCCGTAGCTAACTTATTTATGAAAATTTTGGAAATGGGTAAAAACATTCTCAAAGCAACTTTTTATTCTAAATATCGTACAGAAACCAGATTTGCGATACGACGTTTCGAACTTTGCGAAACCATCATCAGGTTCACTTTTTTAAATACGGCTACTACTTTTTTTTCAGCGTATTAGAACAAGATTTTTATTACGATTACAACGATATATCACACTTTATGGTTTCGATTTCATTTAATGCTGATAAAATGAAAAATGGAAATTTTTTTACAAAATTTAAACCAGAATTTATTAAAATATGAACTATTTACATCAAATACTCAAATAAACCTCCATCGTCGTTAAATCACAATCGAGTACTTATTTTTATGCAGCTTGTTGCTCAATTGTCTCGTTATTTCGTTGTAATAACAAAAACAATGAAAACAAAGCACGATGCGCATTTATTATTATTCAGCATCATTTCTTCATTTGTTATACTATAAATTTGCGATTTCTAAGGTTGTTTCTAAGAACTCATATAAAATGCCTTTTTCTAATGAAGAAAAACGCGATATGATGCGTGTTTATTACATGTGCAACAATAATTCCCAGACTGCAAGTGGAAGATATTTGCAGACGTACCCCGAAAGGCACCAGCCGTATAGAACATACTTTTTGGGGTTGGATAGAAATTTGGTACAATTTGGGTCTTTTATCAGACCAAAAAATAGATATGGTAGTAGACTACCTAAGAATACAGGCAGAATATTTTAGATCAGGTACTTCAAATACGTATTTTAAATTACACGCAATATGCAGACAGAGCTAAAGTAACCGTTGTACTTCTAGCTGCAAATGCTATTGTCAGTTGCTTTATTTTTTCATTATTTTAAAAAAAGTAAAAACAAGTGTCTACTTCACGTTTAATGTTATTCTATTATATTTTTTTCCATGATATTATTATGAGTATATTGGTTTAGGTTAACAACAATCCCACAAGTTCTACTCGAGAAATAGGTGCTGAATTGGCCTTACCCCACACCCGGGTTTGGAGGATTTTAAAAGACAATAATTACAAACCTTATAAAATCCACGTTAGTCACAGTCTTCGACCAGGCGATGATCTTCGAAGACGAGAATTTTGCAACTGGTTAACACGGAAGATTAGGTAATCAAGATAATGATATCATAAAACAAATCATTTGGACTGATGAGTCCCAGCTTACCAATTGCGGAATGTTCAATCGCAATAACGAACATTACTGGGCCACACAAAATCCACGTCAATTTAGAGAGATTCGAACACAACATCGATTTTCGTTGAATGTTTGGGTTGGCGTGTGGAACAATAGAATAATAGGTCCTTTTATTTACGAAGGAAATTTAAATTCAGTGCGTTACCTCGATTTTTTGAGAACTCAGTTGTTCACCTACCTAGAGGATGTTCCTTTGGACATCCTTCGACAACTTTGGTGGCAGCAGGATGGTGCGCCCTCTCACAACGCGGAAATTGTACGTGAATACCTGCATCAAGTTTTTCCTAATAAATGGATAGGAAATCGCGGTGTAGTTGAGTGGCCGGCACGATCGCCTGACTTAAGCCCACTGGACTATTTTCTGTGGGGTACATTAAAAAATAAAATCTACAAAGAAAACGCCGCAAACATCGATGAATTAAGAAATAAAATTATTAATGAGTTGCACCGAATACCCAGAAGACATATCGAACGTGCTACAAATAACATAAGAAGACGGGTTCAAATGTGCCTTAACGAAGGTGGAGGTTTATTTGAGTATTTGATGTAAATAGTTCATATTTTAATAAATTCTGGTTTAAATTTTGTAAAAAAATTTCCATTTTTCATTTTATCAGCATTAAATGAAATCGAAACCATAAAGTGTGATATATCGTTGTAATCGTAATAAAAATCTTGTTCTAATACGCTGAAAAAAAAGTAGTAGCCGTATTTAAAAAAGTGAACCTGATGATGGTTTCGCAAAGTTCGAAACGTCGTATCGCAAATCTGGTTTCTGTACGATATTTAGAATAAAAAGTTGCTTTGAGAATGTTTTTACCCATTTCCAAAATTTTCATAAATAAGTTAGCTACGGATAAAAAACGAAAACCAGATTTTTCAGTTTTTTTCAGATATCTGAAAAACCAGAGTGGCTACTTTAAATTTCTTTACAGATTATTGTTAGGCATAAAATTTGGCAACTTTGCCTCAATTTAACCAACTCTCTATCTCTTCAAATAAGCAACATCCCCATGGTGAGGCTCGAATTTGAAACAGCCTGTATAATTATTTAAAATATTGATTATTTACAAAATACGAATTAAAGACCAGACAATAACACGGCAAGTATAAAACATTGCATTAAAGTTTATGATAGATAATACCTACTTGTATAGTGTCATTAACCATGTTTGGCAGGGGTCCCCAACCAAATGGTATTTTCCATAGAAATATTTCTGTGCCCCAAATTGTTCCACACTTTTACGCAAGAAGGAGTATCTCAGCACCTAAAATGAAGTATTGATATTATCCTTCGTGTAATTTAGTAATTAATTGCTCTTACCCTTGCATTATGAGCAGACTCAGGAAATCCTACAAATGTTTTTGAATATTAGTTTTGCAGTACATATTCCTTGCAGAATAATCGAGTGAAAAAATTTACGGTTTAGATAGCTATCCTGTTGATCTGCAGGCACTTTTACTGGTATGTGACAACTATCAATGGCACCAATCACGTCTAAGAAAAAACACATGCAGTGGTGCTACCATTCTTGTGTTTTTGCTTTGCAATAAGCCATTTGAGGGCCTTATCGATGTCAAAACTGAGTGCATTGAAATCTGTTTTTTTTTCGAATTTGCCAAGAAATCAAAACCAAGTTTTACCGCTTTCTCGCATTAACGGTCGTTTTCCCGAAGTTGAATTCCATAACTACTGTGCTCGCTGCAGTGATAATCAGTGTGAAGATATAAATTTTCAGGCTATATTAAATATTAACCTTTTCAATATTGATATTGATATACGACAGTATAACATCACAGTAGAAACAAAGTAAGGTTAGAATAGCATTGCGTGCGGATTTCAAATTTGACGCGCAAACGTATTTTTTTAGTAACTATGATCTGCTGCGCCATCTCTCCGCCAAACATTTCGTGACGCCCATATCAAACTCGAGTGACAACACCATACCCTTCCAGTCAGTCATCTTGAACACCACATCACACTTTTTCAAATTGTCAAGCAGTTTATACTTAGGAAAATATTGACGCCGCGTCTAGCTCCACGTCAACGTGGAGATTAAAATATTTTTAGATCCACGCGATGACGTTACAATCCTGCGCACTAATTTTTCAGTGAGTGAATGCAACTGTATTTTTTCTTTAAAAATATAACTGCTCTTAACCATAACCAAGACCAACAAAATTGTTTTAAAATAAGCAGTATAAAATAAAAAAAAAATTTGAGCTCAACCGAGATTCGACCCATCAACTGTTTATGTGGTAAAACGCTGTACAGCCGCATGTCCACCTGAGCCACTACGAAGTTGCAGGCAGTCGCTAAAACACGTAATATAAACTTCAAACAGTCAGACCGTGCAGATGACGTTTCGCGTGGATCTAAAAATATTTTAATGCTCCACGTTAACGTGGAGCTAGACATGGTAAAATATTTATCATTTTATGTACCAGTGATGTAAGAAAGAGTATGGTGTAGCAACTCCTACCATTTGCCTATATAAAAAAATTCATCCTAAAAGTTTGACAATCTCGGGACTTTTTATAAGATTTGCACATGGCGCTCTTAAAACTTTAAATTTAACGTATATTTGTAATTTAGCGCGGTTTGATAGTTATTTATATCACTACTTGACCTTATTTGCTAGGGTTAGATGAATTAGTTACTTTCGCTTTTACTTTTATTAATGAAGTATGCAATTGGGTGAAACATTTATTCAGCATTTTTACGTAATGTTTATAGGTTATTGTAGTTATTTTTGTGGTGGTTTTCAGTAGGAAAAAGGTATAATGATACTTAAATCCACATAATACCAACAATATTGGACAAACAAGTCGCCACAATAAGCTGATTTTATAGTGCAAAAGCAAACTGTATTCATAACAGAAGTAGTCACCAGAATAATAGGACTCGTTATTTACTAGTACGAAATGAACGCGTTACTTCCAGTCACTGCATAAATTTAACTTGGTACAAGCATAATTGTAATACAAACCATTTATTTACTGATATGTTCTCATTCTCGTACATACGCAATAGTTTTATCTGCAGTGAACGGTCTGAAATTTATTTGTAAATTCGTTATATTATATAAGACTGCCGATGGAAGTCTTACACATTTTTTCTACAAAGGAGTATCAGATTAGCAATTATAGTTAACCAAAATAGGTTAATTCGCATTGGGAACAGCACATAATGATAAATTTTTGTTATCGCCTTTTGATAGGAAGCACAAACAACAGTAATTTGGAATTTTTGCCTACAACATTACCGTGGTAATAAATAAATAAAAACTCTTCTTACTTTTCAAATTTATTTTAAAATAAAATTGATGTTTACAGTTTATCTGTTGATAAAATTTACAAGAAGCCCTGAGATTGTCGAAGTTTGGAGATGAAAACAATTGAATAGAGTGCAAACACCAGTATGTAGCACAGTCTACTAGTAGCACAAACTAGTAGACTGTGGTTGTAGCTTTTCTTACTAAATAAATCGTCTGGTTTAATTCA